>JAIFGZ020000279.1:7200000-7800000 GCA_019925245.2 Oryza australiensis | reverse complement strand
AGACTCAGAGAAAAAACTAAAGTGGATGTGGTTGCTTGATTGTTCAAGGTAAACATGTAGTCCACAACGTACGTATTTCAAGTTGAAGACATGGATTGATCAATTTGATGCGCTTTAACGCCCTCGCACGCAGGAGCATAAGCATGAATCAATCGATCTACGGCTGGCGCTTAATTGTGCTGTAACAATCAAAACCAACGTGGCCGGAATACGCTAATACGGAGTATATTAAGATTCTAGCGGCTACAGAATCTCTGGTTTTTTAAAAGTATAGATCAGCTATGTGGTGGTATGGTTTCCCCTCGAGATTCTTCACACACTTATACTTTTTCTTAAAAATATTTAAAGAAACGTCTAATTAAAAAATAAATTAGAAATCAAAAGTTGATAAATATAATTTTTTAATTCTTACAATATAGATACTAATCAGTCGTTGTTTCTCAAAATTTTAAACTCTTCTAAATAAAACCTAACCCAACCTAAGTAATACTTCTTCATAAACAACTTTATGACCAACCGGCCATCCGCATTTACAAAGCTAAGCAGTAACCCATACACATGTACCCCTAGGTACCGCGAGCAAGATCGTTTTGTGCTGAATGGTCTAATTTGTAATAATTATTTACGAGTACAAACAAATAAATTAAATAATCAAGAATATTTTTTATAAATTCATATATAATACTTTCTTCATTTCATATGATTTTTAGTCAAATTTATTTTAGATCGATCAAATTTATAAAAAATTTAGCAACATTTATAATATAATATAACATTTAATATATTTTGATGATGTGTTTATTTTTTTGAAAATATCATTATATTTTTATAACCTTTTAACTTCCTTGACAGAGCGAACGCATATGCTATGTCTCAATGTTGATTCATTAGAAAGTCTGAAGGGGTCATCCTGATCTCACAAAATATCAACAATAATTGCGTACTTGAGGATTTTTAGGGAAAGAAGAGCGTTTTTCTCACCGGCTATAGGTGGGTAGGTTTATATACTACGTCTTTCTTCTTAGGTCATTTTGGTATGTATTGTCTCTTAACTACTTAACTATAGATCAGATTCATCGATAAAAAATTAACTCAATTCCCCACTGCTGTTGAGTCGTCGGACTTATCCAGTTCAGGGTTTCTGGAATTCCTGTGTTTGAATTGTGTCGATAAGAAAAAAAATTAATACGACTTACAATATAAAAAGAAAAAAGAGAGTAGTTTTATTTAGAAAAAACATATACTGTGGCTTAGAAGAAGAACATGTGTATAGTGATGGCCACAAAATGTTTGACGTGTACATATGGCCTATTAAATTTGCATTCATCCCAGTGAATTCGAGTGGTCGTCCCGCACGCGTACGAGTACACGTTGCGCCTTCATCCAGTCCAGTCCAGGCCTTTTGACCCTGTCGCCAACTATCACACGCCGACCACGACGTTGCACCCCCAATCACCTCCTGCCACGTGCCCCTTCCCCCAAACTGCATCCTATTCCTTCCTATCTCTAGCACTAAAATGTGTCTGCCCCAAAATCAGTTACGCCATATCTGTACTCCCCGGAAAATTTGACATATTGGCCTTTTCAAAATAAAAAATAAATCAGGATATAAACTTATTTAAAAAATAAACCACTGCGATACAATAGGTCAACACCACGTATTTCGGCCAGAAGATATATGTACCGAGCTGACACTTTTCTAATTAGCAGGAGGTCAACGTCATGTGTTAATATATTTACTTGATTCATTAAGGTTGAAGTAGTTTTTATATTATAGTGATAAAATGTTTACTTTACTAGCTTTGAGTTCAGAGTCTGATCCTTGGTCTGGTACTTTTTTTTTTGCTTTTTAAAAGTCTGTTAGGAAAAGAAGGTAAAAAATATAGTTGGAGAACCAAGAGTCACCCTTGACCACCTACAATAGAGTTGCTGACCTCTCAAACCACTACACCATCTATCAGTTTGTTATATGGTATGGCATATTATTTTATTAAGACGTGCTTGAGAGTCCAGGGTTTGATCCTTGATATGGTATGTTTTTCTTTTATTTTATTTTTGCTCTTTAAAAGTCCGTTAGGAAAAGGAGGTAAAAACTATAGTTGAGGAACCAAGAGTCAAACCCTTGACTATAATAAAACTGTGCACCTTCTAAATCACTAGATCATCTATCAGTTTATACTATACGCTTGAGGTTAGCGTTAAAAGTTGCCAACCTCCAACGTCAAAAGGGTTAGATTTAGAATTTAGATAAATTGTTGATGATGCCCTAAGTGCCTTCCAGAATTGATGGCCGCCATGCATGCTACATACTCCTACATTATACTGGTAGCTTTCAGCAGTCCATTCCACCGCACTAACTAGTCATTATCATAATTAAACAAACAAATTACTACTATTTCCTCTGCTCCTAAAATAAAACAAAACAAACAATTCAAGCGCTGGCGCTTCCACATTCGTAGGAACAGCCCGCCCCAGTAGCTAATTCCACCCGCGTAGACACAGTACACACACACACCCTCTCTTGTCATTTGGCAAGGGTCGCTATATATAATATCATATACTCGATCGAGTGTAAATATTTTGGATAGAGCTTTGCTTATAGTATCAATCAGAGGCTAAATAATATCCGGAGCTAGAGAGCTAGGTTGACAGTAAAGCATGCTGCAGGAGATATATATCGATTATATAAATCTTTATTTATGCATGCATGTAAGGAAAGAAGATGATATACTATATGGTCAAAGAGAAGCAGGAGATGGGGGATGGAGGCGATGCACGCGTACATATCCATTCGTTGCGATCGATCCTACTCGATCATAGACATGTGATTCTGATTGTGACTGTGATTGGGATTTGGTGGTAGCAGTTATCCACACGCATTCGGATGCAGATGCACATATATGACTCGATCGTGTCCAGATAAACAGGATAAGCTACTGCCTAGTGCTACTAGGTTAATTGTACGAGTATTCATTACGTATGGACGGCGCCAGGGGCACACATCTTCATTCATGATTTCATTCCATGGATATGCATGCTACTTTACTACTACTTAAGGTCATTGATACCGGTTAAAAAATCTCCATTGACACTGAGACGTCAGATTTCACGATCGGCATCACAGAGACGACACTGATAAAGAAAATTTATCGGTGTCGGATTGACAACCGGTACCAATAAAAGAGCAGAAAATAAAAAAAAAGATGGCTCGATTGCTCCCAATCCCATTGCCCTTGTCCTAAAATAAACATAACATAACGAATCATAAAATTACTCTCACGAAATAAATCACAATTCGAAAACAAGAATCTCCCAAATCACAACATCACGAAATCAAGAATTTGTTGGATGCAGGAGAGAATCGTCGCCAGCGCCACGTCGGGGATGGGAGCAACCGCCGCCCTGGCCGGCGTTGCGGAGGATGAGGGGGGTGAACATGTAGGTGACCTTTGCTCTTGTTGGAGGAGGGGTCGGTGGTGGAGGCGTTCGCCCGGTAATGGGAGGAAGGATTGGGGATTGTATATGGACTAGTCACTACCTGTCGCCGCGTTGCTGCCGGACACGATCTCCTTCTCCCTGATCTCCACCTTCCTATCCTGTTGCCCCTTCCCGTCGTCGCTTGTCCCAAACCCAAGCGTCGAGAGGGGAGCTGGTTGGGGCACGCCTCTCTCAGAGCGAGATGTGGAACTCGCCTTGCACCCTGCCTCCGCCTCCGAGGAAAACTGGGCATGCCGGGCACCCGCATGTGTGGATGGAGGTGATGCAACGAGAGAGACGGGTGGAGGAGGCTAGATAAGTGTGTGGTGAATGAGTATGAGATATAAGTGCGGTGGATGATGTGGCTCGGCTCGGCTCGGGTTACGAAAAATATCACTTTTAAAAAATAATACATATAATATCATATCTATAATTTATTAGAGGTACATAAAAGTTATAGCTAATAAAAGTATCGGTTTTATATTTTTTATTCCGTGAGGATGAAAAAGTTTTAAATTAATTGGGACCTATGATCCGATGTATATTAAGGTCTTTTAGCAGTTATACATCCGGACACGTAGGTCTTTATATACATCATCTTAGTTTAATTAATTAGTTAATTCGTTGATTCGATTCCATATAATCAGTATGGCTTTTTGGTCTTATATTCGTAGATAGCTGCGGAGCTTGACCAGCGGCTGGTCGGCGCCTCTGGAAATGAACAACAACGTAACTAAATATATAATTAATCTCGGTTTTGTTTCCTTATTAGCTGTTGATGCATGATCGATCGGAGGGTGAAACCGATCGAGCTAGTTTGGCTTACAGTGCGGTTGGATGCACATCGATCATATATATATGGGCATATATATGTATACTCTGATATGATCCAATTAAAGAGGCAGAGGAAGGTAAGGTAGTAGCTACCAAGCGCACATGAGCTTGGCATGCATGATTCTTTCATCAGGTAATGTAATGGAACGTAACGTAACATAAGATAACGTTGTATGATTGATCGGCTAGCTAGCTTAGCTGGTCGTTATTGCGACCCACAAGTATATATAATCTGTCATACAGTCGTAGCTAGCATATATTAATCTGTCATTCATTAGCACTCGTATATAACCAAGTGTCAAGTGGCGAAGAAATTAAACAGACTAAGTAAAGCAACCGCGCGCAACGCAACAGGAGAGAATAGAAGAGGGCCCCGCGATGCATAGTTAATTGTTAACGAGAGCGTCATGTCCAGGCGTGTAAATGCAGATGCAGATGAGAGGATCGAATCAACCCAACCCCAAGCCAAACAAAAACATTCCGTTGGCCGTTGCAAACAGGCAGTTGTAAGTAGAAGCAGACCGACGAGACGGCCGGCAGGCAGGCAGCAGGTATACAAGCTGGTAGAGCCAGACTGCCAGAGGAAGGAGAGAGCCAGCCAGCTGGTGAGGTTTAGGCTTTCTTTGGACAGAGTGGCCGCGCGATGCGATGCAAATCATGCATGCATACGCTGCATCCAAGAAAAGAAGAGAAGAAAAAACTGCCTAAACTTGGCATTGCCATTATAGTTTTTAGTGACGTTCGTCGGAAGAACGAGAGGCAAATCCAAGAAAAGCAAATGGCAAGAGGATATAAGGCCTTGGCTGGGGGCCCGTACGTGCATCGTCGCCCATTACATTCCATTAGCATTATTGGATCGGGATCTCCTCCTCCTCCTTGTCTTTAAAGAGGAGGAGGAGATCGATCGAGGACGACGGCGATGGCCTCCGCCGCCGCGATGATCCTCCCATTTCTGCTGCTGGCTCTGGCTATGACTATGGCTATGGTGGGCGTCGCCAGACCCGACCCCGTCGCCGTACCTCAACAGCTTGACAAGCTCGTCGTCTTCAACTACTCATCCTCTTCATCGGCGGCGGCCCCGGCGGCAGCGACGACAGGGCTTGTGTCGTGGACCAACGGGATGGGTTGGTACAGGGGCATGCCCCGGGAGTTCGTGGACGGGCACAACAAGCTGCGTGCGCGCTACGGGTTGCAGCCGATGAGGTGGGACAAGGAGCTGGCGAGGCAGGCACGGCGGTGGTCCAACGCCATGCGCGGCGAGTGCGAGATCCGGCACTCGAGCGGCGGCAGGTTCGCCGAGAGCCTCTACATCGGGAGGAACGGGTGGAACGCCACCGCGTCGGACGCCGTGCGAAGGTGGGGCGACGAGGAGCACATGTACGACAGGGAGACCGGCAAGTGCACCGGCGGCCTCGACTTCAAGGAGTGCGGCCACTTCGCCTTCATGGTCAAGCCCAACTTCAGCAGGATCGGCTGCGCCCGCGCCGAATGCTTCAACGGCGGCGTCTTCATCACCTGCAACTACTACAAAGACGGAGACGCCCTACTGCTCCACCACTAGCTGCTCTTCTTTTACATATACATACAACAGCAGCTTCCTGCCTGCCTGCCTGCCTCGTGTACATACGACAGCTGCAGGACACAAACAAAGCATGGATGGAAACCTAACCTTCACCATCATCGCTCACTGTGTTCAACAAACATCATCCACCACCACAAAACAATGACACAAACATGTTTCATCCGCTTAATTTTTGCTACCTCTACATCCTCACCTTCATCGACCACACTAGTACCACGTTATATTAGGGATCGATCCATCTCACAACTTCTCCGATAACAGTACGTACGTTTAGCTACTAGCACATCATCAATCGTTTCCATCAGTGGATCACGGGCTTCAGCGGGTGCGCTCTCAGCTTCGATAGGTCCAGCCTCGCATCCAGCTCTTCATCCACCTCCCCCACCACGCTGCTGCAAACACCAACACCAAGGGATTCAACTTCAGTTAGGCACAGGACCAAACAAAATAACTCACGCTCACTACTATACACATCCATAAAGGAGCTACAGGTTAAGCTGCGATAAACAGCTCAAATGACAGTTGGGGAAATAACATACATGTTGTCGCCCCTTATAATGTACAGCCCAAGAACAAGCTGTTGCACTCCCTCCTGCAGGTACAACACATTTCTCTCATCACTTCTCAAAATTTCAACTGTACTACTAACAACACATGGCACAAACTAAAAGCGTGACAATATAAAGGAACTGGCCCCTAGTCCTTAAGTAGGCATATCGCATATTCAATAGAGAGGTCCATGATAAGAGATTGAATAGAAACGTTAGTCAACAATGCCTGCAAATTGTTAGAACAACAACTCTGCACCATAAAGAACAAAGACATTCCAATACCTAACTATTGAAGACAAAAAATAATACAGACTTCTGAAAAACTGAACGTGCACTAGTATACACAGACACGAGGTAGAATTAATCGAACCAATCCTTGAAGAAAAGGTGCTGCTATGACAAATTCAGCTAAAACATGTTACAGTATAAACTCATCGTTTTGCAGGAAATGAAGAACATATTGACAGTAGCCCTGATATATACAACAGTCAATAGTGGGAACTCATTAGTTCACCATGACGTTTATAACTTATTGCTGATTGCAGAATTCTGCATTACTGAGCCAATGAGAGCATTTTGACAGCAACCAGGGAGAAGGTCACAATTAACAAGGACATCCTGGACTAACAAAAAAATTTTGTGCTCAAATTGTCTGGCTGAACTTGTACCCTAAGCAAACAGGCAACTCTACGGATATTGCCAAACAGACTGTGGCACAGATCCTAAACGCAGAAAAATTTAGCAGAGTAACTAACTGTATGAGTATGACCGCCTTGTAAACATAACTTTATGAAGTTGGAAATAAAGTGTACGCTGTCGGATTATCAGAGCTGACATACTGATATTGCTGTAAAATTAATTGGAGGTTTGCAAGATAGCATGAAAGAAGCGTAGAAAGAGTTGGGAAAAGCGAATGGGAGCAACCCTACCCTGGTAGAATAGACCCTCTCATGGGACTCATCGAGGATGATGTTGGTGGCTTGATCGAATCCTCTGAGTGTCCCCTGACGAAGCGGAGGGAGGGCAATTCGAGTGAGTATTAGCAAGAGCAAACAAGGGGAAGAGGGTACTAGTAGATCAAACAAGGGGCTCACCACAATGTTGCGGCCATCGTTTGTGATGACGGATATGATCTCTGGAGGAAAAAAAAAACATCATCTATCACTACTTCACTAGTAGTGGTAGGAGGAGAATCTTGGGTAACTGGGTGAGATGAGATAAAAAAAAAGAGGGATGAACTCACGGTCGACGAGCGATTCGAGCCCCGGGCCGGCGGACGCCATCCTGTAGTATTTCGGTTGAGTGGGGAGATTGGGGAAGCCGCTTCTCCGCCGCCGCCGCCGCCGCCGCCAAGGGGATCGCCGGAGTTGGGATGCGGCGACGATGGGTTTTGGACAGAAAGAGATTGAAAACCCTAGCAGCTTCGTCTTTGGAGTTGCCGAGTGGGCTTTTATATGGGCCATCAATAGCGTGGGCTACAAAATGGGCCTCTTCAGCCCAGCTAACCGAAGCCCAGCCCACTAGGAGAGATCCTTCTCTTTCCCCCGTGGCCCCCCCGTCGTCATCGCGTCCCCAAATCACATCACATCGCGTCGCATCCCTCTCCTCCCGACGCCGGCGCAACCAGAGCCGGAGCCGCCGCCGCCGCCGTCCGTCCAGCCCTCCTCCGTCCATCCCCCACTTGTTGGTGAGTGGTGACCAGCTCTTGCTCCATTGTTTCTAAGATATTTTCTTCTTCCTTGCCCTGCTTGTTCCTCTCTCCAATCCAAATCTCTCCTTCTGGGACGGGTGCTCCAATCCTTCTACCTTGCAATCGATCGATTTGATTGCTGATGTTTATTTTTCATTCTTTTTGGGTCCTTACCAGCAAAATCTTAGAGATCACCCACCTATTTTGCTCTCCTTGCGACATCTACATGTTCGCAACTAAGGGGAAAAAAACATAAAACACTGCACCATCCTGTAAAGAACTCGCCCCTGCAAACAAGCTAATCATTGACGAGTTTTATGGAGTGAGTCTACCTTAATGCGACTTGCTTGCTTGGGTTTTGGCTCGTCTTCGCCGTTTTTTAGGTGAATAATACATGTTGGTTCTCGACTATGAAATAACACTACAGCAGCAGAAAAGTAATACAGTAATATCTTAAAAGCCAAAGAAACCACCTAATAAATTACAAATCTACAAGCACGCAGACGCAGCAAATTCTTTATGTACATACTAATATGTTAATATTGCTGTTGCCTATGTGCTACTTGAAGATGCAAATACCACTGAACAAAGACTCTAGTGTACACAAATTTATAGCTCTAGTCTTCTTTAATCTTTTGACAAGTGCATTTTTCTGTATTTTTACCAACACATGCACATGAAGTTTTCATTCTCATATGCACAAAGTTCCAAAGGCAGCTACTACTTTCAGACTACAGTACCTTTTGTTGATCTCAATAGGCATGCAGTACACTTATGTTCTGACGACTAGTTATTGATAACCTATTATACCTCACACTTGCTTGATTTTGTTCTATGTCCAATACTTTACTGTCCTTTTTTTAATCATCTGCCTGTTTTAGGGCCTGCACTTTGTGGTAGCCACTCTTTCATCAATGGAGAGCACAGAGCCCCTACAGGTAAACTCCTCACTTTGCCTTCTAGTTGTTTCTGCAAGTATTGATTTTCAAATACCGAATTTCCTGTTGTGTTTAATTGCGATGATCGTTTGCCATTGATTTGAGATTATGATTTAGCTGCTGCAAGTTCCATCTAAAATGACATTATGGGCTGTTTGGTTGGCATCCACACTTTGCCAAAAGAAAATTGAGGTTATCTTTTGTGGTGGACAAATTCCCAAACAATCCGCAAATCTTGCCAAGGAATTGAGTGTGTGACAAGTGGGTCAGCTGGTTAAAGAAAGCCTGACAGAAAATGGCATTGGCAGTACCATGTTAATGGACTGTTTTGTGTGTAATATGTACGAAGGCATGAACCATGTGTAGACCAGTTTTTCATTGTACATGATACAAAAAAGAAAAACATAGATGTCTCTTTGTATACTAGGCAGTTTATTTCTGTTTGTTTAGTTCTTTTCAGAAAACTGGGATAAGTCTTCTGTTAATCTTTGCCTGCATTCTAAAAGGCCAAAATATTTAGTTAGCAATTTGTAGCAAGGAAATCTTCTGATAAGAAATGTAGGTTGTGTATAGTGAGCTTTCAGCAGTTCAATGAACTGAGTTAATTTTCTGTTGCAGTGCATGGTGCTTATTGTTCTATCTCAAATTAAGATCAATTGAAATCTTCAGCTTATTCAGAATCTTAATGACCTCTATATTTATTTTAGCCATCTCATTTATCTCTGCTATGATATAATAAGATGTTGAGCTTCTATTTAAAAACAAACTCTCATGTGTTTGTCAGGATATCATGTGCGAGTTTCGTGCGGGTAAGATGTCCCTTGATGGAACACGAGTGATCCCAGACACACGCAAGGGTCTTGTTCGCATAGGAAGGGTATGTGTGCTCAAAGTCATACTTATCTTGAATTGAAATTCTGTACTTCTATTTGTCCAGTATAACTTAGAAGCCATTTGCATTCTCATATTTTATGGGGATTTGCGGTGCAGTTAACATATCCACTTGTTTGTAGGGTGAAGAAGGCTTGGTTCATTTTCAATGGCTTGATCGTGGACAGAATCTAGTTGAAGATGTATCCTCTCGAGCATACATAGTAGTAGTCATCATGCACTCATTTTTAATCTGCAAATACTGGACTTGTATGACTTGTATGTTTGAACTTTGAACTTGGCAGTGTCTCTGTTTCTCCTGATTTCCATTGTGTATATCTTAGGAAATTATCGTACTTTTGTATATCCTTGATTCCTTTTTCACAGGATCAAATTGTCTTCCCTGAGGAGGCTGTCTTTGAGAAGGTATTGAGTATTGGTTCAAGTTTATTTTGTTCTGCAAGACCATCTTAGTGAACCTCTTGGGCTTCATTGATCAATGGTAATTCACTTAATCAGGTAACACAATCTTCTGGAAGGGTTTACATCTTGAAGTTCAGGCACGATAGCAGGAAATTCTTCTTCTGGATGCAGGTCAGTTGAGTGTGTGTATCTGTTTGAAAACCACAGAAGTCCTTCCACCAGCTAAAATTTGCTTGTGTTTTGCTCTTTACTGTGCAGGAGCCAAGTGCTGATGACGACTCACAAATATGTCGCCAAGTTAATGCCTACATAAACCGACCATTAGGTATGCTCTGAATGTTGGGATCTCAACTCTTAACTGTGCTTGTTTTTCTTGTGTCTTAAGTTGTATGGACGTGCAGATGGTGAGGCAGTTTCTATTGAAGCTGAAATGTCACATGAAGACACAGCTGATGATGACATATCCTCCAGGTACATTTAACGAACTGCACGATGCAATGTGCGGCACAGAAAAACCTAGACGTTTGCATTGCAATCTTTATTTCTCGATGCGGCCATCATAGTAACAGATGGATGTATGGTCATTATAAACCACAAGTATATGCACTCCAATTTCACACATAAGTTAACACTATCTATGTCTAGTTGACTTTATTGCACACTGTCTTTCATTCTTCCAATTTGCACACTGATGTTTTCGCTGCCAAATATCTAAAGTGCGGCCTTTACAATTTGTTCCTTATATAAACCACAAGTATATTCACTCCAATTTCACGCATAAGTTAACACTATCTATGTCTAGTTGAGTTTATTGCACACTGCCTTTCATTCTTCCCATTTGCACACTGATGTTTTTGCTGCTAAAATATCTATGAAAGTGTGGCCTTTACAATTTGTTCCTTATCTGGCATTCATGCATGCATGCCTGTTGAGTTCTGGGTATAATGAGTTAATGACCATTTAATAATTCTAATGCACTTTGTTTTCCTTCTTTCTTCTCATCAGAGCTGGGAATTTAGTTGATCAGAGCATGACTGCTGATTTAGCTGGTGAGGTGACATCTGCTGCTGGGCCAGTACGGTTGGAAGACCTGCAGAGAATACTGAGTGCTATACAACCATCAGGTATCAGCTGAAAAATCAAGTCACTTTTGATATGTTCTTCCATTCGACCACCTTCTCATTTTGTTCTTTTGCATTTGCCTTGTAATTTCAGATGCTGTGGCAGACCCTGATGCTGGTAAGTACAGTGTACAATACTCTATTGACTCACTATTCTTCAATGATTTGCTGTATGTATCAGTACTTTTAACTGCTGTAACAGGATTAGGATTAGGAGACATCTTGAAGCCTGATTTGGTGTTACCACTCATGGAAACTTTGCCCATTGAACAGTTGGCATCATATCTTCCAGAGGTTTGTAACTTTGTATTTGTCATCCTGGCTCTTAGTTCAATTGACCCTTCCACTCATTTTATGGTGCTTGCTCAATTCCAGGGCCCATGGACTGCTGGTGATATTCTTGAACTGCTGCAAAGTCCCCCTTTGAGGCAGCAAGTAGAAGCGTTTACCCACGTTAGTTACTCATCTTTATATTGCACATCTTGGTGAATCGTGACACAAATGCTTCAAATGTTATTTTTATTCTGATATTTGCATGTATGGCAGGTGCTGCGGACTGGGCAAATAGATCTAGCTCAATTTGGAGTTGACCCTAGTAAATGTAATCCTTCTCGTCTTCACTTATATTGGCAACCAAATTTCTCGTTTATTTGCACTAAACAGTAAATGTAGGCTCTTTTTTTCATTCGCAAATACATGGTAGATAATTTGT
This sequence comes from Oryza australiensis, assembly GCA_019925245.2. NCBI lineage: Eukaryota > Viridiplantae > Streptophyta > Magnoliopsida > Poales > Poaceae > Oryza > Oryza australiensis. Next base: position 7,787,802 of record JAIFGZ020000279.1, on the reverse strand, counting down.
GCATGTGGCTGAAACTTTTATTTATGTATCGGAAAAACACAATTACTGCAACTGATACCTCGATGACCATGATATAAATACCTTGCTAGTCTAGCTTTTACTTTCAATGGCTTATGGAGGTGACCCTTGCCCAAAATATGGGCGTTGTTTTTTCTGCTAGACGACAAACATCCTTGATGCTAGTTGGTCAAGTTTGAAAATGATTTATTTAGTATTTGTAAAATCTGGAGATGGAGTGATATGTGATGGGTATCTTGTGGCACAGATAAATTCACAGTAGCCTCGTTCCTGGAGGCTCTTGAAGAGTCTGTGGCAAAAGCTTCAGGAGCTGGAGAGAAGGATTCAGAGTCCCAGAGAGGCGGTGGAAATGATCCCATGGATGAGAGCTAATGTCAAAAATATTTGGTTTGCAAACTGGATGGAACACAGAAAGCGGGACTGGCACTATTATGTTGGCACGGACAGGGCTATTTCTAGGGCATTTGATTTGTAGATGCTTGATAGGTGGCATAGACATTTTGAAAGCTTAGCTGGCTTTATTCTGCACTGCCTGTGCTGTTATATGTATACAGGGAGGATACGATGGTGTAGCCTGTTTGGCACTGGTGTATGCTCGGTAGAGTATTAAAGGTACTGGACAATTGTAACGTGTACTTGGGCGTCGTCACATGATGGATGGATGGATGGATCGATCGATCGGTGCATGCTGTGGCAGCTGCTGGGTTGGGCGTAAGTCCAGCTGATCGATCTCATTCTGCTCTGCACATATGATGGTAGAATCCTGAGCAAGCTGCCTGCGGAAGTTGGCGATGAACGCCTCCGCCTTCCCAAACAGCTTTGCCTCTTCTAGTCTTATACTGCTGCAGCTGCTTCGTCGTCGTCGTCGTCGTCCAAAGCATCGTCGATAGCATCTGTACTGATGAAGAAGATGCTCGCCCTCGTCGCCGTCGACGGGAAAAGCTTTTTCTTGTCCTTGTCGTTGTTGGACGCCGATGGATGCTGATCATGCATGCATGAACAAGCGGTGCAGGGGCGGACGGGGACGGCGACGGCGACGAAGATGACGGTGAAGGGCAGGTGGACGTAGGGTAGGGTACTAAGTGACTGTTTGTCACAGTTCTAACTTCAGCTTCATTTTTTGTTAAGTTGAAGTTCAATCAATCAGCTCCAAAAGTAAGGAGAAGCTGGATCAGACTTAACTCCATAAATTAAATTTAAAAATTAAGACCATATCAAACGGACCCTAACTCTTACTCTTCTTCTCCATATGGAGTACTAACTCTTACTCTCCATCACAATCTTGCTTGCTACTGTGGTATGTATTAAATTATTGGTTAATTTCTCTGTGCTCGGCTCGGCTCGGCCCGGCCCTGCTCATGCATGCGTTGCGTTGTTTTGCTCGTATATATGCACGAAATGAAGAATGAGATGTATCCATTTATAAGTTGCAGAAATTACCTTTAATCTATAAAGTTAGTACCATCATGGCCTTGTGAGGAAACCAATATTTTATAGGGAATCATTTCTGTTTATTCCAATATATATATCTAGGTATTCATATGATGTTCCATGGTTTTCTACTCTGCATTTAGTATTGACTCGGATATTTTGCAAATGTAGGCTTGCTTTCACATCGCTTGGGAGTAAATATGTTTGACATGTCCTTCACATCACTTTTCATGTTTTCGATTTGCATAGCATGATGTTTTTTGTGCAGCTCATTTTGGAATAGTCGTCCAAATGTTTGTCGTATTTTATCTCATGTTTGGTTCCTATTCACATAGGGCACCGTCCAATATATAATTATGTATTTTATGATTAATATTGCCTTAGGATGCTGGTTGGGTAGTGTTCTCAAACTAGCACATACAAAGATTGGCTTTACCGGCTACCAGACTAAAAAAATCGCTTTCTTAACTCCTGATCATATAATTATAATCTAAGGCTACAACCATATTTACCATGCTTGTCTATTTCCCTATAATTTATATCGTTTGTAAAACTAAGAAGGGCAAACAATACGACGATCTGAGATTCACATAAGTCTCTATCTTGTAGTTATATGACGATCTGACAGCACCTGAGGTGTGTTATCTTGTATAACAACTTTGTTATTGAACCTCACTAAGCATTGATTTTTTTATTGAGAGGGTAAAACCATGCACAATTAACCAGGACTGTTATGATTCATATGGCCGTTAACTGATATCTTTTGCACTGAAAGTGGAATGATGAGTATAGAAATGTTCAAGGCTAGGTTTGTAGGTCCAAGGTTTGGAGGACTTCTCCAACATGCTTACTAAGGTAAGCTTCTTGAAGCAAAACTACAACTTTGTAATAATTGGGTTTCTAAATAATCAATATTACATGAAAGATGCATACACATTTTTATTCCATTTCAGAAGGAAATATAGCAGAGCAAGAAAGTCAGCAATAAAATGTAATGTTACATAAATACATTGACTAACCTACAAACGCATGACCACATATTTCGGATTGATGCACACCGTACACAAGGGCAAATGAATGAAGAAAAAAATGCAATTATTTGTTTCATGTAAACTGATCTGATGGTGCTTACATTTTTCTTCTTATTCAGGATGGTGTCTTTTTTAAAACGAAGTGCGAACAAACTCAAGTTTCAGCGCTTGCGAAGAAAAACTCGGATGGAGGCAGAATAGCTTGAAGTAATTCTGGTTCACGTGCTCACAAAAGATGTGTGTAACATCTTGGTTGAATGATGAAAACTTGAACATATTTCTTAAAAGTGTAGCTAGACGTTGGATGCTCTTTGAACTTTAAGTAGGTGAATTCATCCCTCCCGGTCATTATACTCGTGCCATCGGTACAACCTATCACCCCAGACAATATGCCTTTTCAGTTTATGATGTTGTTTGATTTCTCACTTACATGCTAATCATTGTAGCTCAACATATATACTGCATCAAGCTGTGTACAGGAGACGCGTCATGGACACGCCACAACTTCTAGTATAGATAGTGAGAGATGCATTGTTTCCAGCAAAGCAGGCAGTGGGGAATGAATATTCTTGGTTTGCAAAGCCCATAGAAACTAATGAATCCTCTGCTGTACTGCACATATGCAATAAACGATTCTGCTTGCTTTTGGCCTCTGCACATGCACACCACAACACCGTTTTGACGAAACCAAGATGCCAATAAATATGCCAAAGTTCACGCATCTCTGGCTTCCCCAGCTTGACTCCTTACTGTTAACCTTGCGCTGTTGCACACTTGCACTGACAAAAACTTGCACTAGCTGGTTTATATTACTACTAATCACCAAGGCACGTCAAAATTGCAGTTTGGAAACCAACAAAGAAATCATATTGGCAATCAGTCTGTGGGTGTTGAACAATAATCTCTCTCTCCCTCGTGCTGTAAAGTGTACAGCAAGCAAGCTACTACTCCCTCCATCCCAAAAAAAAGTTCCAATCCTAACTATGAATTTTCATCAGTGAGATTGGGTTTTTATATGAAACAGAGGGTATACCGCCAACATTCCCGTAGGAGTACGTATGTATGACCAGATACCTGTACAGACTATAGAATTCAACAAGCTACTGTGCTGTGCTAAATTTACTTACAAGTCACCCTGATCTTCTCTGTAGCTTCAGCTGCTTTAGCTGTTGTTGCTATCGTTCGTGTACAGTTTCGGGAAGAGAGAGCGTGTCTGAGCCTTCGTACTTGCTCTGGACGGGCGTGGTCCGGCGAGATTGTCGCTTGGTCGGCACGATCACCTCCTCCATCCCGACATCCTCAGATATTGACATCTTGTCCTCCTCCTCCCCGCCTTTGAACACCGGGTGCAGGTACGCATTGGCCAGGTACGCTTTCAGATCGAAGGTTGGCTCCCTTGCCCGTTCCAGGGTGTCTTTCCTCATCGCTTCCTGCACAACCAAATTGGTACCATCTGACTCTTACCACCAACCAAAACAAACTAGATTGATTCCAGTAAAACATTCATTAATTGTTCCTGCCTACATTTCAGTGTGTAAAACTTCCTGTCAGACATTACCTGTAGTGGGTTCCTCACAAATGCTGGCTCAAACCGGTGCTTGCAGTACTTGTAAAACCAAAACGTCAACACAGGAAGAACGAGAAGAACTGGTGTCGACTCCTCGAAACCTTTTGTACTCAACAGTCCAATAAGAAGTAGCTGTGATACGATCAATGCTATGATTATGCGCCCGTGCACACTAGGCCAAAACTGTGCACCACTCTCGTATTGTTGATTGTAGACATTTATTATCTTCATAGAAATGTGCAACCAAGTAAGCATACCAAAACACTATATATACAAAACTACATCATAAAAATAATATTGCAAAGTTAGGAGTCAAATGTAGATTAATTGCGTCACTGCAGTTTCATATTAAATTGCTTTGCAAATGATGATAATGGAAAGTATCTTTGGGGCTGTTCGGCAGGCCAGGCTGCAGCAGCACATCTGCTGCCCGCTGCTATTTTCGTGCTTGGGGAACTGTTCTTGCTGGCTGTGGCTGCGCCGCATCCCAGGCAGCCGAACAGCCCCTTAGTTGCATGACCATTCTGATAGATTTATTGCATGTAACTTTTGAGTTAGCATAACTGATCTATCACATAACATACTCCCTTGTGTTGGCGAACTCAAAACAATTAATCCATGCACATATTCTTAGTAAATCTTAGCCATTATTACATACCCATAACTCATGCATAAGAGCATAGCAGCACTGATCATGCGGCGAAACAGTGTGTATAAATGCTGAACAAGCTAATTTAGTAGTTCATCATATTTTATAATCAGTTAAAACTTAACACGATAAAACTCTCGAAAGTAGCTACAGTGCTCCTTACCTGGTGGCGGTAGACAACATATGCCAGTCCGAAGAATACCAATATGAAAGGAAGCAATAACGGTGTCACCACAGCATAGACAAGGCCAAGTAAGAAATATAGCTGTATTCGTGGTTCACACCAATAAAAACAGATACTACCAGGATCCATTGCCTCTTCTCTGTCCTTTTCAGTCTTCACCAAGAAAAAGTTTTTCAAATGGAAGATTATAAGTGCCTTCAACCTCAATATTTCACCAGCTACACCAGTCCAACCGTCAACCATTACATATGTTATGAAAAAAGTCGCCCTCATTGGAATGGCTACACCAATGGTTCTCGGTATTCTGCAAAAGAAGTAATTTAGACTTGCTGCAAATTGTAATCATCATTTGGTTTCAATCAGAGAATGTGAGGAATGAGTTATCAAATCAACAGACATATAGCAGGACATAAATATCAGTAAATGAAAGCATAATATGATCTGAGTTTCCAGGAGGTAATTATCTGTAGTGTACAGTGCAAATGATGTCAGGCCCATGCTTTGGCGTTTGCCTTGATGCCAAAATCTCTGCATCTACAGAGTTAACTATCAACAAATGGCCACCCTTTTGCCTCTTAAGCATCATTATATTGATATTTATGTCTAACTCACTGTAACCAAAAGAATTATCTATTTCTAAGATAGCTTAAGAACCAATACATCACGAGTTCATGATGTTATTTGAACCACCAGCACATGTTTTATTGAATAAGAATGTGTATCATATTCCACTGCTTGACATATTCGATTAAGCCTATGTGTGTAAGTATTCAAACAAAGTGCATCTCCTGAATATATAATCCACAGTACTAATCAACAGCTGGCATGAACAAAGTGATCTCCGACAAGAACCAGATTTTCTGTGTTCTCCCATAATTAATTGTTAAAAGTACAATTGTCAACAATCAGAGATCCACATAGCAGGAAAAATAAACTGCTTCCTATTAAAAGATGGGAAGGATCAAATGAACAACCAAGCATGTATATGATATCTCAACTTTCAAGTTAGTAGAGTTGGTGGCATATGAGTACTTACTCATTTGCCGACTGATGAATGTACGCCTTAAGCTGCTCTAAAGCAGATCCTGTAATGATGCTTCCCAAAAATACATTGAAGAACAAGAAGATATAATATTTAGATGCAGATCTTCGCTCCAGTGATGACTGTGATATTAATCCTTCAAACTTAGACATAAACATCAGTATAGTTGGAAGCAATATAAGGAAGACCTTCAACGCAATTCCCGGAAGAAAACCTTGGATGAATGATTTGATGACAGGACTGCATAATAGTCAACAAGATTTATCAGGACATTTCAAAAGAATAGCAGAAGATAACCATACGTCTCATGTACCCAAATTAATTGCACGCTGAATAAATCATGGAAATGCAATAATAGTATAAATATTCAACACATGAAGAAACACTTACATTTCGATTAAGGGTTTCAGAAATGGAAGCGCCTTTTCTATTCCTTCAAGGCTTGCAAGAGATTGCACGAATGCTATTGGAATGACATAAAAAAAGTTGAGGAAGAAGAATGCCACAGCAATTATCAACCTCCTAACTGTGAGGGACACAAATGGAATGGATAGATTATTCCAGTAGACATCACGAGGCTCTGGAGCCCATTCAGTCAACCAGACAGTTGGATTACTGGTCTGTTGTGTCTGAGCACAGACAGCAGCCCCCCACCTTGAACGAAATGAAACAAAGGCTGCTGGAACAGCTGACTTGGGATCCTTCATGATCTTTTGACGCTCATCAGCTTCCTGCATGTTGTTACACATGAATTTATTGTTATCTGACTGTTAGCTGTAAATAAATTAAACTCCAACAAGGTTTGAATGTGTAATGCTTAGACAGAATACTTGTCCTACAAAAAAAATTGGTTGTGCAAACACATGTTCATAGAATGATATAACTTAACCAGAAAAACATGGACAAGGCTGAATGATCCAATGATTATGTAGACAAAAATGCTACAACTTACTTCTTTCCCAATCTTCTCGATCTCTGCTTTGTAGTATTCAATGGCATCCACCTCGGAACCAAAACAGCCAAGAAAGCCAGTCTGGAACAAAATCCCAAACAGAAGGACAGAGAATTAAAAAAGATCCTAATGCAATATTATAATTTAAATGAAAAATAAATTGATCAAGGTCCATATAGCAGACTAACCTTAGTGGTGGGCCTTTTTGATGGATTTCTCTCATACTTGAGCTGGTAGTAATCAAGCCAATTTCGCATTGTCTTCTTCTTTTCAACCAGATCAGCAAGTTTATTTGCATTGTAAACCACCTATAGATATAGACAATCGGCCAGAAAAAGGAAAGAATAAATACAGCAATTAGTATAAGGAAGAATTAAAAAAATCAATGAAGTACTCAGGGTAGAAAACCCAAGTGCATATGAGCAATTAGCACTGTGAAGTGTTAGCACCGAGAGAGTTTCTAGACCCTTTAACATATGAATATGATTCTTTAAATGAAAATCTAGATAACCAACAGTTCAAAACTTTCCTGTTACTTGACAAACCCAAAATATTCTTCTCCAAAATATTTCTGTAAATTATTATTCAAATAATCTGTGGGTAGGTTATTATGTGGACTGTTCTCAGAATCTGGAAAAAAAATCTCAACATGAAACTAACAAGCACTAATATTAGGTTCATTTGAAACCATCGATAATTTATGGGAAAAGGAGAATACATGAAGGTTCTGTTGAGTACAAAAAAAATTCTATTTACATTAGGCTAATCAGCATAACCAGAAACACAGCTACTACCTAAGCAGATGATGACCTGTCGAAACCCCAAAAAGAGAAAAGCAACAGAACTACATCTGACTTAGTTATCCACAAATTTTTACCAAAGATTACCTGGTGTCTTAGATAATGATCAGGATGATTGACAAGGAAGAAGTGCTCCACGAGCTCACTAATTGATTCGTCAGGATCTGGAGGTATATTCCGCACAAGAACCTAAAATAAATCGTTTAAGTTGCATTCAACAAACCAACCAGAAGGCAATTAACTTATCGTGTTAATTCAATTGACATATGAAACCATTCCCGTCTACAACATTGCTTTAGATAATCTAAACCAAGTCATATAGAAGTTTCATTTGTAAGATTGAGGTGCTTTGTACGAATAATGCACAAAATGACAAAAAGGAAATGCTGCTGTATTAGGAGTTGATCTGTAAACCCTAAAATAGCAGAACTTAGGCCAAGTAATAGCAGGATCAAAGATGACTTTGGCATTATATTGTTAAGGAGAAGTTCCAAGTGTAAACATATGTTGCCACAATATTGGTTGGACGCATTACAGTGAAAAGTGAGTATCAGTGTGCTCAGAGACAAAATGCTTAGCCACAACCTCTTAGACTATTTCCAGTGTGAATAGTTTCAATCCATTAATCTTACAATTTTTTACCCTTCTTGTGGATCTAATGTAAACATGTTGGTACTAAATAGAAAGGGGATTTGCAAAGTTGACAAGATCATACTGTAAACTGGTCTGGTCGCCGTTTCTCTGAAGCAAGAAAGCGCAATCTCATGGTTGCAATTATTTCATACTCTCGCAACAGTACATAGCAGGTCCAAAACGTGACAGCATAAGCCATAACCAAGTGAGTAATAAACCTGTACAACAGATGGAATGTGTTCATCATGAACAGCAAAGACATGTGCCAGCATCAACTGAAATTAATATATGCAACCTAGAAGTTCAGAGTGGATGAATTTACTTTCAACCAGAGCAACTGCCACCCAATATTGAACTTGGCAAGACACAAGCCTAAATAGAGTGCTTGTACCTTACTCCCTCCATCCAAAAGTCTAAGATCTATTTCTTTTGTCAGCAAGACCAAGGAGTAATTAACTCATCCACCATGTGATGAAACCAATGAACTATACACATGCATGCAAACAATAAGTACTATGATGGCTTCTTGGGTTCTGGTCAACAATTTAATTTAGCACATAGAGACTACAAATATGCCTTAGACTTTTGGAAAAACCAAAAAATGAAATAGGTCATAGACTTTTCGATGGAGGGAGCACTATGTTAGACACAGTCACACAGGCAGGTGGCATATTTATCATATCACCCATAACCACAAGATGATAATGCTCCTAAAAACTGTACCAAGTACATGTGCATAATCAGCATGAAGATCAAGTAAAGTGGTTGGATTTCAGGTGCCGCCCGAAACTTAAAAATGGTTGAATCTGCATGTAAAATGAATCACTATACAGATTTTGTTTGTGTAATTGGGGTGCCAATGGGCAATCTTATTGATGTACTACGTACAACTTATATTGAACCAGACCAAAAAAACATTTATCTCTACTCGTGTGTATGATACACTGCGTCCAGATATCAAATGATTTATGGAGGCTTACCTCTTTGACCCAAAAGGTATGTTTGATATTGAAAGTTTGTCAATTTTACTGTGGACTACCTTCAAGCTCTCAAGGGTGTCATTTGTCCAGTTCACAGGAAACAGAACAAGCGAAGCAAAAATTGTAATTGGAATGAAAATCTTGAGCCTGTAAAAGGTTAATACAGGTATATCAATACACATGCATAATTGAAGTTAGGCACAAATAGATTTTGAAAACAATGATACGATTCATATTCTCATATTTAAATTAAAATGGGAAAACGCAGAGTGATAAATTTGGTCATCATTTCTTCTTTGGCATATCCTGTTGTTTACAAACAATAAGAAAGTGAAGCTGCAGACCTTTACCCATTGGACCAAATGCTCACTGTATCATTAACTAATTGGCATTGTTCCACAAGTATGACTTGGAACAAACAATGAGATGGCAACAAGGAACAATTGAGAAGAGCAGAAACATAAAAGATGGAAAGGAACCGACCCTGTTAGGTATATCCGTAGATAGACAGCGGAATCAAGGCCTGCATGATTGATCAACTCATCCTCTGGCATCTTGAGAGCAGCCGGCATCCAACTTAAAAATTTCAAGTATGATCTCATGTTTAAATTGACAAACTTTTGCAGAGCAGCGCCAGAGGAAACAGGGCTGTCTCTCATTCCTCTGAGGTACCATTTTGGAAAGTAGACCCTATCGTTGATGGGCTGCAACCGTAGAAAAGCAAAGACCAGCAAGAATGCAATGGCGATCAAGACGTTGATAGCCGCAGAGAGGCCGATGTCAGAAACAGTGGCCATGGTTGCCCTCTAGATAGGCCTGCAAGTGTTAATGATATGATGTAGTAAGACTGTTAGTGTAGGAATGAGTTTGTACATATATACTGCTAATGCAAACAAAGAAAATTTTGGAAAATCTTATTTCGGAAAAAGAATGGAAATTTTCAGAAGATGGGAGTTGCCAGTGCCAGCACTCCAAATGTAGACTAGTAGTATGATAAATCTGACAGTGACACATTATCAAGTGCAAGCAGGAAACGTGGACTCTAGCGGTATGAAGAAAGCCAGAGCGCACGGAAAGGGACTCTTGCTGGTGCTGGTGTGGAAGCTAGCTAGCTTGTAGCGAGAAAGGTAGTGACCCCATTGGATTATTAGACGCGTATTGGACGCATGAATACAATCAATGAAGCAAGCAATGTGAAAGGCAAGGCTGCAGTATAATGAAAAGCAGCTTGCTTTTGCATATATTCCGGTCGGCCTGGAGGTTGAGAATGCAAATTGAAGTTTGAAGCAGCTGAACTGACACGAAATAGCTTGTGTTGCCGACAGAATAAGCTAGCAAGGAGCGAAAAAAAAAAGAATCATTATTATTAAAAAAAAGAAGGAAATACTTTACATGGGTGCCTCATGACCTCTCTTAATTAAGGAGGCGTGCTTAACAGGTAAGAAAGAATGAATGAATGAATGAATGAATAATAGTAAAAGTGTTTGAAATTGAAGTATGATTTGCATGGGTACAAGGGAAAGGAAGTGGAGACACCATGAATGAATGAACAGGTGGAAAAGAGATGGTGATGGATATATGGAGTGGATGGCCTAATTTCCACCAGATCTGACCGGCGATCGATTGGTGTAATGAAGCAGCAAAATAAAATACTAGTCGAATGGAATGGTTTTCCAATCCAATCTAATCTAATGGAATGATCCACAGTAGCCCAACACATGATGTAAAGGCGAAAAGGAAGAGAAGAGGACGAACTATCGAGATTGAAGCAGCAAAGCATACAAGTAAATGGTTAGTTACAAACAGAGACATCAACCGGCCGGCGCAAACTAAGGAAGAAGCGAAGCAAGCAACCAATATCATCAATAAATCCCCTATAAGATGATGGATGAGATACGAGGGGAGATGGAGAGGCTTACCTTTGCGCAGCACCCAAAGAAAAAGAAAGAAATCAAGGGGAAGGGGGGGGGCGAAGCAAAGAAGTGGAGGACTTGGTGAGTTTGGGAAGACGATGGATTGATTTGAGAGGAGATCGAGAGAGGAAGATGAGATTCGATTCGTTTCTTGTTTCGTCTCCGTCTCCAACAAGAGAAAAAAAGGAAGCCTCGAGAGAGAAAGAGAGAAGAGGAGATATTGGGTTTGGAGGATGGGGACGCGCAACGGTCACCTGCCCGTGCACCCCAGTGAAGTAGTAAACCCAAACTGCCTTTCTTCAAGTTCAGTTCAACCGATAAATAAATAAATAAATAAATAAAGCAGAACAAAATTAGTACTGTAATGGTGGACACTAGTATCTATCATACACCGCCCACGCACCCCACATCGCACACCACACGCTGCTGCTCTAATTCTACTGTACCCCAGGACGAGTGGTACGAATGCTATTGCGGTTCAAGGTGTATTAAAATTAAAAGTTTTTTACACCAAAACCCGTAATAGTACCCGTGTTTCACGAAACCAAAACCATAAAACCCAAATCTGACATGTAGTTCCTTTATCCAGTTTAGAGTTTCGGTTCCATATGATTAACCATCTCTACATAAAATTTATTAAAATTACGTGATTTTATCTATCACTAGTACCAGATACCTAGTATATATCGTGATATCACTATGCTTCTCTAGACATGTTCGGATATATCATGATATCACGTATGCGTGAAAAAACAAGAAACAAATGGTTTAGACATGTTCAGATCGTTTGGAAACATAAGATCATATGACTCCTTGTGTTTTTCCTTTCATCTTACTCTCAAACTTTTAAGTAGGAAACTTTCTTAGTTAGAGCTACCTGAGTCTAACCCCTTCTTCACTTTTAAAAAGTAGAAAACTTTATTAGCTAGAGCTATCTGAGTCTAACCCCTTCTTTTATTGCCTTGTCTTTTCTTATAGTCATTTTTTATATCCCGATGACTATTCTTACAAACGGGATCCACCCACGTACTTGTTGGCCCGCTAGAACTCCCTTAGGTCCGACAGAGCTGACTTACCTCGCGTCGACGGGTATCTTGAAGTAGGGATCAGATATAAATGACGTCTGATGCACCACCTATCAGCTTCAAGGAACGACACGTGCCAGGACGTGGCGACCTAGGCTAGGACGTGGTTGTCGCCTGATAGCCCACGCCTCGACTTTTTATGGATGATGATGGTTGGTTTCATTGTCGGCATACGTCATCTTGTCGCGTATCGCTTCTCACTCGTAGGCGTAGTGAATGGATCATATACTTTTGCATTAAATGCATGTGTGACAAAAAGAGAGAACATTTTAGGTCTTGTCATGTCATGTCTAAGGCACAGCAAGGGCCCTGAGCTTAGTAAGAGCTCAGGGTTCGACTTATTAGGATAAGAGCTAAGCTTCTGGTTACACCTGTACGTGATAAAGTCTAGTATCACATGGTCCTATCTGAATATTCTTGGTGTCTCGAGTAGATGATGGTGAGAAATCAGGTATCTATTTATCTGATAATAGGATATGCCAAAACCAATATAGTTTTTTTTAAGTTTGTATCATAATATCTTACATGAAATCATCCTATTTTATTTTCTACTAGTATGATATCTCGTGGTTTTCTTACAACGGCATCGACTCTTGTCTCCATCTCAAAGGTGTAGACGAGTTATTTTTTATATTGGCACGTGGCTGCCCACGTGCACACACGCACTTGTGTATAACAATGCCCCACGTCAGTACCACTGCGCACACTGCACACAATGTCTTGACTGTAGCAGTGGTACAAAAGCCTTCTGTTTACTCGTTGAGCATTTGGAGTACTATATTTTCTAAACTGTTATACGTTATATCCTTTTTAAAAATATATACAAGTTTCTACAAAGATAAATAATTTTTTAAAATTTGTAATAGTATACTAATGATTGTATCGTTTTACGTAGCGAAAAACTGGCTAGAATAATTATCGAACTAAGCCTAATTCAGCCACTTTTCCGATGATTTTGGACATTTCCTTCCTTGCTTGTTGTACCAAGATTCGAGATTAAACTCTCTGGTCTCTTACATGGATGAGGACCCAAAAAAAGTTGAGCGAGCGAGATCACGTGAGGCCTTTTTCACATTCGGCCCTTGATTTTGAGGGGCCTCAAATCCCGGGCCTTGCATATGCATGTACAGGCCTAGATTCTCGACCTATCCGCGGGGATGCATAATACTATTCAGAGCGGGATGGGCCGGCGTCCAGAACCATACAAGGAAAAATTACATCCGAGGTCCCTCATGTTGTCACCGAATTACAAAACCGTTCCTTAACAAAGAAAACTAAATACATGTTATATTCCTCAACTTACAAAACCGTATCATTTTGGGGTTTTAGATGGTATTGACCTCAATTTTGTCCGATGTGATGACTAAGTCAGCGTGGACCCAGGTGTGCCTCATATGTTAGTGAAACCATAGCTTCTTCTTCTCCTCTCCTCTTTCCCCTCTCTTTCCTCATCTCTTTCCAGTGCACGACCGATGTGAGAAGGCAAAGCATGTGACGGGCAGCAGAGAGAAGTTGGCATAACCCCTCTTCTTTTATAGTCCTTTTTTAGGGTTTTCAAAGATCCGATCTCCCCTAAGTGGCATAATCCATTCCTTTTATACTCCAAGGAGAGGTTTACAGCGTTGTTATCATCTAGGAAATATTTTTGTCTAGACTTGGCATTGTCCTCTCTGATATCCTCGACTTAATAGAAGGATTACCACGGCGGACTTTGTTTTTACCGTGCCCTGGACACTCTGCCAGGAGGCCTCGGTACAGATATATCTTGCTCCTCTTGCCACCTATTCGAAACCGGGCTTGGTGGGCCCGAGCCAAGTCACGATAGAACCACCACTGATTCCCTTTGCTTGTCTATGAAGTCGTAGATCGTCTACCAGCACGCAACACATCCTTTTGCTTTGAGTGGTGCGACGTCGCTGGTGGCTTCCAACCTCGTCACCACCTGGTTGCATGAGATCGAGCTATAATCTCGATTTGTAATCTTCTGGGTGCTGCAATGCAATTGGCACGTTGCCCTCGATCAGATCGTTGGGCCCATCATTCTGCTCAGACCGTCGGTGGCGCTCAAAGCCTTTGCCTTGAGATAATAACTCCTAGGCGGAGATCTCCGTGAAGAGACCGGTCAACCAATACCAATGGACTCCTTGTTAGAGTTACCATATGATTTGTTTCTACCCTGAGGTAATGTCAATCCCCAAGTTGTTGTGTTCTCAGGCTGTTTCTTGCTCCCGGGACACGTATAGTGCCTCGGGTCCCCTGGCCGTGCCCGAGCCCCGGACACACTCCCGTACCTTTTAATAAAAGTTTTTATTAAGCTTCTTAAAGATTTAAAGATGTCGTTCATGAAGAGTTCATGATGGACAAAACTCTATAAGTTTATTTCAATACGTAGCTCTATGTGTTTCTTGAAGATGTAAATCTTATGGAAGCCAGGGTCTTGGGGCTCTAAGAAGCGAGGGCCCCAGTTTTCGTTCTGTGCCAGATGTCAGTCCTCACGTGGATAGGTTATAACCTAACAATAAATTTTATATGATAGAAAATAATAATGTAGAACATGGTACTTCATAATCGTAAAGAAAGAGAGGACCTGGTTTCCATTTCTGGAACACATACCCTGACTTTTATTTTGGATACTTTCATTTTTTTTAGTTACCGTTAGTTAAGAAAGCGTAAAAATTTGTTAATGAGATTTTTTATTTATGAGTTTGTTATGTGAGATATTATTTATGACAAAATTTATTTTTATATATGACATAAAATGAGTTTGTTATGTTTTTGTCATAGCATATGACATAAAGTAATAATGTTTATATTTATCTTTAAAACATGACATTGGCCCAATGTACGTCCATCAGCCCGGAACTAACCTGGGCTGCTCCTGCTACTGATTGATTCTTCACTCATCCCTCGGTGGCAACTGAATGGACTGCAGTAATCTTCAGTAATAATCACATATAGTACTACTGCTGCAGTGACCTGCCTGATTTGATCCGTCCAACGACTCTGACTGATTCCCTCGTCGTCGATCTGCAGTCAATACAGTTGTACGTATATGTAAATGCTCGATCAGATGAAATTATATTGGCAATACTAGTATAGTAGTATGTCACACAGGCAGGCCCTCTGAAATATTGCCCCTTCTCCCTGGCGACACGACAAAGACGACATTAATTCAGAGCTGCCCATGGATGCATGACAATTTCTTTTATAACCGCTGTGCACTACCGAATCAGGCCTTCTTAATCAACGACGAGCATCCAGCCTGTCGCTGCTGTAAACGAGCATCAATGGAATACAATGGTTGTCTACTACTACTACTCACCATGAAATACAATGGACCTGTTCTTGTTCTTCCGACTTATTTTTGTTTTGTTTTGGAAAAAACACAAGTTGTGGTGAGTATTTCCTTACTAAATCACTGTGGTATGTATGATATGAATATTGGTGCCGTTGCATGCATGGTCAAGACCTGTGTAGAATAGGTGACACAGTAGAAGAATATTAGAAACTGAGTATATATGAAGTTAGGGGAATGAATTCTAATCCTTCGAGGGAAGTCCCATCGTGTAAGTTCAAATTCTACCTACACATAAAAAAAGAGAAATTCAGATATAAATAATACACTATTATTCATACGTTGAATTGTTTTTTTTATATCTCGACGTGTGTGAGTTAGGTTTGGACCTAAGATTTTATGGATTTGTATAGAATGTTATATGATTGCTGGCAAATTTTTTTAAAATTTTTTCATTACCGTTAGCTCACCTACAATGTGCATGGTGGTTATTGCGGGGGGCAGCTGCTGCATGTGCACGTACAGATCTCAGTCTCCTCCAGAATCAGAGAGGATTCCCCTATTTTTGGGCTACAATCATATGCTTATTTGAGAGCATGTACTAGTTACTCGTATGTTTGACAGCACCGTGAATCTGTGATGAGGACCATGTTGTTGTTGTAGGTGAAAGAAGTTTCAGGGTTTGTGGCTTGCTGGTCCAGTATATACTCCTATCCTACCATCATATTTTGGGACCTGCATGTCACCGATTGCACTTTGGCAACTAGCAGTATGCTTTGCTGTCAGAAAACCCTTCTTTTCAATGATAACTAACTAGTAGTTACTACTCCTACATGTATGTATGCAGTATCTTTGATGTAAGTAGTGAAGTTACTAGGTGTTGTTGAAGGTGAAAGCAAGATAGATGCATGGTCCAAACGACGGACAGCAGCCGCCCATGGTGAGCTAATCCGGCCCCGGGCATCGTATCCTGATTCAGTGGCTCGCGAGCGAGCGAGTTCCATCCTTAGTTTTGAGTAACATCGTCATGTCGCCACCGTATGACTGAAATTTCAGTGCCTCGGTGATAGCTGCATGTTTGTCCTTGTTGCCACAGTTGATCAGTATTGCTCGCAAATTTGGATCGTCACGTAGCGATCTCTGCATCTCGCTGGTTGTTGTTTTGTTCCTGTCTATCGATGGAGGCAAGGCCGAATGACTATGGATTACTCCTACATCCGAGTGAGTAGGAAGGAGGATTATTGAAAGGATCAGGGAAAATTAAGAGGAGAAAAAGTAGAAACAAAAGACAGTTTGGGCGCTCTAGTCCTCATGTGCATCATCCAATCCATCTCCTCTTCAGTCCTCTGCTTGCATGGCAGCCAACCATGCATTTCAACCATGGTCTCGTCTCGTCCCGTCCTTCACATGGCGCGCGAGGCGAGGCGATGCGATGCCAGTGTGCATTTGGCCCCCTCCTCTCCTATCTGTCCCCCACCATTATTCCCTTCATTTTTGTCTGTTTCAATCTACCACCATACTTACTGCACTGCGACCTCACCTCACTGAACTCAAGTCAGTGATACTGCCATTGTAGAGAGGAAAGCTAGAGCAGCGCGCCATTTCCCAAAGGCAGCAGCGTGCATTCACTTCCCTGTCCAGTGTTCTCCAGTGTTGGCTAGCTGCATGAATGAATGAATTCAGCAGGAGTAGCTAGCTAGGTCCCTCGTCACACACAGACAAGAAGAGCTTGAGCTTTGGGTTCAGCAGAGTAGTAGCTAGCCTAGCTTTCTCTTGTGCTTGTGCTTGTGTTGCGCCGCTGCAACAGTGGTGGTAGCATCTAATCTAGCAAGCTACTACCAGCTGCTGCTGAGATATGGAGTAGTACTCCACTACATAATAATAGAGGGAGGATGGTGTGGAAGAGCTGGGGCGCCGTCTTCCTCCTCCTCGTCTTCTTCGCGGCGTCGCTCCTCTGCTCCTCCGATGCTGCTGCCGATGACGTCTCCGTCAGCTTCTCCAAGACCCCTCCCCGCATCTCCAGGTCGGCGTCGGCCCTCTTCGCCTTCCAGGTCCTGCACACCAATGGATCAGGGCCGTGCCAGGATTGCGTCATCACCTGCAAGGTCAGTCCTCACTTTCCTGCTTGCTTGTCTTGCTCAGGTTCATGAGGCACTCGCATTGTCTCGGCATTTGCAAATCCCGACATGAATTTTCCAAATGTGCATGCGAAATGAATCTCAATATATGATTGCTAATATCATGTGTTTCCTCGATTTCCCTCCCTAGGTACTAGTGGAGTAGTACTCCAGTAGAATGCAATGCATAGAGAGAATCAAGTGTAAAAATGTGGTTCAAGTTAGCATATGCCATGCCTTTTTGTGGATTTGGGTGCCTGGTCCCCTGAAAGAGCAATTAGTTAGCCAGTCAGTCGATTGTCAATTAATAATAAATAGATGCATCAATCTCTCTGATGATACTACTAATATAGTACTACCATGACATGACAAGGATAGATCATACTGTAGTAGATTTTGGTCAGATTACTACATACATATAGGTAGGTAGGTGGAAATGTCTTGGCGGATTAGACCATTTGATTTGCAACAAGTATATATATATATGTGTGTGTGTGCAAGAAAATGGTACAGCATTTTCGCCGGGCAGAAAATAGTAGTAGTAGTAGTAGCAGCAAATTTTTTTGTATCAAGGATGTTAATTAAGTGAGAAGAAACATATTGAAGAAGATGGGAATGGTGTGTATGCAGCTGGACGGGGAGAGGGCGTCGGAGTGCGGAAGAAACAACAACAACAACAACAGTAACAACGGGACGGCGATGGTGATGACGATGAGCTACGCGCGGCTCAAGGACGGCAACCACACCTTCGCTGCGTGCGCGGGAGGAGGAAGACGACGACCAACACCAACCTGCGCCACCTACGCCTGGGATGTTGGTTGGTTCAAGCTTACTAATTGCCTCCCTTCCTCCCTATTTCTAGTGCTAGTACACAGTAGGATTAATTCCCATTTTGATTTGATTGTTAATTAGTGTACAGGTTACTAGTAGTACTGTGGTTAACAATCCTTACAGTGGAGTACGTACTCCGTAATTTAGAAATGAATTTGGATGCAGACACGGTTGCCCCGACGGCGTCCGTGATGGCGTCGGAGTCAGGAGGTGGGTTCACGAGCGCATCCAACGTGTCGGTGCTCGTCTCCTTCTCCGAGCCCTGCCCCGGCGGAGGCGGATTCACCTGCAACGCCACCTACTGCCATGTACTGGATCTACCGGAGATGAGATGATTCATTACTTTACTACTCCGTACTCCTCCTCCATGGCAGAATTACCAGTGGAGTAGTATTTGTTACTGAATGGAATGGAATGTGAATTTGCATTGCAGCTGAGCGTGTACGGCCCGGGGCGCGTGGAGCCGTCGACTCTCCAGGTTCTCCGGCCTGGCCTGCTATATTCCGTGGACGTCACCATCTCGCCGGAGCTGCTCTATGGCCGCCTCATTCTCGTCATGGCCAGGGGATTCTGCACCGATGCTGCTGGCCACCACTTCACCAGAACAGCCAACTCAACCTTCACCCTGCGCTTCGGTACGTACGAGTATGTCATTTGCTTGCTAATCCCTAGTACTGTTGATGATCGATTGGTTTGATACTTTGATTTCTGCAGACAGACGGAGCGACTCCATGAACATCGGCAGCAACATCCCTGAGAAGCTGCTTCAGATCGAGGGCGCCACCAGGGTGGTGGAAGCCACCAACGATGACAAGGACCTCAGGGTTTATCTCTCCTTCGCTGAACCGGTCATGAATTCCTCCTCCCAAATCCTTGCCGCTCTCACCGCCACCGATGCCCTTCTCACCCCAACCAACCGAAGCACGCTCGGGAATCGCCGGTTTGGATACCTCGTACGTACGCACTCCAATCCACTGCCATTGGAGTATCATCTACTTGAGCTGCTCCTTCTCTGGGTTAACAACCTTGATTCCATTCCAGGTGAAGAGGACGTCAGACACCGCCGTTGTGACCGTTTCCTGCCATGGGAATTCCATAATCAGCAGACAAGGGACTCCTGTTTCTTCTTCACAACCATACACTTTTCTTTACGGTTAGCACTGCTCAATCTATATACACTGCTCTCAGTTTTCAATGACTGAATTGTTTGTTCGTAATGTACAGATAATCAAAGGCCTTCTGTTAAGCTGGCGACATCGACTGTCCGAACAAGTTCACGCAACATCCCGGTTTTGATAAAGTTTGCAAAGCCTGTCTTCAACTTCACTTCCTCCGCGGTGCAGGTTTCTGGGGGGAATCTACTCAGGCAAGCAAGCAGTTTTGTCTTCTAAGCAATGATGAATGATTCTACTGCTAGATGTTGCTGCTGCTACTAACAGTGTACTACTAGCATCGTTGTGGTTTCAGCTTCCGTGAAGCCAGCAAGAGCATATACACGGCGCAGATACAGGCAGTCGACAATCTTGTTTCCGTCCACGTCGCTGAAAACTCAGCTCAGGACGTCGCAGGAAATCCCAACTTAGCGTCGGACCGTCTCCAAGTGAGGCATTGTAAGATCATTATTACATTCCTCACCGAAATTACTCCTAGAATAAGCTCGCTAATAAAAATCTGAACATATATAAAGTGGTGTAGTATGCCGAGCACTGATTGCTGTAGTGTGCCGAGCGCAGATTCTGTTCCTGCATCGTCGTCGTCGATCGCGATCGTGACGACGGTCATTTTTGCGGCAACCGCAGCGGTGGCCACGCTGCTGACCATCTCAACATCGTCGCTCCTGGCGTCAGGGGCCATCCAGAGGCCGTCTTCTTATCTCATCTCCGACCCATCACGAAATCTCTTGGTACATCGAATTCCATACGATCATATAAATGGAGTAGTATTCGCTGGTAGCAGTAAGTAATAATAATCGATGATGCAAATGCAAATGCAAATGCAATGCAATGTGTTTGCAGAGAATGGCGTGCCACATCCAGGTGTTCGCGCTGTCACGATGGCTGTCGATAAATCTGCCGGTGGAGTACTACGAGCTGAGCAAGGGCCTGGAGTGGAGCATCCCTTACATGCGACTCCCATGGGAGGGCCCCTCCGCCGATCCCTTCGTCGGCTACTCCACCATGCCCGCCATCGCTTACTCCGACCTTGTCGACCGCACCGCTCTCGCCGCCGACGTCCTCCACCGCCCTACGGTACCAGGAGTGGCAATGCCGTCGCCGTCGCCGTTGGACGGCAAGCCGCTCACGGCGATGGAGTACAGGTATCTGTTCGAGAACCAGGACATGAAGCCCGAGGCGCAGATCATCATGAAGCTGCAGGATCTCGATGGATGGAAGTACTTCTTCCGGAACGTCTTCTGGTTGGCCGTCATCGCCGCCGCCTTCCTGCTGCTGCACGCCGCCCTCCTCCTCTACCTCAAGCTGCGCCACAGGCAGAGGCACACACACGGAGCGCTCGTCCTCCCCAGGCTGGAGCTCATGCTCCTCATCCTCGCCATGCCCTGCGTCTCGCAGGCGTCGGCGGCGCTCATCAGAGGCGGCACCACGCCCGGGCTGGCCGTCGGGATCGTGCTCACCGGGGTGCTCACGGCGTTCCTGGTGGCGCTGCTGCTGTTCCTGTCGCTGGGCGTCACCACGGGGAGGCTGCTGCAGTACAAGGAGGTGCACCAGGAGGGGCGGGAGTACCACTGGTACCAGGAGATTGTTCGCCGGACGCTCGGCCCCGGCAAGCGTGGACAGTGGACGTGGAAGGACCCCGCCCGCACCGCCTGGCTCGCCAAGCTCGGCCCGCTCTTCGAGGACCTGCGCGGCCCGCCCAAGTACATGCTCTCGCAGATCGCCGGCAGCGGCGGCAAGCGCGGCGCTGCGGCGGCGGAGCGGATCATCGTGTCCGACGACGAGAACGAGGACGCCGAGGCGCCGTTCCTGCAGAAGCTCTTCGGCATACTGCGGATCTACTACACGTTCATGGAGTCGGTGAAGCGGGTGGCGCTGGGGATCGTAGCGGGCGCGCACGCGTCGTCGGACCACTCGTCGCGGGCGCACGCCGTGGTGGTGCTCGCCATCGCCTCCTTCCAGCTCTTCTTCATGGTGCTGAAGAAGCCCTTCATCAAGAAGCGGGTGCAGCTGGTGGAGATCGTGGCGGTGGCCAGCGAGGTGTTCATCTTCGTCGCCTGCCTGAGGCTGGTGGACAGCGGGGGCGGGGGCGGCGGCGCGGCCCAGGGAGAGGGGAGCGGGCTAGGGCTCGCCATGCTGACCGTGTTCGCGGTGGCGTTCGCGGCGCAGGTGTGCAACGAGTGGAACGCGCTGTGCCGGCAGGTGCGGCTGCTGGGCTCGGACAGGAGGTCGTTCGTGGAGGGCGCGAAGGCGGCGTGGGTGGGGCTGCTGCTGCTGGTGCTGCCGTCGTCGGCGCTGGGAGAGCAGCTGGAGCTGATGAAGAAGAAGCAGCAGGAGCAGCCGGTGGCGGCGAGCCCGGAGGGTGTGGTGGCACTTGGTGGTGGTGGCGTGGAGGCGCAGAGGTCGTGGCTGGGGCAGCTGCGGGAGATGGCGAAGGCGAGCTTCAGCAAGGAAGGGCCAGGAGCAGGAGGAGAGGGAGGCGAGGCGTCGGGCAGCAGGGCCAAGGGTGGGAGCCAGAGCATGTCGTCGGTGGCGTCGTCGTCGGACTCGAAGGCGAAGGGCCCCGAGCAGTGGAGCTCCAAATCCAAGGGACTCTACAAGGATCTTGAGGCCATCTTCTCCAACAGGTACTAGTGTCTAGTGGTAGCAGCAGAGAAATACAACATACGGCAGGCAGCTACATTATACTGTATTCGACTATTGGTCATGTATGTATGTATGTACGTATGTATCTCCTCGATATCAATCAATCATTCAATGTATGCAAGACGATCAATCCAGCCATGAAGCTGGCGATGTCCTTCCTCTTCTTCCCTGTCCCCTACAGAGCAAAGCAGAGTGCACAACTTGACCTTCATCTGCCCTACGCATGGCCTCCCTGCTCGAATCTGCTCAGGCTCTCACAGAAGAAAGAGAGGAGGTGTGTGTGTTAGGATCACTAGTCACCGAGTCTAGGTGGGTTCATGCATGTAGATCACGAGTAGTACACTAGAGAGAGGCGAATTAGAGTTTACCGGTCGAGTGAGAGAAGGAGGATTGCCCGTCGGCCATCGTCGTCGTGCGCGAGCGTGGTGGTGGTGCTTCCCGTCGCTACTACACTCCCGCGGTTAGATCGGCTAGGGTTTTCTGGGTGAGGTTGGTGGCGGCGACGAACCTCGTGTCGTGTGCCGCCCCGGCCCTCACCCTTTTATATGGCGCAGACGACAGGGGCCCATGGTCAAGGATCTCCATTGGATCGTTGGGCCCAATGAGAGGAGATCAACTCTAACAGTGTGAAAGTGAAACAATACGCAAAACATATCTAATGCAAAAGTGAAAAATGTTAGTTCAACCATAGTACAAAAATATATGTTCCAATATGCAATTGATATGTTAACCGTAGCCCAGCCCAATAACACTAGTCCACATTAGGCCTCTTCCATCGACGGGGGATTGGGAAGAAGCGCAGGCCTCGAGAGTGGGTTGGGCCATGAATCTATCCGTGATTGGTATTGGACTGTAGCTCTAAGCGTGTGGGCCTTGGCTGCGTTGCATCGGAGTCTGAAAAATCCAAAACAAGAAGAAAAAGACAAGAGGATTGTCTTGGGTGGATTAGGGAGGGGCACAAAGACAAGAGGAGACGCAGTGTGGCGTGGCAGCGATCGACGGCGACGCCTCTGGACCACCGGAGCGGAGCTTTGCTCCATTTTTTTTTGTCTGTCTCTCTGGATTGAAATTGGATTGGTTTCTTTCTGCTCTGTTGCAACTCCGGTATGTACGGTACGGGTGGACGGAGGTTGCATTTGCATGCGGCTCCTACTCTCTCTGCTGCTTCTTGTTAATTAATTGATGATGTCTGTGCATGATTATTTCTACTACCCTGCTCATCGAGCATCTGACATTTGCATCCACTCCGAGCTGAGCTGCCCTTACAGTTGCTCCATTAATATATTAATTAATTTCCTCCTCAACTGAATCACTACCACGTACAGCGAGATTCATTCAACGACTGCCAATTCGTCTGTATCGCCGGCGGCCGGCCGCATATGTATGTAATCGATCCCAACTCGATCGTTCATCCAACCAACTACCTACCTTCAGGGCCTGGGCACTAGCTAGCTGCTACCTCCCTCCCTTCCTTCCTTGCTCACAGTCACACATACACACACATACTTGAGAGTAGAGAGAGATGATGCCATTGTCGCGGATGATGATGGAGTCGTCGCCGACGAATACGATGGCCAAGGAGATGGCCGTGCGCCACCAACTCCATCCGCTTCAGGGGCCTCCTCGCCGCACCACTCACAACCTCTCCTCCTCCTCCCTCCGCAAAGCCTCCGACGCCTCTCTCCTCCACAAGGTGCCCTGCACCGCGCTCCACCCCATCCTCGCCAATCTCAACGAGGTCCTCCTCGCCACCAGGCTCTTCCCCCTCCTCCCCGCAGTCCTCCTCGCCATCGCCGCCACTTACCTCCACTTGGGACAGGTACTATATTCTCCTCCCTCCACATCCTTTTTTCACTCATCTCTTCTAGCTAGCTGCTTAATATATATTTCTATTAATTCTCATTTATACTACTCCACTAGCTACGACTAATTCAATTTCTCACTAATTCTCCCATACTACTAGTCAATTACTCAGTGAATCAGTGCCAGCTTGTTGCACAAATCTACCATACTTTTTTTATAATAAATTTTACTATCCGCGAGAAACTATTATTTGGAAGTATCAAACATTTTTAAGATAAATCAGTTAGTTATTCTTCCATAATTTTAAAACATAAAAAGAGAGAAAATAACAAAAAAATACATCCAAATATCACTCTGAGTTTGACATCCCTTATAAAATGATTTATTACCCTCTCTTAATTTATCATGGTTGGTACTGATACACCATTTTAATTTATTTTGATTTGAGATTTTTTTTCGAACGTGTAAAAGGATTGCACATCAATATAGATTTTTTCATCCATTCTCGTAAAGCCGTGGTGGTCACTCATGACAGGCTCATATGAATATTAATAGGTGAGAAGCCGTGATCATCGCTCATTATGGTCAACATAACGTTAGGCAATGAAGGTCACTTCTTCATAAGTCTTCGTTCTTAAATATTTAGATCATCGAAAGATAAGCTATTGCGCTTGTCTCATGGGTTTCGACGATGATTAGTTTCTTCGGTACATTCAAGATAAAAAAGATAAATTTAGTACCACAGGGTCGTTGAGAAATAAGATGAGTTTAGAGCCATGTCTCTAAAAAAAATATGCCTAACTCATACAACATATAAAGAAAAAAGAGCATGCGAACTGTAACAATTACGGTGAAATATTAAAGCAAAGGTAAATTAGAGGGGGATTTTACACTCAGACAGTTGGAGGGGTTCTATTAATCCCCCAACCAACCCAACCGGAAAGAAAAAAAAACACTCCACCAACAGGCAACAACACACATGGATGAATACAAGATCGATCGAGCCGGATGATGACGATTATGATTTGTAACAGCTGCAATGCATGTGCTCGCGCATGTGGTGAACTTGCCTGCAGCCTGTAAAACCCTATTAAAATACAAGCAGATGGAATCATGGAATTGCAACAATTAAGCAAGTTGACACTTGACGCACTCATCACATGCATGGCCAGATCCTCCTCCCCTCCTCACGGTCACGGATGTTCATTTTTATCGGCAGCCATATGGCCACTGCACCTGAGTTTATCATAGTCCTACAATCTACCACTGATTTTGTCTAAGTTTCATAATATACCATCGTGTTTTCTTCGACCTCTATTCTCTGCCATCGCCGTGCACTAGCTTTCAGTTAACCTCCAGTTATCTTCTGTTAACACTTTGAAAAGACCTATTTGCCCCTAACTCATTCCCCAGGGTAATTAGTTGTCTCCTATGTAACCTCACCACAGATAAATGTATATACATATTCTATCTCTTGTATGTAACCTCGTGTTCCGACCCACCATTTAATCTATTTTTTCATTTAAACCATCTTGTATATATAATAAGACTATTAATATAAACATCTCATTTGAAAAGAGTTACAGAATAAAATATGCTTAACCTTTTTTATGAGAAGAGTAGTACAAACTAAATGATCAACCAGCTTTTTACAATACTCTCTTCAGTATTTTTGACGTTTTGAATAATGACATAATCTTTAAAATATATCTTTAATTTTATTTATTTATTATAAATGATAAATACACGGTCTTCAAAATATATTTTTAACCTTATTTTGTTTTATAATATATAAATAAATAAATGTATGTTTATTTTATTCTAGTATTTTGAAAGACACACATATATATTGTTTTAGTTCCTTTTATCTAAATATTTTTAAAGTTATGGATAGTTAAAGCTATAAAAATTTTAATCTTGTCAAAAAAATGTTAAGAAATAAAAATGTGTTCAATTGTGTACGAGCTATAGCTAACTAAGTGAAACGTACGTACGATATTAATTGCAGGTGTGGGTGTTTGTGCTTAGCTTAATCGGCCTCGTTCCTCTTGCTGAGCGACTCAGCTTCCTCACCGAGTAAGACCCTGTTTACTTCATGTAAATTCTTGTAAAGATTTGGGATTTTGGTTACTTTTTGGCATTTTAGAAGTAAACACATGGGTGTAAAGTTGGTGTGTAAAAATTTTAGATTCGGGAGGTTTGGGAGCCAAAAAGTGCAGACTTTTCTTGGGAGAAGTGCTTGCCCACTCCTACACTTGCATGCACAATAAAATTTTTTTATAACATCATAAAAACTTTACACATGAGAAGTAAACACTAGTCTTAGATGTAAAGTTTACTCTTAAAATTTTTTAGGTGTAAAGTTTACATCCAAACTTAAGAAGTAAAGGGCCTAAGCTCCCTTAATTAATTTCTACTATGCTAAAATAATGTACATCATGCATGCGACAATATAGTGTTAATATAATAACAACAGATCCTGAATTTTCTGACAATTGATTGGTTGCGTGTATGCGTGCAGGCAGATTGCATTTTACACCGGTCCTACTGGTAAGTGAATTCCATGCATGCTATGCTATTCGTTTCGATCAAGATTCAACCGCAAATACAAATGCAATTGAAGAGCAAAAGTTGATTGCAGTGGGTGGACTGCTGAACGCGACATTTGGCAACGTGACGGAGGTGATCATCGCAATGTTTGCGCTGCGAGAAGGAAAAGTTGAGGTGGTGAAATGCTCGCTGCTGGGATCCATCCTCTCCAACCTGCTGCTTGTCCTCGGCACCTCCCTCTTCCTGGGCGGCATCGCCAACCTCGGCGCCGACCAGCCGTACGACACGAAGCAAGCTGACATCAACACCGGCCTCCTCATGCTCGGCGTCCTCTGCCACTCGCTGCCGCTCATGCTCAGGTACGCCGTCACCTCCGGCGAGAACGCCATCGTTTCCGGCGACGCGGCCCTCGACCTGTCTCGTGCCTGCAGCATCGTCATGCTCGTCGCCTACCTGGCCTACCTCTTCTTCCAACTCAAGACGCATCGCCAGCTCTTTGAGCCCCAGGAGGTGTGTGATTGATGTCGTCCACTCCACGTCAGTCATAGTCATATATATATATATATATATATTTGGTTCAATTCGATCGTACGTTCCCTCTGACCAATCGATCCAACCAAATGGTAATTGTTGTAATCAGGTTGAGGATGATGACGATGGTTTCATGATCGCTCAAGATGATGAGCCAGTACTGGGATTCTCGAGTGCCATGATTTGGCTGGCTCTCATGACTCTCGTGACTGCGCTCTTGTCAGAGTATGTTGTGAGCACAATTGAGGTAGTATATATCTTCCTACCAGTACCATTTTATGATGCTGTACTGTATTTATCTTCAGTACATTGGCGAGATGCATGTATAATGAAGCTAAACACCTTTGTGTCTTGTGAAAATATAGGCGGCCTCAGAATCATGGGAACTATCAGTGAGCTTCATTAGCATCATCTTGCTTCCCATCGTTGGGAACGCAGCAGAGCATGCTGGTGCCGTCATATTTGCTCTCAAGAACAAGCTGGTATATAATTAAGCAACACACATATATGCATGTTAGCTGAGAGAGAACATATATGAATGGATGCATGTGTCAACATTTAACATTGGTCTTTCTTATCATTTGTTGTGACTTGTGCCGACAGGATATTACTCTCGGAGTGTCTTTGGGCTCTGCCACACAGATCTCCATGTTTGTGGTATGTAGGATTATAAGTATCGATCCGTTTTATATCATAAGATCTGTTTTATATCATAAGTTGTTTGAATTTGTTATAATAAAATATAACAATATTTTTAACATAAAATAAAAAATATTAAAAAATATTAATTGTTAGATATAATGAAATTAATTTTAGTGTTGTTATGTTTCTTATAAACTTGATAAACATTTTAAAAGGTTTGATTTAGAAAAGTTAAAATAATTTATAACATGAAACGGACGGTGTAGTAGTTAACCTCTATGCTTTCATAATTAGTGGAGTAACTATGCATAAGCATGTGGACATGCATGTTGATGCTGTTGTGATGGATAGAATTGAAGTGTGTGGCAGGTTCCAGTGAGTGTGATTGTAGCCTGGACTATGGGAATCCCAATGGATCTTGATTTCAACCTGCTGGAGACTGGCTCTCTGTTTGTAGCAATATTAGTGACAGCCTTCACCCTCCAGGTAATATACTAGTAAAAGCTGAAATTATTAGTTTCTTGTTAAGAATCAAAGTTAATTTAATTTATAGGGTTTAGGCAGCGAAATAGTAATACTCAAGATTGTCGGTATACATGTTTCAGGACGGAGAATCACATTATCTGAAGGGATTGATTCTTGTCCTGTGCTACGCTGTCATCAGCGTGTGCTTTTTTGTAATAAGACGGCGTTCTGCAGGTACATGTCATATTATGTACTTATGTACGTATAGTAGAGTAGTAATTAATTTGGCATTTGATAGTGTGGTCGCAGCCTGATCATATAATTAAGTGTGTGTGTGTATGTATGTATTGTAGGACGGACGGATGGTGTTCATCAGCATCAGGATGTGTAGCAGGCAGCAGGCAGGCAGAAGCAGATTAAGTACATGTATATGCATGCATGTATGGAGCCCGTGCTACTGATATCGGAGTACTTTTGCACAAGACAAAGAGAGAAGAAGAAGAGTAGCACGGGCGGAGACGATCTCCTTTGCTTGTCAAGTTGTGATTTGTGAAGCTAGGAGGCAGCCCAACTGGGACGCTCGCCACTACAATTTCTACGAGAGAAATTACAACGGCCCACCCATCCGTGCCTGCAATTGGCTGCTTTGGATTCAAATCTCTGTTGGGTTTTCATGGGTTGGTTTAGTTTAGGGACGGCTTGAAAATGGTCTCTCTATATTTTTAGTATTACAATTAGAATGTGTACATTCGATATTACATTTTAAACCAGAAGTGGTACAACGTAACTTTGGCAGAAGAATGTCGAAAACATGGTGGCCTAAGATAACTGGTCCAAAAAGATCGATGAAAAAAACACGAACATGTCAGTTGGTTTGACCTTGCAACCAACAAGACATGATAAATGTTAGAAGACGATAGGTTAGCCGATACGGTCGAGTTAAATCGGTTGTAATGTAGAAAATAATGCTCATGAACTAGATTTAAATCAGATATAAACATAAACAACTTTTCCTTAATAAAATCCTAAAATCAATCATATAGGTCGAATTTAATCGATGCAACATAAAATTAAGATTATTATAGTCAATTGTTTGATAATTATAAGATCTAAATGAAGGGTTACGCGGAAGCTACGCTAGCCGAAAACAAAAATTTTCTACCGCGCAAACCAGGAACACTTGCAAGTAAGGGCCGATAGATCGTTACCGATTGGAGTAGAGTGCAGCGGAATAGCCAATCAGGGCAATCCGATCTGGAACAGTGTAGCCGATTCTCGGAGACAACAGCATCAACCGCGCAACGTAGCAGCGCCTCTACCGGTATCCACACCTCCGGGACAGTAACGCCCTACACCCGTGTGCAAGCACGCGATGCAAGGCTAGGGTTTGGCTCGAAAGTGGGGAGGGTTTCCGTGGAGATTGATCTCGGCGACTTCTGTTGCACGCGATGCAATTGATATGCCGCAGCTCTCCACCCCTCCCTCCTTTATATAGAGTTGGCCGATGGGATTAGTAGCCGCTCAGACTCTATTTTGAATTGGATCTCATCCGTATCTCATATAGAGTTGGCCGCTCACACGTCGTAAGCCCATAGGACTCTATTTTGAATTGGATCTCATCCGTATCTCATATAGAGTTGGCCGCTCACACGTCGTAAGCCCATAGGACTCTATCCGATCGGATCCCTATCCGATCGAGCCGTATCCGAGTCCAACTCGAATGCTGTTCTTATCCCCTTAAGCGTGCGACCACAGTAGGTTCGGGTATACTCGGTTTCGGCTATAGTCTAACTTAGCCGATCGTCGGCTCGAGTCCAACTCAGGCGACTGTCAACGACGACGCCTAGCAAGCACATATTGACACCATAGTATACAAGAATATAATATCGGCTCGAACTGTAATGTGTACACAAATCCCTTTGCCTCACGATACCGCTTAAGCTATAGGCAAGATGTGTGCCATCCCTTCAATAACTTAACCATTCACTCGAACCGTATTGGATTATCCGTCTATTGATTGACTCCTCAATCAACTTAGCATGGCCATGCATTTCCATAATCCATTACCTCGAGGGGCCAGAGATATCTCTCCAAAGGAGGGGCAAATTCCATCTTGATCACTCACATCCCACTCCATGTTTCATAGCAAACCCGAAAACTACCTTTATAACTACCCATTACGGAATAGCGTTTGTAGTCCCAAAGTAGGCTACTACACATGTTGGAATCCATGGTGATCTCAGGTTTAAGGACTTTGTACCAACACTACCGAGACCAACTAATGGCACATTAATTCTGTAGTGTCTCATGGTGGGTCTATCCAACAATGTGTTCTCCAACACATGTGTCCATGTTTATTGATTTGGTATCACCATACCCATGATCTATGAGACATGATCATCAATCAATAAACATGCCGATCTTAGAATCATATTTGTTCCAACAATATGACATATGATCGAGGATCGTTTAGAAATAGATTCATACATATCGAGTCTCATAAATAAGTCACGTACTTATTGATCAATACAAGATGTCTATTTCATGGAATTGAATAACACTTTATTCATTTATACATAAACATTGACGTGATATCCAACATCTCCATGTTGCCTCTAGGGCATATCACTAACAATCTCCCACTTGCACTAGAGTCAATCATGTAAGTATCTAATACCCATTGCTCTTGTGTGCACCTCATGCTTCGACCGAGGAGAGGTTTTGTCGGCGGATCGGCTATGTTGAGATCCGTGTGCACTTTGCATATCTTGACATCACCTCTGTCCACAATCTCGCGGATGAGATGATATCGCCGAAGTATGTGTTTGGACTTCGATGTGACCTCGGCTCCTTGGCTTGCGCAATGGCTCCACTATTGTCACAATAGAGAGACATTGGACCGTCGTACTAGTCATCACACCAAGCTCGAAACAAATTTCTTGATCCAACATGCCTCCTTTGCAGCTTCAGTAGCAATGTACTCGGCTCTCATTGTAGAATCAGCAACGGTATCGCTTGGAACTCTTCCAGTGACGCGCTCCGTTCGGGCGAACACGAACCCGATTGCGATCTATAATCATCCTTGTCTGTTTGGAAGCTAGCATCGGTGTAACCACTTACAACGAGCTCTTCTTCACCTCCATAGACTAGGAACATATCCTTAGTTCTTCTCAAGTACTTAAGGATATTCTTTACGCGATCCAGTGACCTTCACTGGATCTCGATCGGTATCTGCTCGTAGCACTCAAAGCGTACGAGACATGCGGACGTGTACAAAGCATGGCATACATGATGGATCCAATTGCCGAAGCATATGGAACCATACCCATCTTATTCCGCTCATCATGTGTCCGAGGACACCGATTCTTGCTAAGATTAATGCCATGTGACATGGGCAAGAAACCTTTCTTGGAATCATGCATGTTGAACCTTTTCAACACCTTGTCAATGTATGTACTTTGGCTTAATCCGATTAGCCTCTTGGATCTATCTCTATAGATCCGAATGCTAATATGTATGTTGCCTCCCTAAGTCTTTCATGGAAAAACTATTTTTCAATGAAGACTTGACGGATTCTAGCATAGGGATATCATTTCCAATCGTAATATGTCATCCATATATAAGATTAGAAATACAATTGCACTCCCACGACCTTTTTGTAAACACAGGCCTCTTCTTCGTTTTTGATGAAACCAAACCCTTTGATTACTTCATCAAAACGAATATTCCAACTCCGAGATGCTTGCTTCAATCCATAAATGGATTTCGTAGCTTGCATATCTTTCCAGCGATTCTGGATCGACAAAACCCCGAGGTTGTATCATGTATACATCCTCGCTTAGGTTTCCATTTAGGAAAGCCGTTTTGACATCCATCCGCCATATCTCATAATCGAAATATGCAGCAATCGCTAGGATAATCCGAATAGATTTAAGCATTGCGACGGGCGAGAAGGTTTCATCATAATCAACTCCTTGAATCTGTTTAAAACCTTTCGCCACCAATCGCGCCTTATAGATGTGAACATTTCCATCCATATCGGCCTTTTCTTAAAAACCCATTTGCACTCAATGGTTTTGACACCATCAGTGGATCAACCAAGTTCCAAACTTGATTGTCGTACATGGATTCTATTTTGGATTTCATGGCTCCAAACCACTTGTTGGAATCGGGTCCCACCATCGCTTCCTCATAGGTCTTAGGTTCATCGTTGTCTAACAACAATATATCACGTTGTTCCGCACTTTGTGTACTGCGGTGCACGACGTGATCTTTCGACCTCCGTGGGGTGGTGTATCTACAACCGGTGGCGCAACACTTTGCTCCTCCGTTGTGGTTCCGTGGTCGCGAAACGTTTTCGGTGTTTCTTGAACTTCTTCAAGATGTACCCTGCTCCCACTAACCCTTCTTGTAAGAAACTCTTTCTCCAAGAAGACACCGTGTCCGGGTGACAAACACTTTGCCTTGTTCCCGATTATAAAAGTAATATCCCTTGGTTTCCTTAGGATATCCCACAAAGAAGCACTTGTCGATTTGGGTGTGAGCTTGTCGATCGTAAACGTTTTACATAAGCCTCACATCCCCAAATTTTGAGAAAAGACAAACTAGGGGTTGCCCTGTCCATATCTCATATGGTGTCTTTTCAACTCGACTTAGATGGAACTCTATTTAGTGTGAGCGCAATGTTTCAAGAGCATATCCCCGAAGGATAACGGAAGATCACTTTGGCTCATCATCGACCGAACCATGTCCAACAAGGTGCGATTTCTCCGCTCGGACACCCCATTCCATTGTGGAGTTCTGGCGGAGTCAACTGTGGAACAATTCCACAATCTTTCGATGATTACCAAACTCTTGGCTCAAGTATTCTCCTCCACGATCGATCGTAGAAACTTGATTGTTTTCCCTAAATGATTCGTACTTCATTCTGGAATTTTTGAACTTTTCAAAGGATTCGGACTTATGCCTCATTAAGTAGATATAACCATATCTACTAAAGTCATCGGTAAAGGTAATGAAGTACGATAACCACCTCGGCCGTTGAGCTCATTGGTCCACATACATCGGTATGTACGAGTGCCAATAAGTCACTTGCTCTCTCACTTGTGTCCCGTGAAAGGTGCCTTTGTCATCTTACCAAGTAAACAAGACTCATATGTCTCAAATGATTCAAAATCAAAAGAGTGAAGCAATCCATCCTTATGGAGCTTCTCCATGCGTTTCTTATTTATATGGCCTAAGCGACAATGCCGGATAAACGTGGGGTTTATATCATTAGAGAGTTGCCTTTCGTATTAATGTTATAGATGGGAGACGCTTCAAGATTCAAAACATATAATCCATTCACCAATGGAGCATGAAAATAGAACATATCTCGAGATATATTGAACAACCATTGTTCATTGATCTAAAATCATATCCTTCCGCTTGCAAACATGAAGCGGAAATAACGTTTGACATAGTGTTGGAACACAATAACAATTATTTAATTCCAAAACTAATCCCGAAGGTAGATGAAGTGGTATCGTGTGCCGACAAAGAATCGTAGCAACGCTTGCTCCATTGCCGACGCGCAGTTCACCTCGCCCCTTCTCAATCCTCTACTTCTTCTCATTACCCGCAACGATTTGCAAATATGAGCTACGATCCGGTATCAAATACCCAAGAGTCGATGGGTGAAGTAGCAAGATTAATGTCTATAACATTAATACCGGCGTAGTCGTACTTTGCTTCTTTTTGAGATCCTCCATGTACTTCTTGCAGTTCCTCTTCCAGTGGCCTGTCTCCTTGCAATAGAAGCAAACGGCATATGATGCCGCCGACCCCTTCTTGCTCTTCTTTGCATTAGAGGCACTCGCGATCTCATCGGGAGTTAACTTCCTCTTGGTGCAAAGTTTCTTGACAGTGGTTTGCGCTTAGCCTTCGCATCATCATCATATGATGACCGTTTTTCTGGATACTCTCCTCATGTCTTTAGCATCCCATGCAATTCAGCCAAGGTCCTATCCATATTGTTCATGTGATAATTCAATATGAATGGCTCGAAGCTCGGAGGGAGCGACTGGAGAATCACATCAGTAGCCAACTCTTGGCTAAGGGGAAAACCTAGTTTTTCCGGACTCTCGATATAGCCAATCATCTTTATCACATGCGGACGACGGGATTCCCTCAACAAGCTGCGCACGCAAACAAGGACTTTGAGGTGTTGAACCTCTCGGCCCGAGCTTGGTTCTCAAACATACCACGCAGTCCCCGAATAATAGTGTGAGCATCGCTGCTCTCATATTGCTTCGAAGCTCGGGGACATTGTAGCAAGCATGAGACAGCTTATATCTAGGGCATCATTAGTGTGCTTCTCATAAGCCCTCCGTGCGGTTGCGGTGGCATTATTTGGCAAATCCTCGGGATAGGGTACTTCAAGAACGTACTCCTTACGCTCTTGCTTGAGAACAATTCTCAAGTTGCGATACCAATCCATAAAGTTTGTTCCATTTAATTTTTCCTTTTCGAGAATAGATCGCAAATTAAAGGTACTGGGTGTAGTATTAGCCGTCATTTATTCTACAAATGTAAAAGCAAAGTTTAGCACAATGTTTATGCTATGTCTTTTGTTAAACAATTTAACATTAGACTCCCATTACGTATTTTCCACCTTCCCTCTAGGTTACGTATTGGGTCAAGATCCACATGTTAATTAATTTTCTAGTGAGCTTTGGCATCACTTGCTAGAAAATTAGTAACATCGGTAAGCAACACCTTGCTAATCACATCTCTATGTGACTCTTGTTGTTGGTGTGGCATCTCCATGCCCCGGCGCCAACCTATGCCCCAAGGCCCAAAACTGTTTTGATAGCCTTGTTAAGTAAACCAAATGCTCCCGCATGTATATGTCGACATATACCCCTCGTGTTATGATAGAGAATGGCACTCGCTTTGGCACCCACCATTGACGAGCATAACGGTGACGGGTGCAACATTTAGAAGGGCATCATTACTACTTAATTTTACGAGGGATGCTATCCTATCAAACAAACATATCACATATGAAAGCAAGAAGAATAGCATATAGTGAAATAGTATGGCCCCCTTCACATGGTGATCTCCATCTCCATGCCGATGTACAGGATTTCCATCTTCATCACCGTTCTTTCGAGTGCCGAATGCTTGATTTCTTCAAACTAAGCTACTACTATAGAAGCTCTAATTGAAGATTACATCGACTCGCAGGTCGTGAAAGAATATTACAAGCATGGCACGTATGAAAGAATATTACAAGGATTGCACATATGAAAGAATATTACATGCATCATATGCATCTCATACATCTCATACATACAATAGGGCCATACCATCTCAAAGCATTCTCTCGCAAAAACAAGTTAGGCGTAGAAACGTTTTCTACCTATCGCAGAGCTACGGCATCGAGACGACCTATAAGGCAGCAAACAAGATCGGACTACGAGATAGCTTCGGCATAATCACATTATACCGTTCCGATACACTATCAAGGAACGCTATCTCGAAGCCGACTCAAACCGAGTTCTATGGATATTGCTTCGACGTAATCACATTACGCCGTTCCGATACACTATCAAGGAACGCAATTACCATGAACTCTCCTCAACAAATCCCGTAAACCGATTGATCTAATCAACCCGTGCGCAAAACTTGTTCCAGATCCAATCTAAAACCCGAAATAAGCAAGATTAGCTCTGATACCACTGAAGGGTTACGCGGAGCTACGCTAGCCGAAAACAAAAATTTTCTACCGCGCAAACCAGAACACTTGCAAGTAAGGGCCGATAGATCGTTACCGATTGGAGTAGAGTGCAGCGGAATAGCCAATCAGGGCAATCCGATCTGGAACAGTGTAGCCGATTCTCGAGACAACAAGATCAACGGCGCGCAACGTAGCAAGCGCCTCTACCGGTATCCACACCTCCGGGACGAACGCCCTACACCCGTGTGCAAGCACGCGATGCAAGGCTAGGGTTTGGCTCGAAAGTGGGGAGGGTTTCCGTGGAGATTGATCTCGGCGACTCGTTGCACGCGATGCAATTGATATGCCGCAGCTCTCCACCCCTCCCTCCTTTATATAGAGTTGGCCGACTGGGATTAGTAGCCGCTCGACTCTATTTTGAATTGGATCTCATCCGTATCTCATATAGAGTTGGCCGCTCACACGTCGTAAGCCCATAGGACTCTATTTTGAATTGGATCTCATCCGTATCTCATATAGAGTTGGCCGCTCACACGTCGTAAGCCCATAGGACTCTATCCGATCGGATCCCTATCCGATCGAGCCGTATCCGAGTCCAACTCGAATGCCTGTTCTTATCCCCTTAAGCGTGCGACCACGTAGGTTCAGGTATACTCGGTTTCGGCTATAGTCTAACTTAGCCGATCGTCGGCTCGAGTCCAACTCAGCCGACCACACGCGACGCCTAGCAAGCACATATTGACACCATAGTATACAAGAATATAATATCGGCTCGAACCTCGTAATGTGTACACAAATCCCTTTGCCTCACGATACCGTTAAGCTATAGGCAAGATGTGTGCCATCCCTTCAATAACTTAACCATTCACTCGAACCGTATTGGATTATCTCGTCTATTGATTGACTCCTCAATCAACTTAGCATGGCCATGCATTTCCATAATCCATTACCTCGAGGGCCAGAGATATCTCTCCAAAGGAGGGGCAAATTCCATCTTGATCACTCACATCCCACTCCATGTTTCATAGCAAACCCGAAAACTACCTTTATAACTACCCAGCTACGGAATAGCGTTTTGTAGTCCCAAAGTAGGCTACTACACATGTTGGAATCCATGGTGATCTCGGTTTAAGGACTTTGTACCAACACTACCCGAGACCAACTAATGGCACATTAATTCCCGTAGTGTCTCATGGTGGGTCTATCCAACAATGTGTTCTCCAACACATGTGTCCATGTTTATTGATTTGGTATCACCATACCCATGATCTATGAGACATGATCATCAATCAATAAACATGCCGATCTTAGAATCATATTTGTTCCAACAATATGACATATGATGATCAGGGATCGTTTAGAAATAGATTCATACATATCGAGTCTCATAAATAAGTCACGTACTTATTGATCAATACAAGATGTCTATTTCATGGAATTGAATAACACTTTATTCATTTATACATAAACATTGACGTGATATCCAACATCTCCATGTTGCCTCTAGGGCATATCACTAACACTAAATAACTATCCAACGGATAGATGTTAAAGATTAGACAAAAACAACCACGATCGGCTGTAGACTCAAATAATATGTAATTATTAATTTAATCTTTCTCTTAGATACAAACAATTATAATAGATCGGATCTAACCGAGACAGTATTAATTGCTTATGACCAAGATTAAACTAATTAATAATTATATGGACTTGCATCATAGCTGATAAAACAATCTAGACGATTAGATCACATATCGGCTAAAAACTCCGATATAGTCTTATATAATATTATAACTTAGATTAAATCTACTAAACAGATTATAGCCTCAACAGATCAGACCTAACCGATCTGTTGATTATTGAAGAGTGTAGTGCGGCAGAGTGTAGCCTCCTTGGCCACCTCTCTCCACGGTCTAGGTTGATTATTGAAGACTCGACTGTTTCGCTCCTTCTAGATATATGCAACAGGTTATCAAGGTGACCATGGTGTCAAAGCCTTGTTGTGAC
The DNA here is from genome assembly GCA_019925245.2 of Oryza australiensis. NCBI lineage: Eukaryota > Viridiplantae > Streptophyta > Magnoliopsida > Poales > Poaceae > Oryza > Oryza australiensis. The sequence continues at coordinate 7,749,735 of JAIFGZ020000279.1, read as the reverse complement.
TTCTTAGGGACCCTTTTCTTGATTCGCACCATCGGAGGGTGAAGTAGTGTGACGATCTTGGAAAGGCCAATCGCCCTAGGGATTGCCCACCAAAGCTGAAGAAATTTTGGGTAGATCACTAAGAGATGATCGATCTATTATATTGTTTGCGCATGATGGTCACAAAGTACACAGAGGCTTAGGTGAGGGAATCCTCGTTTGATCAGGTGGTCAGCCATCCAACCACACCTCCTTGCACGACCAGACCAGCCAGCTGAAATATGGATAGACAGTGTTTGAGGCGACCATGAAAGTTTATCTTCAATAGGGTGAAGTAGGCCGATCTGGTTGAGTAGCGACATAAGTTGTTCCATTTCCAGATGAAAAGGGTGTCCGGATTGCTTGGCTCTAGCACGACGGTGTTCATAGGGGACCTAGGGTTTCTCCTATATCGATAATCCAACAACGGACTTGTAACACGTCTCTATGATAGTTTTTTTAATTTTAAAACACCATAATTATGGTTCACCAAATCGTTTTGAATGAGGTTATAGTAAGACGGTTACCGATTACCATGAGGTTTACCGTGGTTTTAAAATTGAAAAAATATCGTACATGATATCTGTATAACAATCAGGTGGTTTTGTAAATCCTGATCATAAGTGGAGAAAGTAATTTTTTAAGGGGCTGCGTCGGTACGGTGTTTGGTAAAAGAATTTTACCCGGTCAGGTCGTGGATTGATCAGTTTATGGCAGCAGGTCCATCTAGAAGAAGGAGGCCGGGCAGGTCAGTTTGACGCGTTCAAAAAGGCAGACTTTTGCTTCAGCATACGTACGTGTCATGGGCTGAATCGAATCATACTCAATCAGGATTGACTGATTGCAGATTGCAGATTGCAGATTGCACCCACCCACCACCTCCCACCATTTCTTTTTTTTTAATTTCTTTCTACGCGTCCCATTTATTAGTCAATCGTCCTCCTAGTTGCTTAGCTCCAAAGCAAGTAGTTATTCACTTTGATTCCATCGAAGCTATGAGTATCAGGCAGTGCCATATGCATCCACACGCGTGCACTGCCAAATCAACTCCCTCCAGCTTAATTTCATCTTTCTCTGTGACTCCACCGCCGCTAAACTGTTCCTCCTCCGATCATCTCCCAATTCTTGTTAAGCGGTCGTCGGAAGCAGATCCGATCAGAAGATGGAGGGGTACGATGAGAGTGAGTTCTGGCAGTTCAGCGACCAGCTCCGCCTCCACAACATGTCCATCGCCGACTCCATCTGGTCCTCCCCTGCCGTCGACTATACCAGCAACAAGATGGCCTTCGCCAACGCCGACCGCTACAGCAGCAGCAACAACAACTTCTTCCCCGCCCAACAACACCTGCTCAACAACGCCACCGCCAAGACCTACTTCAACAAGTCCGTCGGCAGGCCGGCCAACAACAACAAGAACAGCGTCATGGGCAGGAACAACAAGAGGAGCAGCAGCAACGACAAGAAGAGGCTGCCGGCGTCGGAGTCGGTGCCAAAGGAGGAGGCGATCGGGGGATACATATTCGTGTGCAATAACGAGACGATGGAGGAGAACCTCAAGAGGCAGCTGTTCGGCCTGCCATCCAGGTACAGTGAGTCGGTGAGAGCCATCAGGCCGGGTCTCCCGCTCTTCCTCTACAACTACTCCACGCACCAGCTTCACGGCATCTTCGAGGCCGCCAGCTTCGGCGGATCAAACATCGATCCCGCCGCCTGGGAGGACAACAAGTGCCCCGGCGAGTCCAGGTTCCCAGCCCAGGTCTCTTGCTCTAGCTACTTCCTCTCTTGATGATCCATCCATCCACGCATATCTACATATTTTATATTTATATATGTAGTAGATTGATTTGAACAAACTGACTATGCTAATGCTATGCAGGTTCGTGTGGCGACGCGCAAGATCTGTGAGCCGCTGGAGGAGGACGCCTTCAGGCCTGTGCTGCACCACTACGACGGGCCCAAGTTCCGCCTCGAGCTCACCGTTGCCGAAGCCGTCTCCCTTCTTGACATCTTCGCCGAGAAGCTCTTCGCCTGATCTGCCTCAATACCATACCCATAGCTTAGCTGCTTCTTCTCAAATAACATACAATTGATTAGCTTATATCCACGACGCATACTCTAGTTACTAGTATAGCTACTAACAGAGGACGGGAACGGAAGCTTATTGCTGTTTCCTACGCATACGCGCGCTCCTATGTATGACTGTAAGAACAAGTTGCATAGACGAAGAAAAATAAATGGCTTCTGTTCAAATGATTCATCAATGTTTGCTTGCCTGCTGCTACTGATACACAAGGGCAAGGCCCGGGAAACAAATACCAACATACTAGCATCACATGATTCAAATCATCTACAAACAGGTTATGTATATTTACCATTACCAGCAAGAACGAGTTATTATCGGGATCATTCAAGTATATGACTTATCAAACACCCAACGACAAAGGAGACTAACTGAACAACGCAACTAACCAAAGGCATAGCAGCGATATGATGAGCAGCTCAAACTCAACGTCACGGCAAGGCAACGCCACAGCAAGGAAAAAAAGCATACATTACAATAAAGAGATGAAAAATCCTCAAGTACAGCACCAATGCCATTCGGTCTGCAAAAGCACCCCAAATGACTTGATAACTAACAAGACTACAAACCATCCCGATTGCAAAAACAATATTCCTCCATAACATTACTAGTTCAAAGGCTGATGATAGTATATCAACTAAGCTGATCTAGGCTTCTTGACACTTGGAGCATCGCACCCTCCCTCCATCCTCCTCTGGTTATAACAGTTACAAACTTACTATCAGAGGATATCCAAAACACTGCTACTTCAACAAGGAGCAATTGAACTGAGCAACATTTACTGTACGTGCAAGTGCCAACTTTGCTCGGGCACTTCCTTTGGTGTCGACCTCGAGCCATTATTGCAACTACAGAGATGGAGAAACCCATGTAAAAGGCCACACCACCATCCGTTACACCGCCGTTGATTGGAGATCACGCCTCCATATTGGCTGTCTAAGTCGTCGTTGGGTGATCTTGTTCCCGCGCTGGTATCTCCGACAGGCTTTTTCACTATCACCAGCGCCGTTATGGAGCGACGGCGTTCCCATGTTGGCCAACTTCGTCATCGTCAACTAGCTTCCTCATCTCCACGGTTTTGCGGATGAGGCAAATCTTTTGAGGTTGCCTTATTCAATCATTTGTCATTGGGAGCTTTTGTTCTTGACTCTTCACTTGATTGATGTTCAACTAAGTATAGAGTTGAGGGTTACTGTGGGGTATACGGTACTTGGGTATCTCACGTTGGATATTTGTGCCATACAACATGGAGTGAGCCGAGTGCTCTAGGCTAAAGCAACTTATTTGTAATCAAAAAGAGATATCCCTAGGTAAGATATATATTCTGAGGATCATACATATTTTTTATAGATAAAACAGAAAGATTTAGTTGTAACCGACTGACCGACTGAATACTTTTCTTGTAACCTTCTCCCTCATTCTAACTCATTCTAAGAGGGGACATGATCCCAATATAGGGACACCGACAAACAACTTCGTACAACTCCCCACAACCCGACATAGCACATCACAATGGTGGCATGCACACCATACACTATTTGGCATACACGCCATGGTGATCGCTACGTGCTTTCGTAACATCGTATTGCGGAACTCTCTACACATATTCAATCTCATACATAATTGGATTAGGGTATTACTTTTCTCAAGGGCCTAAACCGGTATAATCTTTATGTCACCATCTCTTCTTGATCATGTGTATTACATAAGTATTATTATCGATCTCTAGAATCGACAATATCGTTATCGTGGAGGTGCCCCTTGCCCTCGTCGCTTCCACTTCCGGTGGCCATACGACAGCCAATCGGAGAAGAAGGCCTGGCCAGCGGCGAATTTTGGGCGGCGGAATTTGGGGACTACGGTTACGAAATTAATCTTTTTCAGAATTCTCTTGCTCCCGATGGACACGAGGTTGGCTCGTTGTGCGGCCATGGATGCTAGTCGGACCATGACTTCTTTTTGGTTTGCACTACATTTGTTTATATACCAAAAAGTGACCATGCATGCCTTGTAACGGAAAAGCTTTAAAGTATCCAAAAATTCCTCAAACCTGTTCTTTTATTTGGAAGTGAATTCTAATTTCCACTTCGGATTATTACTTTCTTTTCGGATGTGTCTTCCCTTTTGCAAATTTCCTTCAAATTGTTCACATATCTAAATCCACTCAAACGATCAAGTTTTTAACCAAAATATTTTCCTTGGATCTATGGAAATTGTTGAGAATTCAAATATTAAATTTGAACACAAAACTTCCTTGAAAATCCCTCTTTCCCTTCCGCTACTAATATGCCCGGCTTTACGATGGGCCAGGCCCATATAATTAAGGATTGGCTAAGACGGGTGGATTGAGGATAAAGCACGAGACATGCCCATATAATTGAAAATTAGCTAGATGAATGCATTGAGAAGAAAGTGCTGGATTACAGTGGGTGGGTACGCGACCTCTGCTCAGGGTGAGATGGGGACGGAAGGAGAATGATTACGTTTTTAAAGTAGTAGAGATAATTTCCTACTCATAAATTTGAACTATCCCTTGGTGCTAACATGCCACTAGCACTAATTGCTGAATGAGATTTACATCCAAATTTGTGTATCACTAGTAATTATGCACGAACGCACAGGTCCGCAAATACATAATTCAAACACAAGCTACGGGTAATTTAGCACCGAGAAGTGATCTCATTACAAGTGTTTGCGTAGGATTTATGTTACCCTGACTATACTATGGGGACATCAGAGTGGAGAAAGGCCCAAAAACTTGTGCACAAGAAAGATGGTGTTGAGGGCTCGAGGCCATGGAAATTGAAGATGCTTCAATTTACTGAGAATGGATTATACTTGAGAAACAACAAAATTGGCAGGTTGTAAAAGACAAGAGAAAATCCTAAATTGACTAAAAAAACAATGGAGACGCACTTAAATTGTTTGTCTGGAAAGTTGTTAATGACGTAGCAAAATACATAGCAGGAAGAGACCATTAGGTAGTTCCTATAGTGCCGCATCACATTTCATAAATCAAGATTATAGAATAAACAAGCTATGAATCATCAAAACATCAATCGTAATACCGGTTAAACATAAGTAAAATTCCTTTCCTTCTGTAGCTGCCTCCATATATCCTCAATGGGATAAAAAAAGAAAGCAAAAGGGAACAAGAGATGGCAAGGGGATGACACGGCGGCAGAGCCGGGAAGGTGGGTTAATTTTCCTGCTTTGCGGATCTCTGTTCGTTGACAATTGTGCTTTCCTCTACAAAATGAAATGACAATTGTGCTTTCCCCTACAAAATGAAATGATTCAATGTTTGTTTGCCTGCAGCTGAGTGCTGATACACAAGCCTTGGGAAACATAATAACATCAAATGATTCAAATAATCTAGAATCTAGAGGCCATCCGTATATATCCCAAACAGAGTCATTACCATCACCAAGATGCAGCATATTAACAGGATGAGTTTTGTGGATGTCATTAGGAAGGCAACTACTAGTAACCCATAGGGATATCAACTAAGCTCGAGCAAAATCAAGGAACGCTTCAGTAATGATAAAGAACATACATTACGATAAGATAGAATAGGATGAAAAATCCTAAAGTACAGCAGCAATGATTCATTTGGACTACAAGCACCCCAAATGTATTGATAAGAGTACAAACGATCCCGACTGCCACTAAAGTACACAGCAGCAAAAACGATTCCTCCTTAACATTACTAGTTCAAAGGCTGATGATATCAACTAAGCATCACTACTAGGCTTATGACACTTGGAGCACCGCACTCTCCTCCCTCTCCTGCTCTGCTCTTCCTAGTCGGAGTGTGTGCACCAGTCTCAAAAACTCCATAGTTTAGGATGGCACTGGTTATCACAGGAACAAACTTATCAGAGGATATCCAAATCACTGCCACCACTTCAATGATGCGCAATTCAAATATGCAACACTTACTGTAAGTGGAAGTGTCAATTTGCTCGGGCAGTTCCTTTATGTCGACCTCAAACCTTTCTTGCACCTACAGAGATGGGAGAACCCAAAAGTTATTGCACATAAAAGGCCGCTGCACTCAGTACATCAGGCAACACAAAAAGATGAGAGACATCACAGGATACATACTTGATTAAGAACATCAGAGTCTGAGGCAGAGGAAACAAAAGTTATTGCAAGTCCCTTGGTGCCAAAACGCCCTGCCCTTCCAACCTGCATAAGGGAAAAAATCATTAGCATCACACATACATGAACATGTCAAATAGTACAGGGGCTCAATCGTTACCCTGTGCAAGTATGTGTCAGCAGAATCAGGCATGTCATAGTTGATGACAATATTGACTCGCTCAATATCAATTCCCCTGCCAACTAAATCCGTAGCCACAAGAATTCTCTTGTGTCCTTCCTTGAAGTTCTTGTATCGGGTTAACCTGGCAAAGCATCAAATTAAATATCACCAACTCCTGTCATCAACTCATTCAAGCACTAAACAAAAAAGGGTAAACTCCTGTCACCAACCAATACAAGCACTAAACAATAAAGGGTAAACTCCTGTCATCAACCAATACAAGCAATAAACATAAAAGGTAAACTCCTGTCATCAACTCATTCAAGCATTAAACAATAAAAGGTATTTAGGTTCATGACATTAAGAAAAAATATCATGCGATGTGACCACTAGCATCCAATCTATGTGCAGACATTATGCTCTGGGGAAACAAAAATACCACCATGTTCAATATTATAGGGTGTAAATCCTACACACAATTTGAGCAAAGACATACATGAATTCTGCCACGAGCAATGGTACAAAAGAATTAGAGCAAACACCTTTCTTCCTGGGTCATTCCAGAATGGATGCAGATTGAAGGAAAGTTGCACTCGCAAAGTAACTTGTTCAGCTCTGCCGCCCTACTAACGCTCTTCACAAATATAACAACTTGGTTGAAATCAAGAGCATCTAACAGGTCATTCAACTTGCGGTTCTTCTCGGCTTCGCTCAATTTTATGTAATGCTGCAAAAATTGATAGTAATCACAAAGAGCCACATAAAAAGACAGACTAACTGGATTTGGATAAAAGGTTTGAAAAGCTACCTGAACTAAACCATGAAGGGTTAACTTTGCCTCATCGTCGACATAAATTTCCATCGGCTGGGAACAAATGATAGATGAAAGATATTAGCATTCTGGCAATCTACCAGTGTAGACCAAAAGAATGGTACATGAACTCCTCATTTGACTGTCAGAATAGCAGCATCCATGTGGAACTTGAGATATGCACTGTTACACACCCTTATTTTGAACACGTTTATCAAGTATTTGCAACAGTACTTCCAACACAATTCCAGGGTAAGGAAAGCTGCTGTTCTGTCAGCATCTATAGATAACCAAAATCAGCAGCTCTGAACTCCAATGAAGCAAACCACATGAACATCACGGACAGAGTTGCAACAAACTTGTCAAACAATGCCTCATAGAGTGTATCTTCAGAACCGATTCACTCATGTATCCAGCCCCAGTTGTCAAAAAAATATTGCACGCTTCAGCTTTTAGGCAGAGACTTCCATTCCCTCCCCAATCTACTTGGTGCGGGCAATGTGGAAAAGGAAACAGAAAATAAGACAATGCCACAAGACACCCTATACATTACAGAGTGCACCAGGAATTCCTTCACCTAGTGAAGGCTGATAACAGAACAGAACAATTCTCATCTAGGACCACGCAACAACTACCATAAGATTACCACTGGAGCATAGCAGACTTAAATATGATGACTGTAAATGAGATAAGCTGCAGGACATTACATCTTGCATAAATTTTTTGCAAACTGGACGGATCTCCCTGCTCAGTGTTGCTGAAAACATCATGACCTGCTTATCATGAGGTGTCATTTTAAAGATCTCCTGGACATCCCTCCGCATGTCTGCACAATACATAAGGCTTAGTTAGGGACGCAACTAATAAATTTGGTACATAAAAGAACAAAAACTTATTATCATGAAATCACATCACAAACAGGCTCAATAGGGTATAACAATTTACCAAGTGACTCAAGCATCTTGTCACATTCATCAAGGATGAAATGCCTCACATTCTTCAAGGAAAGATCCTTGTCTCTTGCTAGAGCAAGAATCCTTCCAGGCGTGCCAACAACAATGTGTGGGCAATCATTCTTCAAAAGATCCTTATGCTTTTTTATGTGAACACCTCCATAGAAAACAGCAACTTTTATTTCGGACAAATATTTGCTGAATCTCTCAAACTCATGACATATCTACAGAGAAAAAAGAATAATTAAAAATCATAAAACCTCTAAATAAAAGAATAATTGCAGATTCGCAAATCAAAGTATACAAACCTGGTAAGCCAGCTCCCTCGTGTGGCATAATACGAGTGCTGCTACCTGACCGGCAACAGGGTCAATCTGTTGAAGAGATGAAAGGACAAAAACAGCAGTCTTCCCCATCCCAGATTTGGCTTGACAAATGACATCCATTCCAAGAATTGCTTGTGGGATGCATTCATGTTGCACTGATGTGGAACCAAACAAAATTGGAGCAGCACCCCAGTGAGTAAAAATTTAACCTTCTGGGCCCGTGTTAATGGAAAGTTTTACCATATTCTCCTCCAAGGGAGATATCAGAAGAAACAGTACCTGCACATCAGCAAGAAAAGAAATTCACTACAAATTCGGCAGTATGCAAAAGATGCAACAAAATGAAACCCCAGCTAATATTAATCTGCTGATGGAGTAGCAATGATTGTGCCACCACAAAAGGATATATGTTTGATAAGGATATCAGCACTAAAATTCTAACATCAAGAGCCTGGTTTTATGGTAGTAGTATAAATATAACACAGTACATGTCTGCAAGGTACATTAAATGAACAATCATCTCTGTTACATATTGTAGCATCTGTTTAATTGATCTCACAAGACATAAAACTGTGCACAATGCAATTATAATACAGGCAAAACCTCTGCATATCCAGTATGCTTATCGTGACCAGCAGGAGTATGGAATAAGAATTTCCTGTTGCAATTGCCAGTCTTTCCTATCCCACTGAACTATTGCACATGTATATGCCTGTTGAACTTTGTCCAAATCCATCATTTATGATCTTAATCTACTTCTCCCTATATAAAACAGCAAGGTTCTAGTATTTAAAACAGTAACAGATGTGCTAATTTTATATATGAAGCCTGCAGCAAGTAAGATAATAATGAAGCTCCTGGTGGTCAACGCTGCTGTACAGAAAGTCGAAAACTTGCCTTCGGAAGGGTGCTCAAAACCGCAGTCCTGGATTGCACGAAGCAGCTCTGGCTTGAGCAGGAAGTCTCTGAAACCGGAACTGTGGATACCGACGTAGCCCCTGCTCAAGGAACGCAATTGAGAAAGGAAAAACAGGTCAGTACAAATGACATCAATCATCCCTCTAGTGGAGTAACTGGAGCCGTTTCAAAGTAAATAGAACGTACTTCTTAGCGACTTCTCCAGTGGGTTTAGCGGCGGAGCCATCGACCGTCTTGTCATCGTCCTCTTCGTAGTCCAGGAGCTCCTCCTCATAGACGTCGTTCTCCTTTGCCTCTCCCATCCTGACAAGCACACCACGCAACGAATTAGCAACATACTACAAGTCAACCCAGATCCCAGAATTAGCAGCGAGCAAAACAAAGCGAAATTGAAAAGGCAACTCACATCGATGGATAGATCCAAGGAGAGACAACGCGCGGAAGATGGTAGCGGAAACGGCTGCAAAGAAAGAGCAGTAGCAGTAATTCGATTAGAGAGAGAGAGAGGGGGGTGGGGGGTTCTGGGTTTTGGGGAGGAAGGCGAGGCGAGGAGAGGATAGGGTTCGACGAGGAGGAGAGGAGAGTACCGGAAGAAGAAGAGATTCTGGGGGCTAGGGTTTCGTTCTGCGGCTCGAGAGGAGGAGGGAGAAAAGAGACGCTTCCCTCCCAAATATATATAGGCTGGCTGCGGGCTGCAAAACAAAGATGGGCCTCATCCCAACAGTAATGGGCTCGTTGCAGCCCATCTAAGGCCCAATAAAAAAGAGAGAGAAGAAGAAGAGGAGGAGTGTGATTGATGCTGCTCTCTCTCTCTCCAACCCGAACCCGACGACGGCTTCCCCTCTTTTCTCTCTCTCCCCACGGCCACGGGGACTGGCTGCTCCGCTCCTCGCCGGCGCCGGTGCCTCCTCCCCGCGCTCGCTCCGCGGCCGCGCCACCTGACTGGCATCTGCGTGCGCGACTCCAGGAGTAGGAGGAGATCAAATTGGCGGCGGAGGCAGAGGAGGGGATGGGGGATGTGTCCTCGTCGGAGGGCACGCTGGTGTGGGTCCGCCGCCCCAACGGGTCCTGGTGGCCCGGCCGTGTCATCTCACCGCTCGACGTCCCCGAGGGCTGCCCCGCGCCGCCCAAGGCGCCGGCGACCCCCATCATGCTCCTCGGCCGCCGCCAGGGCCCAACCTTCGTGTATGCCACTCACTCACTGCTTCTTCCCTCTTTCCGACTCACCTCGCCTCACCTCACCTCACCTCGCCTGACTGCTGATTCAGCGACTGGTGCAACCTCGAGAGGAGCAAGCGCGTCAAGCCGTTCCGCTGCGGGGAGTCGGAGTTCGACGACTACATCACCAAGGTCGAGACGCAGAACGCTCTCCGCCGCACCACCACCGCCACCACCGCCGCCACCGACAACCACCACAAGATCAAGAGGAGGGATTACAGTGCCTACAACACCGGCAGGTACGCCCGCAAGGAGGACGCCATCCTCCAAGCCCTCCAGATCGAGAGAGCTTGCTTTCAGGACGCCGCCAGCAAGAACCGCACCGCCGACACAAAATCTTCTCATGCTGCCGTCGCCATCCACCCGCCCTCTCCCAAGAGGAAGCGCAAGACCCCCAATGATTCCGAGGACGATGTGCCTCACTGCTTGCCGCGCATGAGGGACCTCAGTGACATTGGATCCAACACCTTACCAAACCGCAAACCCACTCTAGGCACTTTCTCTCACGATCTGCCTACTGCTTGTCCGGTCAAAAGGAGTAGGCAGTCTCATGCTACTGCTGCAAAGAGGAAGCAACCTAGTCCAGACCCGGATCAAGTTTATGCAACTGCAAGGAAGAAGGACAGGTCCCGTCCTCTGTCAGAGCTATGCAACGGAGACATGTGGAATGGCTTCAAACCGAATGCTCCAAGGCTTGCTCATCAGCATTCCGCCGGCGCACCTAGCTGTTCCAGCAGTTCCTCTGGTACTTCAATCTTGGATACTGTGATGGAGAAGTGCACCTCTCATCGTGACGGTGCATTCAACCAAGATAAATCAAAAGGCGCCGAAATTTCCTGCATGACTACGTTACCTGGTGATGATTTCTCCCATGGGAATAGCTTTGCTGCTACTTCTCTCCTTACGGGAAGTATATTCGGACCAGGTAAACCTGCAGTGCCACTTTATATGTTCTGCTTGTGGATTCCTTTAATAACTATGTGTGCTTCGACAATGATACAACATTTAGGTTCAATAGTTACTCACAATACAAACTCCACCACTTGGTATTTACTATCGGTTTGATATTCCTGTCACTGTTACCTCCATGCTCTTATAGTTGTGGACTTAGTATGAGTTTACTAATTGAACTCAGTCAGTAGTCAGTACGAGGGGACCACTAATATCAACCAAATTCAACCTTCAAGTGTTTAGGACCTAATACAGCCCTCTGCTGATCATAATAATGTCTTCCTAGTATCATGGTTTGTCCATACTCGTAGCTAAAATGAGCTACATTTTGGTACGGAGGTAGTAGCTTGTAGTCCTGACATTTAATCATGAGTGTGCAACTTTTGCTTTTTATGGAAGAGGCAAACAATTTGATTTTTTTTATATGTTCCTGACTAGATGAATCGTGGTATGTGAACATCTTGTCTATAGACTATATCACATACAAAATGTTCTCTTCCTATTTTTTGACTCCTGAAGAATGCATTACTTATCACCTGAATTTCCACCAGATCATTTGAAAGCGTATGAACCTTCTGCCTTGGTAAAGGATCCTATCTGCAAACGCAAAAGGCAAGCTACCGACTGCAACAAAGCCAGCATATCTTCCCGATGCGATCGCAGAAATTTTACGAAGCAAATCATAAGCTCTGTCGATCATGGGGGCAACAACGTGGAAAGAAATGCATTGGAGCCTGGATATCACAAAGACTGGGTTGTAAAGCACAGAGCATCAATCAATAAGGTTATCCTTTTGGAAGAAAAGGTGGGCAAGAAGAGTTCATTAAACAAGCCGATTGGTCCTGATGGTGGTAAGCAGCTTTCAGTATTTCCTACTGATTTGGACTGTGATGGTGCAGTCAAACAGCAATGCTCTAAAGTCAAGCACGAGCATGAAGAATCGTCTGAAATCCTAAGTAGCCCTTCAAATTGTGAGAATGTTTCAGCATCATCTCTGGTCTTTGAGGTGCCACTTCAGGTATTGCCTCCCGAACGGAAAACACCTCAGCCTACAAGGTGCCGTTCAGTAAAGCCAACCAAGACACTCCAATTGAATCCCGTCCTTTATGATGTGGAGCTAAGTGGGCATGGATGCAGCAACAAGGGGCGTCGTGTTCCTCTTGTTTCCCTCATGAGTAGATGGAACCGAAGACCCGTTGTGGGGTATCCAGTCTCTGTAGAAGTCTCGGATGATGTATGTTTTCTTCCTGCATCAGGTGTAAATGATCACCGCCCTGCCACAAGCACTGGTAATGGACTAGTGAAGAAGGATGAAGCTGCAAGCCCAGGACATCTGAGATCATACACGGGCGGAGCAAAGCCCAAAAGCCGCAGGAAGATGTCTGAACTCGAAACGGATAAATCATGGCGACTGCACACAAAAAATCATGTGCCTTCCTCAAGAAAGATGCGGAGGCTTTCATCTTTCGAGATAAATCAGAGAGGTGCTGGAGAAAAGAATTCAGTAGTAGGTAAAATCTCTGGGCCAACCATTGCATGCATCCCGCTTCGAGTTGTTTTCAGTAGGATCAATGAAGCGTTGAGCTTTCAAATGAAATGAGGTATGCATCCTTGTCTTTGTGGAGGATAAAACGGGATGAGGTTTGGGAGCTTTGTCCTGGGTTATGCTCCAGCCAGATGTACCGTAGGCTACAAGATGGGGCAGCCGTAGCTGTCTGAGGTGAGTTGCTTTGCATTTGGTGAAGGATGTCTAGGCGGGGTACTTCAGTTCCGGCAGTTGTTGCGGTATGTAAATTTACTTAGAAGAAGATGGTTGATACTAGCATGATGACAGTAATGATTGTGATTCACAATTGGGGGTTGGGGTTGGGGGTAGGTTAGATGGGGTGCTGGGTGACCCACCTTGGATTTTTGTGAAGCATGATCTATCTAACTAACAGTGGAATCTAGGAAGGGGATATCATCAATCTTGTCTGGTTTTTGTGTGTGTGTTTGTGTGTTTGTGGTCTTTGGCCCTCCCCTGCTGCCATAATTTGAGCAGGTGTTGATGTTGCTGCTTCCGTGCTGCATCTGCCGCCTGGAGACTTGAGTTTGTGATCTGTTGGTGATGTTTACGCGCGTTTGAGACCGCTTATTCTTGTAGAAGAAAAAAAGAACAGTAAATGGAGGGAGAGCTCGGCTCCATCACCGGACCAGAGCAGACCACAGGCTGCTATGCTAATGGAGATAAGGCCTCGGGCTCGGGCTATTTGTTGCTGGAGAGCAAAGCAGTTAACGTTTCAGATGAGCCAGATAAGATCGATCATCGACCGATCGAGACTAAGGACCGTCTCTTCTCCACTTTACTCCTTTTTTTTTCGATGCACACATTTCAAACTACTGAATACTTTTTTTTCTATGCTTATTTTTCAAACGGTTAAACAGTATATTTTTATAAAATGTTTTTTATAAAAAAATTATATAAAAAGTTGTTTTAAAAATTATACTAATTTATTTTTAAGTTTAATTTAGCTATTGTTTAATTAATTATGTGTTAATAAATTGTTTCGTTTTACATGTGGGGGCAAATTTCTTAACCTTCACTTCTGAACTTCACTTCTGAACATAGCCTAAGCTCGTTAGAGCTTAATTACAGTGTTTTAAAATTTTATATCTTTATTTCTGTTATTATAATCTGTGTTATTATTATAAAAATTGAAGATATTTTTGTCGTGGCCTTGGTATGTCGTCCGCTTCACTCCCGCCTGCGTCTCCTGTGTGTGTGCCCACGTCCGTGTCATGCATGGCAACGCATCCGCGTCATTGATTTCAATTCGTCTCAATTTTAATTTTTATAGCACCTCAGAGTTGTCTCCTTATGTTTGTTCCCGATTCTCCAGGAACATGAACGCCAAAAATAATCCAAGAAGATGAAAAAAAAAAAAAGATAAATTGTCAGCCCTAAACAAAACTGAAAAAAAATAAGATGCACGATATGTACTTCTGCACCACGCGTGAGGAGCAAAAACACATCAAATTAAAGGTTTGTTTGGTAAGATTTCAGATTCTAAAAATGGATAGAAACGTTTCTAATGAAGAAACGTTTTTTATAGAAATTAACGAAACTATCTAAAAGATATTTTTTATTTTTAGTTAAAAAAATGTTTCTGCTGATTAGATCAGGTGTTCAACATGTATGGATTAACTATGATGTGATCGGCGTTAGGGATGAGAGCCAGAGTGAGTAGATCTCTATGAGCTGCTTACGTCAATCGTACCAATAGGTATATAGTGGCTAAGCCATAGCCCGATCAAGGACATCACGTTCGTCACCAATTTCGTGGAAAGCTAGCTCGTGGTCATGGATATCGTCGTCGAGGTCTAGGATGGGTTGACCATCACCTTACCTCTCGAAGGCTACAGTAATCGTGCATAAACTCGATCGTCTTGCAGCCACCTGCAGCCCTCCACCACGACGCTCATGCTAGCAGAAGCATCCTCTGATCATCCGCTCGTTTCTCTTTTATTTCTTTTCAGTATTTGATGAGATGGAAGTTATGGGCCGCACTATAAAATTTAAACAGTTGTAATTATAAATGATAGATCAAGTTTAAAATCCAGTTATAGTACTGTATTTATCATGACTAAATTAATAATTCAAAACCAACATTGATTATATTTCCTATTATAAATAAAATTTTATTTTATATCACCTTCTAACCTCTTTGCATGTCATTGATTTATATGTTATCTTTGTTGACGTCTATATAATATCATGACGCGTCGCTGGTCCAAGTATGAGTCAATAACAGACTGAAGATGTATGTATGCTATTTACGGGCTCGTCCGTCTGGCAAGACGACTTGCCTTTAGGGGTGGAAAGAAAAAATGATTGCCCACCCCTACTTACCCTGGCCTTGTGTTTGTGAGCCGAGCACAAAACCGAAGCTTGCCAAGAGCCCGATCGAGATCATGCTATGCTTTTTATTTACTTTTCTTTGTTTTTTCTTTGATTTAACCGATTTAACCAGATCAACACGGACTCCATGAGCGCCGTTGCATCCAAATCATCAGCGATGCCATGTCGCCCTGTATTCGAAGTCACGAATAGATGGAAACAAAAAAGCATGTATAGTTGTAAACTCAATTACAGGCTTACTTATAAAATTGTTCATGGATCCCGTTTTGTATGTTGACAATCTGTAGTTTTTTTTTAGCAAAGCACTGGCACTTTTTTCTATAAAAAAATACCGAAGATTTTTATAAAACTCCTGCCCGAAGCAATGCTCAAGTGAGATGTGCGGTAGGTCAGGAAAGGAGACCACAGTAAGCGAGCTTAGAGAGGAAGCCGGCTGGCGAGAAAGGGAGGCAGGGCAAGGAGATGACAATGTGGTTAGCGAACTCAGAGGGGAAGAGGAGTATAATTACATTGGAATAGTGATAAGATTTTTTTCTGTTGTATGAAGATTATAAAAATTAAAGATGTTTTTGCCGTCGTCTTCGTACATCACAAGTCCTTCGTCCGTTCATAGTCCTGGGCGCATTTGTACACTGCAATGGGAACTTTCATCTTAAACGGGTGGCAACTCTTATATGTATGGGTTACGGTGTCCATCACGGTACAAAGGTTAGTGATGTGAGAAGTCATTTCTATCGGGCAAAAACCCATCACCGATGCACTTATCTTTGTCGGGCCTAAACTAAAACCCGTCATCAATAGGGTTGACTCGGAAGCCCAGTCATTAAGGGCCCGTCACTAATGAAAAAATCTTAAACAGGCTTCAATTAATGCCCGTCATAGATGTGACAGGCTTTAACTTAAGCACATCATAGATGGTGTCATTTGTGACGAGCTTAAGTTAAATCCCGTCACCGATGAGTATTTTTTAAAAAATTTAATTTTTATTTTTTGATTAGCCTCGGCCTTTACTAGTTATGCCCGCTGAAAAATTAGAGAAACATATATATATATTCTCATTTCCAGCATCCTCATTCATATATATAATTTATTTTTGAAATGTAGGATAATATATACAGTTTATTTTTGAAATATAGAAGAATATATATATGTCCTATTATACAACCAAAATAAAAAGTGACATTATCTCATATCTATACGTGTCCCATGAACAGTAACCAATATACAACCAATATATAGAAATTTTTTACATCAAATATGAAATATATAGCATTTAGTAGTTTGAAAAACGTATTAGCAAAAGATGAGGTAAATATAAATCTTAATGAGAAAATAATGGAACCGAACCACATATTCTCTATTATGGAGCGGCAACTGTAAGATTGTCTTTTATGGTGGTTGCACATATTAAATGTGACGCTGCGGACCTTAGCCACGTTATTCAGCTAGCCATGCGCCCATGTCATCACCATCAACACATAAGGATCGGGCCGGTCGTATTTTAAAATGTATAACCTTGTTGGTTTTTAAACGTTTGATCATTTATCTTATTTAAAAATTTAGTATAAATATATAAAAGTATAAGTTAAGGTTATATTTTATTTGATAATAAAACAAGTCACAACAAAATAAATAATATTTATGTAATTTATTTAAATAAAACAAACAGTTAAACATCATAGAAAAACCAACATGGTCGTACGTTTGGAAAAAACAAAGGTAAAGATGAAGATAGTATATGATTGGTCCGTGCACGTGTGGTTTTATGCATTAGCAACGAGCGCAATACTAGTACGGGAGCGGACATGTTGGCGTTGTGAGGGCTGAGCATAGCGAGGAGATGATGGAGATCAACAAACTGCTCGCCATCGTGTTGTCCGAGCATCGAAGAGCTCTTGGGAGTATGAGATGCCATGGGCTCCAGCCCAGCCGCCATGTGCGAGAGGTTCTGGCTATTTTGTGTCTGGCTGTGGCCGCTTCGACGTCGCACTGGTGCAGTAGCGGACCTCCAGCGACCGAGCTTCTCCAATCTCCCCCGATCTGCTATTTGATCCTCTCTTCAATCAAAAATATTTAACACTTCAAATAATTTTTCATTGAACTTTTAAACCATTTGGACTATTTTGAGCCAGCTGGCAAGGACCATGGTCTCATGGCACCGCCCAGCGACCACCCTGCGAGACGCTCATTCTCGCTCACCCAAATTGTGAACATTGTGCCGTTACGTTACCAACCAACCTACTAGAGCGGCACGGCTGCGACGTCTTTGCCAATCAGGAATGCGACAACGGTATGTTTTTTAATGCTCTTCTAAACCAGTATTTTCTTACAAATTCAATATATATACATATATATATATATATAATCACTAGTTAACTAGCTTGAGCGAGTTACATAACGTACTTGATGCAAAATCCTCGAAACCCCGTATCTATGCAGCCGTTGTATTATTGTACTCCTGCTCTAATCCTGACGAGGAAGCAGAAGCAGCGAGCGTAGCGTAGGAGATGACGACTTGTGTTATTAATTAATTGTGGGTGGAGTTCCAAATTAGCTGGCGAGTCTGCTGCTGCATAAGCCACTCCATCGGCTAGTTTGGTCGATCCTTGCTCGCTTCCCTTTCCCTGTTGCGTCTAAGCATGATAGGCACTAACAAAACCGTGTGTGTGTGTGTATATATATATATATATATATATATATATATATATATATATATATATATATATGTATGTATGATGGCATTGTCACTCAAGATTACACGCCAGGCAAACCACGCAGCTACATCACGCAACAAATAAGTTGAACTACTGGAATATCTTTTTCTAGTTTTAAGTAAATCAATGCCCAATTAGGGCCCAGGAAATAGTTGTTAATAGCGGTACGAATGCTTAAGTTAGCTAGGATAATTGGCCCGACCCGAGCTACCTTAGCTTGGGTGCCAGCTGATTGATCGATGGACTAATTAATCAATCTGTCTCTCTTGTAGTAGTAGTAGGAGGAGGAGTATTCTATATCAGTATACAGTAGTAATATGTTGTAGCACGTACGTCAGTAACAAACGCACGCACGGTAGCTAATAGCAAGCTACAACAAGGAGAATGTTTGTCAATATAACAAAGCATCTTCGATCATCAAGCCGATCGAGCACAGGTTTTCAATTATAGTCTAGTATACAATTTTCCATTCCAGCATGGGGCACGGTCTCCTCTGCCTGCTGCTGCTGCTGCTGCTCGTCGGCCTGAGCCTCGGCGGCGGCGGCGGCGGGCAGGAGGAATTCCTCCGGCTGCCGTCCTCGTCCGAGTCGGAAGGGACGAGGTGGGCCGTGCTGATCGCCGGGTCGAGTGGGTACTACAACTACCGGCACCAGGCGGACGTGTGCCACGCGTACCAGATCATGAGGAAGGGAGGCCTCAAGGACCAAAACATCGTGGTGATGATGTACGACGACATCGCCGACAACCCCGACAACCCCAGGCCGGGTGTCATCATCAACCACCCTACCGGCGCCGACGTCTACGCCGGCGTCCCCAAGGACTACACGGGAATGACGTCAATGTCAACAACTTCCTGGCCGTGCTCCTCGGCAACAAGTCGGCCCTCACCGGCGCCGGCAGCGGCAAGGTCGTTGCCAGCGGCCCCAACGACCACGTCTTCGTCTACTACGCCGACCATGGCGGCCCCGGTGTCCTGAGTATGCCGGCCGACGGCGAGTACCTGTACGCCAACGACCTGGTCAAGGCGCTCAAGAAGAAGCACGCCGCCGGCGCGTACAAGAGCCTCGTCGTCTACGTGGAGGCGTGCGAGTCCGGCAGCATCTTCGAGGGCCTCCTGCCGGCCGACATTGCCGTCTACGCCACCACGGCCTCCAACGCCGACGAGAGCAGCTGGGGCACCTACTGCCCCGGCGACGACCACGATGCCCCGCCGGCGGAGTTCGACACCTGCCTCGGCGACCTCTACAGCGTGGCCTGGATGGAGGACGCCGACGCGCACCAGGACGGCCGCAGCGGCGAGACGCTGCGGCAGCAGTACAGGACGGTCAAGAACCGCACGTCCGATGAGGGCACCTACACGCTCGGTTCCCACGTCATGCAGTACGGCGACATGGCGCTCGCTCCGCAGAGCCTCGACCTCTACTACATGGACACATCAGCCGCCGCTAGTCGTAACGACGACGACAAATTATTACTAGCTGCTCGCGCCGCCGTCAGAAGCAGCCACACCGTGAACCAGCGCGACGCCGATCTGCTCTACTTGTGGCGCAAGTACCGGAGAGCCGGCGAGGGGACGGCTGAAAAGGTGGAGGCACGGGAGCGGCTTCTCCAGGAGATGGGGCGGCGATCGCGCGTGGACAGCAGCGTGGAGCTGATCGGAGGCCTCCTTCTGGACGGCGACGGCGTGCGGGACCGGGCGGCGGGGCAGGCGGTGGTTGACGACTGGGAGTGCCTCAAGTCGATGGTGCGAACGTTCGAGGCGCACTGTGGGTCGCTGGGGCAGTACGGGATAAAGCACATGCGCTCCTTCGCCAACATCTGCAACGCCGGCGTCTCTCACCACGCCATGGCCAAGGCCGCCTCCCTTGCCTGTCCCTCCCCTCCGTTACACTTACATCAACTCAACTGATTCATTTTCTTCGATCACTAGCTGCAATAACAATGATGTAATGTGCCTGCCATGGAGCACATCAAATGTGATCATACTACGTACTGCCACTGTAAATAATGAAACAACGTACGGCTAAATACAGAGAACACACATTCGACCGTTGCCACCAGCTGATCATCAATTAATCCCTGTAGATTAGGACATACTCCTATAGGGATTTTATTACCTACGTACCGCATGTCCTATTGTACTCCATCGGTTACAACAAACTTCTTACTAGTTAATTAAGACTACTTTATCAGATCTACCTCCAGTTTCATGAGCCACTCAATCCAGGTGAGTTCCTTTCCAATTTCTTTAAACACCATGAGCTAGCTACTCCATCCAGGGAACAAAAAGCCACGCTCTGTTTAAAGAAGTTTAAGATTACGAGAAACAACAGGATGATTGCAATTCAAGCTTGGTTTCTCAGTTAACGGCTTCTATTTCATTTTTTAGATTTTATAACTACATATTTTCATTTTCAGAATCTAGGTAAAAATTTTATAACTACGAATCGGCCTCGAATGGGAAAAGCCAACAGGAGCTCGATGAGGATGGGGCGGGGCGGTTTCCTCCTCTCTCTCTCTCTCCTGACGCCGACGAACCCCTCCTGCCAACGGCTATGGTGGCCCTCCTTCCACTGTGGCAATGAATCGGCCTCGACTAGAGAGCAAATCAGCGACTTCGTGTGTCTTCATTGGTTGAGGAGACCGGATCACACCCTGATTTTCTTTCAAATTTTTAAAAATCATCTAATAATTTATTTCTAGAAACCAGGTTATTGATGCAACCTTAGAAACTCCCCACCAGAACCACACGATCCTCATCCAATGGATTAGAGAAGAGATTAGCTTTTTTGCGTTTTAACGCCCGTCAGTCACAGGGAGGTTTGGACGGATTAAAATTACGACGCAGGGGTTAAAACGTAAAAAAGCCAATTCGTTGGATGATGATCGTGTGATTCTGGTGGGGAGTTTTCAAGGTTACACCAATAGCCTGGTTTTCACCTGATACGTTTTCTTTATAATATAGAGTATATCAATTAACAAAGTAAAATAAATGTGCAAAATAAAATTTCCTTTAATAGATCATGGCTGGAGTATTTTTCATAAATTATCCATGCCCTAAAATACTATATGGAGTTTTTTCTGAAATTTTTTAGGTCAACATGTAATTTTAATAACACAAAAATCATTTCACAGACTAGCCTAGAGCCTAGAGCCTGTGCGTTGCAACGAAAAACAAATTGAGTTTCTACCTTATTAAATCTAACAAATTAATTTTTTTATTGAACAAGTAGATGATTTTGAAATTTGGGGAGAACCAATAGTGAAATGGAGAGGACTCATTAAAAGATTGTGTAATAGTATAAATTATGGGGCTCACATGCCAGTGGTAGGGATGATATGGGAATAGACACCACTCAGCAGTGACAATTTAAGTAGTATAGATTACACCAAATAATTCCCCTCCTTGGCTAAATCCAACCTCTCTTCCTGACAGAGGGCCACTTTCGCCCCACTCCTTGCCACCAGTCGGGTGGCCAATCGCTCCTCCCCCTCTCCTCCGTGCCTCAGCCCAGCAACGTCAGCTCGCTCCTACCTCCGACCTCCTTCAGCTCGGGCCGCTATCTCCCACGTGGTCCTGCCTGCAAAGTCGACCCAACTCACGCGCCATGGCCGCATCCACGTCAGGCCAAACCAAAAGACACTACCCATCTCGACGACCCACTCATCACGTTCGTCGATAGGTGGACCCACCTATCGGGGCTATCTTCAACCATAATGTCGCCGCATCGCTCATGGTCGTTGCCACCTCACATAACCTCGAGCCTTCCTCCTCGAGATATAAAAAGCCTCACCGTACCTCCCTCTTTCTTTTCCCTCTCTTGATCGTGCTCCCCGTGCCCCAAACCATCTTCTTATCGTGCTACACAAGCGTCGTCGTCGCTTGCCACTTTCGGCCACCACTCATCGCTTTTCTAGCCTACGTCGAGCCACATTGTCTCCACTACCTACTGTGCCACGTCGAGGAGGCCCTCGGCCAACGGTTCCTCGAAGCTTAATTGCGCTGGAGCACCATTTTCTCCACAAACCTGAGTCGTTGTTGCCTATTTTCGCTTCAAGCCGCCAACCTCTGGCGATTGGAGTTACATCGGGCTGCTCTGTTCCATTCGCTGACATCGTAAGTTCTCCAGCACTCCCGGTCATCGCCCCCCTGAAGCTGGTAATCTCTAGAACTCCATCATCGTTGTCGGTCTGCACCGGTCATAGCCAAATCCTCGTGGTCGACCTTTTTGCTGCCTCTCGCCATCGCACGCTCCTCACTCCCTCCCAATCCTCTTTCACGTCCTCCTGCATCGCTGCTACTCGTCACCGGTGGCTCTTTTGGCCTAGGGCCGCCGCCGGTGCCATCCATTTGGGCTGGCCAATGAGCTAGCCTCCACACACCCTGTATGTTTGATCCGTCCAGGGCGAGTTACGGACGTTCGTGTGGCCTATCTCGTGGCCGCCCTCGTCAGTGCCATGTCGGAGCCACTTCGTACGCTTGCCCACCGTGGCCGGCAAATGTGCGCCGCGTGGCGTGTCTGCTTGGTCGTGTCGTCGGCTGCCTCCATGGACATGGTCCACCGTATGCCGACCACCCCTCTCTTGCGGACGGGTATGGACCGCCTGCCGACGTCGACTCCCACCGGCGACGCGATAGTATTCTTTTTCCTTCACAAAAATAAATCTTAGTTACGTCATAAATTGTATTTAATTCATGTAAATGGTTAAAAGGGCTTAAAACTTCTAAAATCTATAACTAATTCATACAAACTTCAAACTGAGCCATTCAACTTGCATAATTCATTTAAAAGTTAGCTCTACGTGTTTCTTTACTTTTTCTGTACTTTTTTACTTTGTTTTGTTAGGGTTTTTTTTATTTTGCGTTCCCATATGTAGAATTTAATGTTTCGAAGGATCGTGACTGCAAGGAGAAGTGTTATAGAGGTTAATTGAAGAAGCAACGCAACTCACGCTTTTCTAGTTGAGCATGTTGAACCTACTTTATGAAATATTTTATCGTTTTATAAATAAGATGCAGATTTTGCTAATTACATGGGAATATGGGACTGTCTATCTGCTTGCTTGTAACCCTGTTCACTTGACATCCAATCCTTGTGAACTTTAGTAATAACTTGACTAGCTCGGATCCCTTATGTTGACATAACTAGGAATAGTATCTGCTTAGCCATGCTTATGCTTATCACTACTAGCTCATCTAATAGGACAACCATTTTATTTACATCTAGCTTTTTATTACCTTGACGAACTGCAAGCTCGTGACACTTGATCATGATTTATTGGCCGTAATTATTCAACTAAAATATGTTAATAGAGAGCCATAGGTGCAAGGTTTTAATGGTCACACACATGACAACTAAGAGACCGGTTCGGGAGAAACCCTTACGAGATTTATCGTACCACAATCCAGCGTGGGCAATGACTAAACTTGTAGTATAGCTCGCTCCTAAGAGAGGATCAAGGCAAGGGTGGATGTGATGGAGTTGGGTTAGGCCGGTTACCGGTACCGATCGGCTTCCGGATCCACCGCAGTGCAAGAGGGGGTTGCCCACTTGTTGACATGAAAATCGTCGTTCCACACAAAGGCCTGGAAGATTTGATTAGCTCCAATACAGGTCCTAACAATCGGATTCAGGGCGTGCCAGTTAGTTTGATGCTGCAACTAACAAGATAGATAGATAGATAGATCGTATAAGATCAAAGAGCCGATCGACCAATAGCCCGATATGATGTAGTGAGACCAACCATATTAATATGGTTTTGAATCTTTTGATTAATTGGCTATAGATCTAGTAGTGATTCAAATAGTTAAATAAACAATGTGGTTTATGTTATCATCGGCTAAAACTAAACTATGCATAATCATCAATAAACTATTCTTTATCAAAAAACAATCTTGATAGATCAGATCAAACCGAGACAGATTAAAGTTGATAAAGATAGATTGAACTAAATATTGTATAAGTTTGAGTATAAACCGATGTAATCCAGAAA
The DNA here is from genome assembly GCA_019925245.2 of Oryza australiensis. Taxonomy (NCBI): domain Eukaryota; kingdom Viridiplantae; phylum Streptophyta; class Magnoliopsida; order Poales; family Poaceae; genus Oryza; species Oryza australiensis. Next base: position 7,725,587 of record JAIFGZ020000279.1, on the reverse strand, counting down.
ATGCAGTGAACTAATCGGCCAAAATTAATATAATATGATAGATGTAAATCCGATGTTTAAAGCATACATCGGCTAGAGATATGATGTTAGTGAATTAAAGTATATATCGGTTAACTAACTGTTATATCTGATAGTTAAAGTTCACAATAATGATATCTTATCGGATAAAACTCCGATAAACATTGCATAAAAACCTATCGACTTACTAGAATCAAACTTATTAACAACAACCTAATAGATTGAACCTAACCGAGACAATATAAGATTGAAGATAATAAGAAAACATATGCTTGAATTCGGTATATTTTAAATAAACTGTACCAATTTTTGGTGTTAACAGCACCTAGTCTTATGGGGCGAAACATCATCATAGTGTCAATGGTTATGGAAGGGTCATGCAAAACTTCATGTCATATTATATTCAAGATATCGTGGTGGCACGTCGACGAGCGAAAACATGTTGTGGGGTTGTGTCTTATGAGTACAATTAAGTAATTGTTGCCTACTCTTAAGATTAAAATTTTCAATCCAAAATTTAAGATATTTAACTCAAACATCTACCGATGAATTTAAAACTGCAAATTCAAAATTTAAAAAACAAAATTTGAACTTTCAACCCAGAATTTCAAAACTGTCAACTCAAATTTCAAAAACTTTCAACTTACATCTTAAAACGTCGTTTAACCCAGATTTCAAAACTTTACCTCTAACTCATTTCTTTTTTTAAACCTCTAACTCCTTTCTTTTTTTGAAAAAACTCTTCCCAAACTTTAAACTTTAAAACACTCAAGTCCAGATTTAAAACTTTAAATTCGTATTTCAAAACTTTGAACTCAATTACTTGTATTCATTTTTTTTAGCACAAAATTTTTGCATTTTAACGTAAGAGGCTACGCTGTACGCGGGAAGATCCCGGGTGCAGAGCTCCGTCAAACAGGCCGCCCCATGGTTTTCTAGTTGGGCATTATTCTTGGGGTAAAAAAAAGAAAAACTCTCATCTCAGCCTCGTTCGCTAAAAGGAAAAGGAAAAGGAAAAGGAAAGGAAAAGAAAAGAAAAGAAAAGGCGATACTAGTAGGTGGTAGCAGAGCAGTGCACGGCGACGATCGGTGTCCCAGGCCCCACAATCGACCTCCCCATCCACCATCCCGATCCCCCTCGCCTCCGGTCTCCTCGCCCACCGCCTGCGCCCGCGCCGATCTCCATCCTGCGAGCAGAGCAGAGGTGGCGCCGGCGTCCTTCTGCTCCCGCCACACCGTCGCTCGCCGGTGAGCATCCCTCCCTACCCACATCCTTTTCTCGAATTCGCCTTAACCCTAGCTTCTCTTCTTGATCTGGAAACTTTTCTCTTTGACTTAACCTTAGCAGTATTATTCCTCGAAAGGTTTGGGAGTTCAACAGAAACAACGTTAGATCTGCTCCTGCCCCGTGCCACCTGCTCCCCACTTGTTAATTTTGGTTTCTTCTTAGCAGATATTAATTTGGTCACTGAATCTCACGTCCTTAAATTCCAAACAGGCTCATTCCATCCATTACGGGCCTGCGACGAAGCAAAATGATACATGCCGAGTATAACCTAAGAACAGTAAAATGTTCAAAACAATACAAATTCAATATTTTTGTAAATTTTAAGTACAATCCATAAATTACTATAATTTATAATTAAAATTAAATAAGAAACAAAGGTTTTGATATTCAAAATACAAGTCAAATTTATTAATAAGAAAAATATTATTAATAAACAATGATATTTATGTATTTGTAAATATTTTATTCGATGTATTCGTAACCAGTAATATTTAAAACATGTTTAGCCATGTAAATACAGGGCCATTCTGCTACTATTTGCAAAAAGGGTGTATAGCTTGACTAGGATCTTCCAATTTCTAGCTAGGAAACTGGGTAAGGAAGATGGAGGAGAGCCAAATCACTTAGGGAAAAATCAGGTAGAGAGGGAAAATGGGGGAACCGTTATATAAAGGCAAACCGACCGTGCTGGCGTGCCCAATTCCATGAAGCGTCTCATCAAAGTCGGACGCCTTGATTTCTTAATATTTTCTATTTTGAGACCAACAACACCTGTGTGAGCCGTGCTCAACACCTGCAGCAGCACAGAAAAGGAAGAGGGGGAGAGAGAGAGCGCGCAATAAATAAATCCCCATCTCTCTCATCTCACCGCTATGTGCCCTATCTCCAAATTCCCTCGGAGCAGCTGACCAAATTGGTTAGATCCTTGTCTGGCAGGGCCCACTCGTTGTGATTATAGGGATCATCCCGGAGAGCTTGGTGCATGTAGTGATGGAGCCACGCATTGGCAACAAGTTCCGTGTTGGCCGCAAGCTGGGGAGCGGCTCCTTTGGGGAGATCTACCTTGGTTCGTGTGCAATTCTACCCAAAGTCCTGTTTTTGATTCAAAAGTTCTCATCTTTACCCATCAGCCTCTGATTACTTCTATTTTTTTTCTCTGTATGTGTTCTTGCAGGTACCAATGTTCAGACCAACGAGGAGGTCGCTATTAAGCTCGTGAGTTTCCCAGTATCGCTTTGTGTTCCTCGATTTATGATTCGCTTGCTTCAGGTGTGGGGATCTCTGATCTCAGATGCAGAGGACGTGTTCTATGCTTGATTGGAGGAATTCTGAGTTGGAAACCATGTAAACTGGTTGCTATGCAAATCTAGTTCGTTGTTAATAATATATTTTAATGCAGTTGCATTGGTGATAGTATATAGCACTGCTGATGCAAAATGTTGCATTGGTGATAGTATATAGCACCGCGTTACAGTTTTCCAAGTGTTCTGTTGCTAGGAAAACTATTGGAACATAATTTTTACTACTTAAGCCTTCATTCTGTTAATAGTTCTCTGCCAAAATATGATTTTTTTTCAAGAGCTATACAGATGTACCACTGGGTATACTACTGTTATACCCTGACAAATACCTCTTGTCCAGTTGCGGTTGATTAGGATTAAATTTGTTTGACCTCAATCGCAAGCATGGACTTGATCTGATGTAAAGCTGCACATATGTTGTGAGAATAATTTATTGTTTATGCTGTTTCCACCGGTCCTCTTACTGCCTTAGTAGATAACACCCCTGTTAATCTCCAATGTTTTGTCTAGGAACATGTGAAGACCAAGCATCCACAACTGCTGTATGAGTCAAAGCTGTACAGAATACTCCAGGGAGGAAGTAATACATGCTTGATGCTTGCTTGTTACTTTATCCACTGGGTTTTCCTTAAACTGATACATCAACTAATTTCCCTTTTGTTCTGCAGCTGGAATTCCAAATGTTAAGTGGTTTGGTGTCGAGGGTGATTACAACGTTTTGGTAATGGACTTACTAGGACCAAGCCTTGAAGATCTTTTCAGTTTTTGTAACAGGAAGCTGTCTCTGAAAACTGTTTTGATGCTTGCTGATCAAATGGTACTATTGGCAGTCAATTTAAACCCATTTGCTATTCATTTGGTTATTTTCTAGTTTTTGTTTTACCCAAAGCTAGCATCTCTCAACTGGTTTCAGTTCATTCTTTTTGCCAAAACCATCTTCTATCTCTCAGATCAATCGCGTCGAATTTGTTCACTCCAAGTCTTTCTTGCATAGAGATATTAAGCCAGATAATTTTCTCATGGGCCTAGGTAAAAGGGCAAATCAGGTATACTTATGTTCAATTGATCTGTTCGTATTCATGAATCAATTATAGGTGTACTTAACCCTTGCTTTCATTCTCTCTATAGGTCTATGTCATAGATTTTGGACTTGCAAAGAAGTATAGGGATACATCAACACACCAGCACATCCCATATAGGTAAAGGACCTTTAATCTACTTGAAAGTTGAAACAGCAGTTGCTGTGTAGTACTTCCAAATGAAACAGTAGTTGCTGTATAGTATTTCCAAATGAAACTCTCCTGTTATGCTTTGTGAGTAAAGCTGGGCGAAAGCCTTTGGTCTAAAAAAACTTCCAAATGAAACACAGCATTTTTCTTTTAATCACAGGGAGAACAAGAACTTGACGGGAACAGCAAGATATGCAAGTGTAAACACTCATCTTGGAATTGGTAAGTTTATTTGATTACTGTATATGGACTCCTTTATCCAGTAGCAGTGTTAAGACTGAAGACATTAATGTTATTTGTTCTTAGTAAACTTATATTACCTTTTTGTATGTCTTCCTAGCACCATAATACGGTTTTATGCTTCTCCGTAGAACAAAGCCGGAGGGATGACATGGAGTCTCTTGGATATGTACTGATGTACTTCTTGAGAGGAAGGTTGTTCAACATAACCTCAAGCAATTTCTTCTTGTGTATCTCTGTCTCAATTGCATCCTCTGTATTAACTTATAGTTTGTTGCTGCCAGCCTTCCATGGCAGGGTCTAAAAGCTGGGAACAAGAAACAAAAATATGAGAAAATCAGCGAAAGGAAAATTGCTACTTCAACTGAGGTCATATATTATTCTATAAATTGCATTCACCACCTTTCCCGAACTATTTCTTATTGTGATTTCTCAACTATAGGCCCTCTGTCGTGGATATCCTACTGAATTTGCATCTTACTTCCATTATTGCCGCTCGCTGCGCTTTGAAGATGCGCCCGACTACCAATATTTGAAGAGATTGTTCAGAGACCTTTTTATTCGAGAGGGTTGGTTTATTGTTTTGATTTTCTTTAAAATATGCTCAATATTTATTTCAGTGACTAAACAGTGTTTATGACTTGTATATACTGCAAAATGCTACCTTTTGAAAACACCTGATGGGAATTTTTTTTCTATGTGCAGGATTTCAGTTTGATTACGTTTTTGACTGGACAATTCTGAAGTATCAACAGTCACAGATGACCAGTGCTCCACCGCGTGCCATTGTCAGTTGAAAACAACTACCCCTCCTCTTTTCCTCACTGAGTGCACGTTGGGGATTTATGTTCGAACTCTTCTTTTGCTGATGTATCTTATTTTAGGCCCCGGCAACAGGACAAAGCTCGGCGATGGCTCCTATAGCAAACAATAACAGGCTGTCAGGTATAAATCTATCCTGTAATGGGTTGTAATTGTACTGCAGGTCCTAAATTATTTTCACATAGATAAACTGCAGGTATTTTTCTGTTTCTATCACCTCATAATCATGAAATATTCAATAAAATGATGTTACTATCACCTACCACCCCAAATAAGATTTGGAAAAAGGGATAACATTAGTGTTAATGAGTAACAAACGGGTTGATGATTACCAGATCTGTTAGTAAGACAGTAAAGTAGGAATGAAGCCTTTGGTTGGGTCAAACCGTTAAAGGAATTGCATTTGTAGAGATTGTTATATCTTAATCAAATAAAATATAGATGACAGCCATTCTAGTACTCTACTGTTTCGTCAACCTTTGGGATTGCTTGATTCTTGTACAGTCTTGCCAATTAACAAAGCTTACTAGTTGTTAGGTGGTTAACTGTCTACTGATATGATGTAGCCACTGAAGAGGGAAGGAGAAGCGGCTGGTCAGATATGGATGCAATGCGGCGTCAGGTTCCACCTCCAGCTATAAATGCAGGCAGCCTAGCCAAGCAGAAGGCTCCAATTGGACACGAGCAATCAACTTCTAAAGATGCAATGGTGAGTTCTTAAGAGTTCTCATGATGCCTGTGTTGCTAGTGCCATGACAAAAAAGTGTGCTCCCGAAGTGCTACTTTATAAACAATTGCTATGTAATATCTGACCTTTAAGTGGCGTGTAGTTCTCCAGTTCGACTTTTTTGGGACGGTCAAGCGGATCCTCAAGGCGACCTGTTGTCTCTAGTAGCCGAGAACCAAGCACTGAAGCTGACCAGTCACGTAGTCGTACAACAGATGCAAGTCCAGGGGCATTCCAAAGATCAGGAGCCCCGCGGTGGAGTCCACAGATGGTTGACTCCTCTGACAACAGGCGCACGTCTTCTGGCAGGCATCCATCGAACGCTAAGAACTACGAGTCGACCATCCGGGGCATCCAGGGCCTAAATTTCGATGGCGATGATAGGATTCAGTACTAGTATGTCTCAATCCTGGCGATGTGCATATCATGAGTCCTTACTCCATGAGTCACCGCCTGCTGAAGTGGAGTACTAAAGACTGGAAAATAAGAGGTTTGGTTGGTTCTAAGTGGCTATGGCTCTTAGCAACTGTTTGGTGGACTCATGGCAATGCTTAGGCTGTTTGTACAGGTTCCCATTTGTTTTCATTGTGCAGACATGTGCCCCATGAATCTTCTTGTATTTGGAGAGATTTCTGCAGGCTCTCATGCCATGTGCTTCTTTGGAAACTGGAATTGGATGACCAGTGGGGAAGTTGGGGGGATGCTTTTTAAAAGTTTGAATATTAGGGAGAGGTGTCCAACCTCTTGTAACTTATGGTCAACTGCTATGAGAAGAAGAGTTATGCTGTTTGTGACAGCCGTGAGTATGTTACTTACTGGTGATGATGTTCCTCTGATCGTAGCAGAATGTAGAGCATAGCTTGGGTGGATTTTAAACTGATTCTGTTGCTAATAATATTCATGGATGAATGCCAATGTACAAGTGAAGGTTTAACAACTGTTGTGGCCTGGTCCTTGTGAGAGCAGTAACAGCTGCAAGCCGACAATAGGACTGACTGAATGCTTGTAAATGATGATCCTACGAACGCATATGGTCTGCTTTGCCTTTGCTCTATAAAGAAGGAAGTAGAATGTGCGTCTGACTTGGCCTGCACGTGCAAATGATACTCCAGGTTTGTCTGTTCTTTGTTTACCTGTCCATCAAGTTTCTCCCCCTTTCTTTTTTCTCATTGTGTATATATCCTTGTTCGATCTGATGAGAATCTTTCAAGTCTTTCTTAATTATTACTCCCTCCCTGGTCATAAATACTTAACGAATAAGATTTGATTATGCTTTTAAAATTCCGATTATTAATAATTTCTCGAAGGCTGAATTTAATAGCGAAAGAAACGATGCACATTAATTTTGCGTTGGAAAATACTATTGTAATACTATTAAGAAATAGATTTTATAAAATTATTTTAATATAAAATTGATTGTCTGATTTTTAAAAATCTGATCAAATAACGTAAATATTTATGACCGCATCCGCATGAGTAGTTATTTGAGCTACAAGAGGATTTATTTCTTTTTCTGTTAGGTAGCCTAGGTGACGACGGACTGCATGCATGAAGATACGTAGTGCATCAATTAGAGTAGTCCGTCAATTAATCTGTGGTCTCTCTTAATTAGCTTTATTATTTATTATATGTATCCACCAAAATTAATTGAAGGGTAGATCGAGCAACTCGTGATGTCAACAGTGCGGAGTAAGATATTCGAAGAAGAAAAGAAAGATGGGCCACAGAACGGAAGGCCCACTATGATTTCAAGAGGAAATGAAAAGGCCCGGCCCATCACGATATTTGGGGGCTTCGGTGGTGGATTGGATTGGATTGGATCATCACTCGCTATATATGTTACCAATTCTCTACAGGTGATTCTGGGGAGAAACTGTTTTTAGGTGATTCTTACTTTCTATGTAAAACTGTTGAATCATTTGAAGTGATTCTTTTCAGAATCAGTTGCAAAATAACTCGTTTGACAGAGATTCTACTGATTTTGTTGAAAGTCAGGGAGGAGAATCCCTACCAAACGGGGCCTAAATGTCCTGCTCAAAAAGGTATTTCGCCGATGCCTCCTACTGCCATTTTTTGTGGATGTTGCATTGCTACCTGTTTAGCATGATGACCTCTGATGTGCGAAATATGCCAAAACTTTTACTTTCTTCTATTCATGTTTGAACCCTGCACTTTTATGTTATGCCGCATCTTCGTTGGTGTTGAAGCTATAGATTACATATCAAGCTCTGAGGGATATATGATTTTGTGTCTTGTCTGTTGTAAGATGCGAGCGCACTCGCGTGCATTGATTGATGGATCGATGTTCACGCAATGAGAAGTAACTATTGCTGCCTTCACTATCTATGATGATATCAAGCTACCAGCATACTATTCATTGTATCTATGATGATGTCTGATATACATCATCCACTGGAGGATAAGTTGGTTTTCTTTCTACACATGTTCTGTGCAGAATGGCTGGCTGATATTTATGCTATTATGTGGTGGTTTTAGGTTTCTCCATATCTACTTGGTAAGAATTGGGACACAAGGGTTGCAGCAGCCCATGCAATCGGTGAGTGCCATAGCAGAGAACGTCAAAACACACGCCGGTGAAAGACTTGTTTGCATCTGCGCCTCTGCGGAAGCAGAAAAACATGCTTCTTGGTTGTCTGGTGGAACTGGGGATGTTGGGTCGGCGTTGCGGACGGCTGATACTACTGCATCATCTGAGCTTTGCTTTTGGAAGGTTTGCTGGGAACTCATTGGAACTTTCTCGGTGCATAGTAGACCTTCCCGTCTAAAATCAGACACCTATAATGTTTTTTTCATCAAAAATGTGTGTCCGTGAAACATCATCGGCTAGAACCGGCACCTAACCTACTATAGGTGTCAGGTTTTTTTTTTAAAAAAATGACACTTTTAATTTATTATAGATGCCAGTTAATTAAAAAGTCAGTGTCGGTTTTTTAAAAAACTGGCACCCGTAAAAACCGAGTTGAACTGAGCCGGCCACTTGTCTCCACTTGCGACCGGATAAGGAGTGAGCGTCCTTATCCACTCCACTCTCCTCCTCTTTCTCTCTCCAGCGACGGCGGTGCATTGCCCTACCACGAGCGGCCACGACGGCGCCTTCTCCTTTACTGCGAGCGGCGGCCTCCTCCCCATCCTCAAGATTTGGCGGCGACGTCCTCCCCATCCTCAAGATCCGGTGGATCTGGCGACGATGACGGCGTCGGCGGCTTTCCAGTGATTTTTGTGATTTGTGAATTTTTTTTGTGATTTGTGCGAGCGATGTTGTTGGTTGATGGATCAATGTTGATAAATCATGAAGATTTTTGTGGTTTGTGATTTGTGTGAATCAATTTTTGTGATTTGTGTGGACGACGTTCTTGGAGATGGGTTGCTCCGAGGGGTGATGGAGAGCTGCTCGATGCTCGAGCCGATGCATCGAGTCAGATTTTTTTTGCATTCGTGGAACCTTAAAGACGTCGATTCCTAAACCGGCATCTTTGGGTCCTTCTCAAAGGTGTCGCCCGTTGGATGCCGGTTTAGAAAATCTGGTACCTCATGAGGGTTTCTCAAACGATACCAATTACCTTTTCCTTTTCTATAATAGGGTTTCTTGCTCTCTCATTGGAAATAAACAACCTAATTCTGTTTAATTTTTTACAGCTTTTATATAAAAGAGGGTATTGAAATTTGGATCTCCTTTATTGGCATTAGGTGGACAGGTGTGTTTTCCTTTTACCATTATTTTGCCTCGCAGTATTTAATGAATATAACTAAAATTGTTTGTGATTTTTTCAGGTCAACGTTATTATCAAATTTGAATCATTTTTATCTTTTTCTGAGATGGTCATGCATCCATCTATTCTTTTGTTGGGTTAATTAGATTCATGTCATTACAAATTTATCGTTTTAGAAAATACTATTACTATTCGTGAAATCAGTGAGATGCCACTTTACTTTTTTAAAATTAGAAGAGTGCCACTCTATAACGATTCCCGTCAATACCCTTTCCTCCTTCGCCCCCATCTCTCTCCTATACATCTTCTCCTTGTCGGCGATGGCCTTATGGCCGCCTCCGCAGCTAGCCTCGGCCTTGGCTTCTCCACTGACTAGAACGACGGAGTTATCATGCTATCATGCTCCCGATTTGGATCAGGCATGTTGTAGATACCTTGTCTTGATTCTTGTCATCTGTTAATATTTGGCATGCACGGGCAATGACCACTCATGCATCAATCGGTGAAGACGAAAATCAAAAAGTACTACCACGTAAACTATATGGTTAGCGTGGTGTATATCGTGGTTTCAAAAATTAAAACCATTATCGTACGTGCTAACCAATAATTGTACGGGCGTAGTTTGCATGGTTGCCGCGCGGTTTGCAGACACCAGATCTGAGAAGCAATCCATCAGCCGGAAAAATAGTAGAGAAACCAAAATCTCCAGCGGCCTCTCCTTCTCCCTCTCCTTTCCATCCACGGATCCGCCCAGCCGCTCCGCCGCGGACACCCTCGCCAGCGTCGCCGTCGCCGCCGGTGGCCACGTCTCCATCCCGCATTGCAACTGGTTCCTCAACTGCATGAGCAACAGAAACTCCATCCCACACACAAACCATTGTCCTTGCTTGCCAAACCAAGAATACAGGTGCAGCTCACCGACGAGAAGACGAACAGGAGACTGGAGAGAGAGGAGAGGATGGGGCTGATTCAGATGAAGAAGGGGTGCTGACGGAATGGTTGACAGAAACTGTCACAAAGTGGTACGGTTCTAATTTTAGAAGAGTAGAGTGGCATCCAACTAATCTGACAAATAGTAATGGTATTTTTCTAATTGGACAAATTTGTAATAGCATGAATCCAATTAACCCTTTGTTGTTTTGCTTAGCCACTGTCAACTTCTTGATTGCTTTCTATTTTTCTCACTAGGAAAGAAAGCAATTGCCACTAGAAGTAAGATAGATCAAGCCACTTCCACTTCATTGGATATTAGAATGTATAGGTTGCTTACTTTGCTGCTAACATGAGGAAAATAATATTTAGTGGATAGTATCTAATCTAGGAACATAATCTCAAGATCCTCATTATAGTTATATTCTCATATTCTGGTGACACACAAAATCTCAAGTTTCTTGGTCTATACCAATGTACATTTTTTTAATCTTTTGCTGAAAGGGTATACTTGGCAAGTCCATTCCGTTCTCTTATTCGTTTATGGTTTTTTGGTATGAAACATGTGGAAGCTAATGGGGATTGTTACTTTTGTGCTTGCTACTAGGAATTTGACATTGCAAATGACAACGGCAAAAATCCAACAAAACGTTTAGCTCGCCAAAAGCAAAATCTTCACCGCCGTTTAGGTTATACTTTTTTCTTACATCTTATTGGTTCTACTTTTATCTTTTCACTTTATGGTTGGTCAGAGTTCTGGAGTCATAATTTTTAGTCAAATCTGGTTCTTTAATAGCATGGTGCCTACGCATTGTGACAATTATAATAAACATTAAAGTTAGTCAATGAATTTAAAAGAGTAAATTGCATCGGTGGTGCACAAACTTATCAGGTGGGTACAATCTAATGCAGAAACTTGTAAAATGCTCATTTTGATGCATGAACTTGTCAGATGCATGCGGAGAAAGGTCAAAAGGACACTACATGGCTAATCTTATTGATTTACTGATTAGAATACTACGCACACATATATCTGAGAAGGTTGATACTAGAAATACACATCTTCAATAAAAAGATAGAATGGGATATAGTGATGGTAGAAAAAGAGATGAAAAACCGAGCAATGATATAAGGGTTAGAAATATATGAAATTCATCGTTTTTCATGATGAAGGATAAAGTAGAGACCAAATTTATAAATTAGCATGTCTTATGCATACTCACTACACTTATGCACGTCACATTCTAATTAACGTCAGTTTCGTAAAATTAACGTTGCGAAGCTATTTTGGTCCTATTTCATACGAACTAGACAACTTCGTGCACCGAAACAAGCATTTTACAAGTTTATGTACTAAACTGTATCCAACTAACAAGTTTGTGTACTGCCAATGCAATTTTTTCTATTGCTCCGTGTGGCTTCAATGTTATTGTTTCTTGGTTTAAAGACCTTAGAAGAAGTGATCTTGCTGCGGTAGATGCATTGCTAGCTTTCATATCCTCCCTGAAAGGGTGGATGTTGGACTTACCGGCTTGTTTTGACCCTTCATTTCCTACAGAAGATTATCCGCTTCCATGTGCTGAGCTTGCAAGAACATATAATAAGACGCGCAATGAGGCCAATAATTTGTTCTGGTAAATAGATTCTTGTGCTCTTCTTAAAGATTACACAAGTAACTTTAACTTTAATGCTGACACCTTGAGTGTCAATGATTCTATTAACTTCGGTTCAAAGTTTTTTTTTACCATATGAACCTGATTTTCATGGAGAGTGATAAAATTGTCTTGAACAATATAGAGTCAGCAAAACAAGGTCTATTGTCTCCATCAAGCTACTTGAAATGTGTTCAGGTATGCGAATTTTCTAATTTGGGTGTCTTTATATTTACATTAACTAGCAAAATGCCCGTGTCTTGCGATGGAAAGAAGAATCGAGAAAGTTGAGGAAAGAGATGGAGTGTGGTTGGTAGGCAACTATGTGAGTTAGTGACGTAGAATGAGAGCAAGGGTGGTAATTCAAGAGCAGAGGGAGACGTCAATATCGCGAGAGAGAGAGAGAGAGGAGGGAGGAGAGCACTTTGACAGTAGGAACAATTAAAGCGCGCATGCCAAACTTCAAGGGTAGAATTTTTAAAGTCACCATAGTATTTTCCACATAGAACGTCGTGATTTACCTTACAAATTGAGTTCATCGATCAATTTTATGGCCTTCTAGGTCTGTCCATCAGTTTTTGCGGGTCTAGATTATAATCCACTGTGCACATACAATAATGACATATAAGCCTACAAGAAAATTCTATAAATAAACGATAAAAGAAGAGCCAAAATGAAAGTCAGAATAGAGAAAAATAGGTTCAAAAGGCATCAGGGATCATTTTTAGGTTATAGCATGATCTGCGGCATACATAAAACTGGATAAAGTTGTTAATCTATTGCTTGGAACAAGTGAAGACCAAAAACGAATTGACTTACAAGTGAGACAACCTAAGGCTAAACCTTACCCAACCGATCAAACCTTCTGATTGGGACCTGACTTAGCCATGGCCCATGTGGTTGGACTGAACCACGACCATACAATACCAAACAATATTATTTCTCTTCTTTCCATGAGATGAGCACAAAACAGGGGATAGAGGAGACACCTCAAGTTGCAGTTATCAACTCAGTTCAGGTTATTGAGGACGAAAACTTGCTGTCAATTGGTAAGCGTTTTAGCAGTCACAATTCCAGGGGCCAGATGATTTCTGGTGGTGAAGACAGATCAAAGTTCGAAGGTTTTATAAGCCGGCGTGGATCAGAGTTGGATTTTAAGCATCTTTGTGAGAAATTTGGAGCATCCTTATTTGAAAAGCTTCCCAAGTTATGGGATTGCCTTACTGAGTTTCTTACTGTCACGGCTGGAGATGGTCTTATGAAAGAAGAACCAAGTATTGCACAGCTAGGAAAATCTTGTGAGGACAAGGAACCGCAGTGCCTTATAAATAATATCCAGGTTTGCTTTAGAAATTAATTTGAATTCAATGGTTCCCTTGTGTTTTGGCATAAAACTGCTACATGATCTAGTGTTAGACCATCATGTCATATCATTACGAATCAATATATATTGGTGTATTTGCTACCATTTAGTGTAAGCTGGTTTGGTTTCCATTTTCATCACTTGCCATATTTCTAGAGTCTAATCTCATTTCTGCTCCTCCTCGCAGGTTGTTCGTTCAGTTAAACCTTATTTCTCCGAGCCCTTGAGGCCTCAACTGCTAAGTCTCCTTCCCTGTATTCTTGGGTGTGTGTGTGCCATCCTCATGTTGCTGTCAGGTTAGCTGCTGCAAGGTGCATCACATCAATGGCAAAGTCATTGATTTCTAATGTGATGGTAATTGTGATAGAAAATATCATTTCGATGTTGTCAGATTCATCTTCTGTCAGTGCAAGGCAAGGAGCTGGGATACTTTTGAGCCTTCTTGTCCAGGGGTTTGGCTGTGGAGTTGGTTCCTTATGCTCCTTTCCTTGTTGTTCCTGTTCTAAGGTGTATGAGTGATCCTGATTGTTCTGTTAGACAGACTGTAACTCACAGTTTTGCTGCGCTGGTTCCTTTGTTGCCATTAACAAAAGGTTCTTTGTTACCGGATGGACTGAGTGAACGCTTATCTAGCAGTGAAGAAGATGCACAGTTTCTAGAGCAGCTCCTTAACTCCCAAATTGATTACTACAGGCTCAGCATTGGTCTGTGTTGAATTGCAAAGGTCTGTAACTATCTTAAAAGCTCTTGGCCGGCCTGACCAATGTATGGCGAGCCGGACAAACCGGCTGCTTGGTCGGTCAGACCGACGTAAGGCGACACGGTCAGACCATCATACTGTGCTCTGGTCAGACCAGCCATCGGGCCGGTCAGACCGAGATACGATGGGCCGGTCAGGACCGACAGAGGCGGCAGAAGCTGTTTTGTCGGGGCCTTGGGCAATCGCCCCGTCGGTTTTGCTAAATATGTGGTTCACAGGGGGCTGGCTCTCACTTGCAATCGAGGTAGGTGGCGAATCGGTCGCGTGAAGACCGGATTTGCCGCTCATGTGCGCCCTAAACAATCTATTAAAACAAGCCTCCATAGCGGATTCCATCTTATTATTTACGGCGGCAGTAACGGACTCATCCACCGTACTAGCAACAAGTTTTTGAATAGAAACAGAGACTTGATCAGCGCTTACCTCGCCGCGAGTTACCTTGAGCGGGCTCCCGGGCTTGATGATGACGCCTTGTCGTGTTTTAGTGCAAGACTGATCTAGCACTTCTTGCGTGATCGCCCGAATGCGCTCCTCCATGGTTTGGCGAGCCTCCTTATCCAAGTCGTCCAGCGATATGTGGACAACGTTGGATGGCTCCATGTCTTGTGCCGCTTGCTTGGACATGGCGGCATCGAATTCGAGTTGGCGTTGTGTCTTCCCCAGCGAAGTCGCCAAAAATCGTGTTGGCACCTTTTTTTGGCAAAAGACACGAGCACGATCGAATCACCTAAAGATTTGCGGTGGTTCTTGGTATGGAGTCGCCAACCACTTCGATCTAGCAAAAACTAGAACAAAGTGAGTTTTGTAGATCAAATCGGCTAGCGGAACCGATTTAGATAGATAGATTGATAAATACTCGTCTCGTGGGCAAACGAAAGGTTTTCGGGACAAACCTACAAAGAGATGTCGCACTCTCGCAGCGGCGGCGGACGGTTTACGGCGCAAACCGATAAAGATGGACTAAACTAGGGTAAAGTAGAAAATATGGCTGAAAAGTAAAGAATATTGAAAAAACGATTCAAGTTGATTGTATTGTATGTTGTGTGATTGCTTTTTACAATTGAATCGGCTTTGTCCCTTAAGTAGGGGTTGGTCTTGCCCTCCATAGGCTCTTCTCCACGTCCAATTCGGGGTAGATACGTTTGGAAACCCGAGACATACCGTATGGAGAAAGGAAACCCGAGTACCGACAAGTTCGGCTAGGTTTCGGACTCTGCCGTCCGGGCCCAGGCCACATGCCTCGATGCGGCCAGGCCTCATGGCCGATCGGGCAGGCCTATACACGGCGGTCAGACCGGCCTCTCCGAAGGAAGTTGGCAAGTTTTCAAATATTGACAATCTTTCCTATTTGAACCTCTAGATGCCAATCTTGGTTATAAACACATGAGACTTTATTTCTCATCATCAGTAGATAGTAGCAATAGCACAAGCAAATAAAAAGAGAATTCATAATCATACATCATCAAATTCAAACCTAACATCAAACATTCATTAACAATTATCCAACAAATTATAAATAACAAATGAAAGGGCGTGGAGTGAGCACCTCGGCTGGGCCATCAATTTTCTATCCGCAACGCATGAGACTAATGGAGAGTCGGGCACGCGGGGACAAGGAATGACCGTCCGTACCCGTCCCCGGGTGATACCCGACGGGGATAAAATTTTTTTTATTTCAATCTCCGTGAGGATAAACTTTTCTCTACCTCTATTTTTTAATGAGTGAATTCCTCGTGGAGAATCGGAGATCGGGTCCTTATTGCCATGTCTAGGCGCACCGAACGTCACGTATTGTAGTGGGCCAACTAATATGGGCAACATTGCCGAGGCAATAAAACCAAACCAAACCCGAGCAAGCAGACGAGAGACGGACACCGCCCACTAGACTCGACCGAGTCGACCGGTCCTGTCCTGTGTGTGACTGTGTGACCGACTGACTCGAGTCGAGCTAGCGAGACAGGCAGGCGCCCTCTCTTCTCCCCTCCCCTCGCCTCGCCTCGTCTCTCTCTCCTCTTCTCTTGTTCAGTTGTTCGCGCTACCTCTCCTTCCCGCCTCCTCTTCCTCCGGCGACCCCGCCTCCTCCACCGCCCACCTCCTCGGCCTCGTCCGCCGCCCACTCATCCCTTCGCCTCCCTCGCTTCTCCTTTCACACCTCGACCCCGCTCAGCCGCCGCCCCGTCTTCTCGCCCGCAAACCCTAACCCTAGCTCTGCGCGCCAGGGTTACACAGGTACGGTTTCTCCTCCATTTCGGTCCCTTCCAGCCTCGCTTTGGGCCCTTTGAGGCGTTGGGTGAACCGTCGAATGCACTGGTCACACGACGGTGCCCTTATCATAGGATTCTGTAGGTTGGACAATGACCAATACTGCCGCATTTACATGTCTTTGGTGTATGTATGTGAATGCTTTCTATCAACTCATGTGCTCTAGTTTCCGCTGCCTGATAGGGGCCAGCGACAACATTCCCAACAGACATAGTAACGCTGCTGATGCTCAGTTTAAATTCTTTACGCATTCATTGCAGGCAGCAATGTGCTGTTATTGTTCTGATATAGATAATAGAAATTTACCACAAGTGAATCTATCACACAGTTTGTTGTTGTCATTGTCGTCGTTGTCTTTACTACTGTATTAGAGCTGTTGTCCTTATCTATTTCTGCTTTCTACCTTCCCTGTCGTAGCTCATGCGGGGAGATACTGCTTTTGTTTGTGCGCCTTCTGAATCCCGAGGAATGAGCCTCTGCATCCACTGATGTGTCGGTGGTGCCTGCTTTGCCCGTTGTATGGTGAATATCGAAACGTGCTCTATGGGTGGAATTTTCAATTATGGTGTTAGTGTTGGTCACAAGTCTTCACCACGCAGTCTGGCCATTGAGAAAGCTCAGGAGGAGCTCAGGTATGTTATGAGGAGAGACGTTTCGACCATTTCTGTGGATGATAGGTACAAAAATGCAGAGCATATAACATCAATTCTCAACTTCAGGCAGGAGCATGATGTTCGTGAAGAACGGAAGAGAGAGCTGGAGTTTCTAGAGAAAGTATGTTTCTGTGTTACCTTCAGACTCGATTTCTGATCTTTCCTTTTGTTTAATCTACTCCCTTTTTTCTTTCTAGGGAGGGAACCCATTGGATTTCAAATTTGTCCATGTAGCATCAGTCAGTGTACAGTCGACTTCTCTCACAGATCAAATAGTTGAACAAAATGTGATAAGGTAATATTTTTTTCCTGATCTAGCATTTGATGACAATATTATTAGCTCACCCCTGTGATCATGTTGTTTTCCTTCATTTGTAGTGATGCTAAAGGTAGTTTTGCATTTGCTGTATCGTCTCTTGGGGATTCAGTTGAGAGTAACGGCAAACCTGGAAGTTCACCATGCCATGAAACCAACACAGCAGACAATCTTATGCTTTTTCGTGGAGATAAAAATGATGTTGTAGAGGAGAAGATCGTAAAAAGAGGAACAAAAAGAACTAATGCTGCCCAATCCAAGCAGCCCTTGCCCACTGATGGTCACAACAATGCAAAACAAGCTGAGGATTCTGTTCTATCACGCCTTGGAGTGAAGAGCCAGGCATATGTTCGACGCAACAGGTCAAAACCATGTAGGGATATTGCTTCAGTCAAATCACCTGTGGTTCCTGCGAAAGGTTCTGAACCAAAAGATGCAAAAGGTGAAATGCAGGAAAAACAGGCAGATGGGCATGGTGCATGTTCTGTTTCTGGTTTAAAACAGGCAGGGCAAAAGCGTGAAAATGCAACCAAGAGTATGGCTTCTGATGAACAGGTTGCAATGGAGTTGGATGGGATTCAAATCATTCGTGGAAGCCACTGCTTAGTAAAGAATGAAGCAACAAAAGGTGATGGTAGCAGTAAAGCTATAGAAGTGTTGCCCAATGCGAATGGCAACCGACAGCTTGGTGGATGTGGTGAGGTAGTTACAGCAGGTGAATCTGTAGAGACCCCTGATTCTACTTCAAACGTTATATTGAGGACATCTTATTCTAGCGCAAAATCTACACATCATGCAAGTGAAACACGTGCTTATGATGAGAAGGTTGAGGATAAAGGTTTTACTTCTATCCATATAGGTGAACTGGATAAAAGTGGCATCAGTCCAGTGTGTGCTGTAGAATCTGGAACAATGTGCAAAAATATGGTGGATCCACATTGTGAAGAATCCATAGATATGAGTAATAATCATGCAGATGGCAAAACTAATCAAGTTGGTATGAAAATTGTTGGTGAGCCTCAAGATCTGGACGCCAGTAGACTTTCTAACAAGGGTGTCAAGGAAAGTGGTCAGTTGGAAGGTTTCAGCGCTTCTACTTCTGTTAAGGAAAATTCCAATTATGTACAACCTGAAGTAAGTACCACTGTTCATGTTAAAGATGAATCAGAAGCTTGTGACAGTGCAATAGTTGCACAGAAGGATATTGTCCGTCCATCTCCTGGCCACAGTATGAATAACGAGGAAAGTCCAGGTTCAGAGGGAAGAAACAGTTGTCTTGGGAATTCTAACTCTGTCCATCCAATTGTTGTAGGCCCTGTTTTGCCTAAAATTCCTCTACCTGAAAAATACGGCCCTAATATGGAGACTGAAATTAAAACATCTGGAGAGAATCTGGACAAAATGGCACAAAAGGAACATGATGATTCTATCCTTAAAAAGGCTCGTCTTATAGAGGTATGCTGGTTTATGTATTTTTCTACTATGATGTTATCTTGTTCTGAAAAGAAAGAAAACAATGTGTTCAATAGGTGAATCTTAAGAGGGCTGGTGAACGATCTCTCTATAATATGTCTTTAGAGAAGAGGACAAGGGGTCACTGGGATTTTGTCCTTGAGGAGATGGCTTGGATGGCAAATGATTTCATGCAGGTATTTTCTCAATTGGTCTCTGATTTTGTTTTTCCTTATGCTATTCTTAAGAATCTTAACTAAAGTTCAATCCTTGCCAAAGTTCTTGCGCCATTCTTTTAAGAGTTGCTTACATAAACTGTATACTATTTTTTGTTTTTATTTAATAGGAGCGCTTGTGGAAAAATATGGCTGCAGCTCGGGTGTGCCATTGGGTTGTGGCTAAAGGTCGGGCAAAATTTGAGGAAGCAATCATTCAGAGAAAGCAGAAAGCTGTTACAAGAAGTCTTGTAAAAGGTATCATGAATTTTTGGCGTTCAGCAGAGGCTTTGCGAACTACTGGTAGGACCACTGTTACTCAAGAACACAACTCAGATATGCTGGATACGACAAAGCATACTGATTTGAAAGCTGAAAAATCTGAGGTAAACGAATTGTTTCACATAACCTTTTCTGAAGGGTAATGGTGTATTTGTGCTCATGACATCACATATGTTCACATTTTAGCGCCATATATTGAAGGATGTTGGGTACTTAAATGTTACAAAAAAAATCAGGAGTTTGAGTACACTAGTCTTATCTTTGCTATTTTACCTGCTAAAATCATGTTTTGGCAGTTTAATTGGTATATACTTTGTTATAGCAGGGCAGATGATATGTTGTTGTCTGTGAGGTTGACACAATCTTGGATTTGAACAGGGTAACGAATCCTTGGAAACAGAAGAGCCTAACTATACTCGCCAATCTCGAATTCAGGATTACGCAGTTAAATTTCTTGAATATAACAGTCAGACATCTGGTTCTCTTGTGTTGGCTGAAGCACCACCAACTCCTGACAGGCTAAATGACTTTGGCACCTTGAAAGTGTCTGATCTTTCAGAAGTAAATTACTGTAACTTTTTGCAGTCTTTTTATGATTGATTTTTTTCATCACTTGTACTTCTGCAAGATATCCCGTACTAATCGCCTTGATAAACACTCAATAGACACACTTACCTTTGTTTCCACAACTAGAAACATGCATGAATACGCTCAACAGCCGTTGTTTCTGATCCTTTTGTTGAATTTCAGGGAAGTCTCTTTTATACAGTAGCACCTAGTGCAATGAAGGTATACAGGGAGTCTGTGGAATCTCTTTCTGTGCATCATAAGGTGAAGAGAAGTTATTCTAATGAACATATTATGCATATTACATTTCTGGTATGCAGATAGTGTGTTAAAATGCTGGATCACAAGATAGACTGGCATTATATGTGTAAACAGACCGAAAGGATAAGGCAGTCTATATTTTTCCCTTAGGACTCATAAGAATATTTTTGGCAATAGAAGTTTGAAATGTTCCCACTTCTGTATTAAAATATTTCTGGGCTGCTGGCATATGCTGCGTTGCATTATCCTGTTGCTTTTGTTCTTTTTGGAAGTACTGTACTGCATGAACGCCAAAAGGAAAATATGCCATTTTATTTGCCTTTTTGCCATTTCTTTCATCACTACTGGCGCACTTTGCTTTTTTCATGTTCACAATGTTGGCACTTTCTGTTGTCAAATACTGTATTGACAGTGGGTTGGTAATTGCAGAAGGCTGGTTACATTGGTCTCAAGGATGACTATGAGGCATCTGGGTGTGACTCTGCTGCAGGTGATACTTATCTGCACAATATGTTATTAATTCCTATTATTATGTTTTACTCTTCCTAATGCTTTACATTTTGTTTCCAGATTTGCCTCAGGAGAATGCTTATGAGGATGAAGGGGAGACATGCACTTATTTACCTGAAGCATATGATGGTGGTTTGTTATCACAGATGGACCAGAAGAAACACCTAGGGCAGCAGAGGATTAACAGTGCAAGATCATATGGAATAAGTACTCATGTGCCTTTTGAACCGTATTTGGAAAGCAAGTTATCAAATGGAAAAAGGCCTTCATCTTTCCTTGCCATTCCGACAAAACGCATTCGTACAGCTGCTAGACAACGAATTGTAAGCCCATTCCCTGCTGGTGTTGGTGGAACCACCCAAGTCACTAGTAAAACTGATGTTTCAAGTGGGGACACAAGCTCCTACCAAGATGATCAAACTTCATTGCATGGGGGATCCTTGCCATGGAAAAATACAGACTTGGAATCAACAGTTGATTTTGACAGAAAATTGCCATATGACGGTAGGGAAGTGGTCACTAAAGCTAACAAGAAGAAAAAGCTTAAGAACCCAGGATATAAGACTTCTCAAAATGCAGCCAATTCATGTGCCTTGGCTTCTGCAAAGGTTAATTCTTTAAGCATGCTCTCAATTATTGTTGTTTTCAACATTTGTCCAAGTAAATTTATTCTCCTATTGCTTCAGGGCCGTATATGTGATCAACGATCCCAAGCTGATTTCTTTACTCAATATGACCAGGTATTTTTTCCTTTGTTTTCATTTTCTGGTTCATTTAATGATGGTATTTAGATTATTTTGCAATTTTAATTTGATTTTTAATATCATTTTTAAACAATCTGTTCAGAAGGACTTTCTGAAGAAGAAATCAGACTCTGAACAATTCGATTCAAAATGGAACATTGGTACCTTCACCCCCTCTAATTATTGTGCTTGTACCCTGTGTCATACAGCAATCAAACTACTTGCTATATTTTACTTGAGAGAAAGCATTAAGTAGCTCTTAACATGTCATATATTGATTTTTATTCGTAGCCTCCCATGGTGGTCAACATGCTTTGAAGAAGCTTAAATTGATGAGGCAAGGGATAGATATTTCACAGGAAGCTTCTCCTGTTGCATCACAGATGAGTAACATGGCAAATTCTGCTAAAATTATAAAGATAATCGCCAATAGGGATCGTGGGAGAAAAGGCAAAGCACTGAAGGTACTATGGTTTCTCTTCCATGCACCTTTCTCTTTATTTGCATACGCACCATAGTTTTGTCAGTGATCGAAGGTGGGACCTTTGATCCGCTGTGTTGCACATTTTTCTGCTCTGTATACCTATAATCAAGGTAGAAATTTAGACGATTCTTTTGTCATGTCATGTTCCTCTTTCTGTGAGCAATAGACCAGCAAGCTAGTTCCACCTAGTGCCTGTGTTGCTGGTTGGTCAAGATAGAGTGACAGACTCAGTTCAGGTCAAGCAAGCAGGTGGAAAAGTAGTAAGGTTATAGTTATTTCAGTTGTATGGCTGGAATACAGTGAATAATGTAGAAAAGGGTTGCTGATATCCAAGGAAAAGCTGTCCATAAGACCATAACCTCCTTGTTTCTCATCCATGATCTAAACGACTACTCCCTCTAGTCACAAATACCAATGCATGTCGTTTTGGACATTGGTTCACTCTTCAGAATACAAACAAACCCCACAAATATAGCAATATCTTCTGCAGAATATTTATAACCACTGATCTAATTAAATTTTGACTGCATATATGTTGTTCTTATGCTCTTGCTTTGTTCCGTTCCATTTGGTTCTTTTCAGTCGGTGGTTTTGCTACTGGATTTTAACATGATAAACAATTTCCCTTTTTAAGTTGAGCTGCCATAAATCATAATCATGAACATTCAAGCATAATGTTGTGTGGACAACACATGCTGTACAAACAGGATATCTTTCCTACAATTTGCTTATTGAAGTTCTATGCTTTTGGTAGATGGCTTCCAGTGGTGGATGGTCAAACTTCGAGGATCAGGTTTGCATGTGCACATAATATTTATGCTTTTGGTAGATGGCTTCGATTGATATATGTGTTTTTTAATACGATTTGTGACTTAAATATCATAAATTTCAGGCTCTTGTTGTCCTTGTCCACGACTTGGGTCAAAACTGGGAATTAGTATGCGACGCAATTAATAGCATTGAGCAGTTCAAGGTAATTTTAAATCTGGGATAGCAACTTTTTCTATGTTGTATATTCTTCAAACATGTACTGCAAGCTCTGATTTTATTTCCATTCTTGGTTCTAGGCATTTTATTTTAGTGGTAGATGCCATTAGGAGTAAGTTTTGGGTTTTGTTGTAGACTCTAGCAGTGAAAAATTACATTTTAGCACAATATTATGGGCTGCTGTTAGTGATCTTTCCCTGCTTAATTTGAGTTTTGTAATACCTTGTCATGCAGTCTGTATATAGACAACCTAAAGGGTGCAAGGAGCGTTATAAGGTTCTTGTGGATAAAAATTATGGTGATGGTGCTGACAGTGCAGAGGACTCTGGTTCATCTCAACACTATCATTTTACGTTGCCAGGCATTCCAAAGGCATGTTATAACATTACTCTTTTGTTTTTTATTTTTTATTGCTTGCCACATATGCGAGTACATCTCATACAAATGTGATGTTGGACCTATTTAGTGTCTGGTACTTTCTTTCTGAATTCAGGTGTTGCTTTCATCAGCAATATTGCAATAAGTGAAGACATGTTGAGCATTTCATTGAGTTTCTAACATGTTTTATTCATATGGCCATCAGGGAAGCGCTAGGCAGTTATTCCAACGACTTCAAGGACCAATCGAGGAAGAAAATCTCAAGGCACATTTTGAAAAAATGATTC
Source organism: Oryza australiensis (assembly GCA_019925245.2). Taxonomy (NCBI): domain Eukaryota; kingdom Viridiplantae; phylum Streptophyta; class Magnoliopsida; order Poales; family Poaceae; genus Oryza; species Oryza australiensis. The sequence goes on along the minus strand of JAIFGZ020000279.1, from coordinate 7,702,129 downwards.
TACTCATGCGGCAACTGCACTCCAGACGTAGAAAGGTTCATGTTTTTCCTTATGATTATTCTGGCCGCGATAATTTGTTGGTGGCTTATAATGTAATCATGCAATTTTTTGTTACATTTATAACAGAGGTTAGGTAACTCTTGCTATTTTTTTTTGTTTCTATGTCTTGCAAGATTTTTAGGTTGTAAGGTGAAACCAAGTATTCAATTTTTCTAGTCTTGAACTTGTATTAGTTCTAGAGCTATGCTTGTCTATGTACCTCTTTATTTCAACGTAAATTTATGCATATGTACCTATGCTATATTTGATCATATGATGTGGTAACAAACTCTTTCGTTGAACTATCTCACTTTCCATCTTTCTCAATCATCTTTCTGAACTAGTAATGCTGAAGTATTAATGTATTATTCACATTATGCCATAGTCTTTTTCGGCTACACCCTTGTTATTGTTACTGGGAAGTATTTCTTATGGTATGCTTTTCTTGTGTCTTGTCTGTAGGGTAATAGCCAGGAACTCAAGTCGATCATACAGCCACATAGTTCTCATGTTGCCTCTCTAACACAAGCATGCCCAAATAACTTATCTGGAGGCGCTTTGACGTATGTAAAGCTTTTAAGTGTTCTTTTTAATGCTTTGGTGAAAATACTAAGATATTTCATCTTCCTATATGTTCACTAGTTGTTATTATTCTTTTATGGCCATAACAGCATCCAATAGTCACCTTCATGTTGATGTGTAATGTGTAACAGGCCACTTGATCTTTGCGACGCTATAAATTCAAACCTAGATGCAAGTACGCCTGGTAGTGGTTACCAGAGTTCTCATACAGTTAGTTTAACACCACCAAACCTTCATGGTTCCAATGGCCCTACAACTCCCAATTCAACTCTGAGTTCCAGGTTACCAGGGTCGCCTGGTACAGTTCTGAGCAAAAATTTTCCACCGCCTTCAACATTTAGTGCCCCTTCAAGGTAAATTCTTAGTCGTTCTTCCTAGCAGGTATTAAGAAGAACACATGATAAAATTCATTTAAAAAGTTTTTGTCTGTGCATTTTCTGCTATAGGGATGCTCAGAAATATGGTGTTCCTAGATGTACCTCTTTACAAAGTGATGAGCAACAGAAGATTCACTATAACCAGATTCTCAGTGGTAGAAATCTTCAGCAGACTGGAGGTTCTGTTCCAGGAGCATTTCCTCCTGGGGTTGATCGAGGTGCACGTGTGATGCCTGGTACCCATGGTATGGGCATGGTGACAGGACTAAATCGAGGTATGCCTGCTGCAATTGCAGGCTTTCCTAGGCATAGTTCCCCTGGAATGCCACATGTGGTTTCACCTGGAAATGTATTAGCCAACAGTGGGCAAGGAGCGCCAAACGCAGTAAATGTCCATCCTGGAGCCATGTCTGCCCCTGGAAATTCAACCTTACGGCCACATAATCCTATGCAGGCGCTTCATGTGAGTTAGCCTTTTATTTTATTTAGTTGAATCTTGCTGCTCACAGAGAGTCACAGACTTGAGTTTACTGCATGTTTTAACTTTTAAGCTCTTCTCCATTGGTTATCATTTCTCCTATAAAGAAAAGAACGGGAGATTTTTACTGGTGTCTTTGCTGCTCTTTCCAGTTGCACCCTCCAGGCAATCCATGTGTTATTTTATGTTAGATTCATGGATATTGCTTGCTATTTGTTCTTGCATAAATGATGCTAGCATACTTATGTGTTATATAAACAAATTCATGAGTACTGCTCCCGCTTAGTTGCTTTCTATATTTGTTATGGAACCAATGTTGCCAGCAAACTTATGTAAATGAGAAGTTGCCTTTATCGATGGATATCACAGTGGGTGCTTGTGTAGGATGCTATGCAGCTTCTCTAGTGATTTGCTGCTCGAATTTTTCGTGCTCACATTTTCTTTGTTTTCTATGAACGGATTTTATATGCCGAGATGTCAATTGTTGCCAGTTAACTGATTACGCAAATTCCAATGTCCCTTCAGGACAGGTAACTGATTGGACATCCACATGTTTGTTCCTTGGGAAATTAGAAAAATATGAAATTTATAACATTTTGAAGTAACTTTTGATGACAGATGTGTTACTATTATTTTTATCTGACCAATCTAAATAGTTCTTTGTGTAACTAAAGCTTAAAAAGTTTGACTTAACACATTCTAAAGCATCATCTGTTTAATATCAGAGGGATTACATCTGTTATTTATGTGACTTGAACTTTATGAAGGCTAAAGTACCTCTGTTATTCTATCTTAACTATGAGCTACTGAGTTTATAAACTGTTAAAAACTAGGGATAGCTGATTTTATATTTCCTTTCTTGTAGCCTGGTCAAAATATGGAAGAGAATAGGCAGATTATGATGCCAGAGTTTCGCATGCAGGTTTCACAGGGAAATACTCAAGCCGTCAGCAGCATGAATCAGTCATTCTCCAATGCGGCATCTTCTTCACCTGTTCAGTCTTTTCCTATTCAGCAACACCAACAGACACATCAGATTTCACAGCCATCACACATGTTTGGAAACCCACAGCATCCTCAGATCCAAGGGACGAACCATTCGAATCCACAGCAGCAAACATATGCTATGCGCTTGGCTAAAGAAAGGAACATCCAACAACGGATGGTGCCTCAGCAACAGAATGATCTTCCTGGAGCAAGTGCAGTACCCAGTGTACAGAATGGCTCGCATAGTCAGCAGCAGAAGCAATCACCTGCAGCCTCGTCGGCCCCATCTTCACAACCACAGCATCAGCGTCAGCAAGCTGCACAAAATCCACCAGATAGCTGTGCACTTCCCAATCAACCAACCAATGCTACACAACATAAGCCGAAGAAGAGTCAACAGCAGCCTAGACAGAATCAGCAACAAAGGAATCAAGGTAGTCAACAGGCTAAGCTTATGAAGAGCTTAGGACGAGGGAACATGCTGATACCTCAGACTACAGTTGACACCACTCCAACCAATGCTGTTTCTGCGTCTTCGAAAAAGCAAGTTACTGAGAATAAACTGATACAACATGGCCAAGGAAACAAAGCATCAAATCTGTCAATCTCTCATCCTGGAAATCAACATAAACTATACAGTTCTCCATTGCCTCAATCACCAAAACAGTTGCCAGATATTGGTAACCAAGGCGTATTGCAGGGTTCTCCTAGTCAGGCCCTCTTAACTTCACAACAGCTTCCACTCCATCCTAAATCTTCACTTACCACACAACAACAACAACAACGGCATGTCCATTCATCACAGAATAGCATCCAAAGAATGATGATGCACCAAAACCTCCAAACTAATTCTGATTGTAGGCCAGACTCACAAGTCACTCAAGTCCAAAACAATCAGATAATTCCACCACCACCTATTCCTCAGAGTACAGAGTCAGGCAGCACTGGATTTTCATCCATAAGCCAGCAGAGGCACGAGGTGTCAAATGATTCAACTGCAGTTAATTCAACATCTATGATGCTTAGCTCTCCTCAAGATACATTTGCTGGCGGTGAGAGATTATTGCCATCATCTAGCCATGATGTGCTGGAAAGGCAGATGCCAGATGGTTTGCCTATGTATGGTGGCCAGTGGCACCAGGAGCAATCTAAGCAGCAACTGCAGCCCCCAAACCAGCAGAGACCAGTTGTTCAAGGCAGTGTATATGCTCCATTAAATCCTGGGCCAGGCTGATGATAAATTAATCTGGGTTGGTCACTTTTACATAGCAACCCTTTTTTTTGAAATGTAAAGTTATTGTACAGGTATGCAATTCTAACTTGCTTACTTTTTTACTCGGTAACCGGAAACTGTCTTTGAATTGTAAAGCTGAATTTTGTTATGTCAATTCAGTGATTAAGTAAAATTATGGAACCATTTGATTTTCCATCTGATTATTCTAGGACATCAAGTTGCTTGTATTCATCATCTTTTGAAGTAGAGGGAGGGTGATAGAATTGAAATTTGAGTAGAGCAGTCTAATTGATCCATGTATAAAAGCAGATGGGCTTCTGCAGTAATTTAAAGCTTCTCCTACTATATTCTTTGTAGGGGGTATTTTGCTGATATTTTGACCTTTTGTCTCACTTGCTAGGTGCCAGTGACTCCGTAAGATGGAAGCTGTGGATGATAGTTATGTTAATTCAACTTGGAGCTAATTGTAATCACCTTAGTGTCAGGTAGATAATTGTTTCCATGCCATTTTATGTCCACCTTTAGAAGGTGAAATACTATGTTTTATGCAGTCTAGATAGCTGGAGGTGGCTCTTGCAGCGGCAAATTTCCTTTTTTCCTTTTGGTGTATTCTGACCCAAATCCTGGGCCCAGCTGTTCCTTTTTTTATGTGAGGTCCATGCTTTCTAGAGTCAGGAGGATAAGTGTAACCCTGTAATTGCTTCAACTTACAACTTTCTAGTGAATGCAAAAAGTGCTTGTTTGCATTTTGTAATGCTCGGTTTGTTTGTGCCATTTGAAACACGTCGCTGGTGCTGTTTTGCAGCAACAGTCCGGGAAGGAGGAGACAGAGGCAAAGCTGGATTTGCTTCGTTTGGGTTTTGGTTTATGTGGGATGTTTTATGATTAATTTGGGTTTGGGTTTGAATCATTTGTGTGAATACGGGCAACCCGATGAGGACGAATGACTGGCGTTTCCTGGTTGTACTGTGTGCGGAGTGCTCGATCGGAAACTTGCAAGATGGATCCGGATCATGATGACATTCACAGCACAAACAAAGAGTAGTGTATGTATTATCGTACCACCACCCAAAGGAAAGGAGTCAAATTACTAGTATTTCTCAACGACAAACATTATATAAATAGTTGGTTCGTTGTCCATTTGAATGGGAACATATCAGGTGAAGTGAAAGCGAGTCTATTAATGTAATTTTTTAAGTTTTAACATCATACGTTGTCATTTTAACCCGTCTAAATTTTCTCGTGATTGGCGGGTGTTAAAACGTAGAAAAGTCAATCTTCTCTTTCGTCCGTCCGTCCGTTGGACGATGATCATATGGTTCTGATGAAAAATTTCAAGGTTGCACCAATAATTTGATTTTTATTTCCCTTTAATTATCATAAAATCGTTTCACCTATTCAAAAAGCGCCGCTCAAGTGTGTTTGTCCCATCCCATTGCCAGTTACCACCAGACTTTTTTGATTTAGGCTCTGTTTATTTGCTGTAAAATCCTATAAAGATTTGAGATTTTAGTCATTTTTGAAAATTTTGGAAGTAAATATGTAGGTGTAAAGTTGGCTTGTAAAAATTTTGGATTTGGGAGGTTTGAGACCCAAAAAGGTGTAAAAAATTTTTGGGAAACGAGCTTGATCACCCTATCCTTGTGCGGATAGTACTCCCCTCGGCTCTCCCCCTCTGCTCTCCCCCGTGCTCTCCCCCGCTCTTTCGTCGCCGCCGCACCCGCTCTCCCCCGCCGCCGCTCCCAACTCTCCTTCGTCGCCGCCCCCGCTCTCCCTTTGCATGGGGACGGCGGTGGTGGCGCCGAAGAGGCCGAAGCAGCGGCGAAGCAGCCACCTGTGGAAGAAGGCGCTGCTCCTAGCCCTGGGCACCAGCTCGCCACGTCCCACGTCGCCGTGAAACAACACGTCAGCCTGGTGCCCGATGCGGCGGCGACGGAGGCGACTGGGGTTGGGAACGACGCGATGGTGGACGTGGACGACAACGAGGAGAGAGGGCCACGGCGGATGCCGATAGTGGTGACGACGACGCGGCCGAGCGCCGGGAGCGACGGCGATGAGGTGAGCCGCTGCGCCGGCGCACACGCCGAGGCCGGTTCGACCGTCGGTGGTGTGGGTGGCGAGGGGACGCTGGATTTGTATTGTGTACGCGGATCTGTATTGTGTAAATTTTTGAGAGAAAAGTAAACATCTTCATGGGATGTAAAGTTTACACCCAAAACTTTTAGGGTGTAAAGTTTACACCCAAAATGAGTAAGGCCATGTTTACTTCTTAATTTTGGTGTGTAAACTTTACACCCAAAAGTTTCAGGGAGTAAACTTTACACCCAAGAGTGATGTTTACTTTTCCTGTGTAAATTTTTTGGGATGCTATAAAAATGACAGATTTACCCACTTCCGTCGGCGCTGCCGGCGCGCATGGGAGGGGCGGCGGGGGCATCAAGGTCGGATCCGATGTCGCGGCGGCTCGGCGGTGGCCGATCCGAGCGTGGCCTCGGCGTGGGCGAGCTCGGGGTCGGAGAGGCCGGGAGGACGGAGACCCCGACGGCGGCGAGGTGAGCGAGGACGACGGACGGGGAGGGAGCGGCCGCAGCGGAGGTAGGAGACGGCGTGGGCGAGGCGCGCGGGGCTAGATCCGAGCGCACCTCGACGGAATCCGGTGGGCGGCGCGATCCAAGTGCACCTCGGCGGAATCCGGTGGACGGCGGCGGACGGAGTCCTCGACGGCGTCCTCGACCGCGGACGGGGCCGGGTGGTGGGGCGGTGACGGACCAAGGCCTGCAGCGGCGGCCATGCGGCAAGCGGCGGGCGCGGGCTGGGCGACGAGCCGGGGCGGGGAGGGAGTACTGTGCGCGTGGGGGTAAGGGTGGGCAAACACTTCTCCCAAGAAAATTTTACATCTTTTTGTCTCAAGCCTCTCAAATCCAAAATTTTTATACCCCAAGTTTACACCCATGTGTTTACTTCCAAAATCTTAAAGATAAACAAAATTCTAAATTTTTACAAATTTTTATATGAAATAAACATGCCTAAGTAAACAGGCCTTAGTTTATTATTCGCTACTAGTTCCCTTCTTCCCCTCTCCCGGAGGCCTTCCAGTCTCCCGGAGTAATCCAACTCCGTAGCAGAGAATCCAAATCCAATCGAAGGACATGGCCGCGCCGCACGGCAAGCCCAAGCCGCCGCCGCCTCCTCATGCGCCGCCGCCGCCGCCGCCGCCCCCTCCGGAGGCCAAGAAGAGCTTCATGCGCCGCATGTTCCCCTTCCTCCTGGCCGCCAACATCTTCGTCGGAGGTCAGCTCACCTCCTCAACTCAACTTGGGATCCCTCCCCTTTCCTTCTCTACTTAGCTTTGCCCGATGCCCGATGCCCGCGTCGTTGCCATCTACCTTCACCTCTACAGATCAGCGTACTCCTCCTCAGATTTATGCGGGATCCACCTCCTCTCCGTGCCTCCCGAGCATTAGGGCTATTGGTCGCTCCAGCAGGCAGCAGTTGGGCTATATCAGTTTACTACTGCTCCTGTTATGCTGGCGGGTTGTTGCATTCTCAGCTTTGTTGGTCAGGTCTGATCAGCGAAAGATCCATCCGCTTCTGTAAACCTAGATTTTGAGTCTCTAGCTCCTCATCAACTACAGATAACGTTTTACTCACATTTGGGGGCAACTTTTTCTTTTTTTTTGTTCATTCTGTCTGTGCCTTATTTGGAATTCATGGCTAGACTAGTGCCTTGCTGTCTTAACATCTGTCTTAGACTAGTACTGTATTTACGTGTGTTATTCTAGTTAAAGTGTTATGCATGTACTAAATGGTAAACAAGGGCTCCGATTCTTCACTCTATATATACATCTTTGGATGATTCTCTCGAACAGGATATTGATGTACTGAAGAAATAGATATGCATCGACATCTTTCTTTCTTTTAAGTTCTGAAACAAAGAGATCGATCACTTCTGAAGCTCTGTTTGTTGCTATTCTGCACGTCTGCTTTGATTACTCAAATCTTATACTTCAGATATTAACATCCTTATAACAAGTATGTGCAACTTATCTACTTATTGTAGCTGTTTGTGCTGTTATTCTGCACTTCTGCTTTGCTTACTCAAGTACTATTATAGTTCAGAGATTAAAATCCTTGTAACAATATGCAGCTTATGTACTTATGAGGACCTACCAAAAGGACTCGGGAAAGAAAGATACCGAGAGTGATCCTACTTCTACTGCGCCAACCTCATCTCCTGCGGCAGCTGAGAAGCCTGCAGAACCAATTGCTGCACCCATAAAGGTGCTCCCACCAATCTCCCAAGACGATCAGCGCCAGCTGTATAAATGGATGCTGGAGGAGAAGCGGAAGATCAAGCCACGCGATGCTGCGGAGAAGAAGCAGATTAACGAGGACAAGGCCCTTCTCAAAGAGTTCATACGAGCAGGATCCGTTCCAAGCCTATAAGCTCGCCAATTAACTATTATTTGGATCTGTAGTGCCCTTGTGTTTGATGATTGACTGGGAACGGTGCGAGTTTGATTGTATTTACAAGTCCAGTACTGTACTATCTTGTAATCAGATTTCCAGATGATAGTTGTGGAAAGACCCTTTTGAGCTTGAGCTCCTGCACTGAATTGGCTTGCTTTCATAGGATATGTTGGTATCAAGAAGCCGATTTCTGGAGGCATGGAAGATCATGTATGAAACTATTGTTAGTGTTGATTTGGGCTGTTCACCTATTGGTGTTGTGTAAGTTCAACAGCATGTTTGACGTTTGTGGTCTCTCACAGCCTTGAGCCTGCTTGACACATTACAAATATACTTTGTGAAGTTGTCCGCTCAGCTCTGTTGACTTGAAGTGGTGTCATCATCAATTAGTATGTCTCTACTATTATAAGAAAAAGGTTGAAAAGATGTCATCACATTTGCTCCGAGGGCTTAGAAATTTTTTTTACATTAATCGAATTAAAAAAAGATGTCTTAATTATTTTGTATTATAATGATGTAGATTGATCGATATAATTGTATACAAATAATATAGAAGCTTATAATTGTATACAAATAATATAGAAGCTAGGTAAGAGTTGTATGCTCCTTTCGTTTCGTTAGTGTATTAGGAGAGGATAGGATATTCTTCTTCTACTAAATGTACTTATATTAGGACGAATGAAGTATCAAATTCAATATAAAATATTGGGATAAGTCCATTTTACACCCTTAAACACTCTTATGTTTGTCTAAAACACATCCTCAATTGAAAACCGGACATTTGAACCCCTCTACCTTTCAATACCGTGCAAAAAGACCCTGAATGGTTTTCTACCCGGTTTTTACATACTAGGATTCCACGTCAGATGCCACCTGTATAAATTAGCGAGGCCCACATGTCAATCCAGCCTTCTTCTTCCTCCTTCCCCTTTCTCCCCCACTCTCTATTCCTCTCTCTCTCTCTCCCCCTCTGGCGTGAGCACATCCATGTACCGGTAAGGACCGCCGCACACACAATGGCAAGCTCCCCAACAACCTCCTCCACGAGCTCGCCATGCGCGACAGCATAGGGGTCAGGAGAGGAGATGAGGTTGCCTCCAACTCCGGCCGCGACGAGGGGAAAGTACAGGGGCGAGCAGCGCGGCACGCGTTGTGCAAAGGCGTGCTCCAGCGAAGGCAGCGAAGCCGGCGGTGCAGTAAAGAAGCAGATACAGCAGGCTGTAGCGAAGGCGACAGTGCGGGCGACGTGCTCCAGCAAAGCCGACGGCGCGGGGTAGAAGTGGCTACTACAGGATCTGGTAGACGCGGCGGCGCGGGAAGGAAGCAATTGTGAGCAGTTGGGTCTTCGCGAGGACGAGGATGCAGAGCCCATAACATTGGACGGGCTCAGAGAAACGGGTGCGGAGGCGAGGTCGCCCTCGCCGGAGCTGTCCTCGCGCGGCGGCTCTGACTCCTCCTCACGCGGCACGCCTATCCCCGGACCCTGCTCCTCCCCGGTGCCCCCGCGGTTTCCCGGCTAAGCCAAGGTGGATTTTCTTTTTATTTTTCTTCGCCAATCCCTAAACAGAAACCATAACTTTTATTGTTTGATTTTTTTGATTTTTGGTAGATTTAATTCAATTGATATAGCTTATAGATGTACAAGTAATTGTGTCCGTGCGTTGCAATGGGTAAAGTCGAGGCGCGACGCAGATGGGGACGGCACGGAGGGGTGCGGGAGCTTCGAGTAGCGATGAGAGGGAGGAGCACAGGCGCGATGCGGGGCACAGCGCAGATGGGGACGGGAGGGAGGGGTGAAGGATGTCTTTTTTTCATCCAAGCCCTCCCTTTCTTTTCAGCATTGGGATTGCGGGTAGGGCTGGACGAAATACTCGTGGCTCGCTAGCTCATTCGGCTCGTGGTTGGCTTGGCTCGGCTCGTTGAGAAATGCTAACGAGCTACGCTAAGGGTTTAGCTCGTTAGTTATAACGAGTCAGCTCGTGAGCTGCTCGTGAGCTCAACAAACCATATGCAATGTACAAAGCAGGGCCTAATGTTTTGCTTATTTTGCTATTCTTTTGCTTGTTTTGTTGTTGATGTGATAATAAATTAATAATTTTTATGATTTTATGATGGTCAATATGGATCTAATGATTTAAATTATAATAGTAATAATATCTAATCTAGTTGCATCATTACATTTGTATGGATAATTGTCATGGACAAGTGTTATTACGTTAATTATGGACTTAATATATCACTTTTTACTTTTTTTCAATTGTATATTTGCATGTTTAATAGACTTAGAAAAAATAGAATGTAATTTGTACATAAATTACATTGTATTAAAGTGACTCGTGAGCTAAACGAGCTGGCTCGAGCCGGCTCACGAGCCGAGTCGAGCCGGCCTCCTGGTTCGGCTCTCTACCGAGCCGAGCCAAGCCGAGCCGGCTCGGTATCCACCTCTAACTGCGAGTTAATTTTGAAAAAACTCAAGGGATTTTCTGTAAAATAGTCAGGCAGAACAAAATTTTGGGTAGAAACACTACTTGCTTTATAGATAGTTATAGATGCAGTAGGAATTAAAAATGTATTGGTCCATTACTTATGCATTATGTGATTTGGTTATAGGATTTGTGAACTAATCCTATTTTTTATTTTACATATTTATCAATGTGTTGTTTTAAACTATTTGTATGGTAATTTAAGACTCAGTATGCCATTTAGTAGTTGTGTATCGAATTGTTGGACAATTTCCATAAAACTTTATCGAATTGCTAAATAGTTTTTACAGGTTTTGCATATGCATTTTTTGGTTCGGTATACCCCATGTAAAAATCCTGGCTCCGCCCCTACCCCTCACCCGAGTCTGAAGAAGACAGAGTCGGCGGCAAGATCGACATTGTTGGGGTTGATAGTCGATGAAGCCAGGGACGGAGGGAGTCGAGCTTGAGTTAGTTCCACCGACCCTGCCCACCTTGGCAAGGGGGGTGCTGGATCTAGGGTAGTCCACCGTGCTGCGCCTAGCGTTCTCAACGCTGACTGGCCCCCATCCACGACCGCTGATCCCAGCACGCCGCCGTCAGATGCCACGGGCCGATCCGTGGTGGGAGAACGTAAGGAGGAGCTTGTGAGGAGCAAAGACAGGGAGAAGACCAGGAGGAGGGAGGGAGGGAGCTCATCGGCTCCTTGTGCTCGTTAGTCAAGCTTGAGGAGAGAAAAAAAAGAGGGAAGAAAAAAAAGAGAGTGGGACCTATGCTGACGTGGGCGTCTACCTGCAACAAAACCAACCAAAAACAGTTAAGAGGTGTAAATTAGACAAAGACACAAGTTAAGGAGTGTAGAATAGACTTATCTCTAAAATATATTTATGTTTATAGGAATATAAACTACTCTATCTAATCCAATACAAAATGCAGTTGTCAGTGTAGAAATATGAGCAGATTAGCTAGGAGTTATAAAAATCAACCTTTTCTATGTAAAATAAAGATAAATATAGGGAAACCAGCTAGTTTGACATCATAGAAAAGGTGGGCTTACTCAGTTCGGCGGCCCGTTTAACCCACGGACGCTTCCACCCCCTAGTTTTGTCTCCTGTCTGTTTTTCCCCCTCCGATCGATCGATCGATCCATCTCCACCCATCCAGCCAGTCGCCGGAGGCGGAGACGAACCCACCGCCGGCGAGCCCTCTTCCCCCTCCCCCAGCTTGCGGCTGCGGCGGAGATGGCGACACGTTATTGGATCGTGTCTCTTCCCGTGCAGACTCCTGGCGCCACCGCCAATTCTCTCTGGGCGCGCCTCCAGGACTCGATCTCGCGCCACTCCTTCGATACACCGCTCTACCGGGTAAGCCTTCCTTCCGGCGACCGCTTTCTCACCACCACTTCTCCCCATCCCTGCTCACCGTCACCCTCCTCCCCTCGCCGCAGTTCAACGTCCCCGATCTCCGCGTCGGCACGCTCGACTCCCTCCTCGCCCTCAGCGACGACCTCGTCAAGGTAACCCAACCCTTCTCCTCTCTTCTCCCCGATCTCGATCTCGACCTCCCTTGCCGCTTTGCTCGCGCATCACTCTCACGCGATTCCTATTCCTATTCCTGCCGCTGCTGCAGTCCAACGTCTTCATCGAGGGGGTCTCGCACAAGATCCGTAGGCAGATCGAGGAACTAGAGCGCGCCGGAGGTGTCGAAAGTGGGGCTCTCACCGTCGACGGCGTCCCTGTGGACACCTACCTCACCAGGTCGGTCGTGCGCCTGCTGCCGCTCAGCGATTCCAACCCGTTGCTACAGCTCTCTTATTACCTCTTTCTCCTTTGCTTCTTTTGTAGGTTTGTTTGGGATGAGGGCAAGTACCCAACGATGTCGCCGCTCAAGGAGATTGTGGGCAGCATCCAATCACAAGTCGCCAAGATTGAAGATGACATGAAGGTGATGACCCTGCTTCTCTTCTCTTCATTACTGTTTGCCCTTGTGACCACATAATCAGTAGTCAAAACCACAAGTTAGATAGTGCTGTTAAGATGCTTCGACGCTAATGCTGTCTCTAGTCATTAATTAGCGACATTTGGTGCATTCATATTCTGTTACATAAGACATAAAGTTTTGCTGTTCGGTGGGAATTGGTTGTTTTGCAACAAGTTTTGACATTATCTCCTGAATGTGCAAAGTTCAAGCTAGTGAGCTTTGTACTCCTGGCTAGTGTTGTGTGTTTACAGGATGTAGCTTGGTTTCTGTTTTGGTATGCTTTGTTCTTCTAGCCAGCTATCAACACGACCATTCTTGTGATTAGGCATCCACGTCTCCTTTTTTAGCGTTGAGTTATCATGCACAACACTACGTGATCTGTTGAATTTACAACAGCTGAATGTGTTTTTTACCTTCAGGTTCGAGGAGCGGAATACAATAATGTCAGGAGCCAGCTTAGTGCGATCAACAGAAAGCAAACTGGAAGGTAGATTGCATGCCACTGAGTTTTTGGCTTTAAGGCAATTCTTTCTTGTTTTATTTCAAAGGACTCTGAAATGCACGGGTATGGTTTCATCCTTTGTTAGTCAACTCTAATTTGTTTGTTTTCCTTCTGTACAGCTTAGCAGTTCGTGATCTTTCCAATCTGGTCAAACCAGAGGATATGGTCACATCAGAACATCTAGTGACACTTCTTGCTGTTGTTCCTAAGTACTCCCAAAAGGATTGGTTGTCAAGCTATGAGTCCCTTGACACATTTGTCGTAAGTATATGCTCTTGTATAGTGACATGGTTAGCAATAGACTGTCATTTCAACTATTTGCATGTTTTTCTTCCTTTCAGCAAGTTGCTTATTTTACTTTTGTAGTTTTTGTTCAAACCAGCAATGTTTAGTTTGTTACCACTTGTGGCGTTAGTAGTTATACTAGCATGAAGCATTACCCTTGTAGAGATCACTTAAAAAGTAAACATCTGTTTGACCTATAAATTCTTTACTCAGATTGTTTTATTTAGCCCTTACAAGGACCTTTTTTTCCAGCACTACATGTTGATGTGATTAGCGTTCGTAATTGGTGGTTATATTTGACTGTTTATTTTTCCTTGAACTCATTATTGATTTTTAGGTACCGAGATCGTCTAAAAAACTTTATGAGGACAATGAGTATGCTCTCTACACGGTAACATTGTTTGCTAAGGTTGTTGACAACTTTAAGGTCCGTGCACGTGAAAAAGGTTTCCAGGTAAATTTCTCGTCCTAACTTTTTCATCAAAAACCTTTGTTTACACTGCATATTTAGCTTTTACCCCTAGAGCCTTAGGAGTTCCAAATAACGTGGGGCAAAAATTCAGTCTTGTTTTTCTGTCCCTATCAATCTGGCAATTCTCTGTCACCCATTTACTTGTATTTGGTTGAAATGAAGGTTCGCGATTTTGAGTATAGTCCTGAAGCACAGGAAAGTAGGAAGGAGGAGCTGGAAAAGCTACTGCAAGACCAGGAAGCAATGAGGGCATCTCTTCTGCAATGGTGCTATGCCAGCTACAGTGAGGTGCATGTCTTTTTAGGCTTATTTAATAATCCTGTCAACAATGACATTTCTTTAGAGAAAAACTTTTTTTTGTCCTGATGAATGTCATTTTTGTTTCATGTAAGTTCTATAAACAACTATCAATTTGTGTTTGATGTTCATTTCATTATTTTGCACCAGAATAGAGATTACTATGTTTTCATCTCCTTTAGTAGCCTGACGGTATTAATTGTCCTGGAAAGCATCCAATTATGCGGAATCTGAACCAATAAGCTGATATTGTCTGGTCTCAGTTGCCACTTGCCTGCAATAGATGGATGCCACTTTGTTTTTTTTAAAAAAAAATACATAAGGATTTTTTGGTAATGAGTTATAACTTCATGGCATACTGCAAGTTATTCCTACTGCTGTTATTATCTCACTAGTGCCACCTTGTTATTCAGGGGGGAAATCTCTGTTACCGGGATGTATTAATAAGTTTTTGGTTGTTATCCATAATTGGCTATTTTAATCTGTGCAGAATACCATTTATGTATGTCATGCTAAAGTGCAAAACTTTTGTGCTTCTCTATGTGTGAAAAAGAAAAGAAGACATGCTGTTGTTTGTCTCTGCTTACGCAGTGAATTGCTGTCATGAAGAATTTGTTTACTGAACTGAGTTAGAGCCTAGCACTATAGACATAGTTATTACGGAGCACATGGTTCTTGATTGTTGGGTTTTGTGGTTTGCTTTTTCTCTTTCTTTTTCTTTGCTTCATTCCTCGTGAATTTATGTTTTCATGGTGCTTACTTGTAGTTGCTTACATAAACTGTTCTGCAGGTATTCAGTTCCTGGATGCACTTCTGTGCTGTGCGTGTCTTTGTAGAGAGCATTCTTAGATATGGTCTTCCCCCATCATTCCTGGTAATCTATTCTACTGTTATATGATAGTCAAATTTATACTTTGATGCCTGATCTAATATCATATGCTGTTAATGTTTTCATCAGTCTGCTGTTCTAGCACCTTCTCAAAAGGGTGAAAAGAAAGTAAGGAGCATCCTGGAGGAACTCTGTGGCAATGTCCATAGGTAATTGGGCGTTTGAGTTGTGTTCATTGCATTGTTTAGTCACAACATGCACCTGCTTTTGTCATTGATTGAGCCTCTGAATTGCAGTATTTACTGGAAATCTGAAGACGATGTTGGTGTAGCTGGTCTGGGAGGTGAAACGGAGGCCCACCCTTATGTCTCCTTCACAATAAATTTTGTCTGAGCACAGTGTGTTCCTTGCTACCTGTGGCCAGGCAGTGTTTTGGAGTAATTACTACTTTGGCAAACAAAAAACCAAGCGAATGGTTCGGTGTATATTATATTTGTGATACGTAAATTCTTTTCTTGATTTATTTACCCAGCTTATATGATCCTGTAGTTTGAACCGATCAATAATGTAGCTTTTGAGAACCTGACTATTTCCTGGCACAATGGGGGATCTGTTTGGACTATTTATCCCCGGCAACTACAATATTCCAACTGTTACATTTAGTATATCTATTGTGCTTTGAGAGCACCATGTAAGATGTTGTGGATATTATGTTTTTGTAACTTTGCGCAGCCAGGTTCGTAATAAAAGATCAATATAAATAATTCAGGTCGCCGAGCCTGATTGTAAACAGTTTGTTGTTGCATGAATTCGAGCTGATCTCCTTTTTGTTTGGACGTTTACGGTTGCACTCATATAAACAGATAGCTTGTGTTTTCACATTCGGTATGGTGGTGCACCCGTGCATGATATATGCTGATGGTGTTGTGGTAGAACGACAAGTTGGGGGTTATAGAGATAGAATGTCAATCCCGGTGACCCCAGTTTCCTGTTCCTACGAGTACTTCACATATCTTGTGCTAGTCTAGCTGGATCGGCTCAGACACAATTACACTGTAACTTGACCCGGCACGACATAACATGTCGGTTTGTGGGGGTCAAATGGGTCGTGTCTAACTGGGTTGGCCTAGACACAGCGACACTGTAGCTTAGCTCGGTACGACATGGCATACCGGTATGTGGGGGCCAAATGGACCGTGCCTAGCTGAGTTGGCCCAGACACAGCGACACTGTAGCTTAGCCCAGCATGACATGGCATGCCAGTCTGAGGGGGTCAAATGGGCCGTGCCTAACTGGGTCAGCCTAGACACAGTGACACTGTAGCTTGACCCGACACGACATGACATGTTGGTCTGTGCGTGATGTCGTGCCAGAATCAGGTCATGTTGGTCTGGAGAAAATGGTGATTATAACATCCTCAGAATTGGTTTTCGCAGTTATACCATCGCGCAAAATGGTTTCGCTTTTATAACACTGTCAAACCATGGCACACAGCTGAAATGCATAATCTGTTACTTTTTGAATTATGTAGCTCTTTCTAATAGATGAATGGACACATTTGCCCTTAAAATTTCAGGAAGAAGGCTAGACAATGTATTACCATTTAAAAGGAGATTTGGACCCATTAGATGTCCACTAGTGCATATTAATCCAATGTATAAAGACAGGAGGTGTCCACTAGTGCATATTTCAGTTCGACATCAAAATACATCTAAAAACATAGCAAAATAACATCCTTAGTTCACATCATTACATAGGGAAACATCTAAAGACAGGAGTTCCATATATTTTAGCCTAATTTGAGCTTCTTCTTAGGTGTCATCTTCCTTGGTGAGGTTCTTTTGGATATATTTGGCAACACCATAGATGGTGATGGCACCATGGTGGGCTGAGAACTTGTACCTTCTCCCATCAACATAGCAAGTCGGCTGCAAAAAGAGAGAAAATCAAAATGACAGCTGCAAAAAGAGAGCAAATGAGATTACACAAGAATGGAACATATTATGCTCACCTCCTTGTCACTCTCCCTGGAGAGTCTAATATGATTGTTTCAGCATTAGGCCTCTTTGGGCTAGGGATATGAGAACTTGTACCATACTTGGTAGTATTTTTCCTTGGCTTTCTAACCCTACAAGTCAATTAATAAGACAACATAAATAACACAAGAGGTAATGTAAAAGGTTAAGAAAGCAAAAAAGAAATGCAGCCTTGCCTTTTCTTTGTTCCATTAAGATGACACTTGGAGCTACTTTCGCCGTGACCCAATTCTCCACATCCCTTGCACTTCCTTTTACCTCTAATCATTTGTTTCTTTCCTTTTTCGGCTTCATTGCTAGCAGATTTGGCTTTAGATTTTCCACCCCCGCCTTCCATGCAGCCCTTGTACCTTAGTTTCCTATACCTCCCCGCTGCTTTCTTAGGGAGTGGTGCACCCACTTGAAAAGGCAACTCAACATTTGGCCAAAGTGATTTGTCAGGCAATGGCTCAATTATTCTCTTGTATGCATTCCTGTACATCTCCACAGAGTAGTAGGGATGCAAAAAATCTTCCAAATTGACATCCCTATTCTGTTGTGAGGTAATCAAGGCTAAGGCATGTTGGCAAGGCCTCCCGGTGTGTTGCCACTCATGACATGAACAGTACTTGCTTTAACAACATGTCTTTTGTCGCTGCTACTGTCCCATATCTCTGCAGCTAAGCTATCAGCTTTGAAAACTGATAAGTGCCCTAATCCCCTTGTGCTTGCCTTCAATTGTTGTATGACTGCAGGGAGGATATGCCCAGAAAGCTTTTCTCCAATCCTTCTTCTCTTGTCCCACAATAGCATAACCATCTCCCTATACTTGTCTGCAAGCTCAGTAACAGGCAAATCCTTGATATCACCGATCCAATTGTTGAAACTTTCTATAAGGTTATTAGTGATGTAATCACATTTAATTGCAGGGTTAAATGCACATCTCATCCACTTTAAATTATGGTGAGATTCAAGCCAATCAAGCACATCAGGACAAGCACTGACAATGGATTCCATATGATGCTCGTACACCTCACGTCTATATGCCCTTGCTGCAGGATACATCTGTGAGTTCACATCACTACCAAACCTTTTGATGAAATTCTTCATGAGATGCCAAAAACATTCCCTTTGTTCAGCCCAAGGGAACACACATTTCACTGCATTTTCTAACCCTTTGCATGCATCTGTGCAAATGGCAAGAGGATCCATATCTCCTATGGCCTTATGTAGTTGTGTCATGAACCATACCCAATTATCTTCACTTTCACCATCTATGAATCCAAATGCAAGAGGGTACATCCAATTGTGACCATCTATAGCTGTGGCTGCAGCTAAATGCCCATTCCACCTCCCATTTAATGTTGTTGAGTCTATACTAATGTATGGTCGACATCCCTCTTTAAAACCAGCAATGCAAGGACTCAGTGCACAAAAGAATCTACGAAAAAATACTTTGCCATCAACCTCCTTAGTATCAATCTCAATAACACTACCCGGTGAACCTTTCAAGATCTCTGCCTTCCATCTATAAAGCAATTGAAAACTATCTTCCCAACTACCATACAACTCAAGCAAAGCCTTGTTTCTACCCCTAGCAACAGTGTCATAGTGAATTGTGCATTTATGATCTTCCTGTAACTTGGTTCGCAATTCTTTAGGGCCCATACCTGCATTCTTCCTAAGGATATGAATAGCCTTTGAAGCAACCCATGCAGCGGTTGGAGTAGTAGTCTTTCTTCTACTGCTCGAATAGCATTTATGGTCGTCGTTCAACACAGTAACCTGCCAAATAGAAATATATTTCAGCGATATATCAACAATTGTGAAACAACAAATAAAAGAATAGAAAAAGAAAAGACAGTAAGGGAATACCTTTACTGTCTTTCCATCCGGCTGCCTACGACCAACAATATGCCAAGGACAACCCTTCACTTTACAATCTCCTATATACCTACTTTGGTCAGTCGCCACAAGATCAAGTTCAAACTCACTATTTATGGCAAATTGTCTCATAGCCAACCTAAACTCCTTCATGTTGGGGTACACACTGCCAAGAAGCATGGTGGGTTTATCTGGGTCATGAATCATCAACCTCTCCCCTGGTATGCTATCATCAACAAGAATGGCAGCACCAGTACTATCATCCACATCAGTTACCTTTCCTTTACCACGATTTGCATCTACATTTCCACCAATAGATGATTTTCTAGCATTCTCAGTCCTCTCATCCTCAGCCCTCAGCTCCAACATCTCATACACTTGGTTCTCATCAACAATATCCAACCTACCCTCATCATTTACTTGTTGAATTAGTAGGGCATCCCAATCAACAACTGGTGCTTGTGGTGGATGAGGACAAACATCAAGCAAACAATACTACTACCAAGTTGTTCAACAATTGGTCCAATACTAGTTTTTTCAACACCGGCACCCTCGGCCGGATCCACAACTTCTAGACTAAGCTCAGGCTCTCCAAACCTGAATCAAAAGAAAATAGCACATAAAATTAGTTTCCAAATTTCAGATGGAAACTAATATAAGAACTACAAGAGTGCTTACCCCAGATCGAGCTCATTCCAATTGCAGTCCATGGGTGACCAATCTCCAACACTAGGGTTAGGGTTTTTTAGACTCGATGGGGTTGGGGAGAGGGGACGGTGGGGTTGGAGAGAGGGGATGGCGGCGGGGAGGAGGGAGCGTGGGCGGCGCGGGGCGCGCGGGCGGCCTCGGGCGGCGCGGGCGGCGTCGGGCGGACGGTGGATTTGGGGAGAGGGACGGCGGCGGGGAGGGGATGCGTGCACGGCGACGAGGCGGCGGCGGGCGGCGTCGGCGGCGGGCGGGGAAGGGAGGAGAGGCGTGCACGGCGGCGGGCGGCGGGCGGGGAAGGGAGGAGGAGCGTGGGCGGCGGCGGGCCGTGGGCGCGTCGGGCGGCGCGGGCGGCGTCGGAGATCTCGCGGCGTCGCGCGGGATTTGGGGAGAGGGGCGGCGGGGGGAGGGAGGGGAGCGTGGTGGGCGCGCAGCGGCTTCGGCCGGCGGGCGGCGCCCGGCGGCTTCGGCCGACGCGCGGCAGGAGGGGAGAGTGCGATTTAGAATCGGGAGCAGAAAGGGGGGGTCCGATTTAGGATTTAGATGCCAGGGGCAAATCCGTCCATTCATAATAAAATTGAGAGAGAAAATAGTAAAAAGAGGGATCTGTGCATTTCAGCTGTGTGCCATGGTTTGACAGTGTTATAAAAGCGAAACCATTTTGCGCGATGGTATAACTGCGAAAACCACTTCTGAGGATGTTATAATCACCATTTTCTCGTTGGTCTGTGCGTGATGTTGTGCCTGAATCAGCGTCGTAGCCCGGTACGAGTAATATAGCATGTCGACACGGCACGGGCCGGAGAGCGCGGGCGATCGGTTTCCTACGAGTACTTCACCTATCCTGTCCCTTCCTTGTCTGAATCCGTCCATCCATCCCCAAATCAAAATCGATCGGTTTCTCCTCCATACTCTCCCTGGTCCATAACATAGCGTACTACTCGTACCTGCAGCGCCGCACATCACATAATGTCCAACCGGCGGCGAACCCAAGCCCGGAGCCCACCACGCCCATCGCCAACATACTCACCTCCCTCGACGACGTCCCGGCACCGGCACCGCGCCGCGAGCTCCCCCTCCTCCAGCTCAACGACCAGCACCAGGAACACCAGCAGCAGCAGCGCCGACTACCGCCGTGCCTTCCGCATGTCCCGCCCCACCTTGGACGTCCTCTGCGACGCGCTCGCCGCCGCCGTCGCCAAGGAGGACACGGCCCTCCGCCAGCGCCACAAGCTCATCCTCGAGGTCTGCGCCGCCATCCGCAACCTCCTCATGCGGTGGCCCGACGAGGCCACCTCAGGCGTCCCGGGGATCGTCGGCGCCATCTACACCACGCACATCCCAATCATCGCGCCCAAGGTCCCCTCCCTCGAGGATCAGAATTCATTTCTCTGGTACCTGCTAGCAAACTCGTCAGTTGCTTACACACACAAGCTGAAAACTTACTCCTGTAAGCAGACGTACGACCGGTTTGACTATCAATTGAATCCTAGTAGGACCTTTGGCACATGAGGATTGCACCGAAATTTTGTTCTGAATTTTTTGATATGCTCGTCGGCCAAATGTGCATGGTTCCCCCCAACGATGTAGCCGGGTGTGTGCTGTTAGGCTGTTAGTGCCTTTGTTGATCAGTCAGACAGTCAGTGCTAAAAGTAGACAACATGGATCAAGTAGCAACTAGCAATACAGCACTACTACGTGCTGAGCTTCTTGAGTTCCTCTAGGAATTATATTGCTCTGCGTTCGGCAGCAGAAGATTTGAGGGAAAAACTAGCTCGTTCTTCACCCACACACTTTTCGATGCATTTTTTTAGAAACTCTGGGAAGCATGCTGGCTAACTGTTGTAGTGTCTAAGAAAGAGTTGGTCATCTTGGGCACAAACTGCACCAGTGGTCTAGTGGTAGAATAGTACCCTGCCACGGTACAGACCCGGGTTCGATTCCCGGCTGGTGCATTTTTTCCTATTTTTTTCCCAAATGCGCAGTCTGCACACCATCTTTTCCTTCCATATAATACCCATGTTTTTATTTGAGGAGCATGTATTCTTTTTTCTGTCTTCTTGACCATCGTGAGAACTGAGAAGTGAGCCAACAACCGAAGCACTGTGGGGGGTAGAAACGGATACGATCCGGATGGTAATTATCATATCATATCCTAAATAATACTACTGTTCCATCGGATTTAGATTTTGTATGGATGCAGCTTCCGATATGGGCGGAGTTGGAGCAATGGAGCATACTCAGCTTATAAACGTATTAACATTATTCGATAATATGTGCATATATTGGCAAGACAATAACGTCAACTACATTATGCAATAAAGCCCATTAGAATTCCAAACTTGGGAGGGAGTTTATAATGACAATGTATGATCCAATTCCAATCAATATCTGTTGGATTTTAGCAATAACATATCCTAAATCTAATCCCTCAGATTTTTTTTAAAAAGAAAAACTTACCATATCCTCAGTTCGACCGGTTTTAGAGCAGATCGGATCGGGAAACATGAATCCATTTTCATCCCTCGGTAGCCCCAAAAAAACCCTTAAAACTAGTCCTATAATGAATATCTAAAAGTTAAAATCTGAGTTTAAGCCAATCAAGCAATTGTGCAGTTGTTTATATTTAAGGAATAGATGGTCCATTGAGCAGTCGATGCTAAATGTGTGTGTATGATTTGGTGAATGGAATACTAGTGTGTCCATAATCACTTTATCCCGCAAAAAGAGTACACCAAATAGGGAAAAAAAATTAAATGTAGTGCTAGTTTACTCCACCAAATATAAGGAATATAAATGATGTCTACTTATATCATTTGATTTCTTAAACAAACCCGGCAATTGACATGGAGGCCGCAGATGGTGGTATTGGTGCTTGTACACATGACATGATGATTCTGGGAGTGCGTACAGTTTGTTTACTCCTACTTTTCTTTGTTTCGTTTCAAGAAACGAAACAGCCTGAAATACGATACATTTATAGTACTATGAAAAACAGAAATTTTATAGCTGTGGATCTTCTCAGATTTATAGTATTTTATATTAGATTAGTTTATTTCGAGACGGATTCGTAGTACTCAAATTTTTATTCAGATTTTATATTAGATTGATTTATTTTAGTACGATGGAAATAGGGCTACATTGGCTGGTGTTGGTGATGATGGGGGTAGACTGGTGGCATCACACCACTGGGTGAGCGCGTCGCCACGTGTGCCCGCCATTTCCGAGGCAGGCCCCACGTACTGGGGTGCCTCAACGGCCCAGACGTCAGCACGTGCTGATGTCAAACGCCTCTTAACCACTGACAGGTGGGCCCGTTCCTCCTCTTCCTCCTCCACCCGCCTTCTCCTCCGCTGTACCCGACCCGATCCCCAAATCCCTCCTCTCCTCTCATCTCCTCTCGTCTCCTCTCCGGGCGGCGTCCCCGGAGCCGCGGCGTCGGCGGCGGCGGCGTCGGCGTCGGCAAGGCAAGGCAAGCTAGCACCGACTGGCTGCGCGGGTTGGAGAAGGGTGGCTGGCTTGTGGCTCTGTGTGTCAGTCCGGCGCTGGTTGCTGCTTCCGCTTCCTTCCTTCCCAGGGCACCTCCCGTGAGCCGCCATCTCCCTCCCTCACCTACCTCTGGATTCGCTCCAGATCCGCCCATGAGTAGGCCCCCACGCCCACCGCCTGCTCGCCATCGCGCCTCCACTCCACACCGCCACCATGCCGATCCCGACCACCTCTGACCGCGCCCAGATTCCGCCCCGCTCCCATGGAGGACGTCGCCGTGCCCGCCGCTCCTGCCCCCACGCTTAGCTCCGCCGCCGCGGGCCTCACGCTCTTCGCTGCCGCCGCCGTCGCCGAGGCCATGGAGGAGGCTCTGGGCGCCGCGCTGCCGCCTGTCACCACCCCCGGACCCGGACCCGGAGAGGATGCCGCCGCCTGCGGGAGCCCGTGCTCCGTCGCCAGCGACTGCAGCAGCGTTGCCAGCGCCGACTTCGAGGGCTTCGCCGAGCTTGGCCCTCCACTCGCCGCGGGCCCCGCGCTCGTGTTCGACGACCTCACCGCAGCCGCCGCGTCCGTCGCCGTCGCCGTCGCCGAGGCTGCGGAGCCGCGGGCCGTGGGGGCCACGGCGAGGAGCGTGTTCGCCATGGACTGCGTTCCACTGTGGGGGCTGGAGTCCATATGCGGCCGCCGCCCGGAGATGGAGGACGACTATGTCGTGGTCCCGCGCTTTTTCGACGTTCCTCTGTGGATGGTTGCCGGCGACGCGGCAGTCGACGGCCTCGACCGGGCGTCCTTCCGCCTTCCAGCCCATTTCTTCGGCGTCTACGATGGCCACGGTGGCGTTCAGGTTCCGTGCGTCTGCTTTCTTGCTTTTGCCTCGGCACATGAAGCACGAATTTCAACACCGATAAACTGGATCATCTGTTGCAGGTTGCCAATCACTGCCGGCAGAGGATCCACGCCGTACTGACAGAGGAGCTGCGTAGAGCAGAGGAGGACGCGTGTGGCTCTGACTTATCTGGGGTTGAGTCCAAGAAGCTGTGGGAGAAGGCGTTCCTGGATTGCTTCAGTCGTGTTGACGCTGAGGTGGGAGGAAATGCTGCATCTGGAGCACAGCCTGTTGCTCCGGACACCGTGGGGTCAACTGCTGTGGTCGCAGTCGTTTGCTCGTCTCATGTCATCGTTGCCAACTGCGGTGACTCTCGTGCTGTGCTCTGCAGGGGCAAGCAGCCCCTGCCCCTGTCACTAGATCATAAAGTAAGCCATGTTTGAGTACTGGTCATTCATTAATTGACTCGAGTCCTGAGGGTAATTGGATACATATTGTCTTGTTCTTCTCCGTGCTTCAGCCAAATAGGGAAGACGAGTACGCGAGGATTGAGGCGCTGGGTGGCAAGGTTATCCAATGGAATGGTTATCGAGTTCTCGGTGTTCTTGCCATGTCGAGATCAATCGGTGCGCATTCACACCCTTCTGACATAATTGAACCAGTGTTTGTTTGTGCTTAATTGTTTACGCTTCTCCAACTTTATTGATGTGGCTGTTTGCTGATGATAGCTGATTGGGTAATTGATGTGTGTAAAAGTATATTGACTGATTCATTTTGTTGTTCAAGGGTTTGTGACTTTTCTAAGTGAAAAATCACCGACTGATTGTTGCTCTCTGGCATAATGACATTGTACCCAAGTTGATTTACAAATACCTTGCATCGATGTGATTGTTTGCAACTGGTAGTGAGTTTGTACCTATGGTGGCAGGGAGAGCTTATCAGCTAATTACTTTGTTAGTTTATTCCTAGTCATACTGTTAAGTGATTTGCGATGCTACGATTCAGGGATAAATTTCTGTATTGGTTAGCTATATTGCCATGTGATACTGGTATAGGCATATGGTGAGTATGCATGCAGTTCACAATAGGAAAATATAAGAGAATATGAGAGACTTAGACACTGAGATCACCTTGATGGAAAAATATTAAGAGTAATACTAAATGGCAGAATACTTCAAAGTAGTGATTTCTGTTATACCAAACACTAGGATGAGTCACTAACTACACGACAGTTGTATAAGCCATTGTTTGCATTCATTGTGATCAAGGAACAGCTGTACTATACCTCGACTGATGTAGTGCAATTGTGCATCCATTGAGCTTTGGATGTTAGCTTCACACCTTCACCCATGTTGCTGCACGGCACTCAACCATATTTTTTAATTTACTGTTGCGGTCAGATGAGGTTTGTTCCCATTTAATCTTACAGGAGAGGAGCCTGCCCCAATTTTTATCACAAGACTCCGAATGACTCATTAACCAGCATTTACTCTGATTCACTTTTGTTGTATTGATGCTTCAAACTAGAGAGAGAAAAACCATAACATCATGCTATTCTTATGTTATATCCCACTTTATTAGTTTCAGTGTTCATGTCTCCTGTCAAAATTTGCTAATGAGCAAGCGCAAGGCATGTCAAAAGAGAAAGTCATCTAGCAACCTGCCCACCTCTTTGAGCCAACAGCTGAGGCAAGCCTATGACGCTTGGCCAGAGCAACAATGCTGGAGTTTGCATAATGCATATGATTGTTTTGAGTCCTTTAATCCTTTTATTTTGGTTGCACAATTCGCTGTGAGAAAATCAGCTAGAGCTGTGATTTTTTGTTTTTGGTCGGTCCTATCTTCGGACAGACCTGTGAGATTATCTGAGCCTAGTGTTTCAATATTTGTTGCTGTTAACATGTTGTGCTGTGACTGGTAATTTGATTTCAATCTCTTTATTATATAGCTTTTTTGATACTTCAAAGTTCAAACTAGATAAATTATGTTTGATTTATTTGTGTGCTTGTCAATGCTCTTGTCTGTGCATTGATGTATTTGCAGGGGACAAATACCTGAAGCCTTATATAATCCCAGTCCCTGAGGTCACAGTTGTTGCCCGAGCAAAAGACGACGATTGCCTTATTCTTGCAAGTGATGGCCTTTGGGATGTAATGTCGAACGAAGAGGTCTGTGATGCTGCTCGCAAGCGGATACTGCTATGGCACAAGAAGAATGCGGCCACCGCATCAACGTCATCAGCCCAAATAAGCGGTGATTCTTCAGATCCGGCTGCTCAAGCAGCTGCCGACTACTTGTCCAAGCTTGCCCTACAGAAGGGGAGCAAGGACAACATCACGGTCGTTGTAATTGACCTCAAGGCACATAGGAAGTTCAAGAGCAAAGCATGACATTGCCTCCATGAACAATAACAATAGTTTATAGGAAGCTAGAAATGTGGGAAATCCAAGACAGTTTGTTTAGCTGCTGCACCCGTACAATTTGTTTAGCGGCTGCTCAGTGCTGGTGCTGCTGCAGGCTGCAGCTGCTTCTTTGCCCTCGCCATTTATTTCTGCCGAGGGATGTACTACTAGTGAAGTATATTTTTCTACACAGTACAGACTCCCAAATCTGATTCAGGGTCGAGGACTTAAGGTGGATCTGGGAATTTTGTGGTCTCTCAAGACAAGACAGAAACATAACAAAATTTGTAGATGTAGGTAGGAGTCCTAGGACAGATTGGGTTTCTGCCTCTGGCATTAATCGTTTTTGTTAACCGGTAAAGATACTGCTACTTCCAAACATGTCGCTGTTTCATATATATCTTTGTTGTGCCCTCCCTTGTGATTAATACCTGGTGTTTCTCCCTTGTTCAAGACGGTGAATGTATTTGCCGATGTGGGAGTACTTGAAATACAGAGAAAATAATGCCTGAACCTGCACTGTAAACTGGTGAGCTGAAGAGAAACAGGATTGAGTATTAGGGGACCAAGACCAGTGGCAATGGTAGGATTTAACAAACGATTACGATAAAAATATATGTAAATTTAAAGATTTTTCAAAGAAAATGATAATACGCAATAGGTATATCATATAGCTATAATGTATATTTTTATTCATTTCAATTCAGTCTTATAAGCAATGAGTAGATAAATCATAAACGACGATGAAATCATTCGAGATAAAAGTCTAGATAAAAAGACAAATAATTTAAAAAAATGGCAAACTTAGCAACTAATTGTAAGTATTGATATTTTAGAGATTTCAAATTAAAATGATGGGACAATAGATATGATTATTAGATATCCTTTTTAGATAATAGATTGTTTGTCGGTCAAAATTTATTAACAAAGAAGACAGCAGTATACAAAGCCACAGCAAACCGACCACTCAACAGAAAAGAAGAAGCTACGGCTACAGCTAGAGGTACACCGCCATCAGTGTACATTTAATAGAAAACTGATACACACGCTCAAAGACCTCAAACCTGTGGCAAAGCCAGACTTTTAATCATGATGAACTAATCATGTTGAAGCCAATTATTTGGCTATGTTAAGTTTTATCAGAAGTAAGTATAGCAAGGCAGTTAGCACTTATAATCAAATTCATGATTGGAACCATCAAACGTGATTCCAGTGTTCCATGCCCATCCATACGTACTAGGCAGCTAGCACAAACTCCACAGCTAATGGCCTTCGCAAAGGCCAAAGACTCCATGCATGATTTGCTATCATTAGAGAGGATTAGTACACTTAGTGCTTACTTAATCCCGTGGTTAATTAGAGGCCTGTTTGGTAGGGCTTCTGATTCTATGATTATCTGATTCTAGATTCTGATTCTTCAGAATTAGATTCTGGAGAGAATCAGAATCGATATAATAAAGTAATAATTAGAACAATATTTTAGGTGATATTCAGCTGATTCTATGGAGAAACTGATTTTAGATGATTCTGGGAAGAAACTGCTTTTTAGGTGATTCTCACTCTCTATGTAAAATTGTTGAATCACTTGAAATGATTCTTCTCAGAATCAATTACAAAATAACATGTTTAGCAGGGATTCTACTGATTCTGTTGAGAATCAGGGAGGAGAATCCTTACCAAACGGGACCTAGATATACTTGAAAATTTATAATTTTGTTGGGGGAGGCCAGCCCTCCCTGGCTCTGGCACTGCCTCAAACACAATACATGCAAACATCTATCACGGCAGCCTTGATGAAACCGTTGTAACATTGGTACTCGTACACACTAACATCATGTACCCGCAAAATATTTCGCGGAGGGGTTGGGGGTGGGGTTTCGGCTGCTGATGGGTGTTGGGCCCCGGCTGATGGTGTCGGTCTTCGGTTTTGTACTCAGAAACCTCCTTTGTTTACAATATCATTTATTTTCTAGATCAGTAAAGGGTACATATATGACAAGCTATATATATTATATAGCTGACATCGCTATAAAGTTTTTATAATACATTAATAATAAAGGGTTATCAAGTAAAATCCAAATAGATCAAGCATAATCGATTACGTTACAAAAAAAAAAGTAAATGAGGTAGCGAAAACAAAGCTGCGGCGGTCCATCTTATTCCATAGGCAACGACTGATAAACCTAGGTCCCTATTCCACCGTTTTTTGACACCTCCTCGTCAGTATAACATGTGTACGGGTCGACTCCAACACCTCATTCTAAAAAAGTTAATTAAGCAAGGGTGAGTACCAACCGTATCAGCAAGCCACTATTACAGAATGCATTTAGTGTACACCGAGGGTTCAAGGATGGTTTGGTTATTTGTATAAAGCTAGATTTTCACAATTCATTTCATAAACATATGACTTAGCAATTTTAATTGAAAACAACGCTAAGTTGAAGTTGTCGTTAATCAACGAGGGTTCATCCACCTTTCCCAAGCCTTGGTCCGATTTATCCTTGTGTCTAGTTTTTCCATATTATTCCGACCTTCCCGTACGTCGGGCAAGGTCACATATTCCCTCACAAATCCTATTCTAAGCAAGATTAAAATTTATGAGGCTAGTCAAGAGCAGTACAAGTCACGGCACTCAATTATTTAAATATATTTGTCTACTCACACGGTAGTGGATGTATGCTTTTAATCCCATATTTTGTGACACACCCAACACATAAGACTTATCGCAGCCCGGTTTTTGGGTTACCCTTGCATTGCGACACCCGCTCGAAGGACTATGGATCTCCATTGCACCCAGCGCTTAACCCTGCCTTGAGCCAGCAGTGAGAGGAGCCCTAGTGTTTTCGAGGTACTAAAGGGTTACATGGTACACACACATACATAAGTGTATTTTAGGTTTCGACACGTCATTTGATCGATCCAACACATCTTCCCTCACAACGGTAACAACTGCAAACTATCATGACATGTGCCGCCTCACTTGGGTTACCTAGTCCGCCAGGTCTATACCTATTCGAGAAATACGATTGTACTCGGTTCATTTCCTGCATAGCTTCTTGACTCGGTCCTTATCTGACCAGGGTTGATGGCTAGCCGTTTCATAGAACCACCCATATTCTATCCGTGTCGCCCCAATCAAAATTATTTTGTATTATTAAGTTTTCTATTTTTACAAAGATTTTGAATTGCGGGTGAGCCTCATGTCTCCACACGTCTTCTTCTGACAATCACTCACACCAAGTTATTACCGTCTCCACAACCAGGGTGGGCATTTGGTTTTTCTGGTTTTATCGGTTTCCAAGTTTGGTTTCCACGAAATGACAACCGAAGAGCGTACAAATAAAATAAAAGCCGAGGAAAAAAGACCGAACAAAATCAGTTCGGTTTATTCGGAGTACGGTTTTGTACAGAAGAAACTCATGCCCTCGATCTCCCGTCCTCTCGGTGCATGGGGCCCATGCCATGCATGCATGACGTACAGCCCAGGAATGCTGTGGGCTCCACAGCCCATGTGTAAAAGAAGAAAGCGCGGCGCCCACGCTCCATAAATCATGCGAGACAAAGGAGCCCAAGTTCGCTCGGACTACTCCTGTGCATGAGCACTACAGTTTATTCGGTTCGGAGCAGGCATAAACCATAGCACAAACCGACCACCGATCTATATCAAAAACCAAAACCGCGCTACAAGCCGAACACCGAAAAAACCGTTACTTCGGTTCGGTTCGGTGATCGTCGGGAAATTTGTGCCCACCCCTATTCACATCCATATATCTATAATCTATATCTATATCTATAATCTATAATCTATATAACTATCTATAAAGAAAGTAGTATTTTCACCTAAATTTTGTTTTGTCTGACTATTTTGCAGAAAACCCCTTGAGTTTTTCTGAAATTAACAAGCAGGTCGCTCGGCTATTTAAAAAAAATCCAGTTAAAGAAGAAAAGGGGTTATTTTGCGAAAACCCTTGAGTGTTTATAAAATTAACCCACAGTCCCAATGCTGAAAAGAAAGGGAGGACTTGGATGAAAAAAAAGATCTCCTATACCTCTCTCTTCCGTTCCCATCCACGCCGCGCCTGCGCCTCTCCCTCCTGTCGCAGCTCGGAGCTCCCGCGCCGCAGCCTGGACCTTCGCCCTCCGCCTGCTTCCCTCCCTCGTCGTCGTCTCGTTGCAACGCACAGGCATTTTTGCTAGTTATCTATAAAGCAAGTAGTGTTTTCACCCAAATTTTGTTTTGCCTGGCTATTTTGCAGAGAACCCCTTGAGTTTTTTCAAAATTAACCCGCAGTCCGCCTGACTATTTTAAAAAAACAGTTAAGAAAGAAAAAATGATTATTTTGCAAATAACACCTTGAGTGTTTATAAAATTAACCCGATCCCAATCTGAAAAGAAAGGGAGGATTTGGATGAAAAAAGACCTCCTGCGTCCCTCTCTTCCGTCCCCATCCGCGTTGCGCCCCGCGTCGCGTCTGCCCTCTCCCTCCCGTCGCCGCTCCGAGCTCCCGTGTCGTCGCCTAGACCTTCGCCCTTCGCCTGTTTCCCTCTCTGCGTCATCGTCCCGTTGCAACGCATGGGTATTTTGCTAGTTAAATATAGAGTGTATAGACGACAAAACAAGCAATATTTGAAATAGGCTTCAGGCTTGGTCCTGACTTTTTAAGGGCCCGGTACAAAAGTAAACATATGGTTTGTCTAAATATCCACTTAAATTGCATCTAAAAATTTATATGAAAAACTTTATACATGTTAGTTTCAAAAATTATTTAGGAAGAAATTGACCCCTGCTTCAGCTATTCTACGGGTCATAGGAAAAAATAATACTACTACTTACGTATTTAGGGTTGGGCCCCTTAGCCTCAAAGGGTCCAGTGCAACGGCCCAGCTCACACCCTCCTAGGGCCGGGCCTGATAGGCTCAAGCAATAAAGAATATGGATAATAATTTTTGGATAACAATTTTAAGGATGTCTTATAATCAAGTTAGGTTAGGTTTAGGTACGTATTTTATAATTAGCATACAATTTTATTTGCAACCAGCATATTTATACAATAGGATCAAAAGGGGAGCGTACTGACCTTTCTTGCTCGGTCAACGGCTCCTCATCGACTTTCACGACCTCTCCTTCTTTGCAAACCTAACATGCTTGACGAACGACGTGTCAAAGGCCGGCTTTCCTATTTTAACGTAAAGAGGGCAAAATTCTAGAAAATAAGGAAAAATACAAAACCAGTGTCATTGGGTAGGTCTTAATTTTAGAGGAATTCTGATGAAAGTTTCGTTGAAATCCGATTTAAAACGAGTGAGTTATGGCCTTTCAAAAATTCAAATTTGAATTAATCAAATTAAATATAAAATCTTACTGTTCTGCCATTTATTTATATTTGAGAATTATTTTTGTATAGGAAAAAAATCTTTCCTCTAACAATGGGTCCCACAACCTTTTCTTTAGTAAAATATTTTTGTAAAGGAAAAGGGTGAGTCAATGACAAGTGGTTCCTAGGAGGCCTACTGAGAGTTGCCCGACGAGCGACGGCAAAGGCCGGGCCCACGACAGCCATGGAGGTGGCGGCTCAAGCTTGGTTTGCCGGCGAAATTCGCCGAGGCCGGGCAAAATTGGCCACGGCAGGTTTCGGGGAGGCCTCCTACAGACTAGGAGAAGGTTTTCCCCTACCTATTGCGAGCGGGAGTGACGCGAAGCGACGTGAGGCGTCGGCAGGCTCGACTCCAGGATGGCGCAAGCAAGACGCCAGTGTCGGGCCTCAATCGATAGGGCATGAGATGAGGATGGGTATGGGGTAGCTATGGGAGCCCAAGAGAGGATGGTGCTCGAAATCGGTTGCGGGAGACGAAGCGATTCATTTGGACTTCCGAGTTGAATTTAGAATTTAAATTTAATTATCTTTTTACATCATTTTGGCACTGGCACAATAGAAAAAGGAAAAAAATCCAATAAATACCACTTGCAGTAATTTTGGAAAATATTTTTTTATTATTTCAAATTATTGTTTCCGTATTTTTAAAGTCGAAATTTTCGGTGTTACAATGCGGGGAGGCCAGGCCTCGACTAGACTACAGCAGGTTGATCGGTCAACTTGTTTGATAGAGGTCTAAAACTAATATAAAGTTGAAGTTGTAGATGTGGGGAAATATAGCTTTATCCTTCCTATGTATTTTATTTTGTAGAGCAGATCTATCCACCTTAATCTTAAAACACTTAAAAATTTAGCGGTGTTTGATTCGACTTCAGCTCACTAAACAAAGATCTAGAACAATAACCCTGCCTAACTGGTTGTGATTATTATATAATCTGATTTTTTTAATGAGATTGGTCGCTGCTCCATTTTTTTGAAAGAAAGAAATTGGTTATTGCGGGATACGGACTCTAGTTTTTTGATGACGGAAATAAGATACAGACTCTAAAGTCTCGAATACACTCAACCAAACATTTTTCTTTATTTGCACTATTATATATATTATCTAGTTATAACTATATATAAAGTAAGTAATATCTTTACCCAAAATTAATTTTGTTCTACCTAGCTATTTTGCAGAAAACCATACACATATCCCGGCTATATACATACACATATACATCAATTCAGTGCTGGTAATTAATTTCTTATCGTGCGGGTTGGACCATATTCGGGTCGGACCTTGTCGTCGTGACCGGGTCGGACTCGACCATGCCATGGCTCGATCGATCGCATATCACATCTCGATCAGGTCTCAGTTTCCACACGGACGATCGAGCCGGTATACTATATACCGTTCCCGATCGACGAGCTGCGCCGCCGCGCACGCAAGCAACACCAACTATAGCTAGGGCTCACGATCTCGACGACCTGCAGGTGGCGGCGACCAAGATCTCGACGAGATGTAGATCTTGGTGAAGACGTTGACGGGGGCTACGTTTATTCTAAGCGTGAAGCCGTCAGACACGGTGAAAAGCGTGAAGGCGAAGATCCAAGATAGAGAGGGAATCATGCAGAACCTCATACTGATCTATGGCGGGAAACAACTCGAGGAGGACGGCAGTCATACGCTCACCGACTATGGTGTCCAAGACTTGTCGACGCTGCACATGCTCCTCCGCCTCCGCAGCTGTATCGACTACAGCACCAAACACATCGAGACACATATATCAAATCAAAAGCATCAAATATCAACCGAGGCTGACGATCTTGATGAACTATGGAAGCCGATGGCCGAGACGAAGACAATACACATATTCGTGAAAACACTAAGGGGCATACGTTGACACTGAAGGTGAAACCGTCAGACACAGTGAGGAACCTGAAGACGAAGATCCAGGACAGGGAGTGGTTCATGCCGGATATCCGATTGAT
This sequence comes from Oryza australiensis, assembly GCA_019925245.2. NCBI lineage: Eukaryota > Viridiplantae > Streptophyta > Magnoliopsida > Poales > Poaceae > Oryza > Oryza australiensis. The sequence continues at coordinate 7,668,465 of JAIFGZ020000279.1, read as the reverse complement.
CTACGCTGGGAAGTAGCTGGAGGAGGAAGATGACAGTTGCACGCTTGCTGACTACAACGTCAAGAACGATTCAACGGTGAACGTTCTCCTTCGTCTTCGTCTTCACAGCTGTATCTAATATAGCACAAGATACAACGAGACACAAGAACCAAATTAAAAATATCAGATCCTAGCTCACCCACCTACCAAGCAGCCTGCTACCGAGACGAGGGCAAGCCTTGGGCCGAATCATTCCACCAATAAGAAAACGAGCTTTGCAACCATTAGTGGCTTAATTCTGTCTCTGAAAACTTGGTTCACTTCAGTTATTAGTCACTGATGTACACGTGCTAGATTGGTGCAGTGAACATTCTGATAAAAAAGTAGTGTAATTAATAAACTTACTTGATTATAGATATATAAATTATAGATATAGATATAGATATATATTATATATATAGATAAAAGTTAAACATATTTCTGTTGTTCCGTTTGGTACGTCACAATTGTGTCTGATTCCACCGTGCACCGATGTGTCCTATTTCGCGGCACGCGCAATGGATTGCATTCGACTCCGCTTTCGCCCGAACGTGCGATCGGCGCGATCGTCTAATATTTTAGAGTTTGATCACATTCACATCTCGCATCGCTCGGGCACCAGCCAGACAGCCACGTTCCACGTCCGCCGAGACGACATCTGCTGACTGCTAACTGCTGAGCAGCGATACACACATACAGCATCGTTCGGGACAAAATGCAACACGCATTTTGAGGGCAAATCCTATGCATGGTTTCGTGATTGTATAATAAGAACTAACGCAGAATGATTTTTAAGCTAAGTTTGGCTGGTTGGAATAGAAGATCTGGCTAAAATTTGATATAAATTTATACAAAATCTTAGCAAAACCCAATTCTTAAAGGGATATTGTACTGTAATAAAGTACTATACTATATACTAAAAATTATATATGATATGATTGACACCAAAAATTGGTGAATGTTTTTCTTTATGTATCAATTGTTGGCTAGGCAAATGTTACGAGAGACATCGATTAATCCGATGACCGTGCGTACTATTTCTTTTATTCAGCATAAAACACATGTATAATAAAAGTTATTTTTTATCCATGACAACGTACGAGCATTCATGTAGTAATTTTTTTAAAAATAAATTAAAAATGTTGGGTGAATTATATATTGAAAGAAAAAACTAGTTAAAGTAAGTAAACGCATCCGGTTATGGCTTTGGTTTGTATTGTCGTATCCCGTTTGGGCTTTTGGCTTTTGCTGTGTAGCTGATCGGGTGGGGGTGGGTTTCCCGTCTCCTTCCGATTGCTGAGAGAGAGAGAGAGAGCAGCCTAGCAGGCTAGCAGCGCAGCGGAAAGGAAAGGGAAGCAAAGCAAAGGAGGCCTCGATCTCATCTCCGCCCAAACCCTAAACACGCCGTCTCTCCAAACCCTACACCCCCCAACCCGCCGATCCCCCTTCCCCCGCTCGCCGCCGATGGGGCGCAAGAAGAACGTCGCCATCGACGACGATGAGTACTCCTTCCCGCAGGACGCCGCCGCCGCCGACCCCGCCGCCGACAAGGAGAAGCCCAAGAAGGGGGCAAGAAGGGCAAGAAGGGCGCCAAGGCCGCCCTGCCCGACGACGACGACTACGAGCCCCCCGTCGCCGCCCCCGCCCGGTGACGAGGGGGACGAGGAGGAGGAGCCGATCAATCTCGTCTTCACCGGCAAGAAGAAGAAGAAGAAGGGCGGCGCCGGCGGCGTGAGCTCCTTCAGCGCCTTCGACGCCCTCGCGGCCGACGAGGACCAGGAAGACGACGAGGAGGCCGCCCCCGCCCCCGCCCACGCCCACGCCGACCCGGATGCCGCCGCTAAATCAGACGCCGAGGACGACGACCTCGATTTCGACTTCAGCAAAGCCAAGAAGAAGAAAAAGAAGAAGGATAAGGGAGCTCGCCCAGCCCCGCTGGAAGACGACGACCTCGACCTAGATAAGTCTGCCTCGCTGCCCCCAGCTGCCGCAGCTGAGGAGGAAGACGACGATGAGGCGGCCGTGGCTGCCGCCGCTGCAGCTTCCAAAAAGTCTCAGAAGAAGAAGAAAAAGAAGGGCGGGTTTACTGTGGACGATGAGGACATCGACAAGCTCCTCGCCGAGATCGAGGATACTTCTCCTCCCACCGAGGAGGCTGAGCCGGAGGAGGTGAAAGGTGATGCTTCTGTGGCCGTCCCTGATGCGAATGATGCCTTAGGAAAGAAATCAAAGAAGAAGAAAAAGAAGGGAGGCTTTACCGTCGATGATGAGGACATAGACAAGCTCCTTGCAGAGTTTGAGGACCAACCACCTCCTGTCGAGGATCCTGAGCCTGAGGCGGTGAAAGATGAGGGTAATGTGGCCACCACAACCACTGTGGATGATACGGAAGGCAAGAAATCGAAGAAGAAAAAGAAGAAGAGTGGAAGGACAGCTCAGGAAGAGGAGGATTTGGATAAGCTTCTCGCCGAACTTGGTGAGGGCCCAACGCCAGCAGAAAAGGAGAAGGAGGCTCTGCCTCAGGTGCCACCTGCTGCAGCAATGGTGAAGGAAGATATGGAAACGGTGGAGGATGGTAATGCTGAGCAGAAGGCTGGGGAAGGAGAGGTGGAATCTGCTGCAGCCAAGAAGAAGAAGAAGAAGAAGGAAAAGGAGAAGGAGAAGAAGGCAGCAGCTAAGGAGGCAGATGCTAAGAAAGAAGAGGAAAAGGTTGTAGAAGCTCCTAAAGGGAAGGTTGACATGAAGAAGCTCCCGAAGCACGTGCGGGAGATGCAGGAGGCACTTGCCAGGAGGCAGGAAGCTGAGGAACGGAAGAAGCGAGAGGAGGAAGAACGACTGAGGAAAGAGGAGGAAGAGCGATTGAAGAAAGAGGAGGAGGAGAGGAAAGCTGAGGAAGCAAAGAGGAGGAAGAAGGAGAGAGAAAAGGAGAAGTTGCTGAAGAAGAAGCAGGAGGGTAAGCTCTTGACTGGGAAGCAGAAGGAGGAAGCAAAGAGGTTAGAAGCAATGAGGAGACAATTCCTTGAGCAGAGTGAACTTCAAGTAGCTGATGGTGCTGTCCCTGAGACAAAGAAGAGGCCTATATATGATTCCAAGAAGAAAAAGGGTCAACAAAAGACTGTGGAGACTGCAAAGGTAGTTGAAGAACAACCACAAGAAGTTAATGAAACTATCAATGACGAGGAAGAATATGTGTTAGTGGATCAGGAATCTCAGTCGCAGGTGGAGGAATCTGAGGAGAAAACCGAACCTGATCAGGATGTCGAAGAATCGAAACCAGAAGAGGAGGAAGATGAAGATGAATGGGATGCGAAGAGCTGGGATGATATAGATGTCAATTTGCCTAAGACAAGTGCCTTTGAGGAGGAAGAGGTGAAGCCTGTCATCAAGAAGGCTGCTGAACCTGTCCAGAAGCAGGAAAATTCTAAAGCACAATCTACAGTGGCTACTGTCAAAAAGGTTGGTTCTCATGTTGCAAACTCCAATAAAGGTGAAACGGAAGATGGTGAATCTAGTAGTGGAAACGCTAGGAGGAATAGAGGTGCTTCAAAGAAAGGACCTATGAAAGAGGATGAGACTAAGAATGGTAGTGACCTTCGTTCACCAATTTGTTGCATCCTTGGTCATGTCGATACTGGAAAGACGAAACTGCTAGACTGTATTAGACGAACCAATGTACAAGAAGGAGAAGCTGGGGGTATTACCCAACAGATTGGAGCTACGTACTTCCCAACTGAAAATATTAGAGAGAGAACAAAAGAGCTTAAAGCTGATGCCACACTTAAGGTTCCAGGATTGCTTGTTATTGACACTCCTGGTCACGAGTCATTCAGTAATCTGCGTTCTAGAGGTTCAAGTTTGTGTGACATTGCTATTTTGGTTGTTGATATTATGCACGGGCTTGAACCTCAAACAATTGAATCCCTGAATCTCTTGAAGAGCCGCGATGCAGTTTTTATCGTTGCCTTAAATAAGGTATGCTTTGGAGATTTTTCCTTTGACCTCATGTTTCTTACAGTCTGTTAATGTATCAATTGTTTTTTTTTGGCTTAATCTCTATGAAGGTTGATCGTCTTTATGGTTGGAAAAAGTGTACAAATGCTCCAATTGGTAAGGCTTTAAGGCAGCAAAACGAAGATGTTAAGAGGGAGTTCAATATGAGGCTTACTGATGTGCGTAACTTTCCATCTTGATTTTTCTTTAAAGAAACGGTCTTAGCAGCTGTATTTATACAACCACATATATGTGCAGATTGTGACACAATTCAAGATGCAAGGTGTGAATACTGCTTTGTACTACAAGAACAAGGAGATGGAAGATACATATAACATAGTGCCTACCAGTGCAATAAGGTATGACCTACAGCTGAAGTAATTGATTGTTCATTCAACTATGAATTATTGGCATCTTCCCCTCAACATGTAGTTCACTTCTCTCAACAGTGGTGAAGGCATTCCTGATCTGCTTCTTCTGTTGGTGCAATGGGCACAAAAGACGATGGAAGAAAGACTTACTTTCGTTGATGAAGTCCAGGTACGGTGCATAAATTTACTTGTCATTATAAAAGCATGTATTCTTATCTCGTTTCTGTTGCAGTGTACTGTGCTGGAAGTCAAGGTCGTTGAAGGTCATGGTACTACAGTTGATGTTGTGTTGGTCAACGGTATGCTCCATGAAGGAGATCAAATAGTTGTGTGTGGGATGCAGGTATGAGACGTTTTTCTTTATAAATGCAGTTTTTCAATAAACACAGCTTATTGAAGTTGCCACGTGCTATTGTTCTATCTTTATGTAGGGACCCATTGTGACAACAGTTAGAGCTTTGTTGACGCCACACCCAATGAGGGAGCTTCGAGTTAAGGTGCGTGGCCCATAATAGTGCAAGTGTTGTTTGATTGTGAAATTCACTCCAGTAAATAGTCTAGGTGGCAACCGAATTATCATGTGGTTACAATTATTGGAGTAAATTGCATAAAACCACATGTTTTGTGGTCACGGTTGCAGAAAACCACACATAGTTTGACATTTGCCACTTAACTACAGGTATTATGGTATTAATGTTTCACAAAACTACACTATCACAAAATTGTATAGAATCTTACGAGTGGGGTCTGGCCACATCATCTGGTAGGTGGACCCCATGCGTAAGAATCTATATTATTCTTTGACAGTGTAGTTTTGTGAAACATTAATACCATAACACCTGTAGTTAAGTGACAAGTGTCAAAGTATGTGTGGTTTTCTGTACTTACAGCTTACATTGAAATCATTTTTTCATTGAGAGAACATCAATTATGTCCCTTTTGTTCTAGGGTGGTTTTAAGTCATGTTTTTCACCTCAGTTCCATTCATTTCTTTCACTGCCTTGAAATCGTCTTACCTCTGTGAAGTAACCAATGGTAGGCACCAGAATGTTGTGTCTCAATGCCATTTGTTTATTTTCAGTGGCTTGAAATCATTTTGCCAAATTAAGTAAACCAATTGTTGATACCAGTGTGTTGGTCCTATTTTGCACTATCATTCGCAATCCAGCAAATTTTGAACACTTCCCACCTGCCTCTATCTCTCTAAATGTGTGTGTGCGCGCGGGTGTGTGCATGTGCATGTTCTCTTTTAAATGTTGAGAGGACTTTGGAGCTTGATTCATTTACACCATTTTAATGGCATTACTTTTTCACCATTATTAGCTTATCTTTTATGTTCAAGTTGGAATAATCGAAACACTACTTTTTCAGGGCACATACCAACATCATAAGAAGATTAGAGCTGCACAAGGAGTAAAAATATCAGCACAGGTGCGTCCAATTTCTTTCACTTTTTCTTGTATTGTAGAGTTTACGGCACCAACTTAATGATATCTTTCTTTCAGGGTCTTGAACATGCAATTGCAGGGACTGCTCTTTATGTATTAAAGCCTGATGATGATCTGGACAGACTAAAAGATGCTGTGATGGAAGAGATGACTAGGGTTAGAAATCGGATTGATAAGAGTGGCGAAGGTGTCTATGTACAGGCATCTACCCTTGGGTCATTGGAAGCTCTCACTGAGTTCTTGAAGAGCCCTGCTGTGAATATTCCCTTCTGTGATTTCAGTATAGGGCCAGTCCACAAGAAAGATGTTATGAAGGCCAGTGTTATGCTTGAGAGGAAGAAAGAATATGCTACTATCTTGGCGTTTGATGTCAAAGTGATGCCTGATGCCCGTGATCTTGCAGAAGAGTCTGGCGTGAAGATCTTTGTAGCAGATATAATATACCACCTTTTTGACCAATTTACAGCATACATTAAGAATCTGAGGGAAGAAAAGAAGAAAGAAAGCGCTGAAGAAGCTGTTTTCCCCTGTGTTCTCAAGATTATGCCAAACTGTGTATTTAACAAGAAGGATCCAATTGTCTTAGGTGTTGATGTCCTCGAAGGAATAGCCAAGGTATTTTCTTTGATGATTTATCACTGTCTATTTTTTTTGTGGTTCCAATGCCAATGCCTTAGTGTGTTTTTTTTTTTCAGTAGTTGAAGTAGTAAGTAGCATATGAAAGTTTAAATACTCAACGACTTGGATGTTATGTTACTCACCAAGTCATTTTTTCTTTTATCTTTTTGAATGGATGTCTAGTATGCAGTTCCGCTAACTCATTTGCCTTTGGATCTAGGTGGGAACACCTCTCTGCATACCCACTAAAGAATATATTGATATTGGGAAGATTGCATCTATTGAAATTAATCATAAGCAAGTTGACATGGCCACAAAAGGGCAGAAGGTGGCTATAAAGGTTGGTATTTGTGATAATTTGTACTCTCTATGTTTTATAATTTTTCATATTATAAGTCGTTTTGATTTTTTTCTTAGTAAAAGATAGTAACATTTTAACCCAAAACAAACATATTATCAAAATATATTTAATGCTAAATGAAAATAATTTGGTGTTGTAGATATTGCTATTTTTTTATATAAACTTGATCAAACCTAAAGAAGTTTGATTAGAAAAAAGTTAAAACATCTTGTAATATGAAACGGAGGGAGTAGCTATTGATCCTTCTCTTATTCTATTATATTGTTAAATATATGTTTGCTGGGATGTGAACAGATTATTGGGAGCAATCCTGATGAGCAGCAGAAGAGTTTTGGCAGGCATTTTGACATGGAAGATGAGCTTGTTAGTCGCATCACAAGGCGATCTATTGATCTTCTCAAAGAAAACTATAGAGTAAGTCAACGTTTATTGTTTATGTTTCTGTCCATTTTGATCTGCATTCTCCGAATCTATTTGTATCAAACTACACGTTGATGATCTTTAAAAAAATTATTATTGCAGGACGATTTGTCAATGGATGATTGGAAACTTGTTGTTAAGTTGAAGAACATCTTAAAGATACCATAAAATCGCAAAGCTTGCGGAAGCCCCCGAAGCCTGTCCACCAATCGGCAAAAATGAGAAGTAAATGGTGGCATCTGGGCTACTGGGGTAGCATCCATGAAATTTTCACGTTACTCAGACCTGGATTTGCCGGGTTGAGAAGTTCTTTTCTGACACACCGATGTTCAAGCTGCCCAGGGAGTTTTTCAATTTTGATACGGTTTTGCTTTCTTGTAATTTGCTCGAAATGCGGTTGATCAAACATTTTACAAATATAACTGAAGCTACGCGATTTTGAGGGGTTCCTTGGAAGAGTTTGTCTATTTTTTTTGTCTCTGAACACTGTTTTCACATCCCGTTGCCTGGTATGAGCCGGAAAGGCAGATGGAGTATTTACCAGGCTGAATATTTACACTGGGTAATCCTATTTAATTCAGCACTTGTTCAAGAAGAAATTAAGATATGCATGGTGTTAGCATTGGGATTGGTCCGCATAAAATTCATTCATGAATATTAACATTAGAATCAATATTAATGTATTAGTATTAATGTGTTCCATGAGTATTAGTATTAGAATTGATGTGCACAAAGTTTGTAAATATTAACCTTAATTATGATAAAAATGTTATTTTTAGCCCATAAGTCATGGCCTTCTCTAAAATTGTGAGTATTAACCTTTTAAAAGAAATATGTGAATATTTTTTCCGTCCTAAAATTTACAATTTACAAGTATTTGCTATGTTATCAGTTGCGTGTAAAATTCGTGAATATTAATATTAAGACCATTATTTGTGACCTTTAGCCTTTGGTTAGGTATTCACGAACATTAACCTTTTAAGAAAAATGGTGAATATTCTTCTCCGGCCTAACTCGTTTTTAAGAAAAAAGATGAATGTTTTTCTTCTGCCTAAAATTTCAATAGTGTTAGCATTCGGATTTTTACGTGTAAAATTTGTGATAAACTTAAGACCAAAAATATTCGTTATTTTGCCTTTGGCCTAATTCATGAGTTATGCCTTAGCATGATTTTTGGTACTGTGCCTAAAACTTTTGTGATTGCCCACGCCGTATGATTTCTCTGAGTTATAGTTTCTTGAATTGATGAGTATCAACCTTTTGAGAAAAAAAAACTATACAAGCATTTTTTTCTCCGGCCCAAAGTTTCAAGGGTGCTAAGGATCGTTAAATTCGTGAATACTAACCTATGACAAATAATTTCTTGATCTTTAGCCTTCGGCCTATAAATTTCGTGAGTTCTTTCGCACAAAATTAATGAGTATTTAACTTTTTTTTTGGAAAACATGCATGAATAATTTTTCTGGCCTAGAATTTCACAAGTATCAGTATTGGGATAGTTGCGCACAAGGTTTGTGACTAACCTTAGTACCGAAAATTTCGTGTTTTAACTTTCCACCAATAATTTTGTGAATATTAATTAAGCTGGCCAAAATTTGTGACCGTTAACCACCTTAGGACCAAAATATTCGTGAGTTTTAGCATTGCATCCAAAACTTTGTGATTTTCGCCCAGCTATGCGGCAAAACCAAGAAAATGATATCCCGTTCAGATGAATATTGATTAGTATTAACCTTTTGGGCAAAATCACTCAAAATTTCACGAGTGTTAGCATTAGGAACGTTGCACACAAAATTCGTAAATATTGACCTTAGATCAATAATTTCGTGAGTTATATCTTTCAGTCCAAATTCACGACACATGAGTATTTCATGAGTTATGTCCAACTCTTTAGAAAAAATATTTCATGAGTTATAACCTTGAGAAAAATTGACGAGCATTAACTTTTTAGGAAAATACACATGAATATTTTTCTTCGGCCGAAAATTTGAGTGTTAGCAATACGATCATCACGCAGAAATTTCGTTAATATTAACGTTAGGACCAACAATTTCATATTTTTTTTATCCTTTTGTCTATAATTTCATAAGTTATAATCCTTGGCCAAAATTTCATGAATATTTTTCTCTAGACCTAAATTTGAGGAGTGTTAGCATCGGGATTGTTGCAAACAAAATTCGTGAAATATCAAACATTTTATGATTTTCACCTTATGGTCCAAGTGTTAGCATCGGGATTGTTGCAAACAAAATTCGTGAAATATCAAATATTTATGATTTTCACCTTATGGTCCAAAATTTTATGAGTTATAGCCTTTGGTGGAAAATTCATGAGTATTAACCTCTTGAAAAATGCACATGAATTTTTTCTCCGACCCAAAATTTCACAAGTATTAGTATTGCCATCTTTGCACGTAAAGTTCTTTAATATTAACCTTAGGAGCAAGAATTTCGTGATTTTTCGTCTTCGCCTATAGTTTCTATGGTCCTCAGCCAAAATTTATTTATGAGTATTAATTTTATAAAAAAAGTATGAATAGTGTTATCTGGCCTCAAATTTTATGAATATTAGCTTTGGGATCGTTGCACACTAAACTAAATTAATGAATATTAACCTTAGGACAAAATATTTTGTGATTTTTGGCCTTCAGCATATAATTTCGTGTTATATTCTTCGGTCAAAATTCATGTGTATTAATCTTGGGGTATATTTTTTCTCCAGTCCTAAATTTCATGGGTATTATCATTAGGATCGTTGGGCATAAAATTTGTGACTATTAACCTAAGGAACCTAATTTTCGTGATTTTTAGCCTTCGAATTATAATTTTTGAGTTATAGCCTTCGGCCAAAATTTACCTCTTAAAAAATGAACATTTTACTTTGGCCGGAAATTTAAAAAAAGACATAAACATTTTACTTCGGTCAGAAATTTCATGATTATTAGACTTGGGCCAATTTGAAGGAAAAGCTAATGAATATTAACCTTAGGACAAAAATTACGTGATTTTCAGTCCTCGGCCTATTATTCCATGAGTAGTAGCTTTGATGAGTATTAACCTTTTAAATAATATATATGAATATTTTCTTTCATCCAAAATTTCGCGATTATTAGCGTTGGAATTGTTGCGCACAAAATTTTCTTGGGCCCGAAATGTCACGAGTAATATTCAAACTTTGTGCGCAATGATCTCGTGAAATTTTGTACCGTAGAAAAACTGTCGTGTCTTTTTTCTTAAGGATAATACTCATTCCATTTCTGTTAAAGGCTATAACCCAGAAAATTATAGGGCAAAAGAATTTTTTTAGTTTTAAAGTTAATATGCACGAATTTTGTTCCAAACTGTCCCAAGGCTAATAGTAGTGAAATTTTCGAGGAGACAAATATTCATACGTTTTTTTAAGGTTAATACTTAGGAATTTTGGTCCAAAGTTATAATGCACGAAATTATAGACCGAAATCTAAAGACACGAATATTTTGGTCATAAAGCTAATAGTCACGAATTTTATACGCAACGCTCCTAGTAATAATACTCGTGAAATCTTGGGGTGGAGTTTCAAAAGGTTAATACATCGAGTATTTTAGAGCAACATGAAATATGCATGCAATTGACATACATACACGGCGTATCAGTAGCAGAGGCCTTTTGATCAGACCAGTAAAGGCGTATGGACGTATCTACACGGCCCAAGATGGTTTTCTTTGCTCATCGAAGGCCTGTTGTCCAGATGACGCCCACAGAGCCGACAGTTCGGTCCATTTATAGGCCACCTTTTGGGCCTAAGGTTACAAACCAAAAAACCATTTATCTGTTGCATGATTACAAACCAAAAAGAGCAAACGAAAGAACAAATATACTCTTAATTTAACTAGAGAAAAAGCCAACCGTATGTTTCACTTAAGCAGTACAGAGATAGCTAATCCAATTTAAAAGAAACAAGGGAAAAAACTCACTGCCAATGCTACAGTTCGAGTGCCCTAGCGTAAGAAACAAATAACCAACGCAGCCAAAACCAGCTGAAACGGATCATCATGCTACCACCAATTGAGGTGAGGTCTGACCCAAAAAAAAAAAAGAGGAAAAGCAACTTTCCCACCATTACGTGGTACGTGTCCCATGCAAACTGAGGACAAGGCATCTGGAGATGAGGCGAGACAGTCGGCAGATGAAAGTGCTCGATTGCAAATTGCAAGTGCAGATAACAAAAACTTAGGTTGTTGCACGGCACTCGTTGCTTGTGATTTCTCCGTGATTGCCAAGATGTGAGCTCAGGCACTTTGGAAGGATCTGCCGAGCAGTAGCTGCTTTGATCTGATGGTACAATCCCATACGACACCCTACTTCACTCTGTTGTTGTGGGCTCATCAGTTCTGTGTCCATCCTGTGAATTTTCCTTGGCATGCAACTCTGTACCTGAATCGTTGGGTGCTTGTTCATTAGATCCAGCTGAGCCAGCAGATGCATTATGGATATCACCTGTGTCAGGTGAAGCTCCAGCCGAAGCATTGTTGGGCTCAGATGATGAACTGACAGGTTCATCCACTGCTCTCCCTGTACCCATATCACCACATGATCCTTCAGCTGCATCTTCTACCTGTATGTCTGCCTGGACATCTCGATCATCCACATGTCGCTCAGATTCTTCAGCTTCTTTGGACGCATCTTCCTCTTTAGTGCACAATAGTTTCTCCTCTTCCGTGTTAGAATCTGTTTGTTTACTTACATCTGCTAAGTCCCCAGTCTCCTCAACAGGGCCATTTTCAAGAGATACACTTTCCCGTTGTGGCTCGATGCTAGTGTCCTCGCCAATTTGCACCTCATCAGTTCCCTCCGTGTTTAGGGAAGTTTCTTCAGAATTGGGAGATGAAGAAGGGACAGAGGCAGCTAAACGGTCATTTATTCCTCTGTCACCATCAAATGTAAACCAGTTTGAATTCGTAAAGAGGGAGCTGCTGTAGAACACACAATATATAAGAAAGTTAAGTCATAGTAATAATGGCAGGTCAACGAAACAATAACAAAGTTACCTGTCCTGATCATCACCCAAACGCAACGAAGATATTACTACTTCAGCTGATTCATCATCAAAGTAGACATCCTGAAAGGAAACAGGAGCACAGCAATTCAGACTGCAGAAAATACATTTCTACTTGCTGGATATCAGGACACAACACACTTGCTATTACTTACTCCCTCTGGGTCAATAATACTTGTCGTTTTGAATAAGGACACGGTCTCCAAAAAACAACTTTGACCACTATTTTTTATTACAACATATATAAAAATATCAACAAATATATGATTTTATTAAAGTACTTCTTTTAAGACTAATCTATGCATATGGTCTTCACATTTCTAAGAGAAATATTTTAGATGTTATTCGTAGTTAAAGTTTTTAAAGTTTGACAATAGACTTATCTAAAACGACAAGTACTATCAATCCGGAGGGAGTACTAGTACTTGATTTGAAGTCTGGAGTCACTAAACTGACCACAAGTCTTAAGGACAAACCATTCGACAGGTGAAATTATTGAACATGCAGATCAAATGACAATACAAACAACAGATGCAACATAAATAGCATTTTAACATACCTCGTCATCTCGGTCAATTACTTGTGCCTACAATAAGCAAACATTGCCACATTACTAACATGTTCCATAATGCTAGAGAGGACTATATCAGTGAAGGTAATACAAGAGTACAAGACATCAGTGCCCATTTCCTCAAGCATGTAAATTCTAGCATGCTACCAAAGCTCAGGCTGCTGCAAGTTCAGACAATCACCTCTTCCATGTCATCATTGTTGTACATTCCATACCGGAATGCCTGGCTCAGGTTATTAGCAAGTGCCGCCACATCATAGTCCCTGTCCCGGAAGTCATCATCATCGCTATCCCTACCACGATCATGTAGAGAAGTCGGACGACTGCAGCACAAAACATTGATAGCCAAAAGTCAGCGAAGACAAGTGTATGCAATCACAAAAGCATCACAACACAGGGTGATAACCTACCCACAGGCCCAATGATAAACATTCTCAACCTCATTGCGTTTGACCAAGGCAGTTGTCTGCCATTCAACCCACTCGCTGTTCTCCTGTAAAGACATTTTTCATCAAGTTAGCTAATTAATAAAGTTTAGATGATATTATGCACAAGAAGTACATCATGCAATTGCTAATGTGATAGGCTAACAAAAGAAGTGAAACCTAAAGTACCTGCAAATGAGATTGGATTATGCCGTTGTTGTTTCCCAATTGAATGAGCTTATTAGCTATTCGAGTTATGTGTCCAATATTCCCAATTTTTGGAGGCACCTTCCCTTCAGATGTTAGTGTTGGCTGCATGTAGAAAATAAGAATACTCAATACAGGATCCTATGTCTATCTGGTCTTGCAAGTTGCAACAAGGGGAACAAAGGACATAAGCATTCAGGAATAGATTACTGTGTTAGTTTCTGTTGACAGTGAGGAACTTCTTTCAGCAGCAAGAATTTTGCCAACAAGATTGCATTCATTAAGGACATGGTCAATCAGCTGGGATCTATTAACTTCCAGGCAAGAAATGATAATACTCTCGACATGGTGGTGCAGAAAATTATTGTAAGGGTACCTGCAGCGTGAACCAATATGTGATGATTTTTCTTGCAATTGTAAGGAAGAAAAACACATAAAATAGCCAACTTACTGGAAGAACAAATCAATGGAACACTTTATTGCAGATTGGTTTATTAGCTCCTTTTCCGCAGTTTCACTACCAATCGTCAGCAAAACAGAGATGAACTCCACAATCTGGGAGGGACAAAAATACTGTGCATTAAGACCAAAATGGAACAGGAAAGGACTGTGAAGGAACATGTCAAAAGAACAGAGACGATTCATTGGACATTGCAAGCCTAGACTAACTGAAGAGAATTATGCAAGGACCGTGATAGCTTTAGACCATCAGGATTCAATTGCATGCATATATCAGAAATTACTTCGACAGAAATCCCGAGGCAAGATTAATAAAAGTCAAGGTATCCATAAGCAAGATTTGTGCTTTACATCAAATAACTAGAAAAGCTTAAGATCCAGGGCATTCAACAAAGAAGGCAACAAAGAAGGATTGGCTTGGGCAAAATATAAAGAAACATGCACACAAACTATCGATAACAAAAACTCGCTACATGAAGCCATACCTTCAAACGGTGTTTTCCAAGAGGGGGCTGCAAACATCCATATGTCGTAGGTAAAACATTTTCAGCAGAAGAAATATCCAACAACTTCAGCAAATCACCTACGATGTGATTTCAGATAGATCAGTAAGTCAATTCCAGAAATGCATATTAAAGATTTTCTCTAAAAAAATCACCAAAAACACATAATATACCATAAGACAGATGTTGTCTACGGTATATAGAAAGAAGATCCTAAGAGATAAACTACTTAAGTAGCAGTAGCCTAATAATACTATAAAAAAAATAGAGCACTCACCTAGGCTCTCCAGCATACCATCAACTGTCTCTGGACTAGCAGTAACCAATGTCCCGTGGCTCAAGTTACTTCTAAATGCTTGGTATGAGGCTGACGCTAGTCTTTTTGGGTCCAACAAAGATATACATACTGATAACGAATGAACCAGGACAGATTTGGGGCGTAATTCTTGAAGAGCGTGACGAAACAACCTCCCAACAAAACTGAAATGGCAACAAACAAACGAAAATATGCATATGATAGTTGACAGAGAAAGGAAATTGATGTTGCGGCATTTGTACCATTCTGATCAAATATTAAGTAAAACCTAAAACACAAACCTTGGGCTGCATATTTTTGCAGCGAGAGCAGGAGGGGCACATCGAGTCACTGCAGAAAGAATTTCTGCAGCATTGGCATGTACTTCAGGGGAATCCTGCTTGGTTATAATAGTGTATGGTATATAAGCACTTTTCTAGTCAAAATATTCAATATATTTTATCAGATATTTCTAGACGCACCATACTGAGAGTAACTAGTATTGAATATGGCGTTTTATGATACTTAGCATGTCATTAAGTGCTCAAGCTTTGAAACTTACAGATGAGCTAAATTTGTCCACAATCATTTCCAGTACATCTGTATTTTCTAACCACTGCAGTGTGTCAGCATAATTCGAGTATATGGTTTCGTCAGCACCTATCAGCCGAATCAGAACCTGTTTTACAAGCAGTATCATGGCATCAATAAATGAAATGAACATGCAAAAAAATAGGCATGGAACGAATTTAACAACAGCTGACCTCCATTATTGAGGTGGTGCCAATGAGATCAACAAGTTGGACAACAATGTCTGGGTGCTCCTACACAACGAAAGGGGTACAAATATGAGCACCCATAAATTGGAAAATACACAGGCATTTGTAAGCTTGTATCTTATCACAACCTCACATGTAAAAGAATAAACATTTTGATTGGTGCAAACTGCTTAAAGAAAAAAATATAACATAATGTATCCTATAAACATAAAATGAGTGGAACGCAGATCGCAAATATAAACAAAACTGAAGAACCAATAGTTCTACAACATTTTCTATCACATGGTACTTCTAGATCCAATTGGCAAGAAAAAGCTTTAAACTTCAGGATGCACACAAAATTACACCCACAATTACACGTACAGAATGTAGCTGACCTATCAGGCTTCAGAGGAGAGTCCTACAAATTCAGTCTAAGTTGTTTCAGGTTGTCAAACAAAAAATATGAGTAAAAGTGCTCACAATTACCAAGAACAATAGTATATTGGTGACAACCTATGTTCCAGTAAGAAAGATGAGCAATACCTGGACATAGTTCATTAGAGGGGAAGTCTTTCTCAGCATCAAACATATTACCACCTACAGTAAGAGATCAAACTGAGCTCACAAGCCATGTATGCAACAGATGAACAGTGTGAAGCATAGTGTCCAAATTTATAATAACATAATAAAGTTAAACCACTGCAGATAGCGTTAGAAGTCAAAGACAGAGACAACCAACACAGGAGAAAAATAGTACCTTACTGAAGTAACCAGCTAACAGCGTGCTATGTGGATGACCAGGTTTTACAAATGAGAAGAGAAAATCCATTAACTGCATCAAGTACAAGAAATGGAAGAGATGGTCAGCTAGAATGAAGTTTATCAGCCTGAGGAGTAAAATACTCGAGAGGAATATGGTAATAGGGGTCAGGGGAACATATTTACCTCTTCATCCTCTACTAAGGTCCTCAAGATTATGTCAATTTCACAGGTAAATATCTCACAAGCAATGAATGGGAACCTGCATTGAGTTATATAACTGAAGTTAGGCAAGGTTCACTGAAAAGTTATTTCACACAACTTGGTGGTAGACGACAAAAGAATGCATACTTAAAAGAACGCTTCTTTTCAGAATCTTCTGGTACTTCTTCCACGATGTAACGAAGCAATTGCTCCACTTGAGCCCTATCTCGCAAGCTAGGGACAACATTCAAGAATGATAATAAGAACAAAGAAACCACACAGGTAAAAAAAACAGCATGCAGTAAAATCTTCAATCAAATGCAACCACATAACGACATATTCATACACTTCAATTGTACTTGTACTCCTTAGGTATACAAAAAACTTCCATAGCTCCAGCACAGAAAATAAGCAATGAAATAAAATAAGGGTGAGGAAGGAAGTTACAAATTTATGAGACGAGTATTCAGCGCTTTGCACTCCTGAATTATTTCATCCTCGTCAAGAAGTTCTTCTAATGTGAAGTTCTCCTTGTCTAGAATTGTATCCACCTGACCAACAAATTACAAAGTTATGCGGGTGAGGTAGTGATGTTCCCGTGGTATACTAATAACTTTACACTTGTGACGTGAAATGATTTTTAAGAAACAATTCAGCACTTTACACATTCCAGTGATCAAGCTGAATCAAAGACACAGTAATTACTGTTAAATGAGCCCAAAGAACACAGCTTGGAATAATAGAAAGGCAGAGCATTACAGGTGATAAGTCTACTAGCACAAAACACAACACGGTAAAAGAAAAGTTAATAATAATAACAGCTTAACGAGGCAGTGGCGCTAATGAAACTTTCCAAAGACAGAGGATGGGTGTATGGAAGGGTTAAACAAGAAAGAACTACAAGGTCGTGTGATACATCATTGCTGAGGTCAACTGTTGATATTCCTAAAAGAGGTGTCATAACTCCAAACGCAAGGAGAGCATTAGAAAGAACTGGCAACCTAATTCTAGCAAACTCCTTTTAAATGAATGGAGTTGTTCTCCCTGCTCTGTCTGTCTCATTCAACCCAGCGAAGGGCAAGCGAACGAGAGCAATTATTTCACCCACATAAAGAGGGAAATATATTTTGCTATCGTTGGGGTCCGTTGCCCCTTTTGCTGGTTAAGGCGTTTTAGCTATATTATAAATCTTGACTTAAAAACCTGTTGGATTGGATTTCATAAATACATGTTGGATTGTCATCGAAAACAAACAAATGGATGCACAAAGGGGACTATCAGTTTCAGAAAAAATTAAAAAAAAAGATGCGGCTGCTAAAGCAATACTCGTACTATGTAATAGAGGAAGCTCCCAGATTCATTTGGTGGAGCAGCTTGCAGGATGCGTCCAGGAGCACACGGAGGTGACGGGGGCAGCGCACAAGATGCAGGAGAAACGAGCACGCTCTCCCGCAGCTATTGAAAGGGTAAAGGAAAAGGAAACCCTAGGGTAGGGTAGGCGAGAGCGAGGGTGGATTGTAAAGGCAGAAAACAGTAGGAAGCGGGTATGTAGAGGTCGAGACACCGCAGCAATCCCGACGCCGACGAGATGTGATGGGCGTGGGGTGAGAGAGAGAGAGGACAGGGGATCGTGGGAGGGAGTGAGGACTCACCGGCGAGGCCGCGGAGAGACCGGTCATGCGCCAGAACATGGCGGCGAGGGATCCGCACCAGATCTAGGGGTAGCCACGGGAGGGGAGGGCGAACCAATCGGCGGCGCGGGGGCGGAGGTCCAGGTCGACGTGGATCGTGGCGTGGGAGCAAGCGGAGCGGAGCGGAGCGGCGAGGCGCTGTGCCTGTGCGGGCGCTGGGCGCTGGGCTAGGACAAGCAGCAGCAGGACGCAGGACAATTTCTCGTAAGGAAAGGCGAAGGCCAATGCGTTGGCGTTTGTGGTTTTGGGTGGCCCCGCCCTGCGCCCCTGCGTTGGGCGTTGTCGCGTCTGCTGCCAAATGCCAATGCAAAAGCCCGTCTTCCTTCTGCTCATGGCTCCACGTTTTTCCCTTTCTCTTGCCTGCTCCTCCCTTTTCCTTCTCTCACTTCTTCTGAAAGCTCTCATCAATCAAACTCAGGTAAAAAAAAAAAGGAAACTCGTCAAACCGAAAGTCAGCCCTCCAGCAGCTGAGTTCTCAACTCTTATCAAAAAAAATACCACTAACTCATCAAGGATCAAGCGGAGGACCCTGGTTTAGCATTCCCTCTTGTACAAAGTGCTCAATGTTTAAAACACAGTGCACATCACAAGATTCACAACCATGATTTCACTTTGGGCCCAACAAACACACGGAAAACAAATACTACTGCTACTACTACATCGTAAAACTTGCAGCTCAAAAGTTACTGGTGCATATCCAACCAACAAAAACAGAGTAAAGCTATAGCCACATTGGGTATGCTTCAACATTCAACCCAGCAACCATGCTTCAACTAGAAAAATATACGTATCATAAAAATTCCCCGCGAACATCTTCTACGTATTATTGTTATTATTCACCTAGTGCAATCTCGTCAGCTCCTCCACCCTCTTTGATAGCTCCTCAACAGGAACCCCCATCCCCTTGGACACCTCCTCCATCTTGCTTCTGCTTAGGTCAAGGAATGATTCGATCAGGTCACCGTCCAGGAAATTACGGGCCTCCGACGTCTTCTTGTCGTTGTGGAATGACCGCCATTGCTCATGGCTCAGATTCCCGACGCCCTTTATGAACTTCACAAGAGTGGATTGGAGCTTCTCAAGAAATACATACTGGTCATGCGGAAGCGAGGCAATGATGCCAATAACCCCGTTGATGGTGCCAAAGATAACCGTCGGGATCTGTCCCATCTCTGAGTCCGGAAGGCGCATTACGAGCGAACCATGCCGGAGTCTATTCACAAACTCTCCAAGATGGTACTCTCCAACAACCTCGAGCCTGCCCCTCTCTTCATCTGTGGCTGCATCGCTGTTCTTCCGCACAGTGAAAATGTTGTAGTTATTCTCTGCTCCAATATAGATCTCATCATCAAGCATCTCAACTGCACTCATCCAGTTTGCATTGTAATCCCTAGCAAGCTCTTCAATCGCACTTTCCTCGTGCTGCCCAAACAGAAAAATAACATTAGCACAATGAAGGCGTTGCTGTGGAAGTTAGGAATATAGCATCGCGCGCATCATATGTTGCACTGTAAACAATTAAACCCTACCTTGTACACAAGCAAGGATATTGATTTCATCAAGTCTCCGACTACAATGAAATCGCCACGAGTCTGAGTGTACAAAGCCAATATGTGCCCATGATGCCCACACTCGGACTGCAGCTCATGTGAACCGTCCTCCCGTAGCATCCACTTATATAGTTGAATCTTCTGGTTGATAGCTGCCAACAATTTTCCGTTGAATGCATTCAGCGAATAGACAGCTCCTTTAGTTTCTTTCTCTACAATTAATTGCAGTCTGCCATCTTCAACTGCAAATACAAGGATCCGGCCCTACAGTATGAGGCATTGACACGTAAGTATTATATGCAGGAGAAACCAATAGTGTTACTATTAATGAGATAGAAGCTACAGGGGGCAGCAAATTGAACAAGTTTTTTTGTAAGAATAAAGCTCATCAAGAAAACATCAAGCTCCCAGACATTACCTTTGTTGGTTCATTTTCCTCTGGTAAAACATATGCTGTTCCCACACAATAATAAACATTATTATCATCTGAGAATGAGCAGCTAATGATGGAGCAGCCATGCTCATATTGATCAAGCTGATAAAATGACAGGGACTCAAAAGTTTGATGATCTAAAAGACGAACAAAATGTGTCTCGCTTTCCTCTATACTAGTCTGGTTGTGCTTGAAGCTGCAGAACGCTAGTGTCCTGGACTGTTCCTGATGGCAAATGCGACGTGCTTGTTCATTCAAGGGGATTGTACGGATATGAAGCTTCTGGATGTCATCGATGGTTCCAATTGAGAGTTCACCTTCTTTAGCAATTGCAAGGCTGCAAGATAAAGTTCAATTTACTGCTACGAAAATAGTATAATCGTCATCTCAAAATAAATGCTCTATGACAAACTAATGAGATGGAGAAGGTTACAGAGCATAATTAGCAGGTTACAGAAGCATTTTTATCACATGAATATGATGTGCAAGAAATCAATCTGCTGTCTTGATTGATTAGTGATGACAACACTACTTCATGTGCTTTAAGAACAAAAGGAAGTTGCTTGCTAAAAAGTCGAGCAAAACATGAATCATATCAGTAAACAAGGGGGCTGTTTAACACTATAACATGTTCAATACAGGGTATGCCAAGCTTCATCCTATGATAAACAATGTTGGTTCACATAAATTGATATTGCCTATACAAAAGTTATGTTAATGAGGATAGTGCCCGCAGGTTGCAATGGATACCGAATAAAAATATACACTAATAAGTTATGAGTTTAAAAATGAAAACATTTGTCCAAAGATATAAAACACCGTACATAATTCATATCAGTGTAAAATCAAGAAGATGCACAAGATCTGATGCATATCAGAGAGGAAGAGACCTGTCAGGAATAGCAGCTGTATTAAAAGGACACATATGGTTGACTTCCTTCAAATTGACATTGCTATACAGCAACTTCTTGTTGCTGCTATAAATGACAGTCGGTCTATCCGA
The DNA here is from genome assembly GCA_019925245.2 of Oryza australiensis. NCBI lineage: Eukaryota > Viridiplantae > Streptophyta > Magnoliopsida > Poales > Poaceae > Oryza > Oryza australiensis. The sequence goes on along the minus strand of JAIFGZ020000279.1, from coordinate 7,647,343 downwards.
TGAAGCAAACACGTGAGTTGTACCCTTTGATGAGAATGTACGAAGGCTTATCGGTTGGGTACCAAGAGAAACCTTCTTTCTATCAGTTAATTCACCCGTACTTGCATTCAACAGAAAACTGAACAGATGTCCATCTCCAAGAGCACAGAGCAAATATGAAACCTGAAATGAATAGCAAGCATAATCAATAGAAGTATCTATCTTTTTTTTTCAAGACAAGTGAGGTCAAGAACATACCCCTTCCAAGGTACAAAGCAGAACAGACCGAGGAACAATTTCTCCACCTAAGTTTTCCTTCCTGATTAATTCAAGGTCTGGAAGTGAAAATATTCTAACACTTATATCAGTCCACATCCCAACAGCAGCCAGAGAGCTATACTGTGGATTCTCCCCGATTGGGTTCAAATCAACACAGGAGATCTCATGTTCTAACTGTATATGTTTCACTTCAACCAGCTTAGAATCCCTAATTTCGAGGTAAACAAGATGGCCACCACCTGTTGCCAGCAGAACCTGCAAGACACATAATGTGTTTAAAAAACTGTGATGAAAAGCTATGAATTCAAATTCACCGAAATTTAGGATTATCAACCAGAATATATTGGCAGTTTTAAGTTTTAACAGTTCCAGCTTATGAATATGTCCCCCCCTACTGCACACTTTTAGCATACAAAGGTGGTTAAGCCATTGGGTTCAGAGTTTCAGTCTATTGGAAATGGACTGTTTATTCTTAAAGTGGGGTAGCATGTGCACAAATGAACAAAAGATCTTCCAATAAGTTTCACATTTGTATCTGGCTTATGGCTCCTGTCTGTAAACTTCTAGGTGCATTTTAACGAGATGAAACTTCCACAGAGAAAAAAGGGGTCCCCGGAGGCCTACCTGACTGGCATTAGCTGATGCAACATTGACCGAAAATCCTTCTGGTGCATTCCATTGATCCACTAGCTCCCGAGAGGTACAACTAACCAGACGAACAGAATTAGCAGTAACCTGTCATTGAAAGTAAAAAATCATAACATTTTTTAAGTATTTATTAAAACAGTTCACAACAGTCATGAAACCATCTAAATTGGTGAATGTATAAAAACACAGAACATACAACTTACCAAGACAACTTTTTGCCTCTCAAATATCATTAAAATCATTAGAAAATATTTTTTTAGTTACTTAGGATTCATTCAAGCATTTCAAAATGGGTTCCTTCAAATTCCATACCCCACAAATTCATGCATTCGTTACTTACAAGAAATGCAACAAAAATGAATGAAGCAGTGATTAGGAAAGGCACCTGTATAAGCAGATCATTGATGGCATTTTGGCAAAACAAAGTCTGAGTCTGTGCATCAAAGCCTTCTATCTCAGTTTCTTCTAACTCATCTTCCATGTTCATAGCCAAGAATCTTGTCTCGCTTATAAAGCTCACCACTAGGTACATGTCATACGGATCGCTGAATGAAGATTTCAACGACCATAAACCCTTGATTCCTTGTAGTTCTACTGAAGCCTAATTACATAACAAGAGATAATATAGCTCAACTTTCTGCAGAACTAAAATTGGACAATTTGGATAGATCTTAATTCAATACCTGCTCATTGATACCTATCCCGTTCCGAACCACCCGAAGGGAACCATCTTTAAATGCTCCCGAACAAGTGACAACCTGACCCTGACCCTGCCTATCAAGGTCAACCACACAGAAGTCCACGATGGGTCCAAGGTTCACATATCGTTCAAGAACTTCAACATATGAACCATTTGGGTCAGCTTGGAGATTTAGTTTTACAAGCTGTCAAGAACAATAATTGTGTCAACATGCAGAAGGAATTGAAATTTACTTTTTCTGCATAAAGCGCACGCATGCATTAAAATTAGTGCATGAACATCACCCCCCCCCCCCACAAACCAAAAAAAAAAGGTGAAGGCATTCGTCGCGTTCACATGCACGTTTTTGTGTGTGGTAGAGTGCATGATTACTTCTATTTTCATTTTTAGTGGGCTTGGATTAGGGGAAAAAACAGTACAGTGTAGTTCAAACTGCTATAACTCACCTGTGAATCACCAAATCGAGAACCAACGTAGACAACACCATTATCGAGATATGATATTGATGATGCAATTGAAGTCTCTCCCAAGTACTCTATTTTCAGACCAGTTACCCTTAAAAAAGTAACCAGTACATCAAAAGGGAATATTTGTGAGTATTGATAAATGGATCAAGAGTCTTTTAGTTCCAAAATAGTGCACAGCTGGTACCTTTCTCGCTCATGGGTAAGGACAAGTAAATGCAATATGCCCGCATTATCACCAAGTAAATAGCGCGAACCGTCTGGGTCAACCCGTCCGTAAGCTCTTATGATTGACTGAACAATAATGGAAGATAAAAAAGCAATTAGTTTTGGAGTGTCAACATACCTGCAAGCACAGTAGGCACCACAAATATAAGAACCACAAAGAGAACAAAATATTACCTGTTTGATTGGTATAGCTCTAAATGTAGCATTGGCGTTGCAGTAAACTATTGTCTCCTCACCAATAATTATGACACCACCAAGTGGAGCTGGTACAGGTATTAACAGACCAGCACCATTGTCTAAATTGTTCTGCGACCAAGGACCCTCAACAAAGTCTTTGTCCTTCAATGCAACTTCATATGTCTTAACATGTCTTGCATCTTTGTTATCCTGGTAAAGCATGCAAATTAATTCAGATCTTTTACTATCTCAAAATGGTCAAATAAAGATCTAAGAACCAGCACATATTTTGAATAAATCAAAAGTAACTAAAGAACAGCATTTCTACCAATCTCAATTCTCAATCCTGTGAAAACCAACAGTAACCTATTATGTAAAATGCCTACACTTCAGTCAAAATAAACACAGTGGATTATAGATGTGTAACAGCAAGTAATCTTTGCACCACTTGAGCACAATAGCAAATCCTAAGTTCAGTGGAGTGCAGATTGATTAATACAACTGTACACTAACAAAATAATAGTATAACAGTGCATACAAAGAAGAGGCACCATGGCAATTGATGTAGTTCAAAACTATCCCACTGGATTCAGACTTCAATTGCAGTGTAGAAAAAATACAGTGAAGTTTGAGCAAACCTGGTAGAGGACAACTATAGTAGGTTTAACACAGCCATACAGGAACTTGATGTCCAATACTTGAAGTTCTTCAAGCCTGAAGAAAGAAAATGCAAATGTTACTCTCTGGTAAGGTCAAATGTCTGAATATGCATCATCCTTAATGAAATATTAACCCCCGAATAGTAATTTCATATTTAACAGAAGCCATAGATCCATAGCATAGAAATACATTCCGACCTCAACACAGCTTTCAGTCTACCATGAGAAATGTTAGGTTTTGTGTTAGCCAACAAAGACATGAACTATTTTAATAAATTTACATCAATCATTTGGTTCCTTTTTCTAAGGAGATCAGGAACCATAGATACAAAAACAAAGAAAGCAAAAGAAGAGCTTGATTCACTTTATGTACATATTGGTTGTCTAAATGTCTCCAACAAAAGTAAACTGGAGAAACAATAGGAAATCTCACCCCCAAAGACCCTCCCAGATTAAGCACACAAACATGCACCAACAATTTAGTTACCGATTACTAGTGGCACATGTTTTTCCTGACTAAATCACTACACAATGTTTCCATCAGCCAATTTGTTCAATTATACGCTTTTCCATCCTGATACCTGATATTGAAAGCTTCCTTCAGCTGCCCTTTATTATCAAAGGGTATAACCTGGATGGCAAGGGTGTAAAAGCTTCTCTCAGTGGAGATGTAAAAAGAAAAAGTTTGCTATCAAGGACAAATCCAATTTTTAAATTTTAATTTTAAAAAAAAATAATAGATGGTGCACACTTACCTTAAATAATCCATCGTAGAGGTGAAGACCAATAAGTCTACAGTCAGGGTCGATGATCCCAATCTACATTATAGTAACAGGCCGAACATAAGAGGCAAAAAGAAGGCATTCCGATATATACCGCATACAGATCTACATAGAAGGGGTAGTTTCATAATTTTTACATGCCAAAGTTGAGTTTCAATTCAGAAATACCACACACCTGTCCATTGTCCGTAGGGCGGCCTATGCGATCAGAAACATCTCCCATCGCTCTACATATTGCAAATAGTACTTATCATTTGTCAGTTAAAAGACTAATAGTAATTGAAATTTATCAGAGAGTAGCAATATTATTTTCTTCTACAAACAGACTGTGAGACAATGGTTGTTGAGGCATTTTACTCTGGATATCATTCGCACTCTCAAAATTAGTTGTCATTGCATCTCCTCTCCCTCCCTCAGTTCCCCACCTACACTTTGTTCACCCTCTCATCAGCGTAGAGGCTCAATAGATCCAGAGAGCAGTGACTCCAGTGGCAAGGACTAACTCTCACCGTCTCAATCTTCCTTTATCAAGGAGCAGCTGGTGGCCATGGGGACCTCCCCATGCCACATGGAATCAGCTAGACAACGACTGGATAGCATTGTGTGGGACTAGTGATCCATTATTTTACATTGCATTCGATTTGAACCATTTGACTAGCCAATGATATGGCTATAAAAGGTTATAACCAGTCATTTCCTTGTAAGCTAAAGACAATAGAGCAAGTGTCCAAACCTAGTGAGAAGCTCCGATTTTTCTCCATCCCACTGCAGAACGCAGAATTTGTATCGTTCAGTGGCAATGAAAAGGAAGTCCTGAGTCTCATTCTGAAAGGGGTAAGACAAATAGTATTAGTTTTACCATCCAGTGCACGGCAACAACAGAACCTCAAGTCAAGGAACAGTAAATTGGCTCACATGAGGCCGGAAGAGCTCTAGTGTCGCAATTCTTCCATAGATAGGCACATCAATCATAGGCTGCTAACAAAAAGAAAGAGGTTATGATCTTATTACAGCAGCGCATGACAATATCATATCCAAGTACATAATATCATGAACCACCGACCTGAAGGCCTTGAGGAGTAAGCAAGTGGATCTCGATACGGGTGCATTTCCTGGAAGATTTGCACATGTTCAGAGTTAGTAAAGGAATTTGCAGGTAGCCAACAAGCACGGAATCAAGTTGAACATATAGAAACAGATGAAAGAACGAGAGCCTAGGGTTAAGCTTAGTACACATACAACTAGAGCGCCCATGGGAAAGAAGAAGAAGAAAAGACAGTGAGTTTAACAAAAGAAAACAAGGGCCGGTTTAATGTGTCATCCCACAGTGAGTTAAGCAAAGGCCGTGGAGGTGCCAAAGGGAAGAAGAAAAGCTTGGACATCGAGCGAGCAGCGTTGTAACTTGTAACCCTAGAGCAGTTAGTGTGTGTGCCCCCGAGGGGGAGATGGGACTGACACAAAACCCTAGATTTGGAAGGTAAAGGAGTGCTTGATGCGGAGAGCGGGCGAAGGGGGGGGGGGCGAAGGGAGGAAGGTGATTAGATTACGAACGCGACGATGAGGTTGAGCTGGTTGGGGCCGGTGAAGTTGCCGACGCAGGAGTGGGTGACGCTGGTGGGCTTGTGCGCCGTGACGACGTAGTTCCAGACGCTCATCTCCGCCGCCGCGAGGAGGAGGAGGAGGGTGGCGAGGGTTCTACAAGGAGAGGAGGGGGGTGGCTCGCCTCTCCTTGTACAGTCTAGACTCTAGAGTGCAAGCGAAGGGGAGGGAGGGGGCGGCGCCGCGGCGGCGGAGTCGTCTGCCGATGGATGCTGATTCGTCTCGTCCTCCCTCCTCCGTTCCGGCGCAGCGCAGGCCGCACGACGCATCCTATCATCCAACACAATTTTGGGCCTGGAGGAAGGCCTTCATCCATCACACTCTCATTTGTCGCCAGCCACAGCCCATGCAAGCGTTGGCCCTGTTTCAGACAGCTTCTGTTCTGGGAATCTTCCTTGGACCTGAAACCTAGCTCTCTCTTATAAATGGCTAAAGACTAACCAAATGGTACTTTATTTTTTAATTTTATATGTAAGAGTGGAATAGACGAGTCTGCTCTTAAGAATACCTAGGCTGGGTTCTTCCTCAGTCTTTTCCAAATTATCTTCCTCGTTTTAAACAATACATGTTTTTCCAAAAATTTTTGTATTACAAATGTTTATTTAAAGAAATCATATTAATTTATTTTTAAAAAAATAGATTGATAATTAATTTATCATACGTTAATAAATTGTTTTGTTTTACATATAAAAAAGATTAGTTCACGACCTAATGAAATGAACACAACACAGCCCTATAAAGGATGGTATCTTTTCCCAAGTTCTATAACTCCGATCGTTTTAGATTTTGAGGCCTATCAAATAGACTCTTAAATAGGCCCTTTTAGCTTAGTTTTGCTTTAGAATTTGAGACTCGATAGCCGTAGAACTCAAAGATGAACGATTAACTTCTCCAGATTCTCACTAGCCGTTCAGATTCACCAACCGACAACAGTTGTTAGACTATTCAATCCCCAAACAGGCCCATTGTGATGTGTAGCAGGCTAATTAATCATAGACATTTTAATTTTTTTTATCTCAATTAGAAACAGCGAATATCATTGTCATTTGGACCTTCTTTGTAGCAGTGCCAGTGAGTCACAATCACCCGCTTACCTTACTACAACTACAAATCTGGGACCATATCCATTGTGTTACCTTGCTCACGTAGCAGTAGCAGTAACGCAGTATCCCTCCTACCATTGCTGTGCAATGTCGAGAGCTGAGCAAACCATCCAGTGATGATGACACGAATTTCTTTGCTGAAGAAACAAAAGGCTACGTATGTACGCCCATCAAACATGAACAATGGCTATGCATTGTATGCCTCCTATCTACTAAGAGGCAAGAAGGGCTAGCTTCCTTGTTCAACAAACCAAGCAAACCACACTCTGAATTCGGTACATGATCACTTTCAAAAAACGCCTGCATACAGTTCTACAGGGAAACAAAAAAATGATCATGGCCCAAAAACAAAACACTTGTTCACTGTATCACCCAATCCCAATTTTGCCCTATCGGAGGATAACATAAGAGGAGCAGAGTCATCTGAAAATCACAAGAGATTGTTTCAACCCTAACCAAAATAAGAAGCCAAACAAATGTAACGTCTGTGTCACTTAGAGTTTGCTAGTCTGAGCTTAGTAGCCACATCTTCCCTTGTACCATCTGCCTGTCTTTGCGGTCACAGGTATCTACAGCAAGCTAGAGGAGGGCCATTCTTCGCTGGAAATGGTTGCAGGTGTTGCCACAAAATGATGTGTCTGTCATTTCTAGACAATAAACCTTTGTGGCATCTGTACACCTTTCATCTCGAACGTACTATGGTTTTCTTTGAGCCACGAGTACCGTGTATCTCCACCTGAAATCGAATGCCATCTCTCAGCTAGCAGGACTAAGGATCCGCAGATAATTTATTTGGTTTGAACTATGCAACAAAAATTCTATACGAAAGATGCAGACAGATGGATAATCAACAACTCACCAGATGAACTCAAGAATGGGGATTCGTCGTAATATGAGCAATCCCTTCCATCTGCACGGTTGTATGGGGGTCCCATCACGTCAAGCACAGCACAAGCTGTAATTGCAGTAAAACAGTGCAAATTCCCTCCATTTTCAGGGTATAGAACTGTGGTCTCCGCTGAAGCATCAAAAACAGCATCTGTATTTACCTTCGCTAAACGAGCTCCTGTGGTTAGGACAAAAAATTATATTTATTTATATATATCAGAAAATGAAGCATGGGCAACAAGCTTCCCTAAAAGGGGACTGTTGTTAAAAAGAATAAGAAAAAAATCTACCAACTAACCATCTGAGGTCTCAAGTGCATTACTATCATTATCTGGGGCACTTTTAGCCCAGTCATAGGACTTGAGGTGCATGGAGCCAAACAGTATCTTGCAGAAGACTGTCATCCCAGGATGATTGTGGAGGGGAATGACAGCTGACTTTGGTAAACAGAATATACCAAACTGCACACATACAAAGCATCAGCCAGATATTTTCTTTTTAGAAAATCATTGACATGCAAAAAAGAAAAAGAAGAAGCAAGGTCAAATTACCGAAAACTTGGGGCAATCGTAAAAATGTAGATAAGTCACCCGAGGAGGCCCTTTAGAATCGACATTCTTGAAACACGACATGCTCGGCTCAATTCCAACATCATGTGGTTTCAAATCATCTGCATTCAAAAGGAAGGAGATGAGACAAAATGGGTCACACATTCTGGATTAATAGGTCAAGAATCACAGGTATTTGCATATGGACAAGTGCACATGCAAAAATGCTCAAAAGTGCAAGGCTACTGAAGCACTCAAGCAAAAAAAGCGACCTAGTTTAGTTTCAATATTAAGGAGTCAACTGCAGAAAGATAAAATCCTTGGAAGATTTAGAAGAACCACAACGTTAAGAAGCAGCTTATAGCAATGCCTTCATTATGCCTTTGCATAGTATCACGTGAAAAAGAAACAAAGAAGAGAAAAGCTTGTACTACCAGATTGGCAGCACTGAGTAAGGGAAGCGCTAAGGATATAAGCTTGCCCCAGGCCCCACGACAACAACAATGTTTGTAACAAACTCCTTTTGGTGGTTTCACAGATCGGTAACAAATTTAGCAGATAAATGTAAACTGGCAATATCAAAATTCTGATTCCTAGTATTAGCAACCACCGTCTCGTTAAGCACGAAATACAGGCAGACACCCAGGACCCGGCGACCGACGACACTGGCCTGGCAGGCGTAGTGTGTTCCACCATGGCTGTAGGAAAATTGAGCATCTGCCGAGCTTCCCTTGTACACATGCAAAGCTATGGCACGTTAAACATACATGAATAGCAAAGGATGGTCCATACCAAAAATGGACTTGTCACGAGAGGAAAGGAACAGCATCGAGTAAAAGCTTGTTGTTGTTTGTGACCTGCAGGTGACACTGCCATCGTTGTCGATCGTACATTCTAAGCACGGGAAACATGTACAGGAAATTGTTCTTTCGCAAATTAACTGCAAGGAATCAAAGTTCAATTCCCCCCAACAACACGAGCAACAACTTGTCTTGTCTAGTTAGACGACCCCCTGGAGGACGTTGCAGTCTGGGAGCAATCACGGGCATCGTTTGCTTATACAGGGGTCAAACCCATGCATGCAATTATGCAAATGGAGTACTCTATATGTGTAGTAGCAGCAAGCTACTCCTAGTAGGATAAGTATATAGGAGTATGGGTACACATGTATACGTACTGAGTAGGGCCGCGAGTCGCGCGACGGCTTGGGGCGGCGGCACGAAGCCCGGCAATGAATCCTGGAAGACCTCCCTGCTGGTGTCGAAGAGGCCCTGCATCGCGGGCACCGGCGGGGGCGAAGGAGACGGCGCGGCGACGGCGGCGGCGGAAGCAGCCGCCTTCTTTTGGCGGCGGCGGTTCTTCTTGGAGGAGGCCCGGTCCTTGTCGGTGGCGGCGAGGTCGAGTCCCCCCGCCTTGGGGTCCGCCACCTTGCCCCCTCCGAGTTGCACGGGCATGACAGATAGGGCAAGGCAAGGTTGAGGCCGACGGGAAGAAGAAGGGTGGTGTGAAAATCGGATCTTGCGGTGGCGGCGGGCGAGAAGAAGGGCGGTTTGGCGGCGGCGCGGTGGGGATCGGGGTAGGTGAAAAATTGAGGGAAGGAGGAGGACTCAACAATGGGTGGAAATGGAAATATCAAGGCGCAGGAGGCATCGTCCATGCGGATGGGAGGGGGAGAGGGGGGGAGACGAGGCGAGGAGGCGGAGAGAGGAGGAGGCAAAACCGGGGGCGACTCTGACTCTCTCCACTGCTTCTTTCTGCTTCAGCCTTCAGCTTCAGCTTCTGCTTCCACGGACGGCGGGAACGGATTTCCTGTGGGCCGAATCCCATACTGCCTCCGGTTTCCGTCTCTCTCTCTCTCCTCTTATACTACTCTATAGCCGCTCACCTTTTTTTTTATTTTTATCATAATTAATTTTTGCTTGCCCATGTCATATTATTGGCTCGTGTCGTCTCGTGCCCTTCGCATGGACTCCGTTGCTCTTTGGTCCTAGTCTGTGTTTGCCAGGTCACGCTCGCTACCACGCAAGCCTCGTTAAATTACGTGGACGTGCGTGCCAACCTGGACATCCGCCCATCCATCACCGCCTACGTACACGTCACTCTATTTTTCTTTAAGGCTAATCCCAATAAAACTATATTAATATTTTTAACACAGTCAAATAAATATTAATAAAACGAAATGACGTTTGAAATTATCATTCTCAATGAATAATTTTATAGTAATCAAAATCGTATTTGATTTCATGACCCATAAAGAGTTGGTATTCGTATACAGAGAATTTCATTCAAATCAAACTGATTTTCTTTCTCCATTCTTTAATTTCATATCATGTTATTAAACAATAATATGTGATATAATAATTAATAAGAACAAAATCTCATAAAATTTTTCAGTAAAAATAGTCTTAGAATACTCACATTTCCAAAGATCAATTTTACAACCGTCAATATCAATGGACATCTTCGTTAACTTTTACTAGTACACATATAGCAATGCTACTACATGAATATACTATATTTATGAGCCTCGCTGATAAAAATCTAAATTTATCTCTCTTTCGAAAAAAAATAATGTTGCTCCATTCAACTATTCACCGGATTGCTTAACCCCTAAATTATTTTTCGATTTATTTTACATCCTCCAGCATTTAAAAGTGATTCGTTTTATCCTCTAGTGATATATTGTTTTTCTCTTTCTACAAAAGTCGTGTTTTGCGTTGAAATTTGGTGTGATTGATAGATGCATTACAACTTACCTCTCGAGATTCTTTAAACTTTTTCATCATTGTTTACATAGGTCAAACCCACTTAAGATTGATTTGAACATCAAGAATTTAAGTTCAATCAATAAGTCACAAGAAAAAAATAACCTGGAACTTTGAAAATGATGACGTCTATGCCTCTAAAAGTTTCAACTTAAAAAATACCATTGCTATAAAGAGAACAAACAAAGATAAATGCTATTAAAAGAGTAAATTAAACCATTTTTAATAGTTTTGAGGTTTAAAAAATGAGCCCAAAAATACTTTAGGGGTTAAATACCTAAATGATCGAATTTGAGGGAATAAAATGAATTATTAATTTTCATTTATCATCTTTAGGGCCATTCTAAGTTGATGAAACAGGGATAAAATCAAATAGATTATCTATTTGGTTAACTTGATAAAATAATATTTAAAGAATAAATTTAACAAATTGCTTGTTTGTCTAAAGTAAATATTTAAGTTTACTTATGTACTTTTCAAGGCTAATATATACATCGTATTCTTGATGTATTCTAGTATCTTCCAACTAAATATCTAAAAATAGCTAAAGCTTTAATTATTTGACATCTAGCTTGTCTAAATTGATGAAGTTCTTTTTGAGGTCTATTATATTTTCTACCTCTTATACATATCTGGACTTTCAGCATATGTAGTTTCAACCCTGATTTTTTTTTGCACCTCTCTTATCTTCCATACGTAAAACAGCAATGACTTATGGCGGTATAAACCCTATATTTATACCAGTTCCTAATTTTGAAAACAAGGTCATTTTTATATATATTTTTATTTCTATGTATACTTAGTTTCCACATAATATTCATATTGGTTTAGATCGGTAAAGTCCTAATGAAAGACCGTAACTTATTTTAGTCTGGTACTCTTTTGCATATTGAAAAAACAAAAGTACTTTGACTGTCGACATTCATTGTTAAGCTACATCAGAAGTTTGTTCCGAAGTTTACGTAGGCGCCCTCCTATTCAATCCATACAAAATAAAATATATGACACTATTGATTTTTCCGTAACCATTCATCTTATTTATAAATTTCATATGAATACATAAAAAATATATAAAAAATATATAAGTTAAGATTATATTTTATATGATAATAAAATAAGTCACAACAAAATAAATAATATTTATATATTTTTTAACAAATGGTAATGGTAGTATGTTATGATAAAATAAGTCAACAGCGTAATACATTTTAAAATGAAGGTATTAACTTTTTTTTAAGGCTGAGGTGGTCAAAATTATTTTTCTACCATTATGTATCTCGACCGATATAGTTTCGACTCATGTTCTTTTTACACGCCTCTCCAATCTCTGTGTGTATAGACCCTAGCGGGGTTTGCATACTTTAAAGTCGAAATAATTTCACGTCGTAACAGGTTAAAGTCAAAATAATTTCACGTTACAACAGGTTAAGGGTTGTCTGATTGAGTACTTTAAATTACCCAAACTTGCCATGATTTTTAGGCTATCTTGACTAAGGTGTGGCTAACAAAATTGGAGCCACACTTTAGCCAGTATAGGTCACTATTGTCACACCTTCCTTTTATCAGTGACATGGGCCTATAGAGTGGAGAAGGAATCTTAGCTATGAACCAAATGGCTAATGGCTATCTAACTCAGTCAAACTTAACGATGTGGCAACCTTTAGGCAAGTTCTAAAACCAACCAAATAACCTCTAAATCTTTTTCGATCCCTCCTTTTTAAAGATCATTTGAACAGGTCAGTTGCTACACTGATGACTGGTAATATTGCATTTACCATTGTAACCACCGTGAGGTTAAAAAAACCCGAGATGTTTCGAAAATGGAGATGGTTACTGCATGAATACTACAGTACCCGAGAGGCATACCCTGAACTTTAGTCAAAGGGTACGTCCAAACCATTCCATAGACAGTTCGTAATCAAACCAATGTTACAATATCGTACATACAGAAAACCTCACATCTATCCCGGTTGATAATCCTCTTTAATCCCGGTTATCAAACCGGGACTACGGAAGCGGGACTAAAAGTCGCTACTTTTAGTCCTGGTTAGATAATCGGACAAAAATGAATTTTTAGTCCTTGGTGTTATCAACCGGGACTAAAGATTGTCCTCTCCCGACATCTCACTTTTCTCATATTTTTTTTGTTTTTTCTCGCAAAAACACGAAATCATCACAGAAGATAAAATCAAACCTTATAAAACATATTACATATTCTTATGTTCATTTTTTCTCCACATATCAAATACATGTTCAAGTCACAAGTCACAGACCAAATACAACAACAAAATCATAAAATAACAGATCAAATGAATACAACATGTATACATCCCAGATCAAAATCACATCTCATCACACTAAAAACAACAAAAAAACAGATCCAGATCCAGAAGCTCGCCACCGGTGCCGCCCTCCTCGGCGTCGTGCCGCCGGCCGCGCGTGTGGCCGCCGCCCGCCGCCGTGCGTGGCCGCCGCCCCCGCCGTGCGTGGCGTGGCCGCCGCCCGCGCCGCGCCGCCGTCGCTCGCCGCGCGCACCGCCTATCGGCCGTGCGCGTGGCCGCCGCTCGCCGGCCGCGCGCGTGGCCGCGCGCCCGCCCGCGAGACCGCCGCCCACCCGCGAGGCCGCCACCCGCCGCGCGGGCAGCTCCCGCCACCGCCGGCCGGAGAGAAGGAGAGGGAGAGAGAGAACGAGAGGGAGAGGAGAATCGAGCTAAGAAAGAGGGAAAGGGAGGAAAGGAGAGGGAGAGGCGCATGCACAAGAGGAATTAATGGATCTGAGAGGAGGACGGCACGGAGAACGAGGAGATAAGGATGGTGAAGATTTGTCCCGGTTGTTCAGAAGAACCAGGACAAAAAATAACATCTTTAGTCCTGGTTGGTGTTACCAACCGGGACTAAAGATCCCGACGCTCTGACAAGCTCTGACAACATTTGAACCGGGATTAGAAGTATTCTTTAGTCCAACCGGGACTAATGTTCCTAAAAATCCGTAGACTTTTTAAACCGAGTCTCGGGTGCAACTCAAACAAAAACTACTGTGGTTTTTGCCACTTATGAGGGTTTCTCCAGTAGTGATAGTAGTTTAGCATCACTCCACTCACTAGCAACTCAACAATCATATACTCCTATATAGTTGCAAACGCCACCACGCGCCTTGGTGGTGTATAATATGGAAGTTTAATACATGACACGCTCTCTTGATCCTATATTTAAAAAAGTTTATTCCAAAGAACTCTTGTATAGATTTTTAACGAGTGGAAATTATAATCTCCATTTGATTGGAGCTTTTGAACCGCCGATAAAAGGATAGTTCTAAATCTCTCTCTATATATATGTATTATTGTTAACATTAAAGTGTTTAGGCCCTATTTGTTTCAGCTTTTGGATAGTTTTTCAGCTTCTGCTTTTTAAAAGCTGAAAAGCTAAAACAAACAACAGCTTTTCGAAAAGCTGGAAAGTTAGTTTCGAGAAAATGAATGAGAAAATGAATGAAAATTTGAAAATTTGAAACGAGCTTTCTTGGTTTTTATGTCTTGAGAAGATAAAAATTTATTACAAAAGCTAATAGTAAAAAGTCATTAGCTAGTAAGCCAGCTTTCCAGAAAAGCTGAATAGAAAAGCTCAAACAAACATAAAACATGTTAGCGGAAAATATAAAACATGTAACCACTCATAAACAAATTTTAGCGGACATTATTGTGGGTGTGTATAATGTTTGATGTATAGTTGATAGTGAACACATGCGGCATTACTAACTAGAGGGATATATATGAAACTATGAACTGATGTCAACATGGCACAAATCTGCTGGAAAGCTCGTTTATGAAATGGATTTCCATGAACTTTTTTATGTTAACAACATCCAATGGAACATCATCCACTGGCACTGAAAAGAAAGAAATTAGTAAAGCAGAAGGCAGCAAGTGAGGGGTCAGTGGTTTGAGGAGATAGCAGGTCGATTCCTGTGGGTAGTAGGACGCTCATTTGTTCCGGCATTGATTTGTTAATCTCGAATTATATATTATGCATGAATGATGAATGGCCGATCGATCGAAAAGATACCTGCCTACCTACCTACCTCTGCATCGTCAAAAGATCGAGAACCCATACCGGCTGCCATACGGCTGCATTTCATCCATATATTTATTAATAATACGAGTACCATGCAGCAAAGTATTTTCTTTATATATTTATATATTTATGTATACACACAATAGTGGTGCGTTGCTGTGTCATCTTCAAGCTCTTCACCACCTGCATCCTTCAACTGCAGTTTTTTCTTCGACAAGTTCAACTGCATCTTTCAACTCTGGCAATTAAGATCTGCAACGTTGTACGTATTTCTTCTTGTCCTCTCTTGTAACGACCATGAGTTTGTATTTCTCTTGCAATTTGCGACAGCTGGTCGTGGTAATTAACCAAGTAGTTAGCTAGCTAGTCGTCGTGCACGACCAGCTTGCACCCTTGGAAAAATGGGGCTGCTAGAAATTAAACTAGATCGTTCTTGTGATGGTCCGTGACTCGAATTCTCCTGCTATAATCCAAGCTTGGTATGGCATGTCTTTGATTATTACAGGGTGTGGTTAGATTGATGCTAAAATAAATTTTACCAAAATTTTGATAAATTGATAACATTATTAAATTTTTAATAGACTCAATATAATGGTATCAAAACTTCATGGACATTATCAATATTTAATATCAAACTGAATGTAACCATATAATTACTAATTTTATCAAATAATGGTGTCGTTTAAAATGACAGCAATCTACTGAATATATATATTCTCTTAACGATAAATTTTGCTGCCAAGTCTTATTAACTCTGGATATGCTTGGTTGGAACTTGCATGCACGTAAGTTTTATGGGCGCAACTGTACGATTGTGTTCGTTTCGGCACGCAAAAACAAAACAACTCATTAACATGTGATTAATCCAGTACTAATTATTAAAATGGATTAATATGAATTCTTAAAGTAACTTTTGTATATATATATTTAAAAAACGTGCGATTTAATAGTTTGAAAAACATGCACGCGGAAAACGATGGGTTGAGTTGGAAACTTCGACAAAAGAACTCAGCACATCGTCCGCCAAGGCCATACCGTATCATTGTACAATGATACATTGCTCATACTATAGAATATATAATATTGTTGTGAGCAGTGGTAGCCGACTAGCTAGTTCTAGCTCGACAACGATCGCTTCTTTACATGATCGGTAGATGTGTGGCAAGTTTCTTTAGTCAATGGCGGACTGCATGAAGCTTGGCGGTAAGGAGACACGACGGGCTAGTCCCGTTCACCTTCTTGCTGTGTCCATATAACTATACGGTGGCACGGATGCTTCTTTGGTCGGAGTGTTGGATCCACGACAACAAAAGATCGGATCCGCAATGACAACCCAAATATAGTCGGGGATGACATGGTGGTGCTAGGCAATGGCATGGCTGTGGGGCGGGATAATCCCACCCAATCCTTTGATCTTTGTGTCCATATTCATATTCAGAGAAGGCAACTATGGGAGGCTTTGTTTAGTGGGTTGTATCAAGGAATTGAGTGAAATTGAGATGCTTCTCTGAACCGACTCAATGTGGTTACTATATGACAAGGCTCAATGAGCAATCGTTTTTTCCTGGCAGTACGACTCTGACGTCAAAATTCCTAAAAAGACAATTGATGCGACGGGTTGTTGCTGCATAATAATATAGTAAGTTTAAAGCAAGAACATAGAAGAAGATTTGAAACTTAGTCCTTTTGTTTTCCATGTCATTCTAGGCTTTTCTTTGTTCTTGTGTTTTTCTCTATTGTGATGCTTGAACTCTAAGTACTTCTGTTTATAACTTTGGCTATGCATATCCACATGTGGATATGGATGTCAGATTTCTATCCATTATCTTAAAAATGTGTATCGCTCATGCATAATAATGTCGTGGGATATTGTAAAAGTTTCATTTTTAGCTCACCTTTATTAAGCATAGTGCAGCATGGACTATGAGAAACAATTCTTTTTTTCTCTCCTATTTTGGTCTGAGCTCAAACACAATGGTGAGTGGGTCCTGGTGTTGGTTTGTTGTGTTAAAACTTCTTCCCCACCGACCGCTCAATAGAGCCCGCACCAGTGCTCATGTTCTTCATACATGTCTGCATACATAGGAGTTTAGATCTCAGAGACATTAAACTATAAGAGCTTATAAACCTATCACTTGGCTGCCTTTGGCCGAAGTCGCTCGCCTAATACGGTACGGTCCACATATTCAAAACCTAAATCCAATGCTACCTTGATTGGAGGCTCCTTATTCAGCTCAGCACAACGGAGTGTTATAGTTCTGCACGGGTTTACATTGATGAGGTTATACGCACCAATATGTTTAATGTAGCAGCCGTATTGAGTATAAGGTAGGAACGATGGTGTTTAACCTTGAGCTCGAGTGTTAGGCCGTGCCAGTGGAGTTTGAGTTCCATCTCCATGGGGCTAATGGACATGTGAACATATTCTTATTAACAAACAATGGGCGACACGTTTGAATTGAAGGGAGAGAAAGGAAAGAAAACTCAAGATAGAAGAACGATCAGAGTACAATGTTTTGTAAAAATTATTGTCCAAAAAGTGAAAGGGACTGTTAGCTCCAGGCTGAAACCATGATAAAAGAAGGGACTTACTAACGTGCAATTTATTATTTATTATTTATATTTTAAAAAGAAGAAGCAATGTTTGTAAAAACCCAAATAAGAAAACCAGAGGTGTTGAGTGAAAGGAAGACGAAAAATTCCCAAATTACAGCAACTGAAGTGGTTATGGTATGGGACGAGCTATCCAAATCCCAGTGAACTGAAGGCCACCAATCCTCTTCCTCTCCGCCCAGCCGCCTCTACGCGCGGTGCCTTCCTCCTCCTCCTCCTCCTTCTCATGGCTCTCGCGCTGCGCTGCCCCGCCGCCACCGCCTCGCCGTCGCCAGCCAAGAGCACCTTCCCGCCCTCCTCCTCCCCGCCGCCGTCGAGGCTCCCGAGGAGGCCGCCCGCCAGCTGCAGGTGTTACTACTACGGCGACGGCGGTGGCTTCCGCAAGAACTACGACCACATCCCCAAGCAGTTCCGCGAGGAGAACCTCAAAGATGGCCGTGAGCTCACTTCCCTCTCTCCCGCCGCCCCCTACCTATCCCCCTCTTCACTTCCCAATAGCAGGTGGTTCTATCGATAATAAGATCTTGCTAGGTTGTGTGACATGGCTTGGGCTGTTGGGCAACAGCAAATTCATGCCAACTACTATCAAAATGTCCAATTTAGAGAGGAACCAGTGTGCACTTCTTCTTACAAGTTATCCTGGAGATGAAAAATCCTTTATTTATGCTTCCTTCTTCTAAAGTGTTAGCTTACATTTGAGCTTACCACGTTTGCTAGAGCCTTATGGAATCACCACTAGCATTCAATCATCGAAAATAAATAAATAAATAATAAATCCATACCAATGAGATTATTATTAATGACATACTGCCTTGTTAACAATTTTGACGTAATTTCAACGTTCATACATGAAAAAACTGATGTCAAGAACTCAACAAAGCCATGTAAACTGATTATGACTACACCCTGTATAATTTGTGGTTTCAGCTCTTCAGTAAAAAAAGGAAACACATCCCTCTTGCTTTTGTTTTACCATTTCGGTAGTCCAACTGACTTAACTAGGACTAGGAGGTGAGTCCATTGAGTTAATGATCCATGGATAGTCTATAGTCAGATGACACAATTTATTGATCTTTGTTTCAAGATAAAATTACCCTTTATGCATGAATACAAAAGGCGGTAGTTAATTTTTATGGTGAGGCGACCATTTCTGTCATGACTTAGTTTTGTGATTTCTCGCACTTTATCACCTTATCTCTGACACTCTCGTCACCATTTGTTTGTAACACTTCTTCCATGTTTGGTGCCTTCTTGCAGTGATGGATAATTACAAGAATGTTCCTCAATTCCTTTATGGCTTAAGCCCTGCTCAGATCGAAATGTTTATGAACGATGATAACCCATATGATCGGCAATTACAGAGAGTTACAGAGGTTGGTTTTGTATAGAGATGTCATTCTTATCCTTTCTTGAATTTGTTCTATGACTTGGACACAACAAAATTTACATGATATTTTACTGCCTGAACTTCAGGAAAGCATTTCTGCTTCTAGAAGCTATGATGAATTTGGCATGTACAACTTGTCCGGTGTGCATGAGGGCCCTGCAGGTTACAGCATGGGTATGGGAATGGGCACCATGAGCATGGGCAGGGCAGGGCGAGGATATAGAAGAATGAGAAGTTCAGCTCCAGATCTGCCATCATTGCTATTGGACTCTCGAATTATATTCCTTGGAATGCCGGTTAGTCAAACTTTATGCCTGCATCATTATCCATGGCATAACATTTCAATGTTTGAATGAAATTGTTAACTTTGTTCCTTCTATTTTCATTGTTCTGCCGGTAGATTGTTCCAGCAGTAACAGAGCTTATTGCTGCGCAATTTCTGTGGCTAGATTATGATGACCGCACCAAGCCAATTTACTTGTATATAAACTCCACAGGAACCATGGTAAGCTCTTATCTTGAGAATTGATAATAGGTAAGCAACATGTGATGTGAACTTGTACCAAAATTATTAAAATATGCTTATCTATATTTTTCCTGTGCTGTAACAGGATGAAAACAATGAGCTGGTTGCGTCTGAGACTGATGCATTTGCAATTGCTGATTTTATCAATGTAAGCCCTTATCTTTTGTTCCTCTGATTTAGTGGAAGTTCAATACGGCATAAAAACGCTATACATGTTTTGTGTCAGTATTTTCATACAAGGCTACATCCATGAAACTATGATTTCATTAGTGTGCTTATGGTGCAAACCTACTTGCGTGCAATCAATTGATTGATATTGGGCAATAAAGCCTGGTTCTTACAACCAGATTAGGGAAATGGCACCTGTTGGGACTGTGAGTCGAGCAGTATATTCTGCATATTTAATTTTTTCTTCAATATACTATGAAAGATGCAAGCATTTTTGTCTTGTTAGAGTTGTATCTGCTAGTGGAGATGTTCGCTACTATTTACAACTTTGCTTGCACAGTTTTGCTTTCTAAGGTTAGTACACTTGAATCTATTTCAGTTGTGTGATTGGTCAACCATGGCAACTGAATCTAGAGAAGATGGCCAGCCTTTCATGAATATAAACCCTTTACATGGGATTAAATTAAAGTGACTGAATCAATAAAATATGGCCAGGAATTCTAAGATTGAATGAAACACAGTTTAAGCATGGAGACAATTGCTTTGAGGTAGAGTGACAACTGACTGGTGCTCTTTTTTTTGCGGGTCTTGTAGCGAAGCAAATCCAAGGTTTACACAATCAATCTTAGCATGGCATATGGTCAGGCTGCAATGCTTTTGTCCCTTGGCGTCAAGGGTAAAAGAGGAGTGCTACCAAATTCAATCAGTATGTTATTTTTCTAAGTTCCATTCTTTTCCTTTTTGCAATTGAATGTGTGCATGCTTTTTTTGTGACTGACCTTGTGGTCTTAAAACATCATTGTTATGCTTCAGCTAAACTGTACCTGCCTAAGGTCCACAAATCTGGTGGAGCTGCCATTGACATGTGGATTAAGGTCACATCCACCTCTTCTTTCCAGTATCTATCTCAGTATCTGACAGACTACATGCACTACTAACTTTGCGAGAACTGAATGTTTTATTATTCTGTGCTCAGGCAAAAGAGTTAGACACGAACACGGATTACTACCTTGAACTTTTGTCTAAAGGAGTCGGAAAACCAAAGGAAGAGCTCGCAGAGTTTCTCAAAGGTCCAAGGTACTTCCGTGCGCAGGAGGCCATCGATTATGGGCTTGCCGATACAATCTTGCACTCTTTGGATGGTTCCTTCAAACCAAAGGTACTATTTTGGTCCATCATTCATCTGTTGTGGTACGTCTGCACAGGTAGCTTTCCCCTGACTATCTCTTCCGTTGTGGAATAGGATCTGACCGCCCAACTGGCCAAAGCACAGGAGATGCGGCAATCGGGGAAGCGCCCAGCAGCCGGAGCTGGGCGATGGTCAACTCCAAGTGTCCCTAGATAGACTAGAACGTCAGATCAAAACCATACACTAGCTTATATCGACGATGATACGCGTGGTTGTCCTATTCAGAACAGCCTACCTGTTTGTTATATACACTTGCAAGAAGAAATCCTTCCAGGGTTTGGAATAGATTCAGGGCCAGGCTGACGAAAACGTTGCCTATGAATACGATGAACGTGTAATTTCTGCTGCCTTCCGGCCAATGCAAGGCTGTTGTATTTTCAGACAGAATTCACTAGTGGAGATGCCAATCCAGTTATCCATGTGACCAAGTATTCTTATGCATGTGTTGGCTCTGCATGATGCATACTGCTTTGTGATGCGCTTAACCTGTTTTGTGTTTGACTATATGGTAGTTGAATTAATCATATCCCTTCCAAATCTCGTCGTTTTACATTCACATTTGCTTTGTTAAATTAGTTACGTGGCCATGGATGGATGGTGTGATGATCGATCGATCGATTCGATCACCTCCTGCAGAAGAGCCTGTGGGAGACGAAGAAGCCGAGGGAGAAGGCGGCGACGGCGGTGGCGATGACATCCTTGTTCCTCCTCGCCGTCTCCACCACGCCTTCCGCCCACCTCATGTCAGCCAGATGCTCCAGCTCCCCCGCCACGCGATCTCTCCACCCGCTGAACACCGTCGCCGTCTTCTCCTCGGCCGCCTCCGCCGCAGCCGCCGCCTTGGCCCTCTCTTCCTCGGCGCGCCGCTTCACCTTCTCCGCCAGGCTCTCCCGATCGGCGACGAGCTCCGGTGCAGCAGCAGGCTCTGCCTTCACCTGCTGTTCCTTCCTCTCGGTTGCTGCAGGCTTGTGCTCATCTTGTTTGCCTCTCTTCGCCATCGACTCTTCCTCTTGCAGCTTCTTCATCCTGGCCACGTCCTCCTCTTGTTTCTTCTTCTTGTTGGCTGCTTCTTCCTCTTCCAGCTTCTTCTTCTTGTTGGCTGCTTCTTCCTCCTCCATTTGCTTGCTCTTGTTGGCTGCTTCTTCCTCCTCCATTTTCTTCTTCTTGGCGGCCTCGTCGTCGGCGTCCTGCTTGGCTTGCTGCTTGATCTCCTGTACGGTGGTGGGAGGCGCGGCGGTCGGGGCGGAGCGCTTGGGGACGGTGATGGTGAGCACATTGGCCTCGAAGCGGCCGGTGATGTCGTCGATGTTGGCGTTGGAGGGCAGCTGGAACACCTTGTGGAAGCGATTGTGCTTGCTGCCGGCGGCGGGGGGGCGCTGGCCGCGGACGGTGAGCTTGCCCGTGCCGTCTACTTGCACCCTGAAATCTTCCTTCTTGAAGCCTTTATGTGATTAATTAATTAATCATCAATATATAGTATTAGCATCGATCGATCCATGCAAAAATGACGAAAGCAGGCAAAGCGATGGATCAGCTACCAGTGAGGGTGAGGCGGAGGAGGAAGTTGTTGGCATTGTCGAGCCACTCGAACTTGGGGTCAAGCTCTTCTTCATCTTTCTGACCAGGAACATGAACAGCTGCCTTGCCTCCTCCTTGCTTCTTGTTATTGCTCGCCATCAATTAAGCTGTTGATCTACCGATGGAAGAGCTCTTGCTGCTGCAATTTGCGTTCCAGATGGATGGATCTTTCTGGTGTAGCCAGCATGTATATATAGGGATCGATCGATCGATCGATCTATCGCATAGTCGTGGCCTGGCCTGGTGGTGAATGGTGATGGATCGAATATGATTCCAAACTTTTCTTGAAAACTAAGAGGCTTAGGAAAGGTTAGGGATCTGTCTATTACGTACGTGCATATATACATTTGCCTTTGCGAGTGAGCTTAATTAAGCTAATTGGGAGGAAGAGGAATCAAAGGAACTGATCGAAACCCAGCCATCGTGGAACCGATCGATTCATCCTAGTAATAGTGTTAGTATATCCTCCTCCCAAGTTAACCAACGGACAACCTAACTAGCTAGCTCCTTTGCACGCTTGTCTAGTAATTTTGGGCTGGTCATCATCATGCATGGGCCGCCCCGCCCGTGAATGAAATTGGCCACCGACGCGGTTGGATTGTTGACGTGGGACCAAAAGCAAACACGACAGAACGAAAGTAAAAAGGCTATTTTGCCTCCCTCACTATTGCCTTTGCCCCTTGCTTACATCGCATCCCTCGACCATAAAACCGATACCTTTGAACTTCAAAACCCCGTGTAAATAAACTTTTTTGTCAATAATTTAGAAGTGGTTTTTCTGAAGTGATAGATTGACCATGCTCAAACTCGCTGACATGTAAACATGGGACCATAACTAAGTGATAAAGAAAAAAATAACAAATCATAGGACCCACATTGCTAGTTCCTACTCATCTTCTCCCCTTCTTCTCTTATTTTCTTCCTCAACAAAGTTGGGAGGGGCGAGGTCAATTGGCCGGCGAGCCCCTCTGAGCTCACCCGCTCATCCACTTTCGACCTCAGCGAGTGTAACAGGGGGCCAAATAATTTGCACCGCCGTCGAGCTTTATGCTCGGACGCCTTGCCGATCGTGCCCCATCATCCCAAGTAAATTTTGGGTGATGAGTGAGGTAATGGAGGTGGCGGCTAAGCTAGGTCGTGAAGGAGGAGCAAGGGCTTGCCGAGCAACAAGCCAAGCTCGAGGAAGAAAGAAGAGAGAAATAGAGAGAGATGGATATGGCTCCCACGGCGGCAGCACACCTCAGCCCCTTGGCATGGAGGCCACCAACAATACGAGCTCGGAGAGGCTTGTTGGGGATGACGATGGAAGAGCTTGAAGATAGCAGCGACGATGTGGAGGTGGTCATCAAGGAAGAGGAGGGTGAAGCGATGGAGCATGATGAGAAGGGATGGTGCAACGATGGATGGAGTGGGAGGAGGTGGGTTGCCGCCAACCATACCCAAAAAGTTATTGTCATCATCTTTGAGCCTGAGTCATTGATGAAGGTATCCCCATCCTCGCTCCCATCGTTGATTAGTAAGGGAAAGGGAGGGGCATTGGCGTCGACCAGCGGTCGGCGGTGGTCGACCGGATCTGCCACTCAGACCCTCCCCGTGATGCATCACATGAAAAAGAGAAGACAGACGGGCGAGGATGGGTCCTAACTGTTGACTCACTGAGTCACATTAGTTAAAAAAATCATTCTAAATTATTGGAGGAGTCGATTTGTATCAGTTTACGAAGATAAAAAGATGTCATATCTTTTATTTTATTTTATGATTGAGGGAGACGATTTAACTAAAAACTATAGAGACGAGGGAGGCAAATAGACGTATTTCAAGAAAGAAAAGCTAATAGAGAAACAGAGCAAACAGGGCATGGGAAGGGATTGTCCGGCATCATCAGCGATCATCGTCTTCCGCCCATCGTTCTTTCCGTCTTTCCGGGGGGCGGTCTCAAGGTTTTACTGTCTACCTGACGTCACTCTTGAGGGAAACTCCGCAACCTCTCCAGGTCCGTCCAAGGTTCATCAAGCACAGCACAGGTGAAAACACACACAAGCCGGACCGGACGAGATAAGAGTAGAGTTCTTCTGTTCTTTTTTTTTTTATCTTGGTGAGAATCCCTGATCTCTGTCTTACCGCCGAGCTCCCGCGACTTTGCCCAAGCAAAGGCTGCAACTAAGCAGCTATTTATACCACTCGCAGGCAATAACGAGGAGTACTAGAGGAACAAATTAAAGAGGACGCCTTCGTCACACACAAGTGGCACAGCTCCTCCTCTTCCTCGATCCACCCGGCCCCTAAGGTAACCCAAAAATCCCTCCTTTTTCAGACTTTTCTCCTTCCTAGATGCCTAATGTTGTGCAAGATCCCTGCAATTGCTGCTGCTGTTCCTCAATTCTGCATTCTCGATTCCTTAGGTTAGGTTACTCTCTCTCTCTCTCTCTCTCTCTCTCTCTCTCTCTCTCTCTCGCTACTTCCTTGTGTTTGGTCATACTTATTATACGCGTGCCCTCGTTCTCTCTGCCTCCTTTTCTTCTTCTTCTTCTTCTTCAATTTTGGCAGGAAATTTCCCCTTCAATTCGGCGGTGCTAAGTCCTCACCAAAACGATCCTCGATTCAATTCTTCCTTTTCTTTCTTCTCTCTCTTTTGCCACTTGCCCTTTCGCTTTACGCTAACCAAAATATCCAAAGCCCTGATTTCGATTTGGTCTTATCCTTCTCCGCGCAGCGCACTGCTTCCCTCCTCCTTATCTGCTGCGACGACTACACAGCCTAGTGGGCTGACTCTGTCTCTATCCGCTGCAATTTTCTCATACTCCTTAGTATAAAACTAAAAAAAGAATCGAAATAAATAAGGCAGCAGTTAGTGTCTTGTTGATTTGGACAATAATTGGCAACAATTATATTGACGTGCAATCCGCGTTTGCGGAAAAAAATAATTGGCAACAATTGGTCTAGCCTTCATTATTTTTTTTTCATTTGCTGATCTTTCATTTCTATGAAAGGTGGTCGCTTGTAATTTCCCCAGATATATCCTCCCTACTAGAATGTAGCGCCATTTTTTCTTCTCCTGTGATAGTTACAGGCATTTCACGTATGCCTGTCGCCGAAATTGCCGAGCTTTTATCTGGTAGGAATGTAGCTATGACTTTGCATCAAGTCTATATACGCAATATCATACCAAAACATCTCTCAACATTTCGTACGCAATCGGCTTCTGCCAATTTATTACTAGTAGCTTGCACCCACTTGACAGTCCAGACAGTGATATATACTCGGTGTTCAAATGGGGATCAGTCAATGTTTGGGGTGATCCAGACCCACAGGCCGAAGCTGATTGGTTCTTGTCTGTGTCGGTCCATCGTACAGGCAGATAAAGTGGGCTAATTTAACAGGACACAGCAAGGTGCTGCTACCTTCCCGGCCTGATAAACAACTCCACCCTGTCATAGTGTCTCATTTTGGTATGTCCTGATACCAGCTGGCTATTCTCTTTTGCCCTTCCAGTTCAAGTTTCAGCCCGGGCAAGTTCTATTGCAATCTTGCATTGTTTGCTTTGTTTGAGACATTTCTGCATAGTTCGTTCAAGTTTTATTTTCATTCTATATGGTGTGATGCGATTAATCTTTTGAGTTTTTTAGTTCCCTAGCTATCCTATCCTGTTTTCATCTATTGTACTGAGAAGTCCTTACATATTCATGGATAATACATAAAACCTGAACCTTGTAAGATTTTCAAGCTATTTAACTTCTTTTGCTTTAGAGCGAGATTTATGTTTCTGAAAATAAAAAAAAATATGGCCTTGTTGGATAATCAAGTTTGTGGATAACATACTTTTTTTTCTCGAAGACTGAAGACTAATATTTTCTTTGATGAGATAATGAAATTTAGCATCAGAAGTAGTTGAAATTTACAGTAAATAGTTGGATTGTATGTAGATTTGTATACTTGCTTGGTATAACTATTTCATCGTATCAATCAATTTAACTATCATACAACTTCTGAAGCACATGGCAATAAAGTTTTACTCTAAGCTTATCTCTAATCTAGGAATGCTAATTGATTGAATGATGTGCAGCATGTGCTCAAGTGTCAATGTTTTTGTAATGTTTACAAGTGCTTTGTTACAACAGTCATCTGTTTTTTTTTTTTTTGTAAAAGCATTCTGCAGGCTAATGGACTGTTAGGAACTAGATTGCAGAAAACTACCTTATATTGGCTGTAAAAATGAAAAAAAATCATCAGACCTGCATGATTCATGCATGATCGTTTGATTTTCTCAGTCACTGTGACCATGAGGCAACCTCTCCAGGATTTCTATGTCACTGTTTGGTTTGGGTATTTGACTCTGCTTATTTCAATCTTAATAAAATCTGGAGGGCCGTCTTACACCGCCCCGGCAAATTTTTTTTTTGACTCTGCTTATCTTGAGTCTATGATTGCCAGTTGACTAAATTATGTGCTTTAGGAGAAATTTAAACTGGATCCTGTCTTCTCATTTAGTCGTTTGTCCTTTAGTTTTTAAACAAAGTGGCAGTAGCAGTTTTGCATTTACTTTTGTGCCTATTGATGCCTTTTTCATCACTAAATCGGCTTTATGATATATGAACATTCAGGTACTGCTGAAAGCTATCTGAGGACTGCAGCTATGGGCAATTTGTTCTGCTGTGTTCAAGTTGATCAGTCTACAGTGGCCATTAGAGAACAGTTTGGGAAGTTTGATAGTGTGCTTGAGCCAGGATGTCACTGCCTGCCTTGGTTCGTAGGGAAGCGTATAGCTGGCCATCTCACACTCAGGTTGCAGCAACTGGATGTGCGGTGTGAAACTAAGACAAAGGTTCGTCTCACTCTTAACTCTTTCTTTGTTTTTGATGGCAAACACTCTTAGTTAAATAGATGCCTATCCTTCCTATCTTTGTTTTCTCTTGAACTTATAGGGACGGTTATCATTTTCTCCTAGCTTAAGTTCCAAAGCCTAACAATAATTTTTCGTGTTGATGATTATTATAGTTCCTTTTGGACTATAAAACAACATGAGTCAGTGTAAAAGGAGATATCTGAGTGACAGTTAGTGTTCTAATGGTGATAAGTTACGCACAGCATTTTCCATTTTTTTAGATAATGGAAATGGATTACATCTCCGGCCTGCCCATGGGCGCACAACCAAAAAGTCTTAGAAGTAACAAGGAAGGAATTAAAAAAAATGGCGTGATGGGACAAACCCCCAACTTCCGCCAAGAAAAGGATCATCTGAAATAACATTTCCAAAATCACATAGATTCTAGCACGAAGTAGGTACTACGCCATCCAAACTGGAATAAAAGCTCTTTTGGCTATTAATTTCAAGCGTGTAGCAATTTTCAATTTTTACACTTTAAAAATCACTGTTACATAATATGCAGCAACTCTAATATGATATCTTATTTAACCATTATTATTCACCTGTGGTTAAGTATTTGAACAGATTGCCATTGGTTATTATTATGTTTTGTTTGATGAGTTTTATGATGTTAATGGCATGTGAAGACTGGGCATTTTGCTGTCTGCAGGACAATGTGTTTGTCAATGTTGTGGCATCGATCCAGTACAGAGCTTTGGCTGGCAAGGCAAATGATGCTTTCTACAAGCTGAGCAACACAAGATCTCAGATCCAAGCTTATGTCTTCGATGGTACCATTTACTGGAACTAGTGGAATATTAGTCGTATTGATTTCTTCTGTCAATTGCTATGTGATGCATATGAACACTGATGTATCAAGTACCAACTAACTTTTTTGGTGGTGCTATTGTTTATCGCAGTGATCAGGGCAAGCGTTCCGAAGCTGAACCTGGACGACGCATTTGAGCAGAAGAACGATATAGCAAAGGCTGTGGAGGATGAGCTCGAGAAGGCTATGTCCGCTTACGGATTTGAGATCGTGCAGACGCTCATCGTTGACATTGAGCCAGACGAGCACGTGAAGCGAGCGATGAATGAGATCAATGCAGGTACTCTATAATCCCTATATATATAAAAAAGATATTCAGAACACACAGAAACAATCATATACTCTTAGAGATCTTCCACCAGTTAGTTATACTATATGGATAGACAGATGATCTCATCTCATAATGGTAACCGTTTGTGCAGCTGCGAGGCTGAGGGTTGCTGCAAACGAGAAGGCAGAGGCAGAGAAGATCGTGCAGATCAAGCGAGCGGAGGGAGAAGCGGAAGCCAAGTACCTGTCGGGGCTGGGTATCGCGAGGCAGCGTCAGGCGATCGTGGATGGGTTGAGGGACAGCGTGCTCGGGTTCTCGGTGAACGTGCCGGGCACCACGGCCAAGGACGTGATGGACATGGTGCTCATCACCCAGTACTTCGACACCATGAAGGAGATCGGCGCCTCGTCCAAGGCCTCGTCGGTGTTCATCCCCCACGGCCCCGGCGCCGTCCGCGACATCGCCACGCAGATCCGCGACGGCCTTCTTCAGGGCCAGGCTGCATCATCTGCTGCCACCACCACCCGTTAACCCTAACATGTTACATGGAGTATATGGGTACGTAAAATTGTGTTGTTTTTGTTTGGGATGGATTCTGCTAGCTAGTGTTTGTCTTGTACGGTGTGATTACATTCACATTCTCCTGCTACTGCTGGTGCTTCTTGTGTGATGTGTGTGTGCAAGATTGTTACTATTTTACGGATATATGTGTGGAAGCCTTTTTAACCTTGTGAAATCTCAGCATCAACAAGCATGTGAATGTAATTTCTCACATGGTCAACCTGCATTGCCTCGCAGCCGGCGCACCATTTCGGCCCATTAGCATCCTGGCCCATATCAATGCACAACGTGAAGACCAAAAGAAGTCCGAACCCCATCCGTTCTTCTCGTTCCCAATTAATCTTCTTCTCCCGTTCGACTTCTCTCCCCGCTGCGGTCGCTTCCTCCTTGTCACCGACATCCAGCCATGTCCTGAGTCTTCGTCCTAGCACCGGCCGTCCTCCATCCCTCTCGTTTTTCCTCAGCTCTTTTCTATCCTGACCAACCCAAGCTTCTCAGGCCATTTGGTGTCTGCCCTTGGGGCTGCGAAGGCGACAACGGCTGAAAAGGTGACGATGAGGCCGCCTCAGAGCAACGGGGAATTTAACAATTTGTCAATTTTAGATTTGCCGTTTAACTATTTTTTATCCATATGTCAATGACATGCGAGTCCTCTAAAAATGACAAATAGTTAAATATCTCGAGAGCAACAGCAAGACACACCCGACGTGGCTGCGGTGGCAGTGGCCGGGTAAGGCGACAATGGTTGAAGTCAATGGAAGATGGATTTGAGTGTTCAGACGATGTTTAAATTCAAAGTTTCGTGGTCTTTGAGAGTTTTCGATTTTGAATTGAAAGTGTTTATGATTTGAGTTGAAAGTTTCAAATCTTCAAATTGAAGTATTGTGATTTTGAGATGGAAGTTTTTAGATTTGAATTGAAATTTTTTCTGTTTGAGATGAACGTTTTGTGACTTGAAATGAAAGTTTTTACAATGGAATAGAAAGTTTTCCAGTTTTGAGATGAAAGTTTTTAGATTTCAATTGGAAGTTTTTCGATTTCAGACAAAAGTTTCATATTTTTTAAACTAATACTCCCTCCGTTCCAAAATATATTTAGAATTTATCCTCAAATATAACAACTTCTTCAACAACATTCTTTTTCTAACTAATCACAATCCTCCATCATTCAATTTTCCTATATAACTTCACTTTTCATCCAACCACAACCTTTCAACATTTAATTTTATCTTTTTTTAATAATTGTGTTCGCCTTAAAAAATCGTTATATTCTAGGAACGGGGGAGTAGTTTGTATCAAAACATAAAAAGTGTATTTACCTCCAGAGAGGCCGCGTGTGTTGATATAGGCTAGGAATTGCCCCTAGCATGGCTTACAGATTAATCTCTAAGTTTGTTGGGTAACAACCTCGTCTACTTATCCATCTATACATAATTAATCTCCTAGAGATCGTTCCCATCTAACTCAGAGATTGTTACAAACAGATAATGCATAGGCGCTAGCGTATGGAGCAACAACTCTATCGTACGCAACTATATTATCGCATGACGCAACCACTATCGCTAACATCCTCCCTCGATCTCAACCGGCCACGCCAAGCTTGAGATTACGCTTCAATTCTTCCATCTTGTAAACATTTGGTGGTTTGGTGAATCCATCTACCACTTGATCTCCTGTCCCAATAAACCAAATTTTGAGCAGTCTCTGCGCTACTCTTTCACGCACGAAATGATAATCAATTTTAATATGCTTAGTTCTAGCATGAAAAACTGGATTAGCAGAAAGATAGGTGGCTCCTAAATTGTCACACCATAGTGTGGCTGTTGGTTGAGAATTAACACCAAGTTCCTGAAGTAACGACTGAATCCAAATTATTTCAACAGTCGCATTTGCCATTGACTTGTACTCAGCTTCTGTGCTTGATCGAGACACTGTGGGCTGTTTACGAGCACTCCATGACACAAGATTATTACCAAAGAATATAGCAAAACCACTTGTAGAACGACGATCATCTACACAACCAGCCTAGTTTGCATCTGAAAAAACACTAATGAGAGTAGACTGAGACTTAGTGATTCTGAGTCTCAGATTAGTTGTATGTCTAACATATCTTAAAATCCTCTTAGCCGCTGTCCAGTGTACTGTTGTAGATTTATGAAGAAATTGACATACCTTATTAACAACAAAAGAAATATCTGGACGTGTAAGAGTTAAGTATTGTAACACACCAACAATGCTTCTATATCGAGCTACATCTTCGACTTCTAAAGATGTGCCCTCATATGCTGATAATTTTTCTGTTGTTGCCATGGGGGTATTGCTTGGTTTGCAGTTCAGCACACCTGTTCTTCTCAAGACATCATTACTGTACTTGGACCGAGATAACACAATACCATCATCAACTTTGGTTACTTCAATTCCAAGAAAGTAATGAAGCTCTCCTAAATCCTTTAACGCAAAATCAGATTGAAGAGCACGCAACAAGCATTTTGTGCCCTCTGATGACGAACTAGCTACTATAATGTCATCAACATAAATTATAATAAACATTACTAGACCATTGTTGCAGTAATAAAAGAGAGAGGTGTCACCCTTGGATGATTTAAATCCCAAATCCTGCAACTTTGTGCTCAATCTGTGATACCAGGCTCTGGGAGCCTGTTTCAAGCCATATAAGGCTCGATCCAACTTACAAACATAGTTGGGAAAACTTTTGTCTTGATACCAAGGATGTTGCTTCATATAAACTTCTTCCTCTAGAACGCCATGAAGAAACGCATTCTGCACATCCAACTGGTGAAGACTCCAACCTTGAGAGACTGCAATAGAAAGAACAAGACGAACGGTTGCTACCTTGACTACAGGACTAAAGGTGTCCTCATAGTCAATGCCATACCTTTGCTTAAAGCCCTTGGGCACTAATTTAGCTTTATACCTGTCAATTGAGCCATTTGCTCGCTTCTTGATTTTGTAGACCCATTTGCAATCAATGAAATTCCTCCCTGGAGCAGATGGAACAAGACGCCAGGTCTTGTTCCACTGAAGAGCAAGAAACTCCTCATCCATGACATGCTTCCAGTTTTTATCAGATAAAGCTTCATCAAGAGAATTAGGTTCACCAGTGACCGCCAGATAGCCATACTTAACTGTTACGTCAGTAAAAATTTTAGGCTTGTGAATCCCAGATTGAAGCCGGGTTCTAGGATGTACCTCTTGCGTTGCAGCCACAGCAGGAGACACATGTACAGAAGTCATAGAGGATCCTGATGTGTCGGTGTCAGGAGTCGCATCAACCACACGGGATCCGGATGCACTCAGGTGTGGCGTCGTTGCATCTGTAGATGGTGCAAAAGATCCGGCGGTGGATGGCGGGACCATGCGGGGCAGATGCTCAGGGCGCACGTGGCAGGACAGGATTGGCACCGTGCGCATCAGGTGACACCGGCATGGACTCAGGCGCATGATCTATCACAGCGGCGTCGGACCACGCGCCACGGTCGGTGTTGCGCCGGTGAAACTCGTGTCTGGAGCGTCGGAGCTGCTTGGCTACATAAAATCACCCTGCATACTGTGTTCTGCGTCAAATTGATTCATATTTTCGCCCTGCAATTCTTGCACATGGTTAGAAGTATTAACATGCAGGATATGCAGTGCGTTGTCATGTACTTGCGCACCTTGAGGACTGCTAGGATCAGGAGGTAAAAGAAGGGATTCAGAAGTAAAACGAGCTCTGGCATTAGGATGTAATTTTGCAAAGGGAAAGATACTTATCCCTTGTGCATATTACTATATCCAAGGAATGTCAAGACACTTATCCCTTGTGCATATTACTATATCCAAGGAATGTCAAGACACTTCTCAAGGATGTCAAAGACAACATCACGAGATATATAGATGCGACCAGTAGGAATGTCAAGACACTTATCCCTTGTGCATATTACTATATCCAAGGAATACACATTGTTTGGATCGAAAAACCAATTTATGAGTATTATATGGTCGGAGATTTGGCCAACAAGCACAACCAAAAGTATGAAGGGAGCTATAATTAGTTGTAAGCTTGAGAAGACGGTCAATAGGGGTGGAGTTATCAATCACCTTACTAGGTAATTGATTTATGATATATGTGGCAGCCATGAAAGCTTGATCCCAGAATTTTAGAGGCATGGATGCTTGAGCAAGCAAGGATAGACCGACTTCGACAATGTGTTGATGTTTACGTTCAGCCGACCCATTCTGTTGATGAGTGTGAGGACAGGATACATGGTGAGAAATACCAAGTTGACGGAAGAAAGAGTTCAACTTTTCATACTCTCCACCCTAATCAGATTGAACGACTAAGACTTTGTGACCAAATTGTCGTTCGACCATACTTTGGAATTCATGAAATTGCTGAAAAACTTCAGACTTATGTTTTAAGAGATATATCCATGTGAACTTGCTATGATCATCACCGAAACTTACGTAATACTTATAACAACCAAAAGAATCACAAGCTGGACCCCATAAATTGGAGAAAATAAGATCTAAAGGGAACATTGACTGACTTGATGATCTAGAATAAGGTAACTGATGGCTCTTGGCCATTTGACATGAATCACAAACTAAACCAATTTTTTTGCTCAGTAGAGCAGGGCAACTTATTTTTATTGACAACCTGTTGAACTATACTATAGGAAGGATGACCTAGACGATGATGCCATCTCTCTAAGGATGGATAGACATCACGAAACACACGAGGACATGTTTATTCTTGAGGGCCGCAGCTGGTAATGGATAAAGACCTCTCTTACATATTTCTTCCAGAAGAATTTTCCTCGTTGCTTGGTCCTTTATAAAAAAGAGATTTTAGTGAAACTCAAGGAAAGCATCATTGTCTACAGCTAATCTATGAACTGAAACAAGATTTTTTGTGGCACTGGGAACATGGAGAACATTTCTAAGATGAAGATTTCTAGCAGGCGTGTGACAAATAACATGACCAACGTGTGCAATATCCATACCTGATCCATTGGCTGTACGAATCTGCTCATTGCCGTGATACTGATCTCGCATCACCATCTTGTCTAGTTCACTTGTAATATGGTCCGTGGCTCCAGTGTCAATGTACCAGTTTGAATCCACACCATATCCACCATGGCTAGCTGCATTTGCGCTCTTTTCTTCAGGAGCAACAAAATTCTCATCAAAGCGATGCCAGCACTCACCGGCATTGTGTTCCAATTTCTTACAAATTTGACACTTGATCTTTGTTCTGTTGGAG
This sequence comes from Oryza australiensis, assembly GCA_019925245.2. NCBI lineage: Eukaryota > Viridiplantae > Streptophyta > Magnoliopsida > Poales > Poaceae > Oryza > Oryza australiensis. Next base: position 7,613,205 of record JAIFGZ020000279.1, on the reverse strand, counting down.
GCGCTGAGATTGTTGTTGGAGAACCCGCTGCGACCATGGCCTCCCTATTCGCCGCGGCCACGCGAGAATCGGCCCCGCTGCCCACGGCCACCGCCGCGACCACGGGAAGCAATGTTTGCCGAGGAAGCTGATGGAGTCGTGCTGAGAAAGACTTGTTGGTCTTTCGCCAACCAATCTGCATATGCCGGATTGGATTTCTTTCTTTCGTCTTCACCTCCTTCAATCTCTTTTGCTGGCGCAGGCATGGAGCCATCAAGGAACCCCATCATTTGTGTGTTGCGAATCACAGGAAGGACCTGCAGCTTCCACAAGGCATGATTTGCCTTGGTGAGCTTCTCCGTGATTCGATGGCCAAGCGCAGAAGACAAGCTGACGCCGCCTGCTGTAGATGATGACGCCATTGGAGTTGGATGGGTATAGAAGAGGTTGGCTCTGATACCATATCAAAACATGGGAAGCGTATTCACCTCCGTAGAGGTCACGTGTGTTGATATAGGCTAGGAGAATTGCCCCTAGCATGGCTTACAGATTAATCTCTGAGTTTGTTAGGTAACAACCTCATCTACTTATCCATCTATACATAATTAATCTCCTAGAGATCGTTCCCATTTAACTCAGAGATTGTTACAGACAGATAATGCACAGGCGTTGGTGTATGGAGCAACAACTCTGCCGCACGCAGTTATATTATCTCATGACGCAACCACTATCGCTAAAGTTTGTAATTTTTAAAACAAAAGTCATAAGTCTAGCGTGGTGTGATTTCGTTAAGCGAATCAGTTCCACCGTGTGGCCGTCGTGGACAGGAAACGAGCACCTGTGGAATGGGGCGGTCGGAGCAAACGATTAGTAGCGGTTCAGATATCTACGTCTCTACCCTTCCGATTTCCGAACAGTTGCTCGGCCAAAACCAGTATCTGTCTTGTGCTCCTCGATCGATCCCAGCATGCTGCTGGAGGCACTGCATGCTTTCAGGTAATCACCAAATATCTCGCCATTTCGATCTCAATGATAAATCCAACATTTGAATGGTAGTACGATGGAGATTATTCCAAACCGACTTAATTAAACAAGATAACATCAACATGGTCCTTTTTCTTTTGTTTGTTAATTACCACTACTAATTAAAACGACAATAAGAGAAAAGAGGAAAACGATCGAAAACCATGCATGCATCATCTGTCTGAATGATCCTGAATCCATCGAGCGAGCCTAAATCTTGCCAGGCTCCACCACACCCAAGTTGTTCATAGCCACAACCACAACCACAACACATAAGTATCCATGCATGAGCTAGCTAGAAGCTAAACGACCTTCCCTTTTATTACCTTGCGCTGCAACGACGCAAATATTGACTGTTAATTTCTTGCATGCTGATGCTGGGCTATGATCAGATCAGGCCATGGCCCTGCGAGTCGCCGGCGGCGGCGTGCCGTGGCGGAGCGGGGACGCATGCCCGCCGATCCCGCCATAGGGATACGGGGCCCTATACGGCGAGGAGGCTGTGCTGCGGCTTGAGGTTGGCGGCGGCGAGTAGCTCGGCCCGTTCCTTCCACCAGCTGGACTCGGACTAGCCGAGCCCGAGAACAGCATGATGTTGTCGCCATTAGCACGCTCCGTCTGCATGGTCTGGTACAAGGTGGTATCAGTGGCCATGTCCTGCAGCTTCACCACCGTCTCCAGCGTCCTCACCACGTCGCTCATCACGGGCCTGTACCTGGGATTCCGCTTGGTGCAAGAATGAGCCATGCGGGCTAGGATCTGAGCTCCGGCGATGGAGAAGTTGGACCCAAGCCCGGGGTCTATCAGCCTGTGGAACCTCTCGGTGTCGTTGGCGTTGTGGCGAGCCCACTCAACCATTTTCTGCTCCCCGACTTTCTCCATTGCCTTCCTTCCTGACAGCACCTCTAGCAGCACCACACCGAAGCCGTACACATCGCTCATGGATGTCAAGTAACCTATAAAAGTAAGACAATGCAGGAGGAGGAACACAAACCAAGTTAATCACTAATAGAGTGCAGCCAAAATTAATGAACAATTAATATAGAGCACGCATGCATCTCACAATCCGATGGCCAAGATAGATTTCTGTTTCTGCATGGAAACACTATGTGTGTGTGTGTACGGTGGTATCTGTGATATGGGAATGTTCACCATTTCACTGATCTCACTACCTTGTATGTATATATATCAACTGATGAATCTTTGTTGCCAGATACTAATTGCTACGTACAGATTTTATTCAAGGACCAGCCATCTCTAAGTTTGCTGTCTAAGGAAACACAATTTCTATCTTGGTTAATGGTTAATGGAGATTAATTATTCCAGATTTCCGTTGCATATGCATATCTCTTTAAATATAGCCAGAGAAGATTAATCATTTAATTATAAAAAATGAGTATGCATGGTCATCAGCTCACCGGTCATCACATACTCAGGAGCTGCATATCCATATGTTCCCAAGACTCGGGTGGACACATGGGTCATATCACCAACGGGGCCATCTCTAGCAAGTCCAAAGTCCGAGAGCTTTGCGTTGAAATCCTGTATAGATAGATAGATGGACCAACATGATCAACAGAAGGAGAAAACACTAGGGTCTGAACAATCAAGTGAGTATACATATATATACACCTCATCAAGCAGAATGTTGGATGCTTTGAAATCCCGAAAGATAACAGGCCTCTCATCTTGTTCATGAAGAAAAGCAAGCCCCTTTGCTGCGCCTAGCACAATTTTCACCCTGATAAACCATGGAAGTGGAGTCCGACCTATTGAAAGCATAGAGAATTTGGCATTCAACAAGTCATGAGTTAATCCAACATTAAGCAGTAAATAAATCCAGCTAGCACCGGATATATATACTTACTCCCAAAGAGATGGTTCTCCAGGCTTCCACGGGGCATAAATTCATACACTAGCTGTCTCTGATCACCTTGCATACAGAAACCAATCAATTTCACCAGATGTGGGTGCCTTAGGTTTCTGAGATAATGGATTTCAGCCTGCAGACAGAAGAAAAAATTAATAAAACAGACGATTTACTAGGCATTCCTCATATTAATTCATAGATATATAATAATGGTAATTAAGTTTAAGATGAAAAGCATACCACCCATTCATCATGTCCTTGTAGCCCGTCACAATTGAGTGTCTTAACAGCAATAGGTAATCCAGTCCCAGGCCTTGCAGGAGCAGTTCCATTCACCTGAATCCATCCTTTGTAGACGCGCCCAAAACCTCCCACACCAAGAAAAGTCTCGGGTCGAAAGTTTCCCGTGGCACATTGTAGATCAGCATAAGTAAATTGCCTTAGTTGAAAGTCCGCAGCTACTAAGGATGGTGAAATACTTCCAGAGAATACTTCTTCTGGCAGAAAAGGCTCTGCATGAATAAGCATATATATAACAAGAGTGATCTCATAAACCTTTACAACAATAATTCAGATAAATAGTTTTGAATTGATTGGACGAAATTTGTCATAAAAGGACTCTAACCATCTGATCGAGTTGTTGTCACCAAGTCCAATTCAGGGAAACATAGAGAGAGCGTTCCCACATTGTATTTATTTTTCATATATATGCTTATGATACTACTCTCTAATTTAATTTAATGAATGATATAAACACGTCACGTGTTATATCATAATGGTAATCTTACAAAACCTAATTACCCGAATAATAATTCCTATACTTTCTTGTTAGCTACAGAATAAATCTGTGGTCGCCTTCTATTGCATCGTTTATCAAGCTATAGTAGCACGAGAAAATCCCATACAGTTATATCCATATGAGAAGTGCAACAAAAGGTCAAACTTAATATATATACTTATGATACTGCTTTCTAATTTAACGAATGGTATATATAAGTAAGTCATATCTTATCATAACGATAAACTTGTAAAACCTAACTACACGAATAATAACCTATCTACAGAAGGAGAAGCTTCGCCATTTGATAAAGGCGGAATGTGTTTCTATTGAAAGAGTGGTTATGAAGATGTTGTCGTACATACATGGATGACGATTTATCAATAGAATTGCTTTGTTTTAAAGAGTTCTGCTTTGTTTTTCATTTGGTTATGGATCAAAACTTTGTCTTTGAGTTTCATTGATTTGTTCTATTTCTAGTTGTAACAATGAACACCTTTATGCATATATCGATGCAGCGGCTGAAATATTAATATATTTCATTTTCTAAAAATACTTTCTTGTTTTCAACATTACAACCAAGTGGCTAGTATCGCTTAATTATCAGGATATAACCCCATGAGGAAATCATACAGTTATATCACTACGAGTGATGCAATCAAAGGAAGCGACGTGTCTATTTCGTTCGCAAACTACACAAGCACCTAGGCAGACAACAAACAACCGTAAACCTACAAGATTGCAAATGTAACTAAAAATTAACTTTTGCAAAGGTAGGAAAAAAATCGGCCATCCAACAAATCCCGCAATTGAACCGTCAACAAGGGCTGACCATATATCTTACTCCAGATTTCCCCAAGCCCTAATTCCTCCAGCAGAAACACAAAAGAGATACTATGTAGATGAGAAAAATTAAACTAGCACAACCTCAAGGCATAAACAAGGATCTGAGAGTACTCTCTCCGTTTCATAATTAATATATAAGCTTATTTAATGTCTGAGAGAGTAATATTTTACTACTTACTTCATTTTCATTTTATATTATAAGTCATTTTGATTTTTTAATCAAATTTTGTTAAGCTTAACCAAGTTATAGACATCTAAAATATCAAATTAGTTTTATTAAATTTAATATTGATTATATTTTGATAATATGTTTGATTTATGCTGAAAATAATACTATATTTTTTATAAATTTGATCAAACTAGTTTGGCAAAAAGTTAAAACAAATTATAATATGAAAACGATTTATAATATAAAAGGGAGTATGATCATATATATATATATATATATATATATATATATATATATATATATATATATATATATACCGGACTCTTCCGTCAAAAAAAGTAGAGGTAGTTACGCACATAAAGCCATGGAATGGTAAGAACTAAAAGGCCAAGATGATGATGATGATGCAATCTCACCACCACCGACCTGGCTAGGCCAAAGCGAGCGATCATGAAGGATGGATGCAATTCCCATCCCACAAGAGATCGATGAAGATCGAAGGTATATAACATATAAAACTAATAATGATATAATTAAGGAGCTCCATTCGAAAAAAGATATAATTAAGGAGCAGGGTGGGAATGAAGTAGAAGTAATCACTAGTGGTGTTACGGTAGTGGATGGCGTTGCTGGTGCCGGCGTAGAGGGTGGGTTCGGCGGCCTCCTGCTGGTGGTACGGGGAGCGGCCGGGCGATGATGACGTCATGCCGCCGGAGCTGAGTAGCGGTAGGCGTCCCCAGCACCCCGTCCTCCCTCCCGACGTGGCGGCCGCCGGCGCCTCCTCCGAAGCCCTCCCCCGCGCAGGCACCGACCGCCCAGCACCCATGTCGATAACCAGAGCAGAAAGCTAGCTAGCTTGTTTCTAAGCTAGGAGGAGGAGAGACATGATGGACGAGATGGAATGAATCGGAGCAGCATTTATGGAAGCTAGCGGAGGAGGAGCCGCGTGCTCATCTCCTCCATCTCCAGGAGATGACGGCTGTGGGCTGCCTGCTCCTCCTCGTGTTGTGTTGTGTTGTTACTTTTGTGACCACATCGACGATACATCGATCGATCCCACAGCTCGCGTGTGCCGTCTACTACCATCTCTATCTCCGTTGCATGTTTTGGTCACATCCTAGCTAACCCGCTTTTCCGGCCTCCATCACAACGCACTACTGGAGAAACGATTTTTCTGGATGAGACCGCTAATAGGTTCCAGGCGGGCCATAAGAGTCCACGCCTGAAAAAACCGTTTAACTCAGTGCGCATGCGGTTTGTCCTACGTTTCCACTTACATTGTGATCATAACATTTTATTGCATATATATACTACGCCGCACGGACGCAAACTCACCCGTTGGCAACGACATCGATCGATCGGTTCATTTCTATGTACGATGAGACCGATGCGTAGCATACTTGCATTGCACTGTCGGGGGCAGGGCCGCGGGTCTTTAATTTATTTGTTCCCCCATGGAATTCATCAGCAATTAATAGCTACGCACACCACAATTCATACGGTGGCGTTGGACGTCGGCTTTGGGAGACGATGACAACGTAAGCCATATGCAATGTGGGGAATCATCTACCGGTTTTCGGCTATCTTTACAGTGATTCCCAACAACCCACCATGGTGTGTGCAACTGGTGAGCCAGGTCGTCATCGTCGACCTCCTAGCTCGGGAGCTGCCTTTATTACCATGTAAGCGCTGAAAGGTGACCAAGCTATCTGTAATAAGGAGGCTTTCAAAGATACGATAAAATAATAAAAGTGGCAAGAACTATGGATTTTTTAAGAAATGATTACATCAAAAGCGTAAATGTTGGTCGGACACAATAAAGGCAAATGAAACTATACTGTCCATTATGCATGAAAGTTTTGATTAAGAAGGCCATGTACGTGCCGTACAATTTGTCCATATATCATTTAAATACAATATGAAAAGCTTATAAATACAATTTGAAAAGCTTACATTGACCGTTACTGTCAAAACTATTGTCCATATTATATACCCTATACTATTTATTAGCAGTGATAAAAGAATCATATGATTATTATATACCCTATACTACATGCAAAATGTTTCAGCCCAGGGGGTACCATTCGATCTCATCCCTTGGTGCTTGATCCAATGCCAGTTTCCAAATTTCTAATACTTATATCATTTTTACCTTTTCACCCGATACTCCCTTTTACTTTTACTTTTGTTACGAGGGAAAAAGTTATCTTACATTTAAGTAACTACATGTAGAATGAAAAAAATACTATACTTGAGGTTTTTTCTTCTTCTTTCATAAAACATGGGATGATTTTTTCATTCCATTAAAAACGAACGTTCGGTAAATGTTTTCTTTTGATGACATGGACAACAGCCTGTTAATAAAATTTATACTGTGATTGAGCCTTACACTACCTTTTATGTATATCTTTTAGGTTCTCTATGCAACAAAAACAAAACGCCTAAAACCAAGGCAAACTGCCTGCTGTTCTCATGCGGCTTTCTCACATCTACTTCCCTGGTGACGGAGCAATACAACCAAAGAAGATGCTTCATTTATTGTACTGCTGATGATGCATTACAAATACTCAAAGCACCAAAACGACAAAGACAATGGTGGAGAAGATAAACTGATCACCTGGAAAGTTTTGAGCGAGGAATTGGTTTTGAATTTGAATTATACAAGTGAAAAGGTCTTGGATGGTGGTTTGGGACTCCGGCTTGGAAGATGATGAGTTTGGCTATTTTCAGAGTGATTTACAACAACCTTTCATAATATACTATTGAAGCCAAAATGCCACCTCTAACTCATATGTTGGCTTCGTCGGCATATAAATGATCGATGCAAGGTGAAGCTGTCTGTAACTAATAGGTTTTCCAAAAATCCAATGAGATAGCGGTAAAATAAAAGTGGCTGGAACATGGATTTTAGAAGGAATGGCTACGCCAGATGCGACAATATTGGTCGGACGCCATAAAAGCAAATACGCTTCATGTTGTTCGTTATGTTTAGAATATTTAATTAAACGGCTAATGTTCATAACATACGATTTGTCCATATATCATCTAAGTACTACATAAAAAACTTATGTGAAAGTAATAGTCAAAATACTTATGGTATGTGATAACGGAATAATCAAGGATTGAACGTAACATTTATGAAAACAAGACATCTCACATATAAGTAATTATTTATGCCATATATATAGGAGGAGAAAACCAGAGAGCTAGCCCTTTGGTTTCATTTTTCTTTCTTAAAGGGATATGGGATGTTTGGCACATATATACCCTTGACAGCATGAATAACAGTCTGTCGGTAAAGTTCTTACTGCAATTGAGCTTCAGTTTGGCACATAACTTTGGGGTTCTTTCTGCAACAAAGCAAAATTAACCATCGGTTTCTAGTTCCCCAATCATAACTCATAAGCCCACTGCCCTTGGATACTGCATGATACAATTGAGGTTTCACGTAGCACGGTAGCAGATGCCTATATGGGACCATGGACACAACTCAGTCAACAGATACACATATGTTTTAGCAAACAATATAATTGCCTGTTTTTCATGCGCTCTCACATGATACATTTACTTTAATTTTTGCTGGGCACATGATATACATTTTCTTATCTGATAATGGAGCGATACAGCAAAAGAGGTTTTCTTATCTGGGATCATTCATTGTACTGGTGCTGCACTAGTCTACAGACACTAAAGTACTAAACAACAAATAGTAAGATGGCGACAAGAAAAAAGAAAAAGGGGGTAAATTGATCAGCTAGAAAGTTTTGAGCGAGCTATTGTTGATTTTGAATTTCAATTATTGTTGATGCCTTGATGCTGCTAATGTTTTGAGGCAGTCAAGGTGAAGAAGCGCGGTAATGCATATGATGTTTGGTACGGGTTGATTCGGCAATGTGAAACACACGTATGGCCCATATATTACAACAGTAATTAACCACCTCATGTAATGATGCAACCATCCATTCATTTATTGGCGAAATTGCTGCCTTAATAATGGCTATAGCCCAAACATCTGAAATTTCACTTGTCATTTATGGTTCTAGATAATTCTGGGAGTGTTCCAGCTAGTGCAGTCTGCAGGGCAGCAGTAGCCTAAGTCCTAAAGGTATCTTCAATGTGCAGTTTTACCCGGTACCATAAAATAAATACTCACATAAAACCAGGTCTTAAACATTGTGGAGCTGGTACCATAAAGAGGCAGGTTTCATGCATGGAACCGGATACTAGGAAATAAACAAATCAAAAGGCCTGACACACGTACAGGACTTCCAACTACCAACCGCACCACCACTTCATAATTTTTAACCGTTGGCTTGTGATCTGTTGACCGTTGCCTCCATATTTCTACTACCCGTTGCTCTTTGAAAGCCTTTCATCTATCTATGTTCCTCTTCCTGCAACCTTCTAGCCGTTGCCTTCCAACCTATGAAAGGTTCATGCTCAAAGCAACACCAACAGCCTGAATAGAAAGAGAATAGGTTCAAGCACAAAACAACACAATAGCAGCACAAAAACCACATTGATTGGCTCAGATGGATCCACCACATAGAAGTTTCTCAAGATTGCTTGGCTCTGATCCCACGAATCCTAGGCTAGAAAATACAAGTTTCCAGTACATGCCAAGTTTCATACCAAACCATATTCCCAGCTCTTTTAACCATGTACAGTATCCCCAAAATAGCCCACCTACTCATGGATTGCAGAATTTCAATCCTTTTGGCCCTCCAAACAACTTTCAACAGTATGCCCAATATCTAGGTTTACAACAGCAACCACAATTTGTGCACTCTGGTGGGATATTTGAGTCTCCAGCTGGTGCATCTTCACATGGATCTGATTCAGCAACACCACAATCAAGAAGGGAAGTAGAAGTAGAAGAAGTCAAAGGTTCAAGTGGCAGCAGCCCGGACGAAGGAAGGAGGGGTGTGAGAATCAACTACACAGAGGAAGAGAACTTGCGGCTAACAAGTGCATGGCTAAAGCATTCTGTTGATCCAGTTCATGGAAATGACAAGAGTGGGGAGTATTATTGGAGGACTGTAGCAGAAGAATTCAATTCAAACAAGCCTGCAGGAGGAAGAATAAGGTCAAAAGCACAGCTGAAAAGCCATTGGGGCAAAGTATCAGCAATTGTTGCCAAGTTCAATGGAGTACATGAACGACTGGATTTTTGTAGCGGGGAATCAGATGACATGTTCATGGACAAAGCTCATATTCATGATAATATTCATGATAATGTTCATGGATGACCGTGGACCAATACATGGATTTAGTAGAATCCTAGAGATCAATGATAATATTCATGATAAAGAGGCACACAAACGTCTCCATTCAAATTTGGGGGAACATATATGGCAAAAATTTGGTGGTCAGCAAACTGAGAATGCAAACTGATCTGTAGTTTAATGTGTCCTGGTCCTTGCAAGTTTATTGTAATTTCCAAATTTTTCATCAGAGTTGTTGTATTTCTGAATTAATAAGAAATTGCATTGGTGTTGGTTAATGAATCTGTAACTAGAACAAAAAGGAACAAATCACATCTATGCACAGACAACACACTAAATCCTATCAGGCGTCGGATGCACATCACCGAGCCCTCAACGATGCTAGTAACCACTAACCACGAAGTTGAAATCAACACCAAGCTGCACAGTTCTAGCATTATACCTGTTTGCTTGCAATCGGAGACCACGCCGCACCACCCAGAAAGGCTCCGTGTTGACAAACAGGTTGTAGGCAATCTTAATTGCGACCATCCTGAGTAGCGACGCCCAAAACGACCGCCATCTCCTCCGGGCAACGTCGGCTTCTGGTCACCTCCCGATTCCTCGCCGCCACCATCCAGATCCGCGGCCGCGGCGTCCCCAGCCTCCTCTTCCTCCTCCTCGACCGCACCATCACGGTCAACCGAGACCAGGAGCGACACGCCCAACCACGTCTCCGATGGCCGTGGCCAGTGGCGCGGATCTCTCGAGCGGAGGTCTGTGCGGGGCAGGAAAGGGATGGATGGGGAATCGCTCAGGATAGGGATGGAACGGATGAGAAGAAGCCGCGGCTCGCGGGAGGCAACGACCGGAGAACTAAGCTGGAGATTTTTTAGTCAAGTGGGTCCCACACAATAGATGTGGGGTGGGTTCTTTCCATTGTGGCTGTTGTATCACCCAACGTCAAATCTAGGTGGGTCCCACTTTAAGAACCAGAGTGGTACTACACATTGCGGATACCCTAAGAACACATCGCATTAACATAAGACTACTACAAGTAAAACGTCCTATATATATAAAAGTTCTTTCATGTACACATCATGTATACCTACTAAAAAATATCATCAATTTTTTTAAAAAAAATATACATATACTTTAGTATATTACATCTACGTGTAATGTTTTATCTTCAAATTTATTATATATAAGGAGAAAAAAAGATAAAACTTTGACAGATTTATATTCTCAAAACAGTTAAAATTTTTATTTTTTGTTATGATTAAAATATTAAATTTAATGTTAAGACTTTATACATAAGTATAATACTATTGAAAGTATTTAGATTTTTCGATAAAATTTGTTAGTTGATGTGCATGATGTGTACACGAGAAAGCTTGTGTGCATAGAGTATATTCCTCTATTACAAAACCTAATACTACCATACTGTCATGTATGTCAATATAAAGAGTGGTTCTTTAGTTATGATTTTGGTGATAGTGGTGAAGTTGTGATTGGTGATGGGTTTCCACTTAAAATTTTTTTGGAATTATTTTTTTTCAAATAAAAACATACGATGACATTGTTAGGCCCTTAGAAATGTTCGTCATGTTTCTAGAATGAGAAATCTTATTTCTTTGGACACTCTTCAATCCTTGTGGGATATAAATATATTGGTGAAAGTGGTGTTCTTAAGATTTTGAAAAGCAATTTTGTTGTGTTAAAAAGGCCATAGATTTGACAGTTTTTATTACTTTGGAAGGATCTATAGTTAATAGGTGTTACGATTATTTCCACAATTGCATCAAATCCTTGTACTACCAAGCTTTGGCATATGTGTTTGGGTCATATGAGGTATACATTTCCTTTGCAAGAGAGGACATTTAGATAATATTAGCAAACTTGACTTACGTGAACATTTTGTTTTTGGTAAACAAAAGAGGGTCTATGTCAATATTGTGTTTATACGAACAAAAGAGTGTCAGTTTTAGTATTGCGGCCCATCAAACTAAAGGAATTTTTTATTACATTAATTTTGACTTTGGGATAAGTCTAAGTTTCGTTCTATTTTTAGATGTGAGTACTTAATTTATAACATCCATGAATGATTTTTCTCGCAAAGTTTGGGTTTATTCTTGAAACATAAAGATGAAGCTCTATTAGTGTTTCAAAAGTAAACGGTTTTGATGAAAAATCAATCTGGCAAAATAAAGAAGTTTAGAAATGATAATGGATTGGAATTTTATAACGATGAGTTTAATAATTTTTGTGCTAATTATGATATTGCAAGGCATTTGATTGTTCTGAGAACTCCTATATGAATCATAGTCCTAGGGACTAGTCCAAATACATACCTGTATATATGGGTCACCTTAGCTTATACATGTAACTCTAAACTTGTCATGGTTGATTTGCTCTCCCGTGGTCTTTTCTCTCTCCTTATTAGAGGGGTTTTGTCACGTAAAAGATCATGCCTCTCTTGCATTTATTTTCCCTAACAAAACTATTGCAGCCAGGGACGGATCCTGGCCCTGGGCTAGAAGGGCTACAGCCCGTCTATCGAAATCCCTAACGTTTTAGCTCAATATAGTTTCTCCTGCAGACAGCCCAAACAATAGATCTGCCCCTGGTTGTAGTACATGACACAATTCGATATACCTATCTAGGGAAGCTCCGCATGCACACATACTTGTAGGACCATACATGTCAGAGCTTGGGTGGAATAAATTATGTACTACTATATGCACTTCTTCCAGGGTCAAAATAAGATCTACAGCACTGGACTAGCTTACTAACCATGTATGCTACAAAAAACTCCAAAACAATCATCAGGAGAACCAGTACATGAGATCAACGCACCCATACTACCCTTTTGGTTAGAAAGAATAAATATTTGCCGCTTCGACAACCTGAGACTGGTTAGGATCCTACGAGATGCAAGCTGGGAGACCGATCAGGATGATGTGATCCCGGAGTCCAGCTCAGGGACCAAGTTATTTTGCTTCTGGTTCTGGTCCTCCCAAACCAAGCCAACGCTGTACTCGGGGACATAGTCCTGCAACACGTGTTGATACATAGGCTCAGGTAATCAACGTACTCCATATATCAGCATAGAAATGTATGGAACATCTTCTGTTGTATTGTCAAAGGACCTGTCTTGAAAACATTAGCACCTATTTGACACTCTAATGATATACTTAGAGATTAAGTTCTGATCTAGGATTTAACCTCCAGTTTCATAACTAGCTCCTTGGCTGTCGGAGCGGAGATGATGATGCGCCTAGCCTCCTCGGTGATGAAGCCTTCATTAACAGCCAAGTCGATAAACGACAGAAGAGGGTTGTAGAATCCGTCAACATTCAAAAGACCAACCTGCAGGCAACAGTTTTAAGCAATTACATGTAAGGTAGCAAGAGCACTAGTACTGGCAAAAAGAAAAAGAATGCAACGCCTGATTCAACAATCTTGATTATTGAATATATAATACACTCACACCTGCAGAATCGTGTCTGATATCCCTAACAAATAAAAACAATCTGGTAGGGCCTTAAGACTCAAATAATAGAGGCAGATAAGCATGGATGAAGAAAAATGTTGAATTGACTGCTCTTATCCCTCCAAGTCTTTAACTTCAGCATTTTATATTTGTTGAGCAATTAATTAATATAGACAGCAACGGCAGTTTCTTGTTCATATGACACATCATGTAGTATAAGATCCTCCAATCGCCATTCCATTAGCTGTTTGAGAATATTCAAAAAGTGTGAACCATGTCTATTTATGGCCAAAGTATAAAAGATAGAAAGTGCATATCACATGCTCTTCAGTCTAAACAATTTTCTGATGTAGTGATGCAGGTAAATTATCACTTTCATAATTTGTAGCTATGAGAGCGAAATTTTTCGGTCACATGTGAACAAGGCAAGATGATAGCTGCAGATTACAACGGCCCTAGCTAACGACATAATGATAAACAAACCAGCATTTCCTAACCACTAATACAAAGTGGGTTAATTAATGAAACAAGCCAATAAGCACAAGATCTATGATTAGTTAGAATGGGTAATTTTCGCGTGAGAAGAACCATAGCCAACTGTGAGTGAGTTTTTACCGGCTTCTTATGGATTCCAAGTTGTGCCCAAGTGATGACCTCAAGCAACTCCTCCAAGGTTCCATAGCCACCTATGATTTTAGGACAAGGATCAATAACTACAGCACAAAAATTGATATAAGTTCTGGTCTCTTACACCAGAAAGAGAGAGGATAGGCCATAATACCTGGTAGAGCAATAAAAGCATCAGCAAACCGAGCCATCTCGGCCTTCCTCTCATGCATACCGGAAACAGCTCTAACTTCCCCTACAGGCTCTCCAGTTACCTACAGAAGCGTATACTAAGGATATCAATAGTCCAATAATATGCCACAGGTACATAAAGAACTACGGTATACAACATGCAAAGATCTACTAATCAAAACATTAGCAATCATCATTTTAGGAACTACACTTTTAAACATATCAACGCACTCACGCACAGCCTTTACTGTACAATCCACCTTGCATTAAAACATAAAGGAATTAAAGATGGTCAATTCAAAACCACAACTACGGATGGTTAGCAGTCTTTTCAAGATAAAAACTGGAAAATGCTATACACAAGAAATGATGGTTGTACTACTTATTAAGAAAATATGAGCTATACAACATTTTGGAACTTCCACAAGGATATGAACAAGACCATAACTAAGGATACTGTTTCATATGTCATCACGCACAATACATAAAAATCAATTTATTTACTAATCTCACAAATCAATCTTTGAGAGACAAAGATACATTAAATTCACATCGAAACTCAATATTTGGACATGTGAAATTGAGTAGTACTGATATATCATACAACAGCATTATCAGGACAAAAAAAAATCATGCAATAGCAACAAAATGCAAGTTACAGCCTTTGACTCACCTCTCTGGGCATCAGAGATTTTGGAATGATGCTGCAAAAAAGGAAGAGGGGAGCAAAAAGCTACATTAAATTCTGTCAAAAGCAGTCAAAACACTTAGCAGTAGCAGCAGAAGCATGAAGCCGATCGATCTTTTCCCATGTAGAGAAAACTGGCTAGTCTAGAAACAGCTAGACAGAAGTAGGCCGTTCAAGAACCGGACTTGTACTCCAGATAACCACTGCACAATAATTTAAAGGGAGGCAGAGCGCAGCTAGCTGTGCTCCCCCAGCTTGCAGCTGAGATAGCTAACACCCATTGCGAGCAGGGAAACAACTCGGCTTTCGGAAAGAAGACCGAAAAGGCGTTTCCATTTGAGTGAAACCGATCGGCATGCATGGCATTGGCATGGCTTGCCCCCTTCCTCCAACGGGCAATGGAGCCCCCAACCCCACCCCACCAGCAGCCTGCCCAAAGCCGTGCACTGGAGTACTACATAAGGCTGCCATTTTGGTGCAGGGAGGGAGAAGCAAAGCAAGCAGCGCAAGGACACCAAGCAAAGCAGAAGAAGCCAAGCTAGGTGGATCGAAATGGGAGAGGATGAGAGGAAAGGGAAGAAAAAGCGATAGACATGGATACTAACCCAATGACATGGCGACCTCCAGCATGAACTGCATGCGAGACCAGGCCCATGAGTCCGATGGAGCCACCCCCGTAGACCAGGTCTATGCCCCTCTCCACCTGCAGAAAAAAAGAAGCAGAAATCGCGCATCATCGATCAGGTCAGAGAGTGGAATCCACACCACAAGCACGAAGGTGAAGGTGGTGGTGGTGGTGGTGGTAGTAGTATCGATTCGTTCGGGCGATGCATGCATGCGACGAAATGGTTGTGCATTTGGGCAAGAAAGTGAGGTCATGAGTGACAGCTAGCTAGCGTCGGGGTCATGATGGCCATCGACGATCGGTGGGAGAAGGCGATAATATACTCCAGATCGCAGTGGCAAGGCCTTGCACTGCCTTTCGGCCTCCTGACGATGCAACAGCAATTCGATGAGACAGTGAATGGAAACCCAGATGGATGGACGTGCCAGCAACCTGCTCGTCCATCTTGGCGACCTGTTCATCCATGATTTTGGCATCTCCTCCATATGATCACGCACGCAAGCACGAAACCCTCATGATGCCCATGGATACAGCTGGTTTCATCAGGCCATGCGATTAATCTACTAGCTAGTCATGCATGCGCCTCCACAACCCAACCAAACGCAGGTACTATACATAAGAAGCAAATTAAACCGAATCAATCAATTTTAATTAACCGAATCAATCAATTCAATTAAAAGGGGAGCCTCTATTTTTTCGAGAAATTTTAAACCTAAAACCTCTCGCTCGCGGAGGGAAGATGAAACTCCTCGATCGAAATGGAGGATGGGAAGTAGTACTAGCTACTCTAGTTGATTAAACTCTTGTTGATTTGATTAAGTAGTAATTACCAGCTCCTTGCCGAGGTCGACGGCGGCGTCCTGGTAGCTGGGCTTCTTCCCCTTGGCGCTGCCGCAGTAGACGCAGATCCGGCTGAACCGCGACCGTCGCTCTCCCCCTCCCCCGCCGCCGCCGCTGCTACTGGACTCCTCCATGGTCGCCGGTGACAGGGCCCCCATTGCCACCCCCTCGGCCGCGATCGCGAACGCCGGCGCCTCCGCCGCCGCCGCCGCCGCTAGGGTCATGGTGGCGAGCAGGCGCGCGTGGCGTGGGGGACCTGGACCTCTCAACTCCCAAGGGTGCAGTGGCGGTGGTGGCAGCGGCCGGACGGCGAGGCGAGGGGCGTCGTGTCGTGGCCGTGTGTTGCGTGTGTGTGGGGGGATCGGAGGACAAGTCCGTCCGTGCCGCGCATTTATAGGCGTGCCCGTGGTGGACCCCATCCGTGGGTCCTACCTAGGGTTCTGCTTCATCTTTCCCTTTCTTCCTTCGTTCGGAGGAGGACGCGCTTGCTTCCGCCCCCACCTTTTTTTTTTCTTTTTTTCTTTTTTTTTTACGCCCTTTCTCACTGATGGAGAAACCTACTATTCTTTCGATTCGTAACCCCTTTAATTCTGGTTCTCGAACAAAGACTACGAAAGCATCTTTAGTTCCGATTGGTAAACTGAAATTAAAGATGACGGCGTCACGTGGCTAGCTAGGGTTAACAGTTAAATAATCCATTAAATAGGACCAAATTAATTTGATTAAATATAGGTTTAAAACAATAATAATAATGAATACATTAAAATTTAATCAAATATAGATAATTATGTTCCTCTTTTGCCCCTCTCTTTTTTCCTTTTATCTCCTGTTGACCAAGACAGGAAAATTTTGACTTTTTTATTTTTTTAATATTTTCTTTACTTACGAGCAAACGAGAGGTAATCACGAAAATTTAAGCCTAAACAAGCTAAATACGTGGCCGGTGAAAAATTCAAAAGCCACGCTCAAAATTAAAAAAACTTCCGGGCTCAAAAAGACAACCTTCGAGCCCTTTTGGGAAAAATAAAATCGCCGAACACGACAAAGCTACGGACGAACGCATCCAAATTTTTTTCGATTGATTTTCATACATGGAACGTCTCGATCGGAGTCCGTATGCGAAAGTTATGGTCGTTTTAAAAATCGACACCGAATTAGAGGACGAAACGGAAACAATGCGCACAAAACTTGTTACACACGTACAAAACTGAATTAGGAGACGAATTAACGTTTGAATATTCTTATCAATTTTGTAGATTCCTCCGATTTGTATATTATCACCAAAACAATTTCACAAAAAATCGTATATTGAGAATCATTAGTTAATAGCAATATGGTGATTTGTAATTATAATATAATGATTAAATTAAAGTTTCCTTCTATCTTCAATCACCCACCCCACACAACACCACCCCTTTGAAATTACGGATCCTTTCAAATTAATTTCAGTTGGAATCATGTAGCAAATTTTGTATGTTTTTATTATGTTTAGTTAAAAAAATAAGCACCTTCACTTTAGTCTCGGTTGGTGTTACCAACTGAGACTAAAGATCATTTAGATCTTTAGTCCCGGTTTGTAACACCAACCAACCGGTTGGTGTTACAAACCGGGACTAAAGATGGCCCGCGACGACATTTTGACAAAAATCTAACCGGACTAAAGATCATCTTTAGTCCGGTTACACGAACCGGGACTAAAGGTCTTAGAAGCTGGTGTCTTTTTAAACCAAGACTAGATGATCTTTAGTCTTAGGTATAATTGTAATCGGGACTATTATGAATTTTGGCAGATCAACCAAAGATCGTTTCTAGTAGTATGTGTCGCAACCTTCACAGAGGCAGGCAGCGTGTCTCTCATGGTGTGTGAACTCGAAATTTAAACGTGTTCCTTTAAAAAGTAAACAAATAATTGAATTTAGAGTGCTCTCTTATACACGGAGGAGTATAGTACTAGTCGCTCCTCCAATAAATAAATAAGTAATTTTTTTTCTTGTTCTTCTGTGCAGTGTGCCACGTGTGGCATGGTCGATTCTGTTCCGGGATTTTTCTTTCAAGAACTCTCCCATCTCACGTGTGAACTCGAAACCTCAACGTGCTAGCTCCTCTTCTTAAAAATAAATAATAAATAGTATAACTAAGATTAACGTGCTGGTTTATATATATCTGCAGATCCCCAGAAATTTCTTTCAACAAATTAACTTTTATTACTGTACTACTTATATTTTTCTTCAGTTTCTGTTTCTGAGTAATATAATGCGTAGTACTACGTAGTATATACGATGATCCCTTAATTGTCATATTAGCCCATAAAGCAGAAGGACACTCCAACATGCATGCATGGCGCATGGACAATAAAATGGTGACCATGCATCGCATGCAAACATGGAGAAGATTTTTGCAAGGCAATAATGATGGAATTAATTATGCTCATCCATCCCCCAAATGATTTGCTAAATAATGGTCGGATTAGACGAGATTTTGCGTACATCTCAAGCCTATGTCTTTAATGACATTAATAATTATTGTAGCGCTACCCAATATTGACCGACTTGCTTTCGCTAGCTAGCTGCAGTAGAACATATCAAGGCCTACAGTTCGTACTAATTTGCTAATAATACACTCCGGTCTACTCGCAGTCAATTAACAGTACTGTACTCTCGGCTAATGCTGAATGATGATACTGCTATGATACATCGTGTGTTTGGTTTGAAGGCGAGACTAGATGGGTTGGACCCATTTCTGTTTTTGAATAGAATGGTCTCATTATCTATTTGGCATAAGGGATTGAGTGATCCTAGGATGAGAGGGTGTGATCCTGTATCGGTGTGAGAGAGGAAATATCTTAGATTGGTCTATTAGTTTTGAGAAGCTGATCCAAATCTTAAAAAAAATATTTTCTTTCGAGATCAACATATCCAAATTAACACTAAATAAAAGACCTTGAAAAATAGGTTCGACCCAACCCGACCCAACCTATCCCATCCATAAAAAAATGCATGCTTAGTTATTCTGTTACTGTAAGTATCAACACATGAGATTATTATATTCAAATATTTTATTTGGTGTTTGGATGGATTTCCTCGGCTAGTAAGCTATACTAACACATTAGTATTGAGCATCTCTAACAGTCTCTTTATCCTACTCTTCAAGTCAAAATTTGGCAATTATGGACCAAAATCGCCCTCCAATAGCCACTCCATCCTACTTTCTAAGCTACTGGCCCAACTCTTTTTCTCACTTATCAAACTTGGCCAGCCTACTCCACTTGCCATTTGTGGATCCCACTACCTTCTATTATGTTTCTTCCTCCATTTCGGAGTGGCGCGAATGGCTGGGGGCCTGGGGTTGGGGAAGGCAAGTGACGGTGCTGCCGTTGGGAGCGCCTCTCCCTCGACTCCATCGTCATGACCTCCACGTGCCTCCTCGTCGTCGTGGCCTCCCGCTCGCTGTCGGCCCAATGAGTCCGCATTCGCCTTCGACCCCGCACAACCTCCACTCGCCCACCACCTCCTTCCTCGTGCCGTCTCCTTTGTCTACTCTTCCCAGTGCCGATTTTCGTCGTCGGTGTTGAAAAAGCCCACAACAACGACAAGGTTGGGGATGGACGAGAGGGCAGCGAGCTCGAGCGGTGTAGCATCAAGGGCAGCACGGTAGCTTCACGGTCTCCGAAGCCTCCTCACCTCTCCATCCTCTCTTTCTTCGGCGTCAGCAACCCCGCCTCGTGCACTCACGGATACGCCATTGCCGCCTGTCATCACCGTCTTGCGGACATCGTCGCCGTAGAGAGGGAGAGGGTCGGGAAGGAGCTTGGGGATGGACCACTAGGAGAAGAGGAAGAGGGAGAGAAAGAGAGGGAAGAATAAGAGGTAGTAGAGACTGATATATTTGTTTCAGTGTCATTGGTTCATATTAGAGAGAGTAGATAGAGATGTTGTTGGAGTGAGCAATAAGTTTATCTTACCAAACTAATTAGAGGGCTAGTTATATGGGCGATTGGAGAGTCTGATTTGGGAAGTTTCTTAGATTGATTTGTTAGTTTTGTTTTTTTTTGTGTGAAGCTGATTCGGATCTCAAGGAAAAATTCTCTTTCGAGATCAACCAATCCTTAAAACAAACATCTAAAAAAATGGGTTCGAGTCAACCCGACTGATCCATCCATCAAACCAAATACATGCTTTATTGCAACCATCGATGCATGAGATTATTATATTCAAATATTTTATTTGGTGTGTGGATGGATTTCCTCAGCTAGTAAGCTATACTAGCATAAGTACTAATCTGCAGGCTGGCTGGTGTCGTCCAACACGACACGCCGTACGCTCAACTTTTTGCTGACCACGATAAACAAGCCACGACCGGGGAAGATCACAACGTCAGCCATTACGAATCGAAGAAAATCATCACCACACACACACTAGTAGTCTAGTACTAGTACACTTGGTCTCCAAAGACGAAGAAGAAAAGAAATAGTAATAGTAAGAGAAAACAAGTATGCACGAGGAAGCCCATGGCGAAGCATGTGGCCATTTGTTAATTAATACAGTGATGCTTGCTGTCTTCATATGGGAGCTAGTTTGTTTAAGCAATGCAGCAGTTAGTCAAGGTCGTCAGTTACGTTGGTCAAACACTGAAACTCAATTTAAATTGTTCGATTGGCCGGTATAACTCCGGCATTAATTCCCACCCCATGCTTGCTTTCCATTTTTTTTCTAAATGTATTCTCGCCTGTATACTACTAGTATAATACTAGTATAGTACTAGTAGGTGATGTTTCTCCATTCCTGTCCTATGTGGTGATCAGATGGAGAACTCTTCGGGATGAATACGGTCGAGAACTTTTTAGTGTCAGTTTCAATGCGATGCTGACAAAAATCAATACAACAAATGATAACAATTATTAAAGATATTATTATTGTATTAGTTTTACATAAACAATATTGACGTGGTCGTGAAATTTTTGTACCATTTTTATCTCTTCACCTATTCAGCTGTTTTGTGCCAAACATAGTCCTTGTTTGTTTATGTTTGGTTAATTGCTTGCTGCGCTCTCTCGTACGTCTTGTGGGATCTTCGATCTTGTCCCTTCGTAATGAACATAATAATATGCACTCGATCACCTGACATTCTGACGCGAGTGGATATCATGGAACATTCAGGTATCTTCCGTCCATGACTCCTTCCTCGGTCACATCTCGGTAGCTTCCGTGGGTTACTGCATATGCTCTATCATCTAAAAGCCCTTTCAATCGCAGAAATAAAAAAGAAAGAATAGAAAAAACACAATTTTCACACAAGGACAAGTGTAAAACAGAGAACTATAAAACAAAAAATAACCTAACGGTTTGATTAGACTGTAAGAAAAATACATGAATTTTAAAAAAAAGATAAAAGACTTAAAATAAACTTCCCATGAGGTTATATCTCATGTTAAACTTCCTCCAAAACATGCCTGGAATGAGGCATTCTATAGAAATTTCGTATGATTACATAGGATTCATTCTGTTTATTTAAAGGGCTACACTACTACACAAATCATTTTTCATTTGGCTAAAAATGTTTTTTTGCATGCGGACGGATGGCCCGCCTACGCACAAAGGTATATGAAAAATCAGATTTTTGTATACGGCCATAGCAACCACCTATTTTCGAATGCGGTCACCTATACCGACCGCATGCGAAAATAATTTCAACGAAAATAATAAAATTGAAAACCCAAATCGGTCGAACCCTAGCCTGTCGCTAGCCGAACCCTAACCCGTCGACGCTGCCATCATCGTCAAACCCGCCACACCCCGTGAGCGCACCACCACCAAATCCACGTGGGAGAGGGACCCCGTCGTCAAATCTACGCAGGGCTGCACCGCCTTCACCGCCACTCCCACCGCCCTTCACGCTGGATCCGCCGTCGTCATTGTTGTTGCCATAGGATTTGTCGCCCCCCCATCGTCGTCGTCGCCAAACCCGGGACCGCCGTGGCTGGATCCGTGTGAAGGAGGGCCCCCGTCGCCAGATACGCGCGGGGAGGGCTCCCGTCGTCGGATCCGGGCGAGGCGGTGCCGCTACCGCCGTCAGACCTCTTCCTTATTTTCCTCAGAAAATGAAGTAAAGGATACAATCCTAAGGAATGTTTCCTTTGATTTCCTATGAATCAAAGGCATACATAAATTTTTTTTATGGAATTGTGAATCCTACAAAAACCCTATTACCAATAATATCCTTTGAATCAAAGGAGACCTCAAGGAAAAAAAACAATGGACAAAACGAAAGGTACAAGCATGTAGGCGTAGTAGAGTACTAGTACTATAGTATACTCTGATGCGTACTAATAGAAAATTAAAGTACAAGTCGTGCCATGATGCCATCTCGCGAAAATACGAGTGTATAACGTGTTCAAATCGACGTTCGCCTTATATATACAGCTTCTCGATCAGCTGCTGCTAGCTAGTACGCCATCACGTTGCCATTTGACTTGGAGTATACTGCTAGTAGTTTTAAAATTGTCAACTAGTCCGATACGATAATGGCGTGCCAAACTAGTCTGAACTTGGAACCATCGATCAGGAAGCAATCGTTATGCATGCATGCGGCACACAACCGATCATCCGGCCCCATACAAGCCGAGGTATGAATGAAACATTTATATATATCAGTGTTATCTCTGCGGTTTAAAAACAAATAAATAAAAACAAGTTAAAATAAAAGTTCTAAAACCAATATTTTTCTTAAAAAAACTTATGGTTGATAATTAAGCCGACCAAAAAATGCGTATTATGTCGTGTTCTTTCATTCGGTGATATGATGTCCAACCACAACGTATAGGTTTATCTATTGATATAACATATAAACATACCAAAGACTATATGTAATGACCCAATCATAAACTATGAAAAGTCAGGTATCTATTTCACTCATTGTCTACCGGACAAAAGGATATATATACGAAGTTGATGGCAAAACCGATCTGGAAATTCTTGCTCATCACCTGGCCCAGTAGAACCAAAGTGTCCGTGGCTGTTGGTTCCAAGTCATTGTCCACCTTATCAAACACTTAATCCGTTTCATTATAACTGGCACGAAACACTGTTTACTTTTGAATTTTAACGACTCGTTTTTTTAATATTTACAAACACTAAGAATAATGATATATTAGTATTAAAGTGGGTTATGTCCAGATGTTCTATATATGCGTGTAAAACTTTTTTTCACTTTGCTCTAACAATTTTAAGGCAATTAATAGTCAGAATTCAAATGAAAAGTAAAATTATCAGTTAGTAAGAAACAAAGAGAGTAATTAGCAATGCGGAAAATGTTATTAAGAAACAAAGAGAGTAATTTGCAATGCCGAAAATTTTATCAAGCATTTGGTTTGTGACCGCGAAGAAGTCACGGCGGGAAGGAGGTCGGGAGATGATTGGGAAAGGTTTGGCGTCACTAATATATACGTGGTGGAGATGCTTTTTTTAATGTTGCTAATCTTTAAGGGGGTTTTGGCGAAACTTTTGGAGACCATTTTTTTCTTTAAACAAAGTATTGAAGATAAAATTAACAGTCTCTTGAAGTTGCTGTAACTAAATAACAGTCGACAGATTTTAGAACAAAAAATAGTCAGATTTTTTGGCCGTTGGTTGCATAGATCAATTGTTGATGTTTACGGGCCCGCAACAGGCTAAACCTGTTGATCAGATTCGTAACGTTTCAGCCCAAAACACAGTCAATTTCCAGGTCAAGAATAAGTATAATAGGCCGACCCATTAACCAATCAAACAGGCCATCAGAAATTGGGCTATTAGCTATTGGCCCAGAGTCAGAGAAAGAAAACACCCGACCAATCATATACGAACTTAAATTAGTGCCAAATGACAACATGTGATTTAATTTGTTATAAAAAAGACTTGTAGCTAATTACGATGAGTTCAAATGATTGATGTGCCGACATCCTGAAAATAAAGATATCATCACACATAAACTTAAAAATGCATAAACCCATGAAAATTAGTAAGCTAAATTTACGGATAGGACATCTTTTGGGGGAAAAAAGAGACATAAATTTTGCACAAACAATTACAATATGCCTGCATTAAAATTACATATGTAACTACTATACAATGTAATTGCTATGTCATTGATACGTAAGTAGTACAAAGTAGCAATGCTTCATGCAGTAACTAAAAAATGCTGCAGAATTAATGAAGTCCACTACGTAAATTTTAACTGATAGCTGAACTTCATGTAATGTCATTTTAAGTTGAGAATGCTACTGTTCAAAAAATTTGGGCCTCGCCATTTTAATGGGCCTGAGAAGGGAATGGACATTATGAAGTGGGTTCCTGGGCCTATGTCAGCACAAATCACAAAGTGAATCGAACGATCAGAAATCTGACTGTAATGAGAGGAGAAAACTCTCGCCACAAATATAGCAGTTCCGATTATTTTTTATATACTTACAACTCGTCCTTTTTTTAAAAAAAATTGTTACAAATACTAAATAAAAGGCATGCATGTCTGATTATTGAAGTGTGTGGCTTTCTAGATATAAAATTGAAACTTTCGTCCATCGAACTATTTTAAGAGTAATTAGTGATCAAAGTTCAAATAGTGTAAAAGTTGAAATAGTAAAAGTCATTGTCAATATATTGGCCAACTGTCATTGTCAGCTGCTTTATATTTTGTAGCTGCTCGACAGTTTCATGCACATTTGCCTCAGAGAACCTGTCACACATCATCCCTGACAATTGAGTCCAGTTAGGGGTGTTCAGATATTCAGGCTAAAGTTTAATCCGGTTCATATAAAATTTTTAGATATTATTTTAAATTATTAAATATATACTACTTATAAAATTTATTCGTAATCGGTGGATTATTCA
This sequence comes from Oryza australiensis, assembly GCA_019925245.2. Classification (NCBI taxonomy): domain Eukaryota; kingdom Viridiplantae; phylum Streptophyta; class Magnoliopsida; order Poales; family Poaceae; genus Oryza; species Oryza australiensis. The sequence goes on along the minus strand of JAIFGZ020000279.1, from coordinate 7,588,028 downwards.
TGAGACGAATGAGCTTAATTACGTTATAATTTGACGATGTTACGTTACAGTACTATTAGGTTTAATAGATTCGTCTCGTAAATAATCCTTCGATTCTGCAATTATATTTAGCCTACGGACTAAAGGTTAATCGACGGAACGAAACGCCCCCTTAATCAGCTGCCACTCAAGTGTGCCAAGGCTAGATTTACCCATTGATCAGCGGGAGTTCCTGTTACTTCATAAAAATTTTCACACTGCTTGAGCCATCCAACCACATCTTCACCATCAAACAGAGATATTTTTGGAATGTATGGTCCACCTGAAATGTAAACAGTGGGTGATACGAATAGGTGGGAAAAATGCTGTGGCGCGTACTGTCCTGCATGAAATCCACTGCTCCTTGGTAGTATAGTGTTAAGCTCAACATAAAAACGTGCTCCTTGACTAAGGTTATCTCCAGCACTCACTCACAGGAAATCGACTAACCCCAGCATCACCTTCTCCAAGAACGGATGAGATTAAGACAAGAGGCACAAGATCGGTTGAGACTTGACTTACGGGAAAGTATTTTATCTACAGTTGCTCCTCCCCTTCTCGTCGAGTTCCCAGTAGAAATGGCTTTTCTTCAACGCTGCTGCTCGCGTCCACCCCCTACATGTGCAAAAATCTCATGGAGTCAATCTTTTTCTGCTATGTCGCCGGCTCGCCGGAGTCCCGAAGCGACGACAGTGATCAGCAGCAGTAGCGGCCCCGGCGAGAACGGACGGCCACGCCCGGTTTCTCTGATTCTTCTTCTCATGCTCACATGGTCATGGAAGCAACCGGAACTTGTTCCCCCAACCTAGCAATGGAGATTAACTGTAGGAGCTCAATCTTCCCATCGTTTTGCAATGTCCCGTCTCCTCTAGTGATCTGCCGTTAATACGTCGTCCTTAGCCTTCCCAAGCAGCGCCTCTGACCAGCCGGTGTCCGTACTCCTCCGCCATCGATGCATGCTCGCCTGGCCGTCCAGATCTGCGAGCAAGGCCATCAGGTTTTCGCTAATTTCATGTTATTCGGTTTTAGCCAATGGATCTTTTTTTACGAACACCTTAATTCGTCATTTGCTTTGGTAGTTCAGGTTTGATGGTATTATCTGATTTTCTTTCACCATTTTTTTTAAAAAAGAAAACATGAGTGTGGATTACTCGTTCTGCGAATGATCCATTAGGAAATTATATGGCTTCAAACCTGGAATTACAAAACCAATTAGGTAAATGTTTTCTGATGTATGGTGAGTAAAATGCCATTGGAAACGTTCAGGTCTAGAAACAGGACACCTTTGTAACGTTTTGGTCTGAGAGTTTGGAACGAAAAAGATGACACTCGAAAGTTTATTCCATTTATTTTCCGATTAACATTAAAAATAGTAGTGCATCAGCCCAGGGTTCTAGGAACGTTCTAATAACTTGAGCCAAGAAACTCTAATAACTTGAGACAATAAACGGTACGATACGATTGCAAGCTCTAGTTTGTTAGGCTCTGTTTGACATCTTGTTTGGTTGTAGGGACTAAAAAAGACTTAAAACTTATTAATTACACTTTACAAAGATCATATTATCCTTATGTAGTTATGCAAGCTAAAAATAAATAGTCCATTGAAAATACAAATTTAAGCCCTATGTAACCATAGCTGCTCAAACATCAGTAACTATCTTACCGAATGAACTAGTGACACAAGCAATCTCGACAGCACCTCATTTCTTGGCTACACAATTAGAACTTGCTTTCTAAATTTTCAACACTATAGTAATCCTATTTTGATACAGAACTTGCTTCCTTAATTTAGTTGTCTACTTCCATTCTCTCAACTACCATGTCACTTTTTATCAACTAGTAGATGAGTAATTCTAGCCTTTCTAGTCTCTATGAACTTAGACAAATTTAATAAAATTTAGTGAGGAGAATTAGATGCAAATTACTTATTCAATAAGTCATCTATGACCTATTCGATGTTTGGGTCACTGGTGATACCATTCCACATGCATAATAAGGGCAACACATTTCTTGGGGTGAGCAGGCGGTGGCGTGGGGCGAGTAGTGGGCGGCGGTGCGGGTGAGCAGTGGGTGACGGCTCAGCACGCGACACGAGTGAGCAGTGGGTGACGACGCAGGCGCAGGCGCGAGACCGGCGGCGGTGCGAGGCGCGGGGCGAGCAATGGCCGACACGGGGTGGAGCAGCGGGCGGCGCGAGGTGAAGCAGTGTTCGGGAGGATGGGGATTGTGCGGTGCGGCGCTGCGAGAGAAAGAAGCTGTCCAGGGCATCCACTGGAAATTAGAGTTTTAGTCCCAATTAGCATCTTTATTAAGGACTAATGGACTAATGATATTTTAATGATATTTTAGTCTCTCTTGTTTGAGATTATAAGGATTAAAATAAACTAAATTAGAAGAACTAATGTTGTTTTTAGTACAGGGCCTTAATTATTGTTCATGCTATCGTTTAGTGCCTGAACCAGTACCTCCATGCGCTCCAGCACATTATAATATAAAAAAATGCTTAGATATTTTTACATGACAAAAAAGTGTAGAGTTGAGAGTTCTAGATTCCCATGGTAAATATTAGTTATGTTGGAATTGAACCACCGTCCATTGAAATCACACCCATTTTGGCATATATAAACTTTTGGGCATGGAATTTCCCCATGGTAATTAAGGAACTCGCGGAGCATTTCACGTGCCAATGTACTGCTGCTCAAGTCATCCCGTGGAAAAATGTAGAGCCCCTAGGAGGAATGTGCGAGAACTTCTCCGTAAAATTTCGTTACAGTCGCAAGTGCTCAGTACATTTGGAAAAAATCAAAGTGAATCACTTGTGAATTTACTGCATAAATGAATTTATTATATTCCAAACTTCACCAAGATGCATCAACCTATTCCCCGTTGGCAAGAATTAGCGAGTGAACATGATTTCAAAGATTCATCTCAAAACGACATTAGGCTTAAACTACATATTTTTCCAAATTAATGCGACGATGTCTACCGGGGTGCTCGGGGCGTCGTGGGGCGGGCCTACGTACAAGTATAATGTACATTATACACATCCGTCGTGTACATCTGATGGTTCGAAAAAAATTATTATTAATTCCTGCTGCGAGGGGGAAAACACGGCCCGTATCACGGCGCACGATCCGACAGCAACCGGTGGAGGTGGATGCATGTCCACCCTGTAGATAAAAACCGCGTCCCTTGATTTAGCATGTTGCAGGTGGAGGAGCAGAGCCCCACGGTGCTCGCGATACGTTTCATGGAGATGAAACATTCTCATTTTTCTCTTTTCAGTTTTATAAAAACTGACGTGACACATTATTAAATATACATAGCATATTTTATAAAATTTCATTGAAATTCACCTTACCATTTCTCTCGAGTCTTTTTATCTGGGTCCCTTTCTCCCCGACTAGCACATGTCTGCTTCACAAGTTTCTTAACCTCTGTGACTCCTTCAGTTAATTCTTTCTGTCCTCACCTCAACAATCATGCGTTAGGGCAAGTTATAGTCCATTACGGCGCGTACATGTGCATGGCGGCCGCCGCGCCGGCGAATAACTGCACGGCCGCGCCGCCGCTTTCCGCTGGATCTGTTCCGCTTGGACTTGGATCCGCCGTGCCCTGCATGCCATGTCACCTGCAGCAGCTACCGTGTACGTACTCCAGTACATCTCCTCCATCCACGCTGCATGCGTTCCCATGGATGGCAAGCACGTACAACGATCCATCTTTCTTGCCTTTCACACCGCCCAGCATGTCGATCCAATTCCTTCCATCCACCTGACAACACAAAACTACTCTAGATAAAACTAACGACCGAGTTCTAATATAATTAATAATTTCTTTTTAAATTTAAGTATATATGTAAGCCGAAAAAACAAATAAATTGCATATACATGTAAGTCAGATAAAAAATAAATCTTAGATAACCTCCCATAATTAAATTCATACATACATACAGTAAAAACAAAAATAATATAAAACAAAGAAAATAATATAAAACAAAGATGTAAAATATAATTTTCGATCTAAACCGTTGTTAAGATGTATTATAAGTGATAAAAAATTGAGATATTAAGATATATTATAAGTGATAAATAAATTTAGATAGGGACAGAGATTAAATTAAACAGCCTAGGCCATTTGCTGTCACCCTCTCGTCAAGCAGCCATCAATTCAACTGAAATGATATTTTTAGTTACTGCAACCCACCGAGTAACACTCTACTCCCTCCGTTTTCTTTAGGATTCAAACTGTCTTAAAATAATAATCACAATAAAATACTATTTGTTCTATCAATCATTTTTAATTCAAATTTCACTCTTTAATTTTACTTTCAACCATTCTGTCACGTTCAACCATACATTATTTAATAAAATGTATTATAGTTTTTTCCTCAAAACTTAATATATGCTAAATAATATAGAATGACAACTAATATGTATTTGCTATAAGAAAAATACATCCACGTTGAGGCATGTCATCAATATATTTTAACCATTGGATCGATTTGTCTCTCAAAACTCACTACAAGTATTAGATTATTTTCAGGCCTACAGAAACAACTAACGAGACAGTTTTAAAATAAAAGGTAAGGCCTATATTGTAAATCTTAATATATCTAATACTTGTAGTATGCGTTTAGCAACTATTGTTACATAGGACCATGTTTAGAAAACTCGAGATTGCCGAGTTCTTTTAAGCAACTCGCATCGACAACTTTCTCGTTTTCTTTTGTTTGCCATAGCTTTCTCGAATGGACTCCGGTTTGTCCTGGACTGCTAAGTCATTTTAGCGGCGTTGAATATGTTATATATATATATATATATATATATATATATATATATATATATATATATATATATATATAGATAGAGAGAGAGACTTGTATATTTTCCTCTATTTTTGTTTTGAAAACTTATGGTTTTTTTATTTTTGACATAAATTAGTTCTCCCCTTTTTGAACTGATTTTCAACATATTCAAATTTCACCGAGTTTTAAGATATATAATTTTTTTAGCATGAAAATTTTGACAAAATTTCTGCACAATCGTTATGATTGTACCCTACAACGTTAAATAAATGCTTATAGCAGGACCACGCACGCAATGACGCAATGTCAAAACAATGGAATACAGAAGAAGAAATAATTGTCACAGGCACAGCAACGCTGACAGCCGCCACCTCAGCATCTGCTTCGCCCCCGCGTTCATCTGATCTACCTGCACCTGAAATAGACAGTTAAACTTACTCAAATTTTGGATTCAGAAATCAAATTTCAGACAAAGTTAAGAAAGTGCTGCCCATCATTGGGATTTAACTTGATTCCTCAACCCTATTAAATAAGAATGAAAGTTTCACTCGTCTAAGCAAGTCTCAATCCAAATATTAGGAAGTAGTTTTATACTTGTCATATCAAATAGACATTACGAATAAACTATTTTTAAACTATATGTTCAAAGTGTGATATCTTTAAAATAAATTATCATCCAACTATTTTTTCTTTTTTATTTATTTATATATCTCATTGTTTTCATTTTTAGTTCTGTGTAGAGCTAAGCTTTTATTTTTTTTTCTCTTGTCTTGTTAACTCTCTTAACATCCTATTTTTTATTTATATAATAGTATATTTAATGTTATGAACGTCAATGTCTTTTTTTCAAGACGATATGGAATTAACTGCTCTAGTCCAAACACCATATGGTACGTACTTAATTTGGAGTATATAGTAGTAATTCAGGACGAATGAACTGTATCTGTGCGACCTAATCTTATGACGGTAGTGCACATTAACAAAGACGGGCTCCTCTATTAATATATTGTTTTGGACGTCATTACCGGCCGTATGATCGCACCACGACCGAAATTGCCGACGCTTCTGTTAATGGCGAAAAGTTAAGCTTTGGAGGCATCTGCTGTTGATCAGATTGCGACTTTGGCACCTTGTCATGAGAGGACTTCTTGCATTTTTCCCATAAAAAAAATCGAATTTTAGGGGTTTTTTATGCTCATCTAAGCATCTAATTGGCCATTCCTCATTTTTTGCGACCACTAGGAATTTCTATTACTTTATTATTTTATGTAATGAAATTGTGTTGCTGTCTTAACACGTATGACAAGTAGTCGCATGTATACGTTGTTAGAGAAAACCCGTTTAGTGTGAAAAAAAACTGATGTGGATACCTTCTTTGTCCGGCACCCCAAAAAAATTGTAACCTCTTGACTAGTACTGGTCCTTACTTAGACAACAAACTTATATGATTTTTATACAATTCAAATATCTAAAAAGATATACATGTACTGTAAAGCTTTGAAAGTTGTACACAAGACATGCAAACCGAATGTTTTTTGTGATCCCAAAATAGGAGCATCTCACGCTTTAACTGAGAAGATGCAAACAAACTAAGGACCAGGCATACTTCAATTCACGAAAAGTTAACTTTTGGATGAGACTGCAACCCTTTTTCTGGCTGTACATCATGCGCAAAATCTACTTGATTTTTACGCATAAAAACCTGAATATTAAAAAGACATATATATTTAAATTTTTAAAAATTTCGACTTAAGACATCCAAAAATCAACTAACTTCTTTTCATTTTGATAGGATTTCAACTTCAAGCTTTAGCTTCACTTTATTAGTTTATTTATTTTTTTATTCGACGTGTTTAGTTCAAGCGTTTTGCGATAACAGCTTTACTCCATTAAGATTTGGGATCCAGAGCCCAAACGCCCTCTTGAAAGAAGAAAAGTTAACTTTTGGAGGAAACTACAAGTTGACAAGAGTTGCTATCGGGACCACTGTGGCTAGGAATTTCTGTCAACTTATTCTTTTTCGTGATGAAATTGGGTTGTTATCTCAACACGACAACTGGTCCTGTATGGGTAGAAAAGGATCGGTTTAGCTGATGTGGACAACCTCTTTAATTAATTTGTCTTTACACATGCATTAGGTTAATTGGCACCCCAAATTTTGTAGCCTTCAGTGGTACCGGTCCTTGTTAGAAAAGAAACATACATGTCCAAGTTTTTGCTAGCTAGCTCTTCGACTTCTTTTCGTGAACACGTAAAAGAATTACGTGTCAATATATTAGACAAAAAATTTATAATAGAGTACACAATGGGCGAGACCCAGAAAACGAAAACAAAAAAAATGAGAGAGGAAAGAGAGCCACACATACGGCTAAAAAAGTATATAAAAACTACACTCCCTGCAGACTCCAAAATCAGTGATGTCAGATATAATCTAGAGGCGGTCCTCTAAGAGAATGGACTCAAGAACCGTCGAGATTGGAGAGAGCACTGAGTCAAACACTCTGGAGTTCTGTTTTTTTTCACAGTTGTCAGAGTCATGCTCCTTTCGTCAAATAAATAAATTCTAGCATTTATAATTTACCATAGAAATAAAATTCTTTTAAGGTAACTCTAAAATTGTATTTTTAAGAACAGAGGGAATGCTAGTTAATACTACCATGCTTAATTAAGCTGCTTGCTTATGGATGTAAAGGATCCCAGCATGCAATGAACTAATGAGATATGCTGCTGATACCTCCGAATCTATCATTTTAATTGGGTAAGTACTGTATTTTCTTAAATGTTAACTTAAAAATATAACGGAACAAACTATACTTCGATAAACATTAGATTTACATTTTGATTTTTTTTCCAAAAAAATCCTCAAACTCAAAATCCCATGAGCCGTGCAGCCGCCTTCTCGTCCTAGCCCTCCTCCAATGATGAGAGGAGATGTGCGTCTTCCCGGCGGCAGCGGCATATTGTCGCTAATGAACACCGACCCCAAGGAAAACCCAAGTTTAGACCAGCCCACACACAAGCCAAATCAAAGAACACAAAAGCAAGTGACATATGTCCATCGTCTACGGAGCAGCAGCCACAACTGGTGCCTTACAACAATGCACGTACAACCTCTAATTGCTATACTTCTCAAGGCTTCAAGAACGTTGGACGCCACGAACTACGAGGAACTCCGGCAGCAAGAAGCAGGAAGTAGGGTTGGGCAATCAGTTTTAACCGCATATTCGGTTCGGATTTTTTCTTACGTAAAGTTCGGTTTGGGACGCATGAAGAATCAATCGGTTTTTGTAAATTCTAAAAACCGCATACTTCGGTTCGGTTTTTCTGTTCGGGTTTTAGTTTTTATCGGAAAAACCGAAAAAGAGGAGCCGCGCGCCACGCCCGAGCGCGAGTCGTCGGCCCCCATTCGCGCCGTGTGCCGAGCGCCTTTGCGCCGCCACCGGCCCCCTCTGCGCCCGCCGCCGTCGCCAGCCCCTTCCGCGCCCGGTGCCAGCCTCCACGCCCGCCGCCGTTGCCGGCCCCGTCCGCGCCACGCGACGAGCGTCGCCGCGCCACCGTCGGCCCACTCCGCACCCGTCGTCGCCGCCCAGCCCCCCGCGCTCGCCGCCGTCGCCCCCATCCTCTCCGGACCCGAGCGTCGCCACTCCCCACCCTCGGCGGCGGCGCTGCGAAGAGAGAAGAGAAGAAGAGAGAACTCGAGAGAAGAACAGTTTTTTTTGGTTTGGTTCTTTTAGGAGTTCGGTTTTTAGACGTATAAAACCAAACCGCACCGAACTATGCGGTTTCTATAACACCATGAACCAAAAGGTGCCTGTGCATTATAAAAAACTACTCGAATCATGACACGTTGCGTAAGTGGTGGACCAATTATGTTATGACCAATTTCACAAATGAGCTATTTTCAAGCAGCCTCAAGGAGCAACTGAAGCGATCTTGCAAAGTACATGAGAAAAAGTTTACGTATACATTACATTTTTAACTATATCATCAGACACGTACAAACTCCTTTGCATATCACCTTGGAAGGCATCCGTTTCCATCGATTCCGCATTAAAAAAACGGCATCCACAGAAGACCTAAATAACGGTTCTAACTCAAGCCAAAAAGGCCATGATCTCCATTATACGCTAGCTGTATGAAAGAACCAAGTATGTTCAATCAGACAATATATCGGCCCACCATGGCGTATGTCGAGCAGAACTCGTGGTATTCCAATAGTCTCAGCCTTTAGCTAATTCGACCTCAACTAATTCAGATATTGAGTAGCCAGTTTTCTCACGTGGATTCTCAAAAAAAAACATTTTCTCCTTAGTTAATCTTTTTTATGACTGAAATTCTATTACCCTAATATATATGCAATGATGACTGAAATTCTATTGGCGGCAGCTGCTGGCCACCAAATAATTAACACACCATCATCAACTATTGTGATGCCACGTACCGCTGCCTCTCGGATATATTTATGATGATTGTATATCATATATCTAGGCCTTGCGTTTTGGAAGCAAAGATCAGATCCTATTCCGTTTTGGAAGCAAAGGTCCATGCATGATGACAAGGTCCATCATCTCAGCACCATGGACCTTTACATTGACCCACTCACCTCGTTTTTAAAAAGATAATAGAACCAATACAATAAATTCTAATACTATTATAAGCACTATATTTTGTACTTTTCTCTATGGGCCAACTAATAGAATCAGAATGTTTTCCATAGAGGCCAGCTAATAGCACTAGAACACTTTAATCAGAAAAAAGGAATGAAAAACAGAGACATGGAAAGTCGAACATGCTAGCAAAAGATAGTATAAAAAAGCCAAGCCATTCGATTACTTAACATCGTGTAGTAAATAATAGCATATTTATATTATCTCACACACGGAGATATATATATACATAACTATCCATAAAGCAAATTTATAAAGCGCAAATTTATAAAGCAAGTAGTATTTTCACTCAAAATTTTGTTCTGTCTGGCTATTTTGGCTATTTTGTATTTATAGAAAACCATTAAGTTTTTTCGAAATTAACCCGCAGTCCGCCTGGCTATTTAAAAAACCAGTTATACGTATGATAGAGCTTATCTTAACTACTTAACCTAAAATTTTGTTCTGCCTGCTATTTTGTATTTGTAGAAAATTCCTTAAGTTTTTCCGAAATTAACTCGCAGTCTGTCTGGCTATTTAAAAAAACCCAGTTATACGTACGATAGAGCTTATCTTAACTACTTAAAAAATCTATAACTTTTCGATCATCAGATCGTTTTTTCGTCCAATCTATAAAATTTTTGATCCGTATAACCTCTCGCTCCATTGTTGCCTCGCTTTCCTCACCTCCAGCAGGCGAGCCGACTCACGCGCCTTCTGCCTCGCCGTGCATTGCCCTGAGCGACGATCGAGCACACGCTGCACGTGTGAGCTAGCGCGCTGTCGTCGAACAAGTGAGAGAAGCGCCGTGAGGTAGGATGCCTCCCGACGTCCTCCCTATCGTCAACGGCCGAAGGCATGGCCGAGCGCTGTCACCTTCCGCGTGAGGACGAAAGGAAGACGACATCTGGCAGCTTTTGGTGATTTTATATTTAGTCTCATATTTATGGTAAAACACAGACAGGTCCTATAGGCTACATCAGACCCATTGGCTATGATGTTTGACCATAGTCAACTGGGGTAAGTAAATTATAAGAAGATGCAAGGATTCGCATGCATGCAACTTATCTATTCATCAATATACTTTTCTAACTAATAATACCCGAATTGTAAATATTCTAAACTTTTACCAAATTTCTAATCGGTTTAAAGTATCAGTAAGTCAATATCTATTTTCATTATATTTTTGACTTAATTTGATGAAATTAAATTAACTTAGACTAAATATCTATCTGATATTATTTCTTAATCAAGGTCTAGTGGTACACAAAGTTAAAGACACCATTGCTTTTAAAGTTATATATAGAACTATCTATAAAAGCAAGTAGTAGTGTTTCTATCCAAAATTTTCGTCTGTCTGGTTATTTTGCAGAAAACTCTTTGAGTGTTTATAAAATTAACCCGCAATCCCAATGCTGAAAAGAAAGAGAGGGCTTGGATGAAAAAAGATCTCCTGCGTCCCTCTCTTCCGTCTCCATCCGCGCCGCGCCTGCGCCTCTCCCACCCGTCGTCGCTCGGAGCTCCTGCAACGCCGCCTGGACCTTCGCCCTTCGCCTGCTTCCCTCACTGCGTCGTCGTCTCGTTACAACACATGGGCATTTTACTAATGTGTGTATATATATACACACACACACGCTTACATAACTTAGAGGCAAGACCGATGACGATGAAATGTTGGGCCTCAGCGCCATAGGCCTTACTGCTAAGGTTTAGGTTTTTATATTGTTTATGAGGATCTATTTGTAGACTAAATTTTATGGAAGGTCTAAAATGTAAAAATTGCTGATGTTCAGTCAGAGATGATATGTTCTATCTACGACTTGGCAACCACCATTGATGATGCTAGCTAGGCGACAAAGCAGCACTTTCCCGGGAGAGACACGGAATCTAGATCATCTGTACTGTAGCTCCCGGCTCCCGGCCACTTGCTACCTGCCTTCTTCCACCTTTTCTAGCTAGCCCTTCTGTCTTCTTTTTCTTTTGCTTGTCAGAATTCTGAAAGTAAGATGCACTATAATCCTTGCATATCCAAATCAACCATTTTATTGTAGGTTCTCAAAATGAGATTTTTTTAGGTTCTCATAAGTCGGCTATGAATCGGTGACTTCTCAAAACAGGGCCCATATATTAACTGCTAGACGTCAATTTTGCAGATACAAAATCCGGCCGGCATCTGCTTGAGTTCCTATAAATACAGGCGTGGTTGCGCAGTTTACTGCACTAGCTTAAGCTTAGCTCCTGAGAGTGAAGCTTAGCTGATCGAAGCTATGAACAAGCTGTGGCGCGGGAACGCGAGGGTGGTGGAAAGGAGAGGAGGCCGCGAGGAGGAGAGAGGGACAGTAAGCGTGGTGCTTGCCCATGGCTATGGCGCGAGCCAGGCGGTGTGGGAGAAGCTCGTGCCCTCCCTCTCCAAGAGGCACAACCTCCTCCTCTTCGACTGGGACTTCACCGGCGCCGGCGCTGGAAAGGACGACGACGAGGCATACACGTTCGGCAGGTTCGCCGACGAGCTCATCGCGGTGATGGAGGAGCGGGGCGTGGGCGCGTCGGGGGCGGTGGTGGTGGGGCACTCCATGTCCGCCATGGCCGCCTGCATCGCCGCCCAACGGAGGCCCGACCTCTTCGCCCACATCTTCCTCGTCTGCGCCTCTCCGAGGTTAATTATCGATCACTATATTTCATTAATTTTTGCTGTTCCTTAATTAATTCCCTCAAGTTCAAGGACGACGACATAGCCTAATTACCGTTATTCATTCGAGATATTTAATATAATTACAATTATATTAGTTAGTCGTTGTAACAAGTGTTTGGTTCATCCAGATACTACTCCTAGTAGATAGCAGCTAGCTTTTGAGTTTTATCATTGTCAACTTTGTGTGTTAATTGTCAGCGTGTGTACGTCCACGTCAGCACACTAATCGCGACCATGCAGCAGCCGTCACGTCCACTGTTGCGGCTGCTCACGATTCACCCAGCATCTAGAAACATCATCAATTGCACCCCTAGCTAGCTTCATTCTCAGCGCGCAACAAAACAAACGCCTCCTTTTCGATTCTTTTTCCCTAAGCTTAATTGTCAAATTTGATCAATGAACATCAATTAAGATTTGGCCGGATCGATCGGGACGTCGCTACAGACACTTGCTGCTAGCTACTCTCGATTAGATCAAAGCTAGCTCTAGTCCGGATGAGATGAGGCAGGATCGATCGTGGCCTCATGTTAGTTAGTCCATGACCAGTACGTGTGGCTAAAAATTAAGGAACACAAGAAATTATCCATGCATGTATCAATCAGTCAAGATGTTTCAGATCCTTGCAACACTAACTGATTAATTATCACTCACCTCGTTCTATTGCCAAAACATGCATGATCAAGCATCTAATTAATTACTTAGCATTTCAACTTGATTGCAAGTATCTGTTAAAAATTGAATTGGGCATGCAACTTATATCTAGCTACTCTGGCAGTACAAGATAGAAACTGATCGATGAACAACAAACTGAACTAGAGTAGCTGATGACAACGCTTGCTCGATCGATCAGGTACATAAACTCGGAGGAGGAGGGGTATGTAGGAGGCTTTGACGAGGCGGCGATCCACGGGATGCTGGCAGCCATGGAGTCGGACTTCGACGCGTGGGTCAGGAGCTTCGTCCCCAACGCCGCCGGCGACGCGTCCGACGTGGAGCACCTCCTGAAGAGCTTCCTCGCCATGGACCCAACCGTCGCGCTCAAGCTGGCCAAGATGATCTTCCTCGGCGACCAGCGGGAGGTCCTCGACGGCGTGAAGACGCCGTGCACAATCGTGCAGGTGAAGGCCGACTTCGCGGCGCCGCCGAGCGTGGCGGAGTACATGCATCTCAGGATGAAGGGCGCCGCCACGGCCGTCGAGATCATCGACTCCGTCGGGCACTTCCCCCAGCTCGTCGCGCCGCAGCAGCTGCTGGACATACTCGCCGGCGTCCTGCGCCTGCGGGAGGCGGCGGCGGAGGCGGAGCACGACGACGCCGGCACCGTGGAGATTGCCGGTGGCATCGATGTAGCCATGTAGGTTGTGCATCATGCTTGTGAAAAGTCTGCACATATACGCGTCAGAGCTTCATGTGTGCTCCCTTGTATGTATGTATGTTTGTTTGTATGTTTGTTTGTGTTCAGAGCATGCATTAGTTGTACTTTTATGTTTTCCTGGGTAAACACTATCATAGAGGTTATGTTACTTGTACACATGCATGATTTGGTTATGCCGATGGATGTAAGTACCATTTTCAAATTTCAATGGGACATATACATATGCAGTTATGTTATTGACAGTATTTTATTTCCTGGGTCATGTACATTAATTTCTTACCCGGGCGGCTGAATTTTTCCCTGAAAAGAAGTCATTTTTAAAGGACATAATTGATGGAAAGATTCGTCAGCGAGCAGCCTCCGCCTCCCCCGCTAGCCACCACACACCGTGTCTCTCCACCGTTCATATTACCCTTGTATCTTAATTCTTTGATGTTACAACGTCTCAAACCTTATCTACTGTGCAGTTGCAATCTCTTTCTCCTTTCAAGTGACATCGCATTCCCTCCCCATCTCTCACTATGGGAAAAGTCCATGTTTGCCGAGAGCTTTATATCGGGCACTCGGCGAACAATCTATTTGTCGAGCGGACTCTCGGCAAAAAATAACACTCGGCAAACAGTACACTTTGCCGAGTGTAAACTCTCGACGAACAAAAACACTCGGCAAAAAAACAATTTTGCCGAGTGCCAATAAGGAACACTCGGCAAAACAGTAACCGCCGTCAACGAACAACCGTTTGTCAACATCTTTGCCGAGTGCCAGGGTTAGGCACTCGGCACAAGGCACAATGCCTTCTTTATCGAGTGCCAGGGCTAGGTCCTCCGCAAAATACCTTCTTTGCCGAGTGTCAGGGCAAGGCACTCGGCAAAATACCTTATTTCTTGAGTGTCTTGCCATGGCATTCGGCAAACATATGAAAATTTTTCTCACATATCCTCCAAACTTTCTCTATTACGTAAATACAACATGTAATCCCTAATTATCAAATTTGGTAATTTTTCGATTGGTTTTGCTATATTTCTTTGATTTATTGTATTTTCATGAATTTTTTGGCAAGTCCCAAATTAGAACTGCAAGTCATTAAAAAAATAAAAAAAATTAGTGCAAATATTATATTCATGTTATTTAGACCCTTTTGAGTCATTATGTGGTAAATGAACAGAAATTTCAAAATTTTTCTTCATGCAACATGGTTAGGAACGTGTTGACCGAATGATTTCAAAATTGTAAAAATAGCAAACGAAGTCGAAAATCATAAAATTTGTTAGGATGTCATGATATCATACGTCGAGGGGGTAAAAAATCGAGAAGGTTTTGAATATTTTATCGGTACGACGCGCATAAAACCGAAGATTCTCTGAAGACGATTATAAGTGTTGAGAAGGATTGGTTAGATTTAGAGCGAAAGTGACGGCTGAATTATTGTTTCATTTCAAATCTTTTTTCCTAGGCAATAAATATCATATATTGGTTTATGCAAAATTTTGGTAATTTTTTGATAATTTTTAAATTATTAGAAGCATAAAAACTAAAGTTTTTTTTGCCGACTATAGCTCTCGACAAAGTATAACACACGGCAAAAATTGTACAAAACCCTAGTGCGCAAAACTTTGCCGAGTGCCTAGAGCATGGCACTCGGCGAAATAAGTCTTTGCCGAGTGCCACGATGTGGCTCTCGGCAAAGCAGGTTTTTGCCGAGTGCCCAGATCGGAGCACTCGGCAAAGCTTTGGCACACGACAAATGTTTTAATATGCCCGCCTCCTCCCCGTGCCACACTCAGTTTCGAACTTAGAAAAAATTTGAGACTTCGCGTCGTCGCCTCCCCGCGCCCATCTGCTGCCGCCGCACGCCGCGCCGCCTCGCCCTCCCCCGGCGTCGCTGCCCATCGCTGACCGCCGTCCCGGTGATCGCGCCTGCCGATGCCGCCTCGCGCCGCCGCCCCGTGCCGGCCATGTCGCCCACCGCCGCCGACGCCCCCCCCGTGTCTTGCCTCCCCATGCCTGGTCGACGGTCTCCTCCTCCGCCGACGCCCTCCTCCGCCGACGCCTCCCCGCCGACGCCCACCTCCCCCACCCGGGCCGACGCCGCCGCTGCTCCTCGGCCGACGCCCCTCTTCCCTCGCCGCCGACGGCCCACCGGCCGACACCGCCCCTTTCCTCCGCCGACGCCTCCCCACCCTCCGCATTTTTCCGGTAAACATGTTTTTTAGTTATTGCAACATTTCGTTGTTATTGTAACAGTTAGTTCAAACAAAATTAGATTTGTTATTATATAAACATTTAGTTCAAACTATGACAATATTTAGGTTATTATTGATACATCAAAATAATATCATGTATTTAGGCGTTTATTAAAACGAGTGATATTTAGGTATTTATTAGAAACAAATCTATGGTAAAAGCAATGCTATTTATTAGATACATATCTATACTCCTTTGATTTGAGTAGAAAATATATGCTATATGCACGTATATATTTTTGAAGTTTATTGTATGCACGTATGTTCGAAGCCTTTTTTTGAGATGATGAATGGAGTCGCATCGCGCAGCCATGCCGTCGCTTGTGTGTCGGCCATCGAGCCGTGCTTCCCTATTTTGCCGGTGCCGCTGTCTTTACCGTCGTTCGTCCGTGTATAACGTAACCTTAGGCGTCTCCCGTTCGAAAGAGATACGAGATAAAAATATGTGTCTTCTTGCATATCTTTAACTGTATCTTTTTCAAATTGTCCACGTTTTTTGGACAGCCCGAGGATGTGTAGATGAGTTTAATTTTCATGGTCTAGTATTCTGGTCCGACTCAGAATTTCGGTAGTATCTCCCAGTTGTTCTCCGGATACACAATCTCTCTGTCGGGACGTGTATTTGAAGAACAGTAGGGAGGTGCTGCCGAAATTCTGTCTCGGAGCGGAGTACTAGAGCATGGGAAGTAAACTCATCTACACATCCTCGGGTGGGATTAGGACCTATCTTTACCTATTAGACATTAGAGGCACTCGGTAGATGGAAATAATATTTATATGATTGTTCAATATGATAGAGGATGGATGACCGTGAGTGGATGTATATGGGCCGCTCAAGTCACGGTTCGTTGACCGATGAATGGATCGAGAAGACCGATGCTTTCTTGGAACTTGCATTTGCCAAGGTTAAAGGAGCGCGTACCACATGGTGTCCCTGTAGCAAATATGGTAACATGAAGCGACAAACAAAAAAGATAATGGGCAAACACCTTTGCAAGAATGGGCAAACACATTAAGTACATTTGATTTGATCTAGGTATATCTCTTATACTTGATGACGTGTAGGTGCCTGTTTGGTGGTGCGGCCAGCTTCTCGATTGCTGGGAGCGCATGGTGGATAGGTGATGCGCTGCCGAGTGGCAGGAGACGCACTTCGCTTGCCGGGAGCGGCGTTTGATGATGCCAGGTGCACCACACCACCAAGGCAGCCTTAGCCTCAACCGGTATGTAACTAGATGGATACGTGAATTCTATTTTTCATTTCAACGGCCAATGCTCAATAATTCTTAACTATACTATTGTTTTATTCGCAGTCGGCGTCGCATGATGGGCAACCTATCTCCCAGTTCAAGGCATGGGCTTTGGCCCACAAGGGCAAGGCGACGTCCGACGTCGACTACAACCCAGAGGACGGGCCCTCGGCGTACACCAATGCGACCGTCCACAGCCGCCTCAGTCAGTACACCACGATGGCAAGGGAGCTCCATGGGGAGGATTTCGATCCTACTACCCAGGATATTGATGGAGAAGTCGTCACGAGGGTGGGAGGAGGCAAGAAGCATGGGCGGTACTGGATTGGTGACAACCTCCTCGACACAGCCGGTACACCCACTCTGTCTCAGCTTCGAGCAAGGAGCACGAGCGAAAGCCCGGCCATACGCACACGGCCGACCGCTTCACAGACCGAAGTGCAGCAACTCCGGGTGAGAAATTTTCGGTTTTGTGCTCAATTCATTGATATTTACTGATTGTTTGCTTCGTTTTGTAACATTGGGATGAAATATTGTAGGACGAGTTGGAAGAGGAGAGAAGGAAACGACAGGTTAGAAAATTCTTTTTTTCTCAATTCATTAATATTTACTGATTGTTTGCTTCACTTTTTAAAATTAAAATGGAATATTGTAGGACGAGTTGGAAGAGGAGAGAAGGAAACGGCGGGAGATTGAGATGAGGATGACTGAGATGTACAACTACGTGCAAACAATCAGTCAGAACATGGGTATTCCTGTCGTACCACCATCACAGCCTGTGGTATTCACTCCTCCACATCCTATTGTAGGCACTCCGGTGAGTCACTTAACCTCGCATTTAATTTTCTTATTTGCGAATGTTACTATCTTGACAACCTATACTATTCTATTTTTCTTTTGTGTAGCCTCAGTCGGCGGCATCAAATAACCCCACTAATGACCACGTAGGTTGGGCGCCGTGGCCACCTCGGTAATTTTCTTTGAACAATTATAATTGTGGACTATCTACTATGAACTACTATGTTTTCTTCGAATTTCGTTTGCGAATTGTGGACTGCGTACTGTGAACTACTATGTTTATGTTTTATGGATTGTGACTGTGACTACGATTGTGGATTATATTTATGTATTGTGGATTGTGAATTATGGCTAAGCTGTTGTGATTGTAGTTGTCGATGTGGTTATGCTGATTGGGGATGTGGAATGATGCTTATGGGGTTGTGGAATGATTGGGGTTGTGAATGTGATGTATATTTTAAAAATTTGTGAAATATGCGATTGAACAAATAAAATATGGTTAAAATTGTCACTTTGCCGAGTGTAACACTCGACAAAGAGGGCCTTTGCCAAGTGCAAGGGCCAAAACACTCGGCAAAGAGGGCAAACTGGGATTCTGAGAACACTATTTGCCGAGTGCCCAAACTTCGCCGAGCGCATTGACCAAAGCACTCGGCGAAATTCCCCTCTTCGCCGAGTGTTTTTGCCAAGGCACTCGGCGAAGTTTTCAATTTCGTCGAGTGTTTTCTTGCCGGCTCTCGGCAAAATTAAAAAGTTCGCCGAGTGTTTTTTTTGTCGGCACTCGGCAAAATTTTCCGTCACCGTCCACCCAACCTAACATGTACTTTTTTTGCCGAGTGTCGAAAGGACACTCGGTGAAGATTTCACCGAGTGCCCGATGGAAAACACTCGGCAAAGAGCTATTTGCCGATAAAAGTTCACCATGTGAGCTATGCCGAGTGTAACACTCGGCGAAGTGTTCGCCAAGTATTTTACAGCCTTCGCCGTGTGTCCCAGACACTCAGCAAACAGGAGATTTCCCGTAGTGTCCGTGTTCTCCTATCCCGTATCTCTAGGGCTCAAGCCTTTGGAATTTCTCGCTTCCACAGCCCTTATATTTCCAACCTCCTAAGCAAATATGTGTTCTTTGTCTCTATCATTATTCTCCTAGCTAGTTGAGGTCTACTTGTAGCGGTGGTGAATTGTGTTTGTCCCATGTTAGCACCATTTGGATATTGGGTGCTATTTGTTGAGAGAACATTTTAAGTGTCTAGACAAGAAGAGGGGAGATACTTATGTGTAAAGAGATACGGAGATGGTTAGCAAAATAAAAAAGAATATGCCCAATTTATAAGAGCTACTCGACTAGCGTATCATATAACTTATTTACATGTAGAGCTACTAGCTACTTGCACATATATATGCAATCAGTGATGGAGCTAGAAACTCTAAATTTCATTTATTATAGGGGGCAATAAATACTAATCTTTTAAAATTTTACAACAGCTATAGTGATATACAATGCAATTTTACTAAGTTTGAAGGAGGCCAGGCCCTTGGGCGCCCCACCCTGGCTTTACCCCTATATAGGACAATATTATTACATAGATAAATTTTATGGTCCTTAAAAAATTTATTTGATACCTTGAGGTACATAATACCTGAATATACCAAAATTTACCTCCCGATACCTTTTTATGAATGTTAAAATCATCCTATTATATAACAGTGATACACATATAAAAAAAGTGTTTTATACCGTCAACAGAGTGTGTTGTTATTGTCAAAATATTTACGAGAAAATCTTAAAAACATTAGATTATATATATGCATCATATATATATTTTTACAGCACAAACACCAAGATCATATTCTATCTACACATCGAGAGAAAATAAGAAAAGCAAAACAGACTGCGAAATGTGCGGTTGCGCGACATGTATTGATTTTGTTGTTTTTGTTTCTTTGCATTTACAGTTAAGTTCGGCCATGCGTAATTTACGCGGGAATTCAGAGTTATATTAAGTTTGATCATGATGTTTGTGGAAAATTAATATAGGTGATGCAATTATCTATGTTGTCAAATTTTCCGCATAATTAAACCACATGAAAGAAAAAGGGTACACGCCCTCAAGGCCTTTAAATCCACTGCTGATTACATATACACTCAATTGTCAGCTGCACAAAGTTTATAACTCAAGTACACTAGTACAATCTTTTCCTCTGCCCCTTTAATTAGTTTAGCTTGGCCCTTTTTATTCACGTTATTTATCTATGAGTAGAGGGGCAACCAGTTAATCTTGTATACTTACATTACTTTTTCTTGGATAATTCACCCAGACGGCGATCCATGGATTGAGAGACAGACTGCATGAAGGCAGCTTCATCATTGGCGCCATCATCATCTTCAACCTCACGGATGATCTCCTCGATGACAGACTCCTTGGTCAGCGTCTCCCTGCACAAGATGCTCCCCAAGTCGAACGCGGCGAGGCCCGTGTCCACGCCCTTCTTGAGCAGCATGGTGGTGACGCGCAGGACGCGCTCGCACTTGGCTGGCATCTCCCAGCCATGGAACCTCAGAATGGCGATGTCCTCCTCGGCGTCCAGTGACCTTATGTACTCCACCGTCTCCTCGCTGAATGGCTCCCGACACTGCGGCCAGTAGAGCCATTCGAATGTGCAATCCTCAAACTGCACATGTATTATGCATTATCGATCACGAACACCAACAGAAATGGAATCCAATTGATTACAGCCTGCATGTACTGAGCCGAGAATCTGTTCTCAGTGCTTACACTCTCGGGAAGACAGTATCCATGGTCGATTGGGACCATGGAGAGGCCATGGCCTTCTTCGTCTCTGCAGGTGAGGATGTTGCCAGCGTGCCTGTCGGCGTTGGCCAGCCTGATGTCCAGGACGCAGATCTTGTGAACTTCGTGCACCGGGAATGCACTAGGTCCCATGTCCTCGCAGCTGCCGCTGTTCTTCACGAACGCCTGCAAGGATCCGACCTTGAACAATGGCTGCTGCTTCCCTTGTTCAGAAGCAGGTTGCTTGAAGCTCCTGTGCATGCATCGGACCAGCGCGGTCGGGGCGACACCGGCGAAGCCAGCGGCGGCGCCGTGATGTCCTGCGAACGAACGGCGGCCACCGGGAGGATGGTCGAGGATGTAGGCGGCAACCTCTCTGATGGCGCCCTCGCCGACGCGTGTCCCCTTCTTGAGCCCCTCGCCGGTGGATGAGGGTGGCAGGCCGCGTGGGTTGTTGGCCGCCATGGGCTCCTCGTCCACCGGCTTGAACACGGCCACATGCTCCTGCCCCGACGCGTCCTGCATGAAATACGCTCCCCCGGTGCCCTCCGACGACATGATCGGGGCGTTCCCCTTCTCCATCCCGGCGAACACGGCGGCCACCAGGTTGTCGATCACCGGCGGCAGCGCGGCCTTCGGGTTGACGATGACTGGCTCGATCGCGAAGTCTCTCGGCAACGTCGGTTGGTACGGCGAATCGCGGGCGTTGCGCGCGACGATGGACACCTCGAAGTCCCGGTCGATGGGCCTGCCCGTGAGCTTGGCGGAGCGATGGACGAGCAGGTGGATGACCGCGCCGTCGGTCCTGCAGACGTCGTGGATGAGGTGGGTGTCGTCGAGCACCTCGCCCTGGAGCACGAGGCTATGGTCGTCGGGGTGGGCGGTGTCGAGGCGGTCCTTGGCGATCTGCTGCTTGACGTAGCCGACGGTGCGGCCGGGCTCGACGCGGAACCTGAACTTGTTGCCCTGCACGGTCTCGACGGTGATGAGGCGGAGGTCGGAGATTCGGATGACGAGGTGGAGCACGTTGCCGTCGGCGACGCCGTAGTCCATGATGCGGCTGTCGTTCCGCGCGAGCTCCCGGCCATCGAAGACGAGCTTCTGCTTCCGGACGACGAACCCCTTGGACGTCTGGACGCGGAGCTTGACGGAGGCGATGGAGTCGGACGCCATGACGCGCATGGGCATCATGGAGAGGCCCGGCGCGGTGAGGTAGATGAGGATGGATTCGGCAGCGCAATGCGGCGTACGGATGTCATTCAGGCGGGTGGCGAGGAGCTCCTGCTCGTCCCTCGCCGCGCACAGGGTGGCACCGGCGGCCGTCGTCGTCATGGGCCGGACAAACAAACCGATCGATCTGAGTTGCGATGGCGCGTCTGGATGAGTGAGAAATGGATGTAGCTAGCGCTAAGAGCTAATGGGCTAATGGGATGGACTGACTGACAGACTGACATGACATCCTGTGATGATCCTGTTGTTCTTGGCTCAGGCGACCGCGCGAGGGGGAGACGGCGGCGCCGGAGCGCAAGAAGGATCGTTTCCTTTGCGTCTTTGTGGAGGCGAGGGGAAACCCCACCTCTCTTCTGCTGGGACGACCAGTGATGGTGATGTCCAAAATTAGGGCGCTCTGGCGGTTTGTCGCGCTCGCCATGGCTGCCATCTGCTACCAATTAGAGATAGGGAGGCGCTGGTTTCGCCGGAACGGCCGGGGAAGAGGGAAGCGGTCTCTTTTCGGCCGAGCTTTGCACTGGTGAGAGAGATTGTGGGCCTTCTGTCTGGACCACATTTGGCCCAAAACGATGAAGAAACAAACCCATGGGCCAGTGAGCTAACTTTTCGGCTGGTAGGCCCAATCCCGGATCGCTCATCAACGCCGCTCACTTGTGTGATTTTTCTCGGTGCATCCTTGCCCACGTTGTCGAATTGAAGTCGCTCGAGTAGAAGAATGCAAGAAGAAGAAGAAGAAGAAGCAGCAACATTTAAGCTAGCACATCTACCTCCTCACCCAATTACTATTCCTCTCCTCTCTTGTGCTTCACCTCCACCTTCACTGATCGAGATGCTCCCCGCAACGGCAATGGCGCTCCTCGCCTTCCTCATTGCGGCGCTGCTGCTGCCTCTCCCCGCCGTCGTCTCCAAACCCACGCGCACCCTCTCTCTTCTCGCCACCCCGCTCTCCCACGACCCTATCACCACTCCCACCTCACACGACCAGCAGGAGCTCACCCTCCCCGCGCACCACACCAACGCCTCCACGCTCCACTTCCGCCTCGCCCACCGCGAGGACTTCGCGCTCAACGCCACCGCCTCCGATCTGCTCGGGCACCTCCTCGCCAGGGACGCCGCGCGCGCCGCCGCCCTCTCCTCCCTGCTTCTAGTTGAAGGAAACAATGCCACGCGCCCCCGCCGGCGCGGCGGCTTCGCGGCACCCGTGCTGTCCGGCCTGCCGCAGGGGAGCGGGGAGTACTTCGCCCAGGTCGGGGTCGGCACGCCCGCCACCACCGCGCTCATGGTGCTCGACACCGGCAGCGACGTCGTCTGGCTCCAGTGCGCGCCCTGCCGCCACTGCTACGCGCAGACCGGCAGGGTCTTCGACCCGCGCCGCTCGCGCTCCTACGCCGCCGTCGACTGCGCTGCGCCCATCTGCCGCCGCCTCGATTCCGGCGGCTGCGACAGGCGCCGCAACTCGTGCCTCTACCAGGTCGCGTACGGCGACGGCTCCGTCACCGCCGGGGACTTCGCCTCCGAGACGCTCACCTTCGCACGGGGCGCTCGCGTGCAGCGGGTGGCCATCGGGTGCGGCCACGACAACGAGGGGCTCTTCATCGCCGCGGCGGGGCTCCTCGGCCTAGGCCGTGGCAGGCTGTCGTTCCCCACCCAGATCGCCCGCCTCCTATTGCCTCGTGGACCGCACCTCGTCGGTGAGGCCCTCCTCCACCCGCTCGTCCACCGTAACGTTCGGCGCCGGCGCGGTGGGCGCAACGGCGGGCGCGTCCTTCACCCCGATGGGCAGGAACCCCAGGATGCCGACGTTCTACTACGTGCACCTCCTGGGATTCAGCGTGGGCGGCGCGCGCGTGAAGGGCGTGTCCCAATCCGACCTCCGGCTGAACCCGACGACCGGCCGCGGCGGCGTCATCTTGGACTCCGGCACGTCGGTGAGCAGGCTGGCCCGGCCCGTGTACGAGGCCGTGCGCGACGCGTTCCGCGCGGCGGCGGTGGGGCTCCGGCTGTCCCCGGGCGGGTTCTCGCTGTTCGACACGTGCTACAACCTGAGCGGGCGGAGGGTGGTGAAGGTGCCGACCGTGTCGATGCACTTGGCGGGCGGCGCGTCGGTGGCGCTGCCGCCGGAGAACTACCTGATCCCGGTGGACACGAGCGGGACGTTCTGCTTCGCCATGGCGGGCACGAACGGCGGCGTGTCCATCATCGGCAACATACAGCAGCAGGGATTCCGGGTGGTGTTCGACGGCGACACCCAGCGCGTGGCCTTCGTGCCCAAGAGCTGCTAATGAACTAAGCTGGATCGCACAAATTAATTCAAGGGTGTAAAGTACTACTCTTTTTTTTTGAATCGGTTCACTGCTTAATTTGTACTGTCGGGTTTCGTTAATTTGTTAATCAAAGTCTCTTCTTCTTCCTTTGGAATTTGGCAATTGGCATTGCAGGAGGGAGCTGCTTAACGTTCTTGTTGTAATCGAATCGTACAGTGAGCACCCTGGCCAGCCAAGGCTTCCGTTGGGTTGGATTCTACTGCTGCATCCACGCGCGATCACGGACACATGGCTGGCTCACCGCCGGCTTTTCCTTTTCCTCCAGCTCCTTTCCCCGGCGACCGGCCGGCGGACGGTGGCGGCCTCGCCGGGCCGCAGCCACAGGGAGCGAAGCGTGCGTGATCTTGCTCTGTTACGTTACGTCGGCAACGGTTTCATATGATATGATATGATCCCAGGAGAGAGAGAAGAGCAAGCAGCGACGAAGTGGTGATGAGCTGCCGGCCGGCCGACATGTCCCCCACCGTCAACATTAATGCCACCTCCTCTTTTCACAGATCACCGTCACCGGCAAACAAAGCAAGCAAGCACGAGAACGAGATCAATGAGATGAGATCCGCCATTGCCGGCAGCATGGGACTCTGCGCTGTACTTTACTTCCTACTGTGCACAGCCTATCTATCTGTGGCATGTGCCGTACTAATAAGTTGTGCCGATTTACGGAGGAGATGAATATGCATAACTATGGGCCATACCGGTTAAATATAGGCTGCTTACATATTACTGGACATTAAGTCTAATTAACTCCCTTAATTATAGGTCTCATCTAATTCGTATCACTCGATCGTAATACCAAATATCTTAACCTCTTAGATATTAAAATTGGTATAATCTAACTCCTTCCAGCGGTTTTCACTAACGTGTCTCGTTGACTTGGTCTAACCGGCTGAGTCAACATGTGAGGCCACATATCAGCGACTCTTCTTCTCCATTCTTTCTTTTCTCTTTCTTCTCCTCTCTTGACTAGCGGTGTGGGATAGTCGATGAGTCCCCTCGACTCTGCTGCCCACGAGGAGAGATCAACATCATGGGACCACGACAGCGGGGTGCACACCATCGGGTGGAGCTCGAGGGAGCCATCGAATGCCATGGAGGAGGTGCGTCGACCTCGTCGCCCATGACCGACCGACAAAGAAGACCCACCCATCCTCGGTCTCCTTGCGGAGACTCATGGTGGATCTGGTGCCGCCTGTTTCTTCACCCCCCTCTCCATCGGATGCCATGGATGAGGATGGCAGCCTCGCACCCTTGACCTATCGGTGAGGAATACCCACTCCTTAGTGTTCTCCTCGCGACGGCAGGCTCCGACGCAACCTACTTCTTCATCCCCCTCCCCATCGGACAGCGGACGTGTCCTTGCCATAGGTGGGGAAAGGAAGAAAGTAAGAGAGGAGAAAGAGAGAGGTCGCTGACATGTGGGCCTCATATGTTGACTTGTCCAGTTGGGCCATGTTAACGAGCCACGTCAGTAAAAACACCGTCAATACTATCAAAGGGGAAGGGGGAGGGTCAAATTACACTTGTTTAACATAGTTAGGGTCCAAGATATATGGTATCGCAGTTGAGGGATACGAATCCGATTGGGTAGAGGCAAAGTGAAGTTATTCCTATTACTGGACGCGCATGCCATGGCCCCCCATGGATCGAAAGCCCATATACACGAAAAAGTCCGTATGCAAATGTGCACCCCGAAAGCTGGGCTGGGGACTGGCTATATAATCATAGTGGACCGGGGCCATATATAGAGACCTTGGATGTTGTTACCTTAATCATCATCCGAGGTCAATTGTTCAGCCGATTTGAGCGGCCATTCATTACAGTAGCTTATCATGATCAGCAACTTGTGTTATATATACTAGCCACGTACCAGTCTACGTACGACTATATCGATCGTACTCTAGTTACTCGCGCGTGTTAGCTTGTCGTGGACGGTCGCAGACAAGCAGCGAGCACATATATGTGACCACTAGCTAATCAAAGAATGCATGCATGCATATGGATGCAGAGACGAGATAATGGGATGAAAAGAAAGAAAGCCCGGTGCTACAGAAGAGAGATCCGTGGCTGATGAGATCACCCCAAGATCTCGAGGATCGATCGAGTAAATGTCCGGCTGGGCGGGCTGGGCATACATCCAGTTGATAGATTCACCAGACATTCAGTGGAGTGCTAGCTCAGACTACACCAGATCAGCCCATAAGTGAGGTGTTATTAGTGACGGGTCAAAGTGTCTCGTTATAAATGATCTTACCTGTGATGGGTTTAACTAAAATCTGTTCAAAATGAAGTTATGAGACGTGACCCGTAATTGATAAATAGTTGTCTGTGACGGGCATATATATATATATATATATATATATATATATATATATATATATATATATATATATGAACCCGACATACCACACCTTTGACAGACCCACATAATAGAGGTCTGTCACAGGTGACCCTCTTACCTGTGATGGGTTTATCAGTATATATAGCCTATTAGTGACAAGTATTCTCACTCTGAAAGGTTGTCCATCTAATTCGTTAAAGATGAAAAGTCATCTCTAACGGGTCTTCTTGCCACCCTGTCACTGTCGGAGGCCACCGATAACAAAATCATTTTTAGTCTCTCTCTCTCTCCAACCTTTCTCTCAGTCTCTCTCCCTATCTCTTCCTCTCAGTTCGTGGAGCCGGCAGGTGTGTCGGGGCGAACGACGGCGTCAACGGAGGCAGCGCTGGTGGGTGCGCGGGGCCGGAGGCAGAGGCTAGGGGTGGACGAAAAACTCGCGGCTCGCTAGCTCGCTCGGCTCATGGTTGGCTTGACTCGGCTCGGCTTGGCTTGTTGAGAAATGTTAACGAACTAAGCCAAGTGTTTAGCTTGTTAGCTATAACGAGCTAGCTCGAGCCGGCTCGCGAGCTGCTCGTGAGCTCAACGAGCCAGATACAATTTACAAAGTAGGGCCATGGGCTATGAAGAAAACTTTTATGATGTGGCAATAAGTTAATAACTTTTATGATTTTATGATGGTCAATATGGGCCTAATGATTTGGATTGTAATAGTAATGATATCTAATCTAGTTACATCATTGTATTTGCATTTGCATGGATGATTATCGATGGACAAGTGTTATTATGTTAATTATGGACTTAATATGTTACTTTTACTTTTTTATGTTGTATATTTACATGCTTGATGGACTCAGAAAGAAATGGATATGTTATTTCTACACAAAGTACACTATATTGAAATGGCTCGCGAGCTAAACGAGCTAGCTCGAGCCAGTTCACGAGCCGAGCCGGCCTCCTGGCTCGTTAGTATAACAAGCCGAGCCAAACCAGCTCGTTATACTAACAAGCCAGAGCGAGCCGAGCCAAGCCGGCTCGGTATCCAGCCCTAGCGGAGGCGGCACCGGTGTCGACGCCGGTGAGAGGCGAAGGTGGAGTCGGTGGGAGATCGGGGACGAAGCCAAACTGGCGGGTACCCAGGGATAGAGGCTGCGTCGACGCCGACAGGAGCTCGGGGGTGAATGTTGCGTCTCAAGGTCCCAACGCCGTCTGCCCCTCCGCCTCCAGATCTGGCCTGGGAGGTCGAGGGTCACCGGGTATGACCGTCCCTGACCTCATGGCGGTCAGATCCAGTGGGGGCAGATGGTGGTGCCGGTGGGAGGTCAAGCGCGGAGGTGAAGATTGAGGCGGTGGAAGATCGGGGACAAAGCCAAAGCCAGCAGGTGCTTGGGGTCGGAGGCCGCACCGATGCTGGTAGGAGCTCGGGGTGGAGGTCGCCTCTCAAGGTCCCAATGCCGTCCGCCCCTTCACCTTAGATTCGGCCTACCCAAGGTAAACCTAATCTGTGATGCATTTCATTGCCCCTTCGTGTGTAAAATTGTGAGATGAATGCAACTGCAACGAGCAAAAGAACAAAATATATTTTGTCCTTTTTTTCACCGGTAACCTGCACCATTGACGGGCCGCATTGTTCTACTCATCACAGGCATTGCGATGCGACCAGTCAAAAGGGGTTAACATCACCTGTGTCGGGTTGTCATTTGTAATCCGTCAGAGGTGATCCATATCAGTGATAGGCTTACCCATTAAAGATGAGTTTAGTCATCACTGATCACTCATCTCGGACTAACGCTCTATTGAACTCGTCACTGATGACCTAAGCCAGTGATGACCTGAGCCAGCGTAGTGTCAACTGATCTGATGTTGGCCCGCTTTAATTTGGATCCGATCCGCTGCTCGCAAAACACTTCATCGCGATCTCGTTTCGTTATCGCTTTTGATAGACACGCCGATCGATGATGAAGACGAGCTCATGCATGGTGAATCAATATGATATCCAGCTGCATGTTTCCTTAGCTGATGCTTGCCAACCGGCAGCGGCAGACAGATCCATGATCCATCCATCATACGCCGATACTAGTAGTTGGTGCAGGTGATGGATATTACACCCATGCAAGCAGAAGCACGGTACGGCGACCAATTGATTTCATGGATCGACTCGGGCAGCCTGACATGCATGCTTGTATCTGAATTCTCAAATCTGAACAGATACCTGTCCTTACTTGCTACTACTCCTTAATTTCAAGTCTGAATAGCATGTTATTAGCAGTCTGCATATGGTTTGTCTCCCTAATTATATTTGGGGGCGAAAGGTATCAGCTACATGGGCTATTAACTTTGTGGTCTTTAATTAATTAAACCATGCGTGCATCTACTAATTAAAGTCATACTCCAAACTAATTTTTTCGAGGACAATACTCCAAACTAATTAAGCAACTTATATACTTATTTGGCAAACGAACGACGCGACAACTCGATCAAGTACCTGCTTTACTCCTTACGTGATTTGTAATATTAGGATGTAATATTAGGATGTGTTCCATCCAATCAAAATCCATAATATTTTAGGATAATAAAAATATATATATTATGCTATTTTTAATTAAAGGTGTCAATTTTACATTTCCAAAGATGTCACCTACTCCATCCTTTCCAAAATAAATAAATCTTCAAATTCGTTGTACTAAATGGTGCAACATCTAATCCTAGGATGGTTTATGTTGGGAAGAAGAAAATAAGCAGTAAGACATTTAATTGATGGTTAAAATGGATCATACAATAGATTGTTTTATTTTTATTGTTTCATAGGCAATACATGGATCATACAATAGATTGTTTTATTTTTATTGTTTCATAGGCAATACATAGGAGAGACAAGTTGTATTAAAACTATACTATAGATATGATTTCATCAAGATAAAACTAACATGCATCTTAATAATGAGAATGAACTCCTAGTAAGAGTGGCCTTACATATCTTTAATTTGAACAATCATGCAAGGTACTACTAGGGATGTAAGCAATGATGAAGGGAGATGGATTTTTATCCCTTGAGAGAATATTCTCTCTTTTTTTATGTCATGTAAAAGTCATTGAAACTTTTTAAAAATAATAATATAAATTAATATAGAATATATCACACCAGCTCAAATTCGACTTCTACAATTTATAACAAAAGAAACAAATCAAACTGAAACTAATTAACGTGTTATATTTTTATTTTCGTTACAATTTGTCGAAGTTGAATTTAACTTTATGAAGTAATATATCTCATAATATATCTTTTTAAAAGAATTATTTTATAACTATTTAGATGTCATGAAAAAAGATTGGATATCCCTTTGAAAGACAAAACATTTTTTCGTGATGTCGATCTGGAACATACTGAGGACTGAGGACTATTAAAGTAGTATACTACAGTATACATATATGTATGTAGATGATCCAAGTACTGAATTTAAAGGTGTAGTACATGAGGTTCTACTACTACGACAGGACGACTGTGATGAGTTTTGGGTAGGCCATAGACGCATGCATATATATATATATATATATATATATATATATATATATATATCAAAATTTAGTTGGTTTAATGCATCTTCGACCTATCTGATAAAATAATAAAAAATTAAAAAAATATAAAATTTGGTATATAAGATGGTATTAATTAATATGTAGAACAATTTGAACGGTTTGGATTTTTAATTTAAGTTTTCAAATTAGAGATTCGGACATGCCACACGGGATGGGGCCGTACGGCGCGCCACACAGTAGCCCATCTATATATATATATAAGTTCAAATTGTTTTACATATTAATATCTCCTTGTATACTAAATTTTACATTTTTTTGAAATTTTTTACTATTTTATCGAATAGGTAAAAGATGCAATAAAATAGATACTCTAGAAATCATTGGATTAATGCATATTTGACCTATCCGATAAAATAGTAAAATTTTTAAAAAATTTAAAATTTGGTCTACAAGGCGATATTAATATGTAGAACAATTTAAACGGTTTGGATTTTCAATTTGAGTTTTTAAATTAAATATTTGGTTATACCACACGGAATAAGGCTCTACGACACGTCACACAATAGCCCAACTATATATATATACACACACGCACGTGTAATATTGTGATTGGGGATCGATTAATCGACCGAGGGACAAACAATTAGTTAGTGTATTGGAACCATCAATTGGTATGGTATGGTAAGTACACTCGTACGTGCAAGAGTGAGCCGTATATATACTACCTTCATATTATAATATTATAAATCATTTTAATATTTTTATATTAATTGATTTTAAAAAATGACTAAATTTATAAAAAACAAGCAACATATATTATAAAAATTTAATTTTATTAAAACAAATAATTAATATATTTGTTTTCTATCAAAATATTTTTATTTTTTTGCAAATTTAATCAATCTTAAAAAGATAATTTGGAAAAAAATTTAAAAGGTTATAATATGAAACAGAGGAAATAGTTATCTATAGGGCCGGCTTATATTTTTCAGGGCCTAAGGCAAACTCGATGTCAAATGTGCCGCCGACTATTCTTTTACTTGTAAAAGTAATATACAGAAAGAAGAGTTAATTTGCAGTGGTCTTAATTCTCAATAAATAATATACAATAAAAAACAACAGCAACATAAAAGCAATACGAATACCACAAATAAGAACCAAACTTCAACTACTCCATTGACAATGCTTTTCAAGAGATGACAAATATCCACAAAAGCACCCAAAGAATGTTTCTTAGGAACGTTTAACACCTAAAATTATAAAGGAAAATAAACAACAAGAACAAAAGAAATAGACTTGCTAGCTAACGAATTATCATCAATTTATCATGTATAAGGAATCCTCAACAAAAGTCGCGCTACCACCCGTTCTCACGCCGACGGCCACCACCGCCACCATGCCGATCGCCGCTCCAGCCCCGACAGCCGCCAATAATATGTCTCTCCACTCCATTGTCGTCGTCCCCATCCTGGAGTGCTCCTCTGGCGAGGGGGACAGCCCGGCCTCCCGGGCCGGTCTCTTCCCCTCGCCTTCTCTATTCAACATCTCTCTCCCCTTCTCCCCTGTCCTCCTTCCTACCTGGAGGTCGCACGACGACCCCAGCCGGAGCGGCCACTCGCCTCTCCCTCGGCTGCTTCGCCACCGTGACAATGTTCTTCGCCTGTGGCCTAGTCGCGACATCTTTCGCCGTAGCCGGTTGCTGGGCCACATCGGTGTCCGCCTCCCCAGCTCGTCGGCCACCTCTTCCAGCGAAAATCTTCGAGGGCATCCTGGGGGCCGCCTCGTCGGCCCCGGACGGGTGGCAGCCTGGGAGACGACATCGCTGACATTCCCACAGACGTCCGCGCCAGCCGTCGCCACCGTCTGAGCAGGGGGCTCGTGGCATCCCGCCGGACCACCTCGACCGATGCCTCAACTTCCTTTCCACCATGCACCTGGTGGCCTCTTGCCATCTTCCGGTGCGCTGTCACCGTTGACGGGGCTTCGAGCACCTGGCCCGTGACTGCAAGCGCCCTCGCAACCCACCGTCGTCCTCCTCCGTGGCTGGGACGGTGGACCGCCGGGTCCGTCCCACGGCCGACGTGTCGTCCCCCTTCCCCGCCAACCACTGCCAATGCGAGGCCGGCTCGTCTCCGCTTGGCCGGCGAGGCTGATATCCAGGTGGTGAGCGTCCTCTGCGTGCTGGAGCTCAACGTGGCGATGAATACGGCGAAAGGACGCCTGCGTTGGGCACTCTACGCTCAGGTAGGGCGAGCTCTCGTCGAGGTTTCCCTGCTGGGGACAATGGTGGTGGTTGCCGAGGCCCTACGGATCACCATCGCCTCCTTCTCCGGCCATCGGGCTTAGCCGGACGACTTCCTCTTCGTCTTCTCGTGCACCCGTCACTGGGATCTCGTCCTCTCTCGCTCCCCTCTTCTGGCGGCCTCCTTCCAACTCTTCCTCTGGCCATGTGTTGACGAGAAAAATCAACATGCCGACCTAGGAGATCTGCTTAGCTCCAGTGCAAGTCCTAGAATCGATGAAGCGAGGGCGTGCCAGTCAGTTTGATCCTGCCACTGACAAAATATGCAAAACAATAGAGCATAAATTATATCGGCCAATAGGCTGATAATCAAAACAGTCGATCTGTTGACAACCGATTGTGTGATTCCAACCGATGTCGATGTCCAGATAACTTGTCAGCTGAAACCCTGACGAAACCCTTATTGGCAGCCATAAGGCAGGCTAGAGACTACGGTTCTAATCACGACTTAGTAGGTCAAACTGAATTGATACATCATTAAGTATGAAAAAAACACAATATCTAGATAATCAAGCATTTGACTAATTTTCAGGGTGGTAGATGTCTAAGCTAATCTAATCTAATATAACGATTTAGCCGATATCGGTAGAAACCCTAAAACGAGAGACAACTGATAGAGCTAAATCGAGATACTAGGACTAGATTAACAAAGACATATGATAAGATCGGGTAACCCTCCGGTGAAACATTAGCATAACCTATTGGCTTAACAAGATTTAGATTATCGATGACAATCTAGTAGGTCGGACCTAACCGATGCAGCACGAGATTGCATATGATAATCTAATACTCAAGGAGCCGATAGATCTGTCTGATGTGATGGATATAACAAATCTACCTAAAGCGATATTACGTTTACAGAAACATCGACTTGATCAGAATATCGAACTTAACTGAGAAAGTTCTAACTAAGCCGATGTATCTATGAACGGTAATGAGACTAAAGATAGATAGGATATACCTGCGCCGGCGGGACCTTGGACTTACCCCTTCGCTGGAGATCGAAGCCGATGCAGCCCCGCATCGGGTGCCAAGTCTTGTCGGATGATGAACAAAGTGGAAAAGGTAAAGGGTGACGATGCGCCGAGTTTGTATTGATCGAGAGATATGTTACATGAACCCCGTGCTTACATATTTATACCCACGGGCTAACAGAGAAACAGAGATCCTAATAGATTACAAATCCAAACTTTCCTAAAGATAAAAGGAAACAAATCGAATCCTTATCGGATACTAACACACTTTTCTAAAGATAAAATAGGAAACTAACAAACTCTTCCTAATTAATAGATACAATTGCCTTTTTAGGACTCTATCCTTATATGACAATCATCATGAAGCACATCATCTTGATCCGACAGTGTCTTCAATATTGTCATACCGGAATCGGCTACATCGGCTTGCCTTGTCTGATTCGGTATTAGCCGATGGACACCTTAGCCAATTCGGGCTCCGGGGCTTACCAAATTCTGGCGTTAACACCATGGACTCGGCTGTCTCTAGCAAACTCCCTTCCGCATCACAGTCGAGTTTGAGGGAGTCCTGACCCATGCTTGGAGCATGGCTACCGCCGCCGCTCTGCTCTCATCGTTGTGTTGCCTCAACTCCGTCGACGTGGGCTGCCATCGCCCTGAGGACTTCAGTAGTCTACGGATGACGGCATGGACGCATGGTCCTGACCTGATTCTGTAGGATCAGGTGCTCTTAATCCCGGAGCCACCAACGTCGGAGGTGGTCGACCCATGCTGGAGCACATGCTTTGCTATACCATCCTGCTCCATCTCGTCCCATTTGTGTGCTACTCTGATGATTCAATGTTCAGACGAGCCGGTCTCCTCCAGTGGTGGCGACAGCGGCCATGGCGGGTGGCCGGAACAGGGTCCAGATGAATATAGCGGCATTCCGCATCACCGTCGCATCTTCCCCGCTACGCGCAGCCGTCACGATGACATGCCACCCCCTCCGGCGAGAGGCGTAGCCCTGTCCCCGGTCGCTACCGACACCCCATTGGTGCTCGTTGGAGTGATCTCCTCGGTCGTACGGTCGGTGTCGTCGTCATCACACGTCGAGTCCATCACGCACTCAGTCGCTGGCGCGACCGCTTCCTCGCCGGCCCCTAGTCCAATGGTTGGGAGCAATGGTCCCTATGGGAGGGTGTTTGCACGACATCCCCACCGTTGCCAGCCATCCTAACAAGGCTGCTTTGTCGCCTTCGTCGGCTTGCATGGAGACAATAGTCCTCCTGCTTTCTCCTTTACCTGCTTTTAACCATGAGAAGGCGACGCCAGTGGGACATGTGGCCTCCCAATTTGTCTTGTCTAAGGCACTGGATCTCATGTTGATTGAGGCACACCTTCTAGAAGTTTTGGCACCTCCCCCCACATGCTCTCTTCGTTGGGCCAGCTAGGCTTTTTGCTGGGCTCCCGACTGGGGGCCTTGTCCTCTCCCCTACCTCGAGACTGCCTATTTTGGGTGGCTTGGCGTCGGCTTGTCTCGTGGGCCTTGCTTGCGCTGGCTATCTCGCATGACAAACTGTAGGAACTTGCCTATGCTCATTTCAGCGGTGTCATGGGGACAACTCTTGAGCAGGGTCTCTGTCTCGACTTCAACTCTCTCGGTCTATGTCAGGCGCAACTTGACAACCTGGACAACATCTTTTTCGAGGAGGAGGTGTGGGCGGTGATCAAAGCATTACCTTCAGATAAGGTGCCAGGTCCTGATGGGTTCACATGTCGTTTCTACAACTCTTGCTGGCCGACAATCAAAACCGAAATCTTGCCTTCCCTTCACTCTCTCTTTTTGGCAAATGGTCAGGGTTTTGCCCCGCTCAACGATGCCCTCGTCTCTCTTCTCCCCAACAAAGATGAGAATGTTGATGTGAAAGATTTCCGTCCGATCATCCTCATCCATAGTTTTGGCAAGATGTTCTCTAAGCTCTTGGCTTCCCGGCTTGCACCCCGTCGATGAGCTGGTGGCGGTCAACCAAAGTGTCTTTATCAAGAGTCGTTCGATCTATGAAAACTTCCGCTATGTGCAGCTCGCAGCTAAGGCTCTTCATGCCAAGCGGGTGCCTCGTCTACTTGTTAAAGTAGATATTGCAAAGGCTTTTGACACGGTGAGTTGGCCTTTTCTTCTAGACGTCCTTGCTCATCTTGAGTTTAGCCGCCAGTGGTTGTTGGTATTTCTTATGATCACATATAAATCCGCAAGCGTACAGATACCGCTGTAGCATTTCATCCAAGAGTATTTCAAGGGTATCGTATTTATATTTCTGCAGGGAAGGCGACGGTGTACATATAAAATTTATACATCCTTAATCAAGCTATAATTAAGTCACTGTAGTCTAAACAAGGGTTACAATAATAATGATAATAGGGTAGTGTGACACATAGGAGATTCATCTCTATATTAATGTAGATTGAAAAGGACATAAGAGAACTACGATTGATATGTACTTCTATATTACTAATGTCTAGTATACACTTAACACATGCATGCTTACAAGGCTAGGACTTAGTTCTACGCACCCAGGTACTACTAAGAAACCACTCTCTGCTAGTTTGCCAGCGTGGTTATAGCATTTTATGAACTCTTACGTCATACCCGAACATGGAGGAATAGAAAAGACGAACAGAGCTGTCACCACCTGCTACCTACCTCACTTTTTGTAGGGCACCCCCGCATCTAACGATATTTAATTAACCTACGCATCATGCTTATGTTAATAAATAATGTCACTAATTTTCCCGTGACCCACACCCTTCGGATGGACAAGTAAGAACTAGTGCAACCCGTTAAGATCATTAGATCGTTATCGTAGCATAGATCGACTAGCCTAATCAAGTGAAGTATATAAATGAAGTATATCCTAATCATAGAACACATAACTACTAAAGTAATATATGAACTATGAACACAATAATATAAAGAAGATAATTCTATTAATTCAATTATAGTCTTACAAGAAGAGTAAAGTACTAAAGACATACCGGAATCACCCAGAAGACTATAGGACCAAAGTTTAGTCTAAGCCTATTTCCACTAATACTATAAAGAATACAATATAGATAAAGAAAATTGTTCCCTGAGTGTGTGTTGTGAAGTGAGAAGCTTATTCCTATATATAGCCTTTGTAATGACAGTTGCTTAAGTCAATTTTGGACCCAAAAACATGCATAACCGCCATTGGGAACTCGGGATCTTGCTACACGTGTAAGATGGAGATGAGGTGTGGCCATGGCGGTTCTCCTGGTTCGGCCGACCCCTGGGCCCCACCTCTCTCCAACGTCTTTTACCAGAGGCTGCCACGTGGGCCCCTATGGCAGTTGAGGATGGTTTGACCCCACTTTTATGGCAGTTTGATTTGACTTGTGGGTCCATCAATCCGTGTGCTCGCATGTGATTCGTTGGATGTGTCTTTCCTTGCATGCCAACTCATTTCTCATTCACTTTATTGTATAATCTCTGGATACACATTAATTCCCCAAGACAAGTAGAACTACATTATTTAATACTAACATCCATGTGAGAAATGTTACTTCTCCCTTTATTTATTATGGTAGTTGGTGGTTGATATCGGTACTTAACGACCGTCAACAGTGGCGTGATTGGATCTCCTTGATTCTTCGTTGCTCCTCTTTCTAGGTGATGATTAATGGGGTGCCAGACCACCGTTTCTCTCACCAATGGGGGCTCCACCAAGGTGATCCCTTATCACCTATGCTCTTCCTCCTTGTCATGGATGTGCTCAACACACTAATCTGTCGAGCCTCTGATATAGGCGGTTTCCATCCCATCAATGACCGCACTATACGGCATAGGGCATCCTTCTATGCCGATGATCTAGTGCTTTTCCTCTCCCCCAACTGACAGTAACTAGAATTCATCCAAGGCATTCTTGACTCCGCTCTTTCGCCTGTGCATGTTGTCTTTGACTCGATCATTCAGGAAGGTTGGTTCTAGTCGAGTGCTGGCATGGCTCATCTCGGGGTTTTGTTGGGAGGATAGCGATGCTCTTTTCTTGCTTGCTCGTCTTGACTAGCTTCGGAGGCTTAGTCCTTTAGGTCTTTTTTCGCTGGTTTTTTATGCTAGTTATTTTCTCTTGTACCTCTTGACAATGGTCTTCGGCCGCTGCATTGTGTAACTTCAATTCTGTTTTTTTAATATATTGATTTCTAATTTTTTTTACGTGTTCATGAAAAAAATCATACATAAGTATACTTGAGGACCAATACTATTTTTTGGACTAAATAGATGCAAAATTCAACATGGTCTGTACGTAGTATATTATAATAAGATTTAGGCTATACAGTAGAACTATTGGCTCTTCCATGCACTACTAGAGAAACAGTTTTCCTGGATGATACCCCCAATAAGTTCCAGATGGGTCATAAGTGGCCGCGCCTGGAAAAATTGAAGATGCATTATCCCGTTCGGTCTAGTTAAGCGACCGCACGGGAAAATGGATTATCCCGTGCGGTCGCTTAAGTGGGCCACACGGGATAATACCGCAGTATCCGTGCGGGCAGTTAAGTTGTCCGCACGCGATGATCACCACCGCCTATATAGGTGCGCGTGGGCTCCAAAATTTTCTAACACTCGACGAGACGAAATCCAGATCCCACCTCCACCGTCGAGGGCTCTCTCCTTCGTCGCCGGCCTCCGCCTCCCCGTCGCCGGCCTCCTCCACCTTAGGCCTCCACCGCTGCCTCCCTCGCCGTCGGCCTCCTCCGCCTCCGGCTTCCACCGCCGCCTCCACCTCCACCGCCGCCCATGACAACGACTGTGGAGGCTTCTCGGGTGTGCCGACGCATCGCAGCCTCCATCGACGGCGGTCTCCACCGCCTGCCACCTCCACCGCCGCCGCCTCCACTGACCGCCGCCTCCACCGCTGCCACTGCCACCGACGACGACGACGCCACAATCGCCGGCGGCGGCGTGAAATTATTTTTTTGTAATTTATGATGTGAATTTAGTTGTCAATTTAATTATATATGTGAAATTATTTATAAATTTAATTGTACATAGTTGAAAAGTATATATGTGAAATTGTGATGATGTGAAATTAATTTTGTGTTATTTGTGTTGTGATATTAGTTGTTGATTTAATATCATTAAATCATTAAATAATTCAATAATTCATATAGGACGGATCTATCTTCCCGTGCGGGCCACTTAATACGTCCGCATGGGAAGATCTATTATCCCGTGCGGGCGGCTTAAGAGGCCCGCACGGGATCTTCCCGTGCTGGCCTCTGAAGCCGCCCGCACGGGATAATAGATCTTTTCGTGCGGTTGGGTCGTCCGCACGCGAAAATTTAATTTTTCCATACCTTCTCATGCGTGCAGGCCGGCCTTC
Organism: Oryza australiensis; assembly: GCA_019925245.2. Lineage (NCBI taxonomy): Eukaryota > Viridiplantae > Streptophyta > Magnoliopsida > Poales > Poaceae > Oryza > Oryza australiensis. Next base: position 7,549,321 of record JAIFGZ020000279.1, on the reverse strand, counting down.
CGCACGGGAAGATGCCTTTCGGCCCGCACGCAAAAATCGTTTCTCGAGTAGTGATGCGTGGCATAGTCGGACTAGGTAAAACATGTTCGGTTTGGTGATCCATGATCATATTTGATTTCTTGTCGTGTTAGACTGCAAGCCGTGGACACACCGCTGGGGAAAGAGCCAATGGTCCCGGATTGCAACCCCTTTAATCTCGGGTTGTAAACCGGGACTAAAAAGTGAGACTAAAGATCATATTTTTTATCCGGGTAAAATAACTGGGACTAAAAATCTATTTTTCATCCCGATTTATAACAATAACCGAGACTAAAAATAAAAGTGCCACGTGGCATATTTTAGTCCCCAGCCTACAGTTTCTTGTTGTTATTTTTTATGCTTACATATTATTTTTTTCCATCACCACACATCAAATACATGTAAAAGAATTCAAATGACAGATCAAATATAAAAATAAAATCACAGATCAAATACAACATCACAGATAAAAATTCAGGATCATCACAACACATCACAGATCATCAAATACATAAAAAATTCACTGATTCGACCGCTGGTTGCCGCCGCCGTGCACCGAGGGAGAGGGGAAGGAGGAGGGGTGGAGGAGGACGGCGCCGCCGCCCGTCTATGGCCACCGCCCCCGACCCCACGCCGTCGCTCGCGGCCACCTCCGTCCGCGCCGCCGCCACGGCCGCATGACCGCCGCGCCCGCCGCCGCACGCGCCGTCGCTCGCGGCCACCTCCCGTCCGCGGCCGCCGCCTGCCGCATGACCGCCGCCGCCCGGCCGCGCCACGCGGAGAGATAGAGAGAGCGGAGGGAGAGGGGAGAGGAGAGAGGGAGAGAAAGAGATAAGTCTCGAGAGCTGGGAGATATCGGTTGATCTGCGTGACTTTAATTCGAGAGAGAAAGAAAGGTATGCACGCCTCGATAAGAGTGTGAATTTTTTTGTCCGGTTAATAAGAAGAACCGGGATAAATGTTGATCTTTAGTTCCGGTTGATGTTACCAACCGAGACTAAAAATAATGAAGATCAACAGGCTGTAGATTTTTTGAACCGGGATTAAAAACAAACTTTTGTCCCGGTTGATGTTATCAACCGGGATTAAAGATTTAATCAGGATTAAAAATATTTTTTAGTCTCTGTTTCAATAGAAACCGAGACTATTGTGAATTTTGACAGATAGATCAAAGATCGTTTCTCCAGTAGTGATAGACGTACTGCACATTGCACATGCACTCTTATAGGGTATTTAATTCCAGATAAATACTTAGAGGCATTATCGTAGAAAAAAAGGATGCATCTTCTATGGGAAAACATATATTTACGGTTGAAAAAATGCAATATCGAAAAAAATAATGCGCTTTTTTAAAGAAAAAAACAGATACCCCTTTTGCCATCCTTCTTCGTCGTCATCATCTCTTCTCAACAAGCACATCAGCAAGCAAGCTCCAAGAAAAGACGACAGCAATTGATGTGAGGCAAGATCGATCGCATGGTATGGGCTTGGACGCGCTTGATGGCATAACAGTAGTGACATTGTTAACTGAGATCGAAGAAGGCTGTGTGAAAAGCTCGATCGACAATCCAACCGTTGTGAGTGAGTTTTACTGGAAAGCTCGAGAGTACGGCGGCCACGACGAGCTCAAGGGCAGCATAGCAGGCAGCAAACAATGTCAGGTGAAATCGAGAGGCGACGACCACAAGTGAACTCGACGGCATAAGTAGCTACGATATCAGGTGAGATCAAGCAATGTATAGCAACCGCAGGCAAACTCGAGGGCACAACGGCCACGAACTGAGCTCAATGACACGGCAACAATGGGCGAGCTTGAGGATAGTCATGTCTGGAGTAGCGAGAAAGCTCAAGGAAAGCATCGACGACATGATAGCTGAAATGAGAAAACAGGTAAAGCACCGGGGGTAGCAGCGCCGACGGTGTAAAGTGAGTTCAAGGGGGCAGCAGTTGGCAAGTTCTCGTAGGCAGTAATCATAACTACATGCATGAGGAGGAAGAGGAAAAGGAAAGTGTTTTTAGGTATTTTTGTGTCATGATTTTTGTGAAAAAAAATTTAAAAAATAGAAAAGTAAAAACCAATCTAGATGGAGTTCTATTGATGAGAACAGGATAATTTTCGGTGCTATTAAAGTGGATTGAATACTATATCTCACATCACCGTTTTAATATATGCTGTAGAACCAAATTGATCCATAAATAAATATTCAATAGCAGTTATATTGAAATGGCCAACAATTAAGGGGAGTACATGGCCACATTTATTTGGAGTTTGAAGAACAAATAAATAAAATCTAGCCTCGCATTGCAAATGCACGGGCACAAATCACAACAAAGAGAGAAGAACAAAGAGAGAAGGGGCATCGGACAAACGAGTATGGCATTGACGGTTGATGAGTCATAAAAAATAAATAAATAAATAAATCTATGACCATAAGGAATAAGGTTACGCGATTGACGGGGCTTTTAAAAAATAAAAAAGAAACCACAACGATAATCAAATTCAATTTTTATAATCCTAATAGGGGTATGTACCGGCTATAAAAAATTAACACGTTTGACAGGATTTTTAAAAACTATAAAAAATTTGATAAAACAATAAACTTTAAAGATCACGAGAAGGATAAATAGGAACCATAACAAGCTGGGCAAACAAATAAAGAGACGTAAGTAAGGGGTTCGATCTTTTGAAATTTTAAGTCAAAGAGATGACTATTTAATAACTTTTAAAGAAAATTATGTATAAAAGAATTAGATAGTTTGGTATAGATGCTAGTCACATAAATTGCACGAGCCGTCCAATTAAATATATTATTAAAAAGGTTTTTAAAAGAACAACACGTTCGAGGTTACAAATTTCCATGCTCCACGTAAATTATCTAGCAAGACAGTTTATCTGTAGATCGATATATCGGTGGGTGTCTTGTACGTAATGGACTCTGTAAAGTATTGTCTTGTTCCCATGAAGACCAACACCCAGCTGTTGCTTAATCTAATCTACTCCTCGCTCGTCTCGTTAGCTAGGAAGACGATGCAAGCCCGGTTTCTTCGATTCGCGGATCAACCATCAATTTGAGATGTTCCTCCCACCCCAACGTTGTTACTCTGATTCTCATGAATCAAATTTTAAAAAGAATTAGAATCGATATAATAAAATAATAATTAGAATAATATTTTAAGTTGTTTTTAAGGTGATTTTTGAGAGAAACTGTTTTAGATGATTCTGGGAAAAAACTGTTTCTATATAAAACTGTTGAATTAGTTGAAGTAATTTTTCTCGGATTTTGCTGATTCAGTTGAGGGAGAATCAGGGAAATCCAACGGGGCCTAAGTTGAAAATTGACCGCTGCTTTGCGCGGAGTGAATTTCAATTCAAACATGCATGCATGCAAGATGCAACACGCTCATTGAAGAAAGGTTGGAGGCGCAACTGCCGAGGCACTCCAACAATAAAGCACATGCAACGGAGGATGAGGAGTAAATAATTCAGTAGAAAAGCTAGCGCCTCTCCTCCGAGGCAAATTCGAAAACTAAAAGAAGAATTTTTTAAAAAAAACGCATCGAATTCAGTGCTTCTTTCTTCTTTAATTTGAGCGAAGCCGATGCCGTGCTGACGCCGTCAGCCCGTGCCCATCGACGGCGACGGCCAAGCAGACGGCGGCGTCATCGCGCACTTAATTAGCAGGCAGCTACAGCAAGCGCCATCTTCTTTCCTGTTTATTTACCATGCTGCCATTGCATTGCCTTCTCATCAATCACAATCACTGTTACTAGTTTTGAAGCCTGTGTTCAGTTTGGACAGTTAACATGATGAGTCCCTCCTCTAATTTTATTTTGGATCCGTGCCTGACAGAAACAGTATAATTGAAGCGTACTACTCCTCCACTACCAGCTTTGACAGCCAGGGGCAACGAGCTGCCTGCCTGATCAGGCCCTGATCGAGCTGATAAGATGAACACAAAGAGAGAGAGAGAGAGGAAAAGACTGTCACTGAGACTGCATGCCTCCTGTAGATAGAGTGTGTTCAAATCGATGATGAGCCTCACAAGATCGAAGAGAAGAGAGAGATAGATAGGAGTAAGTTTGGTCAGAGTGTTTGGTGCAGTTGCCAGCCTAAGTAACAAACAGTAGGTTGGTGAGTTGGCAGCCCGATGCCCACTTGGACCACGACACGTCACAAGCTTTTCCTGTCCGAGCAGGGCACGGCTGTGGGCCCACGAAGTAAGGCTCTGTCGTGTGGGCACATCTGAGCCGTCTGATCACGAGACGGGGCCCATCCGTGAGCCAGCAGTGGCAACTCTGTAGATATAGACCAAACTGAAGGGCAGTTATGGAAACTGGAACCCGACGGCTACCGCTAGTAATAGGATTGAGATCCAGTGCAGTTGCTATTGCGACTGCACAATAGCAAAATGCACACAATCTGAGCCCTCTATTTCCTGATCCAATGGCTCAAAATCGCTTGGTACAGTGAATTCGAAACTTTTACCGTTTGTACAGCAAAACGCTACAGTACTTTTGCTGAAGTATTCTGATGCATCTGGGTCATCCGTTTCAAATCCAGTGGTGCTAGTGTGACTGCTTAACTTGCAGTCACACTAGCAACTGCACCTGAACCGGATAGGACAGTTTCCGTTGCTTTCTTTTCTCCTCTCCTTGTTCCATGTCCATGGCCGTCTCGTCTCTTCTTCCACGCTAATCGAGGCATACAACTTCGTGCAATAGAATCGCCGGCTCATACGCCTCGCAAGCGAGGAGCATTCCGGCGAGGAGGAGGGCGTCGCGCGTGCTGCCGCGGTGGCACCGTTCCTTGTACAGTTCAACGACGAGGGTTGGATTGGTGGGTGGGGCTCTGTCTCTTGTCTCCTCAAATTGCATATGCATGTTTCGATTTCGACTAGGGAAGCTGAACACGATGGAATGCGGCGCCAACTTGGAAGGAAGGCGGAATCGCCATGGATGGGATCCCCCGAAATCCGGAGGAGTAATCCAAGACGAGGGCTTTGCTCCTCGATTCGCTGTGGGGGAGGGGAGGGAGACGATGGGAGGGAGGCGAGCAGTACGAGAGTGGAATCTGACAAGGGTGGCCGCCCACCATTTTTCCCTTCTTCCCCGCGTCGCCATCTCTCTCTCCTCTACAGCCTACAGGGGCGGCGGGTGCCCTCCCCCGGCAAGCCGCTGCAGCCATAAAGTTGACATCTTTCTCTCAATCCGCAGCCGCAGCGACCACGCTCGCTCGGGTCCGGGTCCCAGCCTCCCTCTCTCCCTGACCCGTCATCCAACTAGCCAAGCGAAAAAAGGCCGCCTTTTTCTTTTTACCACGACGACCTGTTCTTGCTTGTCTCTCTTGTCCTGCGATTTCTCTATATCGGACTGACGGACAGTCACCACAGCAGTGGAGTGGTAGTGTCAAGTTGCGACTGTTGCCTGCTTCGTTGTACTACCCCCTGCTTCGTCTCCGGGCATTTAAGTCCCCGGAGCTTGCGGTGGTTGCGCGGCATTGCATTTGTCTCTCTCTCTGCTTTTGGTGTCTTTGAATTCAATTTTTGATGACTTTGTTGGTGGTGGTGTTGTTCACTTCTTGCTGAAACCGAAATGCTTTTGAAGCAGTAGGAGAGGAGATGGCGGTGGTCTCCGGTCTGCAGCCGCAGGCTGCGGCGGAGAAGGGCCGGGGAGCGGAGGCGGTGGTTGTGGTGGCCGTGCGGGCCGCGGCGAGGGACATCTCCAAGGCGGCCGTCGTGTGGGCGCTCACGCACGTCGTGCAGCACGGCGACACCATCCTGCTCCTCGCCGTCATGCCGCCGCACAACTCAGGTATGGCCATGGCCACGGCCTCTTGGCAATCTACCATGCCTTTTTCTTCCAGAAATTTTGCACATCGCCTTGAGATGTTGCAAACAAGTGAACTTGTATACTGTATCATTGAGCTCTTTTGGATTTGTCTTCGTGGATGAACTTTCATTAGTCGACGGTTCTTTTCCTCTGGTTTTCAGGCAAGAAGTTCTGGGGCTTTCCGTTGTTTGCAGGGGGTTGTGCGAGCGGCCACAGGAGCGTGTTGACTCAGAATTCGGATGTCGCTGATTTGTGTAATCAAATGATGCTAAAACTTCGTGATTTTTATGATCCGAACAAGGTATCAAAAGGGAGCTAGCTACCTGCTGTGTTTTTTTAGTTCAATCTTTCAGCATAAGCCCCCCATTTTTTTGCTAAAAATAATCTGGTTACCTTTTTGTGTAGATAATTACAAAACTTAAGGTTATCCCTGCATGTCCTGGTGGTGTGGCTACTGAATCAAAGCGTGCACAAGCAAGCTGGGTTGTGCTAGACAAGTAATGTTATCCTCCAGTACATTTCACAGTTTTGACAGTGAACTGTTACTTTTAACCCCTTTTTCCATAGCTGCATCATTGAGCAATTGTGTTGTTACTCAGGGAGTTGAAACATGAAGAGAAACGTTGCATGGAAGAACTTCAATGCAATATCGTTGCTATGAAGCGCTCTCGGCCCAAAGTTCTTCGTCTGAATCTGGTGAGGTCTTCCCCAAAAGAATCAAAATCACCTCTCCCGCCACTTCCTGAGTTGAGCGCTTCAGTTGGTGAAACCGAAAGCAGTATCAAAGAACAGCGATGTTCGATTCGAGAACCGGCTGTGACACCAAGTAGCAGTCCAGAGTCAGAAACAGCTTTTGGTAGCACTGATGTTGGAACATCCTCCGTCTCAAGCTCAGACCCCGGCACATCTCCTTATTCTGCTTCAGAAACGAATAGCACCTTCAAGAAAGAGGCAACCAAGGATAACTTCCAGCACTCTGATGTCAATATATCTGATTCTGAGAGTGAAGCTTCAACTCCTCTAGCAGCCTCATCCCTTCAGCCATGGATGGCTGACATTTTAAAAGGATCTGCGTCCTCTAGATTAGCAGGAAACCGTCCTAGAAGAACTCGTACTCCTACAGCAGATGCTTTGCTTGAGAAGATCTCGAAGCTAGATCTCTTGGCTGAAATTAGTGCAATCAGAAGCAGATCTGACTTGAACTTCAGAGGAAATGTGAGAGATGTTGTCTCATTGTCAAGGAGTGCACCTCCCGGACCACCGCCTTTGTGTTCAATTTGTCAGCATAAGACACCTGTATTTGGGAAACCTCCACGGTGGTTCAGCTACGCGGAACTGGAACTTGCAACTGGTGGCTTCTCCCAAGCAAATTTCTTGGCTGAAGGTGGGTTCGGGTCTGTTCACAGAGGTGTCCTACCTGATGGCCAAGCAATTGCTGTTAAGCAATACAAACTTGCTAGCTCCCAAGGTGATGTTGAGTTTTGCTCAGAGGTGGAAGTTCTAAGCTGTGCACAGCACCGGAATGTTGTAATGCTGATTGGTTTCTGTGTTGAAGACAAGAGGCGTTTGCTAGTTTACGAGTACATTTGCAATGGATCACTGGATTCCCATCTCTATGGTAAGCTTATTATTATTCTGCAAATTCATGTGACAACTGATGAATAGCTTAGAGAAGAGTGCATTGGTCCTGTTGCAATAACTCTTCTGTTGATTTAGCTTATGTCATGGCCATGTTGGAGTGAAAAGCAAGAGTGTTACCTTTTCAAACCATCTGTTACTCTTTCTTAGGTCGTAACAAAGAGACGTTGGAATGGGCTTCAAGACAGAAAATTGCAGTAGGAGCTGCGAGAGGGCTGCGGTATCTCCATGAAGAATGTAGAGTTGGTTGCATAATCCATCGTGATATGAGACCAAACAACATCCTTGTCACACATGATTTTGAACCACTGGTATGATAATCCACCCTCTATTTTGATATATAGTTGATGTTGCCATGTTTGCTCCATTGGAAGTTAGTTATATAACCTTTGCTAAAATGAGATCCCTACAAAATTTTGCAACCTCCTATATTATGTTGGATCTTAGTAGATGAACATGAAGATGCATAATAAACAAGAATGGTCATCTTCTATCCATTGAAATGCTGTTCTGTTTCAATAGATAATAAAATTCAGTACTACTTGTCATTCGAATTGGCATCAGTGGTCTTTAGCCTCAACTTCCTTCCACATATTGAGGTTGAAGTTTCGGTCATAATCGTGTGCAGGTCGGAGATTTTGGCTTGGCTAGATGGCAGCCTGATGGAGACATGGGTGTCGAAACAAGAGTAATTGGCACATTTGGGTAAGTGCTCGGTCATACAATCCATCAATCCCTGTCCTTTGTGAGGCGTAATTTGGGCATATCTGAGACCATTTTCGACCATGGGCAGTTATCTGGCACCCGAATATGCGCAGAGTGGGCAAATAACCGAGAAGGCCGATGTGTACTCATTTGGGGTTGTTTTAGTGGAACTTGTCACCGGACGCAAGGCTGTTGATATTAACAGGCCAAAGGGCCAGCAGTTCCTCACTGAATGGGTGAGTTCACCTACTATTAATGCTATATCATCACATAGATGATGTTAAGCTTGGATCTTTACTTCTCTGACCAACGCTGATAACCTTTTTTCTTTAGTACAATGGCAGTAGTATGTTTTGAGCTTGATAGCCTCAGTAGTGCCAGACTGTCATTTTCCACTTTCCACTGTTGAATTCGACTCATCCACAGTTGCACACTTTTCCTGATAATTGACATCACTGAATTATCATTTGTGTTTTCATCCATTTGCAACAGGCACGGCCTTTACTGGAAGAGTACGCGATCGACGATCTGATCGACCCACGGCTAGGGGACCGGTTCAGTGAAAATGAGGTCCTGTGCATGCTGCATGCAGCAAACCTGTGCATACGGCGTGACCCTCATTCAAGGCCTCGCATGTCCCATGTTAGCCACAACATTGCACACCATTCTTCCCCACATTTCTCAGTACCACTAAGCTTGATTTCATCTGTACCAATAATAATGTTTCTCCTCCCATGTATGAAAGGTTCTACGCATACTGGAGGGCGACATGGTGGTGGAATCAGGCTGCGTTTCTGCTCCAGGCAGTGAAGCTGGGAGCAGGAGCCGGCGAATGCTCCTCCAACAAGAGCAGCAGAGCAGCCCAGCTCAGCAAGATTCACAGATCCGGGTTGATGGAAAACCACAGTCCTATGTGGCGAGGAGAATTGCGTGGGATAGAGATATGCAGAGCTTGTCGCACAGATTCTAGAATCTCCATTTGCACAAGAATGCAGCCAATTACTAGTTCCTGTTCTTCTGTGCAGCCTGTACTGATGCAATTCTTTTCTGCTCTGCTCAAGGCCTGCAGTGTGTGTACAGCAGTAGTGGTGATGGTGGTACAGTAGTAGGCTTTTACATTATCTTGAGCTCTAACTAGGCTTGTAGCAAGTGCCTGTTTTGTGTGTGAATGAACGGAGGAAACCATCCATGGTGTTTATGGGAGGGATTGTTTTTGCTTGTTTGGAATCACACATGTGTTGGGAACAAGATAGACAAGATTGAGTTGCTATTGCTGGTTCTACGGCTAAGGATACTGCTGATGTTTTTGTCACGATATATCGTATCCAGTAGAGAGCATACTACCAGTACTATCAGATGAGGCCCAGCAAGAACAACTCCCGGATGCTTCTTTTCAGACTCCATTGCGAGCAATCATCCACCCGTTCATTCAGCAATGAGCCATCACGTCGGCCGATGCGAAACTGAAGCCAGCCTGCCACTGCTAGTGCCAAATCGCCACAGCGATAATCCGGCAGACTGTGGGATACTGTTGTTTTTTTACTGCAAGCGGAAGAAGCTGTGGCGCAAGTAATTGCGTGCAGTGACAGTGGTAGTGGTGACCTCGGTCGGAACGTCTCGCTGCCACTAGCTGCCATTCTGCCAATCAATCATGCCTGCACAAAGATGATTCCTTTGCTTTTGACCGTCCTTGCATGATCATCTGCACACTAGTCCTTTTTCTCCCTTCGATTTTCCGCTCAACTTTCAGCAGCAGGAGTAATTTTCTTTCAGAATAAATCAAACTCCCTTCGAGTCCATTTGATGAGTAGCTTGGAGATTCATGCTTCGATGAGCTCGTCCTCATTTCGGCCCACGATGAGCTTCTCGGCTGGACCGGACAGGAGAACTACAACCTGTAGTGGGCTGGATGTGCATTCAATTCACACATGGATAAACTGTTCCTCTACAATCACATCTGACCAAAAATCAACCTTACAGCTCCACATGTGACAGGTTGCAGATTAGTCTCTTCAATAAACCATGGGATTCATTCTCAGCTGAGCAAAATCTCTGAACCAACGCACACACGACTACACATCAGAAACATGCCATACACTGTCCACTCCTGTCGGAAAATAGAAGCAGCACATGAGCTACTATGTCTGACAAACACAACAATGGTGATGGATGGGTGCACCTCGGATATGCACGGGGATACACAGACACAGGCGATAAACACAACACTCCTATCAGGGAGGGACGAGATAACAACGCAGTACTCAACTCAACCACGACACAGTTTTCAGGTGAACCAGAACCAGCAAGACCGAGCGTTTGCTTCATTTCCCACCTAGCGAGGGGAACTGGGCTTGGTCTTCGATCACCGGAGCGGCAGACTGTCTGCGACCACCGTTGCCATTGTAACCGCCATAGAACCCCCCACGGTCACCACGACCCCTGCCACGGCCACGACCGCGCCCAGGGTTGTAGTACCTCTCTCCTTCGGCCGGCTTCAAAAATTCATTGATGCTCAGGGACTTCACCAAGAATGGACCCAAACAGGAAACAGAATAGTCAGGACTGTGAGCCAGAACAGCCAATGTAGGCTTATATTTAGTGAGGCAAAAATATGAAATACCTTCTTGGCGCGTTCATCCTTTTCAGCATTTTCTTTCTTCTTCAAGTCCTTGTCAGAGCCCTGATAATAATAATAATAAAGTTGTTAAGCGGAAATCAACATATACTGAAACATGTTCAGCGGGCAGAACACCAAGCATACAAGTAACTTACCAGCTTGATAAACACTTCCTCATTAGCCTTTTTAACTGAGAGCTGTTGCATGGCCTGCAACTCCTTATCAACTTCAACTTTCCTCTCCTCAGCCTTCAGTGCAAGCAAAGCTTTCCGCTTCTCCTCCAGCACTTTCTCATATTCCTCCAAAGTCATCTCCTGTCAAATGGTGGTAGAAATTGTTATTTCACTAGCAAACGGATTGCTACTTGAATGATGGCAAACCCTTTAATAGGCAGAGAAATGAGACAGTAGAAACACCAGAATGAGCAAACACATGCTATATAACAGCCAACTGCCCAACCATAGGGATAATACGAATATCCAAACATGTACTAGAACCAACACAAAAACACCTGAATGACCAAGAGAATTTGATCAACAACCCGATGGTGCCATAGCTGAACATTCACCAAGGAGAAAAGAACAGGAAGGGACCCAATAATATCATGGATACCCGTAAGAGCTAGCAGATGGGAGATAGCATTCAATACAGAAGGAAAAACAATCAAATTAAACAACAGAAACTTCAGGTCATGATATTGCATTATGCAGAAAATCAATATACACAGCAGCGTTCTAGTTCCAACTGATGCAAGCAAAACTGCAAACTTTATATTTCCATATTTAAAGCAGGCACAAGTCATCCACCACTTTTGAGTGTGGCAGACTACTCACAAAATATATAAAACCTTCCCAGCAGTTAACTTAAACATCATCTTACTGAAATCCTGGCTAGTTTGTAACACAAACATCAGGAGCAAATTAACTGATAAGCAGTAACGCAATACATTCTGACATAATTATATTGCATTGGCTAGAAATGAGCAAAAGCGCAAAACTGAAAGCAAGAAGAGCCTGAAAAGGCTGAAGAACTTAATGCAGTTCTCAAAAAGTAAATTCAACCTGCATATAAACAAGTTGAATGATTGGACTACATTGCCTAGGATAGTACAGATGACATGTTTTCCCACACTAAACGAATGACCTGTAGCTAGTTTCTGACGAAATCAAAAACCAATACTATAAGTACCCATCGTGCTTAAAATGTATCCACATGTTTGACCATTCAAAGACACCAGAACGCAATATCCAAAACTGTATGTTTGCCACGGCCTGAGCCCAGAAGGAGTTAACATCACCTCCTCAACAGTACCAAATGTGCACACATACATTAAAGCATTAAAGCACAGATCAGAAATATACCTTATCCTCAGGTTCTTTTTCTTCATCTTCATTCTCTGGACTCTCCTTGTCCTTGTCGACCTCAGACTGCGGCACATCTTCAGGCTTCTTCTCATCCTCTGCAGTTGCAGGAGCCTCCTCAGTGTTAACAGCCTCCGCAACTTCCCTAATCAATCATATGTAAGCGTCAAATTCCATCACCGGATCAATCAACCATATCTAAAAAATAAGCCAACAATCGCCAAACCAAAGTGCAAAGGACCAATCTTAACTGTGTAAGGCCTTCATCGGTGACAGTTCCCCAATTGCCACGGCCAGACCCCTCGCGCTTCATCTCATAGCCACGGCCAGTGCCGCTGTGGCGCTCATACGCCCTGCGTGGACGTCCATAGTCATCTCCACTCTGCCCATCACTATAGCCACCACGGCGGCCGCCTCCACGGTAGGGCTGGCGTGGCCCACGGCCCCTCTCTGCCTGTCTCCCCTCACCATCTTCACCACGAACCACTCCACCATCACCAAACCTACCACCACCATATCCACCCTCAAAGCCGTTGGCATCACCCTCACCTAAATCTCGGCTTGGACCGCCCCTGCCTCCTCGGCCGCCTCTCCCACGCCCTGGGCCACCACGGCCGACCCCATCGCGTGGAGCACCGTAGTTCCTTGCCTCCCTTACTGCAGATATACACAAAAAAATCAAATCTTTGCGCTAACGAAAAAGAGGCCACGGATCCAGTAATCCGGTAATTTCTTCATCAATATACAGAATAGAATCAATCAGAGCGCTGGGAACCGTGTCAAACTCACCGGCTTGCGCGGGTGGCGCGGGCTTGGTGGGCAGCTTGGCCGGAGCGGGCGCCGGCGCGGCCGGCTTGGGCGACGCGGCCGCCTTCTTCTCGGCGGCGGCGATGAGGTGGGAGGGGTCATCGTTATCGACGTCGACGAGGAGATCGAACTGGTTCTTGGACCCCATTTGTCTGCACCACCACCGCACACCACAGGCCACACCAGTAGCTCCTCTCTATTCCTCAATCCCAAACAAAAACACAGACCTTTCAAGCCACTATCCCCGACGAAATCGCCGCCATGAGGTAGATGGGAGGAAGGGGATTAGGGTTTGGAGAGAGGGGTCACAAAACCCTAGCCGCCAAGAGCAAACCTTTGGCTCTCGTCTGGGCGGAGGCGGCTGCTGCTGCTGTGTGCGTGATACAGTACGGTCATAGACTAAATTAATTCCATTTTCAGAGCACGGCCTCACTAATGAATTCCTTTTATTTACGAAATGACGTATTTGGGGCTAACAGTTTGCGTTAATTACGTCAAAAATGCTTGTTACCAACCAAGTGTCAGAAGGATAGTTCTGTCATTTCATTAAGTTATCTCCTCGGTACTGGAGAACAAGTGTTTTGGGCCTTAGTCTTCATGGGCCTAGCTTGTCGGCGTAAGCTTCGGTGCTTCTTAGTTGGGCCTTCCTATTTAACGGGCCTACTTCTCTGTACCGCTCTGCTAAATGGGACGATCTGTGACTGCATCATGATTAGCAAGCTTAATAGCGATTCAGTTTGATGATTAATCTCACCGATGCGTCATTATGTATTTGGATGGATGGATTAATCGAATAATAGACTTTTATGCATATGCACCGTAGATTAGCGGCAGCCAGGGTTAGTGGATGCAAGATTAGCACTTTACTTAGTGACCAATTAGGTAGCTGTCCGAAATCTCCGCGCATTGCTGAAGCAAAGCTGCAGGAGAGGGACCCTGAACCTAAACAAAAACAATTCTATGATTAATCATCTTCTCTCTGCTTAGTCATTTATTTAACCCCCAAATTAATTCGGTTTGTCATGCATGGCAGTCTCCATCATGGACTGACAGGCACTTAATTTGCCCAAATCCCTTGCTTCACCAGTGGATCAAAGATTCAGAGAGAGAGAGAGAGTGTGTGTGTGTTCAAAGAAAGATAATGCAAAGAATTATGATGGATTGACCTCACTAAAGTATTACTCCTACGTACTCAGATAATTAGTGGTATGACAGTACGGTTAACGATAAATTAAAATCTAAATTGATTACAAATATAGGTCTAAACACGAAAATGACGGGTCCAATAATTGTCGTCTCCTCACTAGTAGCAAGTCGACGTCCCTCTCGATCGACCGGTACTAGCAGCGAGATTAGCATCGCTCTTTTCTCCATATATTACCAAATTTGTAGCATTCGATTGTGCAATGCAATGCGCAGGTCATTCTCCCTTAACTAGCCTGCTAATCTGCAGCCGCGCCGCGACATACACAACACACACACACACATTGACGCGTGCACGCCATCATGGCGAGGCGATGCTCTGACTACTCCACCGCAGGCCGACGAGCCGGCGAGGAGGGTGGCGGCGCCGCCGGGCTACGGCTGTTCGGGGTGCAGCTCCATGCTGCAGCCAGCTCGCCGGCGTCGTCGCAGTCGTACTTGCACAAGAGTTATAGCATGGATTGCCTGCGGCTACAGGCGTCTTCTCCTTCCTCCTTGGCGTCTCTTCTGTCGCCGTCGCCGCCGCCGTTGCCGTCCTCCTTGCTGCTGTCCATCGACGAGGGCTGCGAGAGGCCCGCCGCCGACGGCTACCTCTCCGACGGGCCTCACGGCGCGGCAACCATGCGGGTGAGGAAGAAAGGTAAATTAATTATGGTATCCATCGCCATCGGAGCATTGATTCTTGCATCCTGCAAGCAAGCTAGCAGCTGCTGATTCGAGCTGCAACGTGCAGGAGTTCCATGGAGCGAGCAGGAGCACAGGCTGTTCCTGGCGGGGCTGAAGAAGCTGGGAAAGGGCGACTGGCGAGGCATCTCCCGGAGCTTCGTCACCACCAGGACGCCCACTCAGGTCGCCAGCCATGCCCAGAAGTTCTTCCTCCGCCACAACAGCGCCGCCAAGAAGACCAACAACAAACGACGCTCCAGCCTCTTCGACATGGTACACACACGCGCGCATACATACATACGATTAAACTGCAACTCAAACTGCATTCATATGTTCATACAAGCTGATCTGATCGATATGTCATGGCAGGTTCAGGATTGTCACAGTGGAAGATCTCTCGCCTCATCCGATCCTGCCTCTCACTGCAACAAGAACATCTCTGCTTCTCTGCCTCTCAAAGTTTCGCACCAGAAATCAGCTGACAGTGCGTGGCCTTCGTTAGAAACACCATCGGTTTCAGAGGCACAACAAGCTCATGGATACGGCAGTAGTCACCATTGCTCTCCGCTGGACCTGGAGCTGGCCATGTCCCTGTCCACCACGCCATCCATCGGAACCTAGCACCATTAGTTGCCGTGGTCATCCATCGATTGGATTCCCGAGATGCTTAACAATTCTATCCTCAGGGTCAAGTTCCAACCATGTTGCCGCTAGCTCTGCTGAATCTAATTGACAGCCATGGTGACAGTGTCGTAGACAAAGTTTGGAATCTTGTAACATTGTCTTATGAGCCACCCATGTACAGATGGCCAAATGGCCCGCCCGACATGGCCAGCACGGGCACGACCAAGGCATGGCCCGAGATCAGTCGGGTTGGCACGGCCTGACCGACACACCGTGCCGTGCCGTGTCGTGCCTGTTCAGGGTGCACCTACGGCCCAGGCACGGTTTAATAAGACTCGGGCTGTGCCATGCCGACCCGAAGACATGACTAGTCCATTGTGTCCGTGTCAGCTTAGGCCCGATTTATTGTGTGCTAAAAAACATCTTCAACAACTAATTTTTTCACAGCAAATCCACATAATTTCATTGATGAAACAAGAAACAAATATTTTTATTGATATTTTTCAATGCTAAAGGAAAACATGCATCAAGACATCATAAGGTCCACAACTTCACATTTTTCAAGTGTTCAACAAAAGAACAAATCATAGTCACAGCAAAGGACATGGGTTCACAACTTCACATTAATATAACTTAAGTTGTGCAGTGCAATGGTTACCTCATTAAAAAACTTTCTAGGTAAAAATTCACACCTCGTGAGAAACCCCTAGAAAGTTCATAATACAATCCAATTACAGTTATCCAGTGCTTACATCATCATCAAGATACAAATTCTCAAAGGACCTTTGAAGCTCCATCCATGGTGTGTTGAGCCTTTGCATCTGCTTACTCCCAGTCCTTGAGCAATGCCAACACTTCCACCATGTCATGACCTACACGTCGTCGGCGCTCCTCGATGATCCTGCCAGTTAGGCTAAAATCAGATTTTGTCGATATAGTAGATACAGAAACAGTCAAAACATATTTAGTTAAAATGGAAATAATAGGATACGTGAGTTTGTGCTCATGTCACCAGTTAGGGATATTGAAGTCATCGTCGTATTGGTTGACGGTGTCACTGTCAAGATAGACAAATAGCTCAGAAGCATTCATATTAGCGGTTGAAGAAGCTGCCTAAAGCAAAGCACTAGCAGATGTTCTCCTATACAATGGACTACCACCAGCACCAAGTTCAGCACCTGGACTGGCACCAGCATCAAGCTGAGCACCTGAACTGGCACCAACACCAAGCCTAGCACCTGGACTTCCACCAGCACCAAGCCCAGCACCTAGACTTCCACCAGCACCAAGCCTAACACCTGGACTGGCATCAGCACCAAGCCCATCACCTAGACTGGCACTAGTAGCAGCACCAGAAATTTCCCCCAAGCAATCTTTTCTTACCAAAAGAACATCCTAGAATTATGATCCTTTGCAATCTCACACCACAAAACTTACTTTCACACTTAGCAAAAAAATCAGACAATGCATCCCTAACCTCAGTTAAGTAAGCAAAGTAATCACCACTAATAAGCTAAGACATAATTTGGACAACATTGCTAAAACCACTAATCTTGGCCCTAGGATCCAAGATAAAAGCAAATGAACAAAGAAATAAAATTTCAAACTAGTAGGACAGGAACTTATTTTTCATGAGAACAACAATATTTCTAATAAGATTCTAATCATTCTCGTAAGTATTTAGATGTCCAGCAATCTTAAGAATATGATGCATAATTAGTGGAGATGTTGGATAATAAACACCAGACAGAATAACAGTTGAAAAATTTCAAGACCAGCCTTAACAATTAAATTAATGATATGACATGTACAACACTAATGCAAATATAAATCACCAACATAACCAGATAGAAACAGGACTAAGGGTCTCTATTGCTTTAGTATTATCAGAGGCATTGTCTAATGTAATGGAGAAAACCTTATCAGTTAAACTATATTCTTCAACAACAGCAAGCACACGTTCAGAAATATTATCAGCATTGTGTGACACATCAATGAGCCTAAGACCCAAAATCTTCTTCTCTAATTGCCAATTAGAATTAACAAAATGAGCAACAACACTTAAATAATCTTTCTTAGCATTACCAGACCATATATCAGATGTCAAAGCAACAGAGCTAACAGATTTTAAAGTCCCAACAAGCATAACACGATGATCCTTAAAATACTTATGAAGGTATCTAGTGGTAGTTTGCCTAGAGACAACAATAAATCTAGGGTTACTGGCTAACTTAATATACTCGTCAAAAGCAGTAGATTCACCAAAACAAAT
Source organism: Oryza australiensis (assembly GCA_019925245.2). Classification (NCBI taxonomy): domain Eukaryota; kingdom Viridiplantae; phylum Streptophyta; class Magnoliopsida; order Poales; family Poaceae; genus Oryza; species Oryza australiensis. The sequence continues at coordinate 7,531,581 of JAIFGZ020000279.1, read as the reverse complement.
TGAAAGATCCTCTCTAGCAATCAACCTACATAACTGTACTCTAGCAACCTCAGGTTTATATTTTCAGTGACAAACAGAACCATCTGGATTAAACCTAAGCATGGACTGAGACAAGGCATTATACCTAAGCCTTTTGGGTTTGCATGACTTAATATGCCTAAGCAAATGTCCAGGACCACCAGATGAATGAGCAGACAAAGTTTTATAGCACTAATTACACTTAGCATAGACTCAAACCTGAGATCCATTGCGCTCTTCAAAAAGTTCCTCAAAGTTGACCCATACCTCATATCTTGATCTCTTGTTGCTGATGCTTGAGCCGGACAATGCCCCACCACCACCGGCACCAGGACTATGAGCACCGTCAACTGGTTGCGACTGTGGGTCATCATTCCCAAGGACATCAACCGGAGTCGAAGCAGTGTTACCAAACACCTCCACACATTCCTCCTCCAAGTCATCTTCGTCATCACCTTGCATCTCCATCGTCCTCAACTAGTAGTTTGCAGGAGGTAGGATCATCGTCCATCGCAGGCACTTCGGTTCCTCAATGACGATTGCCGCTCAGCAACGTGCTTGCGACCTGCAAGAACAGTCAATCAAACAGAAGAACAAACAAGGATGTTAGGGATTGGATGGAGAAAAAAACCAAAACAACCTAAGGTTAGGGTTAGGGTTTGTACCTACGCAGCCGGAGCATCGGAGTTGTTGTTGTAGACAGAGATCCACGGATCTACGTGAAGACAGGAGGGAGACTAGGACTTGGGGACGAAGATGGCGAGCGCGAGCATCGATCCGGTGACCGGAGACAAAGAGCTCACGAATCCGGTGAGATGTCGATCGGAGTCTCGAAGACGAAGAGGGATGGACCGATGGATGGAGTGTGAAACGATGGAGGAAGCCAAGAGGAGACGAGGAGTGCGGCTGCGACTGCGAGGCGGCTAGGGTTAGAGTTGAGACGACACAGAACAGAGGGAAGGGCAACTTATATATGGCATCGCGTACTCCTTGCCTCCTTCTCCTTGGGCCGGGCAGGCCGCAGCTGCAAGCCGGCCTGCATGGGAGTGGGGGACGGTTGGGCCGTAGTCGTGCCGATCGTTAGGCCGTGCCGTGTCGGGCCGACCCATCATGCCGAGGACAAGGCCCAAGCACGACCCAAGCCAGACCAAATCTCCGTGTCATGGGCCGGGCCGTCGGGCTGCGGACCGTTTGTCCATCTATACACCCATGTTTGGTCGGTCACAATCACTGTTCATATCTGCAAATCCGCCATGCTTAGCACGACTTTCTGCTGCATCAACAGAAATTTTTTGCAGCCATGTATAAATAATGACTAGTGCCCTTAATATCTGAATCCTTTTGTTTGCGGTATGACTCATATCTTTCACTGTTCGAGCAAACAGCACTAGCGACAAGAATGTGGTTTCAGTGTCAATGGCGATTGGCAAGCAATCTATAGTGCCTGCAGCATTCTATGGCGCCCAGGCCCTACAATCCTTAATCTGGTATGAGATCGATGTTAGGTGCATGTCCATCTCGTCCCAATTCACTCACCTTCATAGTACCAACTTGGAAGCCTTTTTTGCTTCCCTGGTGCCCTCTCCTTTTCATTCACAATACCTACATGGTTGCTTTTAATTTGTCAATTGTCAGTGCAAAGGTCTCAAAATGCTCTGTCCTGAACCAATGAGTTGGCCTTCTATGCTGAATATCTGATGTGTGTTTGCCAATTAGTATATCAGGTATTCTGGTGTTCCCGGGTACTATATATTATTCAGGTATCATCAGATCAGCATTTTGGTAGGAATTCAGTCTCTGGTTGTGTTTGGGGGACAAGTATGTGAATTGTTTGCAAAGGCAACATGTCAATAACTAGGACCTATTGCCATCAGAGAAAGGTTAAATGCTAACAGGACAAGGACTAGATGTATCACCCATACTTGATAACTTGAACAATGACCTATGACATGTCACAGTCCATGAGCAAAAGACACCAGCTAGGACAGCTGCCTAAATGGTTTCAATTCTGAAACCGGAGATAGTGGAGATAGAGGAGCCACGGCGGCATGCATCAGATTAATTCAGAGATAATTCAGATGCGATGACAAAGTCGTGGAGCAAGCTTATGATCCGGATAAGGCGTATCTAGGAGCAGTATATTTCTTGGCCCAAAAACGATGTTCATGATGCAACTGCTAGCTGCTTGGCTACACACACATGTACAACAAGATCTGAAGGTTTGGACATATTGCAGAAAGAACCTTTTGATTGACAGTGATGTGTGAGCTACCCTGTCTCCTTTGCTTAATCGTGTTATTATTACATGGCTGATGGCTTTTGGTGTGGTTGCAACTTGCAAGGATAGCTCCTCTAATACAATTGCTGAGGTGGCAAAAAGGTGCATCTTTCCTCAGCCACATGCTGGAAAACACACGCACACAAAAATACACTAGGATCCTACTGTGCATCATCACCTGAGCTACAGCATTTCTCAAAAGCTTTGTGGATGCAATTATTTAGCTGTCTAATTACCTCCACAGTTGGCTAAAAGGATGGACAAAGATGTCAAACTGCAGATGTGGACTTGGCCGGGTCACAGCCATGTCATCATCGCTGCAACACTGGGCCTGTAGATTTGGGCCAGCACTGTAATCGCCTGTAGGCCGGCCTGGTCTGTAATCGAAGCAAAAAAAAAAGAAAAATAAATGGAGTCGTGGTCTGTAATCGAAGCAAAAAAAGAAAAATAAATGGAGTCGTGGTCTGTAATCGAAGCAAAAAAAAGGAAAATAAAAAAAAACTGGCGTCGCCCGGACTCGAACCGGAGACCTTCAGTGTGTTAGACTGACGTGATAACCAACTACACCACGACACCGGCCTTGAGTGTAACCATTTACAATCTATTGACTACTTTTTTGTTGATCAAGCGTTCAAAACATCAATAGAGTTGCAGTATATATCCATCAATGTATGATCCCTGTGCTGTATTACATCTGCTCGCTACTGAACAGTTGTCTGAAAAAAAATGTAATGTACTATAAATTTTGTAATGTCATGGGATATATACAACTTTCTATCGAATGCTATCACAACATCATCAGTACAGTTCTCAACTTCTCGTTGAACGCGTCCTTGGCCCTCCTGGTGCAAAGGAACCCTTGTGAAATCATGTGTACTTGATGCAATGCAGAGTGCTCGATATACACAAGATAGCTCGATCAGGAGCACTAGAATCCGCAGAAGTCCTTGAGTTCATTATGCACGTCCTCGTTCCTCAGCTTGGACATGGCCGACTTCTCTATTTTCCTTATCCACTCTTTCGACACATGGTAGATGCTCCCAATTTGCTCCAGAGATCTGCATTTCCCGTCTTCCAGCCCGTGCCGCAGCTTCAGTACGTGCCCTTCCCTTGGGGGCAGCCTGTCCAGGACATGAAGCAGCCTCTCTCTCAACTGCATCCGGAACAAAGCTTCATCTGGAGCTTCTAAAGACGTATCGGGAGTCACTTCCTGCAATTAAACATGATTTAAGTTTAATAAGTGGATTGAACCGTCAACGGGGGCGATGGAAGAACTATTTGTCATTTCCGATCATTGGTTAATCATAGAGCTGAGAGGCTCACCACAAATTTTGCATTCTGTCCAACTCCGATCTCCGTGTAAAGCGACACAACTCGACGAGAGCATTTCCGCGCCAACTTAACATTGGCAACCGATACACCAATGAGGGTAGCGATTTCTGCATCTGGTGGGTTCCTCCCTGTGCTGTAGCGAATCGCCCTTCTTGCTTCCCTGACCTTACGAATTATACCCTCCATCCTTGCCTACACTTGCATTGACAGTTCACATCATTAACTGACGATTTTTCTCACATGAAACAACAAACTAACAAAGTGAAGCATATCAAGAGAGTTTCAGAGGCATACGGGCAGCTGGATTACTCCAGAGTTTTCAGCAAGAAGTGCTAGCATTGCTTTCCTTATCCAGTACTTCACATAAGTTGAGAACTTGCATCCTTTTTGGCTGTCGAATTTCTCAGCACCGTTAAGGACACCCATTTTCCCAGCCTGCAGTGTCATTCCAACGAATCAAATTGCAAAATGGAACTTGTCAATGTAGAATACCTTTTGCTCAATAAATATATTATCTCGCAACCTGCAGTAGATCCTCAAAAGCTGTTCCCATTCCAGTGTATGTCTTCGCAATGTACTTGACTAGCCACTCGGTGGTTACCAGTAATCTCTCTCGGCAGCAGTAACCTTCTTGCAGCCTACTCTTCAACAATGCTTCATCAACTCCAGCTGCTTTGGCCCAGCTTGCATAGCTGACTTCACTCCCATCCTTCAACAAATTTTCTCTTATTTTCTCAAGGTTTGCACACTCCTAGAGGAAAACAGTAAGAATAAAACCATGAAGGATATGTTGTGGTTAACAATTATTAACTGCTAGAAGGAAAAATATGCTGATGATGAGATTACCTTGATAGTCACCAGCAATGCTGATTGTTCTCGTACAATGCTCCTTCTTCGGCCTGGATAGTTTTTCCACTCAGCTATAAATTGACTACTACTGGACTTCTTTGATTTTCGTGAGGGTGTTTTAACGGAGACCCGAGAGCCCTTTTCTGATGCTTTCATTCTTTTCAGTTTCCTCTCTTGACTTTTCCCACTTCGAACAATTACCACATCATTTTGCTCCTCGAGAGGAATCTCTGGATCAAGCTTAATAATATCTCCAGGAAGTGAAAACTCTGATTCATATGTTTGTGTTAGAGTGGCCCTGGACATAGACGCATTGAATGATTTCAAAGCTCCCAGCCGTTCGATATGTACAAGGATATCTCTTTCCAGCCTTACCAAGTCTTTACCAGCCAAACTACTTTCTAAGACCTGAATGTTTTGCATTAATAAGTTATACTCCAAATTGCTGCTTGTGTAACTTTTATCCATCCAAGAAGAGAGATCTTCTTCAACCCAGTCAATCTGCGGCTTTCTGTCAAGAGCATCATCAAGGATCTTTCTTTCTGCATCAACCTGAAATTCATGTTGCAATCATTATCTACAGACAAAAATGAATCGTACATGGATTACGGATTTAAAGTGAGGACCTTGCTATTGGACTTGTTCTCGGTGATTTCAAGCACACCGGATGAAGATGCTGAAATCCTTGAGATATCCCCATTTTGGTATTTCCTCCGTTTGAGCAAGAGGTGCAAGGCCAGTGCTGTAAGTGACTCAGATGAGATTTTCCTTCGACTCACTGCATTAGGGCGCATGAAAGTTTGGAACTTTAGATTCCGCTGGCAAATTGCTCAAAAGTACCAACGCGTTTTACAAAAAGAAAAAGAAGGCATTTTTTCGCATGGGGAATACTAGCAGTGGGGGAAAAAAGAGAGAAGGAGATGCAGATGGTAATTCGTGCGCACTCACATGGAGGGTGGGAATGCTTGGAGGGCATCCAGGACGAGGAAGAGGAGGAGGACGACGAACAGCACGGGCCGCAGGGCCTGCCACGCATCATCTGCAAACCCATGTCGCCCGCCCTTCCGCCGTCAGCTGCAATGGCAGCAGATGGGGGTGGTCAGTGGTGATTGGTGAAGAAGGGTTGGGACCCTATCCATCCAACTCTGATTCGCTCGCTCAGGCCTTCGTCTCTTCTTTGGTTAGACTTGGACATGGACAGCCAGAAAGATCTCTAGGGTGAAAGAAAACGAGTTGGGATCTTTTCTCGCGAGATATTTTCTTTCCTCTCCTTCCCTCAAGTACTCCTGTCACAGTGGAATTTCGCACGAGCAATCCTGTTTGCGATGGAGTTTCAGAAGTTAGGTAGTCCCATTTACAGATGTATGGATGTAAAATTAATATTTTACTAGCAACAAGTCAAGTTGGTTGCTGTGGTGTAGTGGTTATCACGTCAGTCTTACACACTGAAGGTCTCCAGTTCGATCCTGGGCAGCAACAAAGTTTATATTTTTGCTGCCAAATTGTAAACATCTACTGGGCTGCAACTTCCTTAAAAAAAAATTCCTTTTGCTGCAAAATTGTCCCGGAACATCTAATATGCTGCAACTCCCTTAAATTGTCTCTGAACATGTAATATAAACAGTGGCAGCAACAAACTGAATGCCAAAATTTATCTATGAACATCTAATTGTTGTCTTTCATCTTCTAATGGAAACTTTTCATCTTCTAAGGGAAACGGTGCTGGCAACAAACTGAATCCCAAATTTTATGTCTAATGTTTTTGTCTTGTGTCTGGTGGTGGCAAAATGCAGTTCTGAACACCATGAGTTTCTTCGATCTGTGCGTATTATTTGACCTCTCTTTCGTGTAGGAAATGCAGGAACAAATATTATCTATCCGTTCAGAGAGATCATTGCCCCTGGAGGCTGAGGGGCGAAGGGCGAAACGGTTGCCCTGTGTTCTGCGTTCTGACCGTCACATCACTGGCTAGAAGTAGAACAGTGAACAAAGATATGCCACAACAGATAAACAAGTCATTATTTCCCAGCTACTCATGAATAGATGATGCAATCTAAGAGCAATCCATTGTATACAGGTCAACCTGAGTTTGGCAGGAATTATATAGTACATCGTCGTGATCACTGATCGAGCATTACGGTGGTGAAAAAGCCCTCCAGGAGGGTTTACAACACCGTTCTTGCATCAATATTAACCTCAAAGTATTAGCCATTACAAAAGGGAACTACTTGCAGGAGTTTTTGTGATGCACAGCTCCATCATGACGAGAGCAACGGCGTGCTAAGTTTGTAATAGCTCTTCAAAACACATTGTAGATAAGTTTTCCACATGGTCAGATCTGCAAATATCGTGATTCTGTCCTCTGCCAGGCTACCTGAACCACCATCTTTGGGCTGCAGAAATGGGTGTACTGAGGAATGGTGCATAGCGATGGATGTACGGATTGACAATCCGGCCAATTTTCGCCCACACGCTCTGGTGGTAGCTAGCGGTTACAGGAGCATGGTACATCTGTTTCAACACCTGCACAACAGGCAAGCATGCAAAGAACACCAATAAGTACTGACACCAATACAAGTCGCTTGAGAAAGGGAAAGGGCGCCAGTATATTTGATATTCAACTATTTTTTATTTTCAAAAAGATCGAAAGTAATACTAATAAGACAACTGCAATTATTAATTGAAATGCTAACTACTTGTAGTATGTGGAATCAGGGCAGAAAATTATTGGGATTCTATAACTGAAACGGTACGTGTGGCACTGACCAGTACTGATGCGGTCATGCCCCACTAGTAAGCCGTGAATAAACAAAATTGACAACGGGCATTCTTGAATCTTTTGACAACATGCAGCAAATCAGCATAAAGCGCCCTTACATCATGTCATAGCTATGAAGTAATGGGGCAAAATAATGATGATCAAATGATAACTTACCTGCCAGTACATGAATGTCTGAATTATGCTACGTCGCCACCTGCAAGGTACAAAGGTATGATTCATGAGTATACGATATAACTTTTCAGACCAAAGGAAATCCAAAATTCTCAGAAAAGTGGAAGCAACATACGAGAAAAGAGATATGATCAGAAGAAAACCCAAGGCAATCTCAGCATTTGAACTAAGGAGACTGAGTGTAGTGTTATTTGTCTCTACCCAAAGACAGGGTTCCTCCAAATACCTCCTGAATGAGAGACCAGAAAGACAGAATTAACCACAGAGCATTGCACACTGGTTGTGCCCCCGATTGCAAAGGCGAAATTCAATTATAATGGAACATACAATTACCTATAAAAGGACGAGCGTGCAAAATTACGCCTTAGGAATCTAGCAACATGATCAAGTGCCCAGCAGAACACAGGTAGTGCAGCAACTGTTACAAAAAGGATAACAAAACACGTAAGAATATGTGAAAGCAGCAAAAGACAGAGTCAGAACCACAAACTTGAAAGGGAAACCACATCTTACTTTTTAAGTGCAACTGAGACGTGAAGAGCATAAGAGAGAACATCAAATGGATAAAATCCTTGGTTCCAAGTACAGCTTGCAACCAACCCTGGACTGCAGGCATGTTCCATGCTCTTGGTTTCTTAGCACAGGAAAAAGAAAAGATCAGCAACGTCAAAAGGAAAAACGAAATAAGATTAAAAATAGTACTAGTTATTCATGCTTCAAGTAGGAAGGCAATTACCCCATAAGTGCTGTATAGAGAGTATGCAGAGGAGAGTACTGTTCCCAGCAATGAGAGTTTGCAGGCTCTATCTGCAAGATGTTTTGGCAAAATCGGAAGCATCCCCAGACCAGCAACAACAAGTACCTGAAATATATTAGGGTGTCATGGCCATGTAGGCTGTAGCTAATAATGATCGTAAGATCAAGGTTACCAGGGCCGAGATATGAGATATCTATCAGAAACCATAATGATTGTATTTTTACAAGCTCGCTACTAAAGGTACCAACTATTTTCAGGACAAACAATTACACATGCAAATGCTAATGAAAAAGGTGACCTGTTTCTTACCCAGGCATTAATGGAGAAGTGTATGGTCCGTGCATCAAACCGTAAAGGATTTGTAGCACTGTCTGTTTGTGGCGGTGGGGGCGGTGGTGCAGCTGATCTGGAACTTGATCCTAAATATGGAAATGGTTCACATGATAAATAGATGTGACACGCGGCAGCATAAAATGAGAGATGTACTATACTTAAAGTCAAAGCAACTTACCTGAACTACGGGTCCTGACATTCTCACTGGATGAGGAGGATGAAGACCTTCCTTCTGGTCCGCTTGGCTGGGTGGAACCAGTGGATGACATCGGCTCAACCACCAAATCACGATCCTATTAGGAAAGCAAAAGGGAAATCAAACAGCTTTTACCATCCTCTTGATTTGCTCTTTATTTGTACATGGGTAACAGCATCGATTCTAAAATGACCAAATGCAAGTGGCATATTTTTGTTTTTGAGTTTCTAACTGTGGTAAATTCCAAGAAAACTGCGGGTTGATGCTTAACAAATGTAGCTTTCGTTTTAACCTGAAGATAGATTGCTTCAACAAAACAAACCAAGGGCAAGCTTGCCAAGCTACGTCGTCATGAAATGAAGCAAGTTAAAAGTATTTGAAACCTCCCTTAGCCTAGGAAGTTTGGTAAGTAGAAGTTTAAACTAGTACTGAACAGTAGTTGTGGCGTCGAGTTCATCATCAACTGAAAACAACACCCGGGTTGAAACAAGCAATGCATCAAACTGTAGATTGTGCTCAGCTCAGCTACATGAAGAAAGTGTTTAGCAGCATGCATCACATGTGCGTTGGTACCATCTAGTAAAAGTCATCAACAAACCATCATGTATTAGCAAGTGCAAGCTTGAGTCTTAGTTACGGATACTTCCATCACCACAGAAATCGAAGGGGACGAAGCCCCATAACGTGGTATCAGCCAGGAAACCAACCGTCCGTACAGAAAGCGCGTCAGATCCCCTACCCTAAGCAGTTGTTGATTCGGGAGAAGGAAAGCAAAGCAGTGGTGGTGGTGGTAGTAGCATGGGATATTGGGATGGGATGGCACTCACGATGTATCGCTGGTAGAACTTGCGCTTGAAGTGGTCGACGACGTCGGGGCGGGAGGCGAGGTGAGGGGGAACGAGGACGTTGGACCAGTACTCCGCCCAGCGCGCGTCACCCTCGTAGTTGTACGCCGCCGCCGCAGCCCGCTTCACCTCCTGCTCCGGCCCGTCGCCGCTGGCGTCGCCGCCTCCCATCGCCTCTTCGCCGCCGCACGAGTCGTCTCGTCGGCAAGGCAAGCAGCCGCGGTGAGGAGAGAGTGGGGAATTTCTCCGATCGATGCGGCCGGGCCGCGTCGCCGCTGCTTTCCCCGATGCCTGACAAGCGAGCAGCGCAGGTCGTCGTTGTCGGCTTTGGTGGGCCACGGAATCTTGGATGTCTCTCTCCGGGTTTGGGCCGTCGGCTTCGCCAACCAGGCCGGCCAAGTCAACAACACGCAACTTGGTCCAGTTACTACTACTACTTTCTCAGCCGGACATTCTCTTGGGCTGGGCCGTAGGATCTTCAAGTCTACTCCTCTACTTGTTTTCTTCTTCGCCATTTGCTGACATCATTCGCATCCGCGATTCATTTTCCCTTGCAAGATCTCTTTTGGATAATCATCCAGCGTGTCAAAACCACAAACGCACTCTGCAAATAAGGTATATGTGGTTGTTAATCATAAAATGTTTTCATCCAAAAAGATGGCACTGCAATTTGTCAGGAAGAAATAAGAATGGTCATTTTACGCGATTGAAACAAGTACCGGATCATCCAGGCGATTACCAAAGCTAACATAACATGTGGGCCGCAGAGGTGCACACGTGTCAGTGACTCCGGCTTGATGTTGAAGAAATCAGAAACCAACGTGCCAGCCACACATACTCAAAGTCTGTTCTGAAAACAACAACAAACGTTGCATGTTAGATTCTGCGCGATCCGACGGTTGCGCCGTTACCACCCAAAAAGAAAGGCGAAAATGTTGTTTATTTGTCTGACACTTTAGAATTAATTGAGTTTTCCTTTGTGACTGCTTTAAATTGCTAACACGCAGTCCCAGTCACGTTTCGATCTCTCCTGCAAAGCAAATAAAACGTGGCGACCACGATTGCTTTAGCAAAAAAAAGAAAAACACACCACAGTGTCTTGATCATGGCAGCACAGTGTCAACCCTTGTATTCAAGCGCGCCGCAAGACATCACATGATGATCAGTAATACGGCTAGCGCAACGATTTGAAAGCAATCAATTTGTTTGTGATATGCAACGTGCAGGTTGGGTTGCTGGACGACTCAATCGATATCTTTGCAACTGTGTACAGTTTATTAGTTATCACTTATCAATGAATCAAGAGCTGCTTATGGCCATCTATCTTATCTTCCCCCTCAGCAAGATAAAAAAAAAATACAAACACTTTGGCCGTACACCCAGAGAGCTGAGCGCACACAGGATACATTTCTAACTCACAAAAGTTTTTAATAGTTTCGTGAGGAATCTGTATGAATTAAAATGTCCTAGATATTTCCACATCAAAAGAGAACAGCAGAAGATAATAGAGAGGTGGTTACACAAGGATAGAATACGAGTAGCTGTCACCAACAGAAACGGAAAAACACTCACTCAAACTCACTGATGATATCCCAGGAAAATGGTCCTTGGAGTCTCCGGACCGGACATATCACAGAAACAACACGTCGATTGGCGCCACCGCCACCACGCGATCAAAATTTTGACCACTTTGGTCCAATCCAACACCAGCTAAATCCGCTCTCACTGTAGCAGCAGCAGTATCTCAACACGTCGGCGACGTAGACCGAGACAAACCAAAGCCAAAGCGAAAGCAACACACCCCTCACTTTCCCCAAATGGACCAATATATTCAGTTGCTGATCGACAGTCTCTGCTGACTCGGACGTCGACCAACCTTCGTCCGCACATGGAATGGATTCAGCCAACGCGGTGGTAGATGGATGGCGGGCATTCTTCTGCTCCAGTATTTCGAGCAGAAACTTGCGGTGCACAATTCTTCTGCTCCCTGCAGAAAGAATAATTCAGAGGAAAAACTTGGACGCCAAGGAAGTAAAGTTTGCCTTTTCTAGCTGCCCACTATATTTGATTTGTTGAAATCTTACTCCGTGCCAGTTAAAACATCATTATTCTAAGTTCTCTTCAGTAAAGAAGATACGCTAGGAGGAATAAAGGTGGAACAGATTAAGAACAAATGCCTCAGAATTTCGACAATTTGTACAGGTTGCATTCTATCACCACATAGTATTTTCCCAGGTGAATATGTGTAGGAGTATTACGTTGTAATGGTGATGTCATTTTCTACTAAAGACTCTGGAAGCTGGAACTTGGAAGAGCATAGTACTAGGAGTACTATTATGGAGTAGTAGTATGTTATTCAGATTTCTTCCTTTCAGACGAAGCCATCAATCGCTTGATCACCCCCAACTCTGCACCTATAAAACCCCCTCCCCACAAACTCTACCTCAATTCAACACCAACTTCTCCTTCCCTCCCCCCACTCCTCACCATCCCATTCAACACCACCGTTTCATACCATTTCAACACCAACTCTCCTTCCTTCCCCCCATTCCTCACCCTCCCATTCAACACTACTGTTTCATACCATCACCAACAACAAAGAGGAAGAGAAGTTCATCGAAAGAAGAAGAACAGAGGGTTCCAGAGCTTGCTCACCATGGCGTCCTACGACAAGGCCATTGAGTCCTACAAGAAGGCCATCACAACAGCTGCATCCGTTGCAGCGTCTGTGATGCTGGTTCGCAGCGTCGTGAACGAGCTGGTTCCATACGAGGTGCGTGATGTGCTGTTCTCCGGCCTCAGCTACCTGCGTTCACAAATTTCATCTCAGCACACAATCATCATCGATGAGACTGAGGGCTGGTCCCACAACCACGTCTACAACGCGGTGCGGACTTACCTTGCAACACGCAACAACAACAACATGCAGCGCCTGCGAGTCAGCAGCATGGATGAATCTTCAGAGAAGATGGTTGTCACCATGGAGGAAGGTGAAGAGCTGGTTGATATGCATGACGGGACAGAATTCAAATGGTGCTTAACAGTACGTAGCATCTCAGCCGACCCCAACAATGGCAATGGCAGCGGTCAACGTGAGGCCCGCTCCTATGAGGTGAGCTTCCACAGGAAGCACAAGGAGAAAGCCCTGAAGTCATACCTCCCATTCATCATTGCTACGGCCAAGGCCATGAAAGACCAGGAAAGAATTCTCCAGATATACATGAATGAATACTCAGACTCATGGTCTCCAATTAATCTCCACCATCCATCCACATTCGACACGCTTGCCATGGACCAGAAGCTGAAACAGTCAATTATCGACGACCTTGATAGGTTCATCAAGAGAAAGGATTACTACAAGAGGATTGGCAAGGCATGGAAGAGGGGTTACCTGCTGTATGGTCCACCTGGGACTGGCAAGTCCAGCTTGATCGCAGCCATGGCGAATCATCTCAAGTTTGACATATATGATCTTGAGCTGACTGAGGTCCATTCCAACTCAGAGCTCAGAAGGCTTCTAGTTGGGATGACCAACCGGTCCATTCTTGTTGTCGAGGACATTGACTGTACCATCGAACTGAAACAACGGGAGGCAGGGGAGGAACATACCAAGTCCAACTCTAAAGAAGAAGACAAGGGAGAAGACAAAGTGAGTACCTTTAAAATCAGAATGCATAGCATTCATATTTACAAACCTTTCCTCTCCTTGATTTCACGATTATTCTCACCTATGCTGATGAGAATTTGATTGCTGTCCACACAGGTAACATTATCCGGGCTGCTCAATTTTGTTGATGGGCTGTGGTCAACAAGTGGAGAGGAAAGGATCATCGTCTTCACAACCAATTACAAGGAGCGTCTTGATCAAGCACTTCTGCGGCCTGGCAGGATGGATATGCACATCCACATGGGGTACTGCACCCCAGAGGCTTTCCGGATTCTTGCCAGCAACTACCACTCGATCGACTATCATGTCACATATCCAGAGATCGAGGAGCTGATCAAGGAGGTGATGGTGACGCCCGCAGAGGTGGCCGAGGCTCTCATGAGAAATGATGATACTGATGTTGCGCTCCTTGGTCTAGTGGAGCTCCTAAAGTCAAAGATAAAGGATGCCAGTGAGACCAAGGCTGAAAGTAAGGATGCGAATAAGCAGACGGAGGAGAATAAAGATGACAAAGCGATGGAGAGAAAAAATGACTCCTCAACCGATGAATGCACTTAGGATTGTGGAGTACAACAATGACAACAAGAATGTGCATATGGTAGATAGGTCCTACAGAAGATCCATTTCAAAACATGTGATCGTTTTTGACTACTAATTACAATGTGTATTTGGAGAGAGGAGGTGCACTGGTATTTAATGAAGTGTGCTTCCTAAGAAATTTCAAGGTATTGTCTCGACAAGTCATATATATGCAACATCAGATTGTGTATGTGTATGAAACATTGGCCAGGCAAGCTAATTCAGAAATACATCTACTATTCAAAAGGAACAATTCCCCATTGATTTCGTAGATTTCACATTAACCCCCATCTAGAGAAAACCTACACAAAACCTTCATCTAAAACATATGGAATTCAGATCAGTTGAAAAGGAGAAAAATGTTACGAGATGTGGACAACTCTGAACGTAAGTGCTAGATTTGGAACAAACAGATGAGATCAAACACTAGCAAGTGAATTTACATAGAATAATCAACGAGGCTAGCATCACATTCGCAGACCATCGAACTGGCGTTCACCACTGGGCTCCCCGAATAAATAGGTTAACCGCTGTCATTACTGAAAACTAGTAGAGTATCCGCAGGGTAGTAGCAAACGAAGCAAAGTTCTTAGAGAAGAAAGAAACCCACCAGTACTCCTATACCTGAACTCCGCCGCCGTCGAGAGGTTAATCCGGCGCTCGTCGGCGATTGGTGCTGTCTCCACCCGCCACCATCGCGGTGTGGACTCTCTCGCCCATCGCCTCGCCTCCACCTCGACATCTCCAGTACTCTCCACCCGCATCTGGCATTGGAGAAGGAGAGGAGAGGAGCGTGGCTGTGCATTTGGACAGTATTGGGCCGTAACTGAAATAGCAGTGGCAACGGGCTACGGCCCGACAAAGGTTTAAGGCTGGGCTACGGCCCGACAAAGGTTTAAGGCTGGCCCGATTCTGGCCAATGGTACAAGTCGTTAGTATCTCCAGGTTCGAATACACGTGAGGACTACACTACAAACTTGACCCTTTGGATCCAGATCTTCCACTGCACCCATATACAGTACTAGTTTGTTTTTTTTCTTGTCCACGAAGAAAAACAAATACCGTATAGTACTGCACTACCGTGTAGAAATACGTGACAGATCGGCACACAAACCCAAAAACGCTTTGCCCTAGATACAAGTAAACTTGAGATCAGCCTCCTCCCGCGGTCCCGCCTAGCTCCGTCGTCTAGCGCCATACGACAACCACAAGCTCCCGCCCAGGAAGGAGAAGAAGAGCTAGAACAGTATTAGCTAGTTAGCTAGGTGGTCGGTCGGGCCAGGCCAGGCCAGGCCATCCACCGTGCGAGCCAAGCGGCACAGTTAGTAAGTTTGTCCGTCATGTCGTGGTCCGGCGACTACGAGAAGTACATGGCGACGGCGGCGGCCGTGGCCGGGACGGCCATGGTGGTGCGCGGCGTGGTGAGCGAGCTTGTCCCCGACGAGCTGCGCGAGCTGCTCCGGTCGGCGGCGCGGGGCATCCGGGCGCGCGTCTCGTCCACCCACACCATCGTCATCGACGAGACGGAGGGCCTCTCCACGAACCAGATCTACGACGCCGCGCGCACCTACCTCGCCGCGCGGATCAACACCGACATGCAGCGCCTCCGCGCCAGCCGCGTCGACGACGCCCAGGGCATCATGATCACCATGGACCAGGGCGAGGAGATGCTCGACGTCCACGACGGCGTCGACTACACCTGGCGCCTCGTCTCCCGCGACACCGCCGCCGCAGCCGCCGCCACCGGCCACGCCGCCCCCTACGGCATCGGCAACAGGAGGGGCCGGAGCCGCTTCGAGGTCAAGTCCTTCGAGGTGAGCTTCCACAAGAAGCACAAGGAGAAGGCGCTCAGGTCGTACCTCCCCTTCGTCGTCGACACGGCCAAGGCCATGAACGACAAGCACAGGAACCTCAAGATGCACATGATCGAGTACGACGCCTGGACCGCCGTCGACCTGCGCCACCCCTCCACCTTCGACACGCTCGCCATGGACCACAGCCTGAAGCAGTCCGTCATGGATGATCTTGAGAGGTTTGTCAAGAGGAAAGACTACTACAGGAGGATTGGCAGGGCGTGGAAGAGAGGATACCTGCTGTACGGCCCACCTGGCACCGGCAAGTCCAGCCTCATCGCCGCCATGGCCAACTACCTCAAGTTTGACATATACGATCTTGAGCTCACCGAGGTCAAGTCCAACTCTGACCTCCGGAGGCTGCTCGTCGGGATGAGCAACCGATCCATCCTCGTCGTTGAAGACATTGACTGCAGCATCGACCTACAGCAACGGGAGGAAGGAGAGATCAAGCGTGCCAAGTCCAGCTATTCAGGAGAAGAAACCGAAGACAAGGTTAGTTACTTACTCCTAGTTATGACCAATCATTGGCTCATGAAAAATAAACAAATAAATATATGGTTGATAATCCCTGCCACTTCTTGATTTGATAACTTCCTTATTAATCCTTACCAATGATGATGCCAATTTGGGTATTTTTGTTCTAATAGGTGACACTATCTGGACTGCTCAACTTTGTTGACGGTCTGTGGTCAACCAGCGGCGAGGAGAGGATCATCGTCTTCACAACAAACTACAGAGAGCGGCTTGACCCAGCTCTGCTTCGCCCTGGCAGGATGGACATGCACATCCACATGGGGTATTGCAGTCGAGAGGCTTTCCGAGTTCTGGCTAGCAACTACCACAATGTTGAAAACCATGCCATGTACCCAGAAATCGAGCAGCTGATAGAGGAGGTGCTGACAACGCCTGCGGAGGTTGCAGAGGTCCTAATGAGGAATGATGATGTCGATGTGGCACTTCAGGTTCTTGCGGAGTTTCTGAAGGCGAAGAGGAATGAAGCTGGAGAGACCAATGCTGAAAACAAGAATGGAAATCAGAAGAAGAATGAATATGAGCAGGTAAAGTCATAACCCAATTGATCAGCAAAGATAGGAGTATAGAAACTAATCGTGATCATGCACTTCCTCATGTAAATGAGGCCTATAAAAACATTGCCAAAATTGTTACAGTTTTGACCCTGAATGACAATCGGAGAGCCTTTTTTCTTTTCCTTTTTGGGAGATGTAATTTGCAACTGCAACGATATTCTACACCAGTTGTTTTTTAATTACATATTCAATTTATAATAATTCCTGTCACTGCAATGAGAATTGTTTATCATAGCTCAGAAAAACAGCTGGTTTTTATATATGTGGAGAAGGTGCCATAAATCACCAACTCACCTTCTAAAGGGAATCACTGACCTCAAATTTCTTTAAGATAACATCTTCATTAGGAGAAGTCAAGTGACATTTATATTATGTATTTTTTGGGTAAAAGATTAATTCTGTTTTCTCAGGTAACTTTTTAAGTTTGACTACATGTCCACAATCAACCTTATAACACCTTCGCGGGGATTGAGTCAAGTGACAGGACTACTATTATTCTGAAAGATAAGGTGAAACCAAAGTGTTTCTATGACAGAACTGCTATTATTCTGAAAGAAAAGGTGAAACCAAAGTGTTTCTACAGATCACATTCATCTTCAAAATGTTGAACAAACAACACAGCAGAAACTGATGAATTGAAAAACACAGAACAGACTCAAGGTTACATTAAATGACTACATAAAGTAGTTACTCCCTTCTTCCACCAATTCGTGATGTTAAAGTCATAAATTGATGGAAGGATGGAGTATTATTTTTAGAAATTTCTGATATCATTCACACATGTACTGATCCATAATTATTTTCATACTAGACAGTTAAACCAAAGGTTCAAAATTCAAATGATGTATTCTGTACCTTGAAGAACTTGTCAAACACATAAGCATCCAGCATACAGTTCACCTTATCTTTCTTGTAGGCCCTAACTCCTGCTCTCAAAGTGGACGCATCGGCAACCTGTACATTGGGCATGTAAATATGAAGTGAGCTAACATATTAACATATAAAGTCCTCTGAACTCCGCAGTAACCAAAACCTTGATGACAATGCTTCAACTATATAACCCCAAACTTGCATGCCAATGCAAATTGAGTAGTAAATTGTAATATGTATAAGAAGATTGCAACCATAACTTACTGTACAGAAAATAAGCCCCCACTTTCATCAATACAGAGTCTATAGTAGTATACTACAATACAACATTTGGTCCTTTCAGCACATGCACCCCAATGTGAATTTAAACATGCAGGTTTGTCCTGTGAAGAAGAGTCCAATGAAAGTACATAGTACAAAAAGGTGATTGTGCTAGTTGAGTGACATGATGGTGGAGCAGTAAGAATGCACAATAGCATGATGCCTTTTTTTTGCGCTAGTTGATGGTTGTAGGTTTCTCAGCGCATTTGCGGATTTCATCGGCATGATTGGTCACATATACTTGCTAACAGATGCTAAATAAATAGCAGGTACATGACATGAAAGGGTATGAAAACATTTCGATGATACATAATCAATACAGCCATTTTAAAAACATGTATGAATAGCTGCAGTTACA
The DNA here is from genome assembly GCA_019925245.2 of Oryza australiensis. Lineage (NCBI taxonomy): Eukaryota > Viridiplantae > Streptophyta > Magnoliopsida > Poales > Poaceae > Oryza > Oryza australiensis. The sequence continues at coordinate 7,513,281 of JAIFGZ020000279.1, read as the reverse complement.
GCTAAAGTCTTAATTTCTGCAACATCATTAATCTTTTAAGTTTCGATTCTACTATGATGTCAACAGTGGTTTGATCATATGATAGTGTAACTCAGAAGCTACCATATTACAATGAATCAACAAGAGATAAATTGACCAGGAATGGAGGATTCATTCATGAGATTGCACATAACTTGGCACGTTTCTACAGAATTTAACTAGTGTTTATCTCTGCTATCCAGTGAAGTAATAATATTAGCAAATCAATCACTACTCAGAAGATCAATTGATAAAGCATCAAGTTAATCTCCCTCCACGCTGGGAGCACGACCGCACAATAGCCGAACCCTCAAAATCCCCAAATGGCCAAATCCGACATTGCCACTGCCGCACAGCACAAGTATGCAGGGATCAAGTCAAGAATGCGATAGATCCCCAATCAAAACAAGCATATCTTGAAGCTAGAAGAGGTCGACTACCCGGACCCGGGAGGGAGAGATTACCTGACCATAGCCGACGAAGCAGCGAGAGTGGGTGTCTGTGAGAGAGAGAGGCCGTCATGAGAACGCTAGCCACTCGTCGGCGGAGGAAACACAAGACGAAGAAGTCCTCGACGAGTGCAGTCGGTGGCCTTCGAGACGGTAGTGGGCGGCGCCGTGGCTGCTCCCTTCGCCGGCGAACAGCCGGCGGCGACGTGGCTGTTGTGCTCAGTACCGGTGCGTCGTGGGCTTCCCTTCTGCTTAGTATACATCAGATGGGCCTTACACCAAAAAATATGATGGGCCGAATGGATCGCTCTATATTCCAATTTGGTCCATATGGATGTCTAGCTCAGCTCAAACTGTGATGAGCCTACAAGGATCGCGAATTTTTTCATTTTTAATTTTTTTTAAAGATTTACAAAAATAACTTTCGAGTTTGAAAAATTTCAAAACTAATCTCCTCCCGCCCTCGGGAGGGCGGGAAGGAAAACGCCTCCCGGAGGGCGAGAAATCCGGCGTGGCGAGACGGCCCCGCGGCCGTCGCCGCGGCGCTGACATTTTCGGCGGCCCTTCCCGTCCTTGGGAAGGGCGTTTTTCACTGTGCACGGGGCCGCCCGCAAAAATGCATTTTGCGGCGGCCCCTTCCCGCCCTCTGCAAGGGCATTTTTTACCCAGCCGTATATGCCGACTCTCAATCATTTCAACCTCATTTACACCTTTCCAAATCCAGAAAAACAACAGAGAGAGAGGTGAGGAAGAGGAGGAGCGCGGCGAAGCCCTGCTGGATTGCGTACTTCATTGGAGGTAAATGTAATATCTCGTCATTATTTTGTTTGTTAGCTAGTATGTAAATGAAATATTAGGAAAAATATAAATTTGTAATATTTGAATAGGTATTGAATAATTTGTTATAGATTTGTAAAACAGATGGTTTAATTTAGATCAATGTAGATAATTTAATCGAGAGTAACATAGGAAGAATAGATAGATCAACAAGGATATTTAATGGACATTAACATAGGTAGAATAGATAGATCAACTTAGGTAGAATGGGTTTGGATGTAAGTGTAAATTATGTGAGTAGATGGTAAGCACTATAGAAAATCGTACGTATAATTTTGTTGATGATCAAAATATGTTTAGATATAAACTACGAGTTAATTGAATTTAGTTTATAAATTTTGGCAAACTGAAATGAACGAGTTATGATTGGCGGTAGATGGAACGAACAAATCGATTTTGGAAAATTTAAGATGTAGACCAGAGAACATATTGTTAAAGAAATTAAGTTAGGCACAGAATTATCTAGGAAATATATTCGTAGTATGGAATAAACTCAGTTTCAATTTGTTTGTCAGGCACTATGGCAAGTAAGATCATATTTCAGATAGTTCACGGTGAAGGCAACGTTAGATACGGTCCAGAAGGTGTAGATTTATCAGAATTTAGGATGAAATCAAAGGGCATCGATAGGCCAGGCGAGAAAACATTTGAGTCAGTGTATAGTTGGTTGCTACGTGGATTTAAAGTGGATACAAGAGTGAACACAATGTCTCTATCCGTTGTAGTAAGTCGTGCAACAGAAGGATATTATTGAGAACTTATGCCTATTGATAACACTGAGTCGTGGAGACGTTATGTGGACATGGCACTTGAAAGGTCCTGGCCCCTTGTTATTTTTGTGGCACTGCACGAAATCGATAGCGATAATACAATGCAAACGAGTATGGCGAAGGTCCAAGCAATGAAGCAAGCTTAGAGGAGGCGATTGGCGTGGCGGACGGGAGAGAGGATCGAAGCAATTGTTGAAGAAATGGAGAGGGAGGATTCGAAAATGAGCGGGCGAGGGCGATGAATCATCGGACGAGGAAGAAGATGTCATGCCGTCGATTGGGAACAAGCGATTTCTCTCGGCTTGTTATCTCGGAAGGGCAGCATGTTTCATTTGAATACAAAGATAACGAGGTCATCCGGGGTGCTAGGTATGCTCATAAGGAAGACATGAAAGAGACAGTGAAGCATTGGGCGGTGTCTTTGCATAGAGAGTTTAGGGTGGTGAAGTCTACGAACTATGTGTATGATGTGAAGTGTATGAAGGATGATTGTCAGTGGCGCGTTCATGCATACAAGGGAAAATGGAATGAATATTGGAAAGTGAGCATTGTTGGTGAGCACACGTCTTGCCGGGGTAGATAAGTACCACCGCAACATCACCTCGGCGTTTGTTGCGGTGAGATGTCTGACCATGTTGTTAAAAACACGGATTTTGAACCGGGCTCCATTATTAAGCACATTGAGAACAAATTCAAGTATACTATTAGCTATGCGAAGGCTTGGAGGGCGAAACAAAAGATATTGGAGATGAGGTATGGCACATTTGAAGCATCGTATGACAATTTACCTCGTCTATTAGCCACCATTGCTCGGAGAAACCCCAATACCTACTACGACATTCGGACATTTCCATCATCTACGATTCGAGCAAGAGCGTCTTGCAAAGAGCCTTTTTCTCGATTGGTGCTTGCATCAACGCATTTGTTCACGTCGCCTGTGCTGTGCATAGATGGAACCTTTCGACGGAAATACAGAGGTCGAGATGCGACGGCGATTGGAGCGAGATGGGAACAACCGGTGTTACCTATGGCGTTTGCATTTGTCGAGAGTGAGAACACCGAAAGTGGTATTGGTTCTTGGAGAGAGTTCGATGCCAAGTCGTTCGTATGAGGCCCAATGTTTGTCTCATACATGATCGTCATGTCGGCATGCGAGGGCAATCGACTACCTTCGAATGGTTGGCCGGAGAGGGGACTTCCGGCTAGGTGGCGTGATGTTCGGAGTAGGTGGTGCATGCGTCATATGGGAGCCAATTTCTACAAACAATTCAAGAACAAGCACCGATGGATCTATTCAAGAGGCTATGTGGTCAAAATCAAGAGAAAAAATTCAATGAGATGTGGAGAAGGTTGGATGAGCGACAACGAAGCAAACCGACGAGCAATCTCGTTTGCCACAGTTGACGAGCTGCTTGTACCTCTTGGTCCATTGCATAATGACCCGCCAACAATGAGAAGGAGGTCCGCACCATCAATACGTAATTTCTCCCACTTGGATAGAGAATGAACCGAAAGAAAAGTGGTCTCGTTGTATGACACCGACGGAGCTCGATATGGTATAATGACAACGAACTGGCCGAGGTGTACAACCGGGTGATGCGAGGAGTTAGGGGGCTTCCATTGGTGGGTATTGTGGAATTTATCCTTCATGGCACGCAGGCATATTTTAGGGATAGATTTAAGAAAATATCCCCTTTAATGGTCGATAACAAAATTGTATTTGGCAACGTGGTGACGAAATATATGCAAGACAAAATTCTGAAGGCTATGAAACACAGAGTAATCCCCCAAGGAACCCAAGTTCTTCGGTACAAGATCATGTGTGTCGATAGGAGAAGGTGAGGCGTACACGCAGCAGGCGGTAGCTGCTCGGGCGCCTCTAGGCCTCTCGACGTTGTGCACGCGCGACTTGGCCTCTGGATGACGTTGATCCCGATGGTGTACGACATCACCGTCGAGCCTCACCGCCTGTGCCGAGTGATGAGGCGAGCGGATTGCAGCAGGATTCCCGTAGACGTACGGTTGCCGTTCCCCACCAGGACCACCGGTGAGTATTTCTATTTTAAATGTACTACTATTGTGTCAAATTAAATGGAACTATAGTCGACCTTTGCTTGTACGCGAGTTGTCTCGACGGGGACAGCAGGGAGGCTCCCTCTGGGAACCACGTATGCAGCAATACGTGGCGGACTGGCTGATAGCCACTGAGGAGGTGATCGGCGAGATCTACGCCCACTTCGAGGAGAACTACACCGCCTACCTTCGGTGGTACCTACCGCGGACGCGTCCGCGCGTGACCTTCACACCGGTCGCGCGCAGCCGCACTGGCAGAGATCCACGGACACCTACCCGAGCACGAGACCGGGACTACTTCGTTGGGGTACGTCATGATTTGTCGCATTAAAGCCTTTGTACGTCATTATGTTTTTTATTGGAGCGAAAAACCTAACTTGTTTTCATTTTTGTAGGCCGACGCCGCACGGGCATTGAATGCCGAAATCGACTCGGTGATGCCGAGGCCGGACGCGAGCATTCACCGAACGAGGTGGAACAGAGGATGACCTTCGAGCGGATGCGACGACGGCACGGAAGATCTTGCGGATCTTCTCGTGTCGTTCGCCGTCGACGCGGTTCCTCCACGGGTGTTACAGTCCTCGTCCACGCGGTCCAAGACACGGATGGTCACCACACGGCGCGGTCCTTCCACGGGTTAGTTCCACTCATTTTCATTGTGTCAACCCTACAACGTGATCTAACAAACCGAATGTCGCCTAGGTCCGACGCTACGAGCGGGGATACGGCGGCGCGAGTGGATCGTCGATCCTCGGCCTTTCGCTACTCGGCCCGACCTGCGAGCTTTCTTGGAGCGAGCGGATCCTCCGTTCCTCGTCCCTCGATCGCGGGAGGTGAGCAAGCGTCGTCCGATGATTAGTTCACACGTGTTACTTTAAGTCACCGATGCTTCACGTTGCTTACATACGGGAGGATTCTACTCGGCGGAGATTTTTCGGTCGGGGACTTCGTCGCGCGGGCGGGCGGGTCGGGAGGCGACGAGGGGGTCGGTACGGGCGACGACTTCGATGACTGGAGGACCCGGATCGGGACGTACTCGCCTCCTCTCGGCTCGGTGGAGCACCTCTACCACGAGCCGGGACCCACCACGGAGACGCCGCGCCGGATGTCCGTGCTAGTCGTGGCGTGCCCCGGATAGGGCGACGTACTCTCGGGGGCACGTCGAGCACAGCCTAGGAGGGATAGGGGTAAGAGGCCTCGTCGTAGGCGCTTGTGTGCAAGGTTTGTACAAATTGTAAATATTTATTTTGTGTTTGATGTTTGTATATATCTATGTCTGTCGTCGCACTCACATGTCACGAGATTCTTCCGTATCGTTCGCTGCATGATACTCTTACTAACGACAAAAAAACTTTCGGCCCGATTAGACCCGCACGAGACATCGCTATCGCCTTACGCCCGTGTTAGTCCCGCACGATACGTCGCTATCAACTTTTGCCCCGTGATAGTCCCGCACGATACGTCGCTATCAACTTTTGCCCCGTGACAATCCTACATGATACGTCTCGATCAGCATTGCCCGTGACAGACATAAACGATACATAGATGTGAACCGTCACCTCCTGCACTATATATTGCCTAGATCCGAATACGAGCTCTTCAAATCGCATTCTCTTTTCTACATTTACTCTGCAATGCGATCTTCATATCATCCATTCCTTGAGCGTCTCCACGGCGACTCCATCCCTTGAGCGGTTTTATTCCACCATGGTGTGACCGTCCGTTATGCCATTGTGGAGATGGTGCATACTTACGTCGTCCCTCCTCGCCGAAACCGGGGAGACGATTTTTCCAATGCGCCAACATTGATCATGTATGGCTTATCTGCACCGCTTTCATCTACAAAATCTTCACGCGAAAACGCTAACTTGATTGTACATCGTGTTAACACCTCATGCGGGCATATCGTCGGGTGTGCAACTTCGTTGAGTGGATAGATACGGAGAACCCACGAGCCGACGGAACACGTTACTACCCACTTAGCGAAACAAGGTCGACTACCTTCAACGGAAGGCGAGTACCAACGTCGAGTTCGCGCCGAAGCTTTGAACGGCCTATGGATCACGGCACTACCCACATGGCGGGAACGTCCGAATGCCACGTGGTCTATGTTGCCAAGTGGTAAGATCCATAAGACAAGCAACTAGAGGACAAAGATGCTTCGTGTGTCCCGAGATTGCGGATGACGATTTTGTCGTGAGTATAATTTTTCTTTCTTTAACCTTTTCGCTTGTTCCATTTTTTAACTCGACCATAAAAATGTGCAACCGTGGGAGGATGTACGTCGGTGTCCATACAAAGATTGGATCGATACGGTTAAACCCGCTTCGATCGGTCGACGGTAACACAACCCGAGTGCACCGAACAATTCATTCAGGCTTGGATGGAGTATGAACGTCGCGTCGAAATCGCAAGCTTAGCATGGAGGAATAACCCACTGGGTTTCCCTAAATGGTCGGAGCGTCCTATGTGCGGTTGTAGGGATCGTTGCAAGATGGCTACCTCATTTGAACCACGAACATATGGTCGGAGATATTTCATTTGCCCCAACTTAGACAACGACTTCGTTGTACGTCTTTCATTTTATCAATTATGCAAACGTCTTCGCTCTAGTGGCTCTCTAACTGATTACATGTGTTTCTTTACCGAGCATTCAAAGAAGGTGTGGATTCACTAGGTGGATCGACAATGTCATTCCCAATATAACGGCTTAAAAGTAACTGAATGTGAAACTCAAAAGGAGTACAACGCCGAGAAGGAAAGAGAAAATTGATGACAAGCTTATCGCCCTTGAACGGTTCCGTAGGTAGCCGAGCTTTCACTCGTGGGGGATGAGTTAGTTGTATTGCATCATCCGTACCTAATGGGTTATGTAACACTGTGACAAACAAGCGCTTAACCATTGCAACTAAGTTAACTTGGTTAAAATAATATGTTCACAGGTAATGCAAACAACATATGCTCCTCCATATTTTGAGATTTATTGATGATCAAACTCTTAAAACGTTAACCATCGATAAATCTCAATGTGTTTGGTTTGAAAACATGAAAAATCATATAGGTAGAAAAATACTAATGACAGAAACTAATGGTCAAAGTTACACAACAATTTAGTTATTTAAGAAAAGTTTAAAAACAGTGAGTTCTTAAAATATTCCAACAGTGTAGTAGGTCTCAAGAAATTAATATGTAGTTGAGAACTTCTACAGAATTGTTTGAACTAATTGATAATTTTCAAAATTAAAATGTGATTATAGCCATGCGCTGTTTGTTTGAATTTATAAATTTTATAACCGAACTAAAATATTATTCAAATATGTTAGGTTCACATTGTAATATCTGGAGCCTACATATATTTTGGTCCACGGTAATAATTTTATTTAGATGCAAAAATATATTCGTGAACCAATTATTATTTTTTTGCTTGAGGAGAATTTATTTGGATTACAAATGACCAATAATAAGTTTAATAATATTTAAAGTCATTCAATAATTTAAAAAAATTATAAAATATCTTCACCAATAATAAGCACAAGTGAAAAACGCCCTTGGTAAGGGCGGGAAAGGGCCGCTTAAAATGCCAGGCGTAGGTCTTTGCGGCGCCCCGTGCACAGGTGAAAAACGCCCTTACCAAGGGCGGGAAGGGGGCCGCCCGCAAAATAGCCGGCCTCCCAGGCATTTTTGCAGCGGCCCCGTGCACGATGAAAAACGCCCTTCCGAGGGCGGGAAGGCGCCGCAAAATGCCATGCGCGGCGGACGGCCGTGCGGGGCCGTCTGCCACGTCGGATTTCTCGCCCTCGGGAGGGCGTTTCCCTTCCCGCCTCCCAGAGGACGGGAGGAGATTAGTTTTGAAATTTTTCAAACTCGGAAGTTATTTTTTAAATCTTTAAAAAAAATTAAAAATGCAAAAAATTCCAAGGATCGCTACCAAACTGCGTAGTAGATGGGCTGTGATGCGTGTAGTTAACTGGGCCGCCTAGTATTGAGCGCAAGGCCCAACAAGAGGATAGACCGGAGACGATTCGGTTTGCGGCCTACCCAATCCAACCCAGCCCACTTAAATACTCTGCGTCATCTCTCTCTTCCCTCGCTATTTCTCTCTCTCTCTCCCCTTCTCCTTTCCCTCGCCCGCGCCTCGGGGTTCTAGAAGGTTCCGGAAGGTGTGGAGTCTCGGTGCCCTCGTCGCTCGCCTCCGTCCTCTCGACCCAATCCAGGCGTCCGCCGCCGCCGCCATACTTGGGGTCAGTACTCCGCTCTACACTTTATCTCCCCCCGCGCGCGCGCGAATCAAGGCGCCGAGATCACGAGAGTACTCCGCCTAATCGCCTCGGTTTCATCGGCCCTTACGACGGATTGATGACTTGGTTGAATCGGATTTCTTTTTGTTTTTTTTTGCGAGGGGTTAACCGGAACGGCGGTAGATTTTGGTTGCCCAGACGAGGCCATCACTGTAGATTCATCTGTTCTCGTGCAGGTGTTTGCCTATTTGTTACTAGCATGTATGATTCATCTGTTCTTGTGCAGGTGTTCGCCTAACTAAGTAGCAGACATAAAATGGCTTCTTCTACCGGTGATCCTGGCGATGGCGTTCCGTCCAAAAGGGCGAGGACGGAGACCGATCAGTACAGAGTCGAGACGATGGAATGTTTGATACTTGCCAAGGCAGAGCTTCCTGACGACGTATACAACCATTTCGTCCGATCTATGATCAAGATAAGGAGGCAGAGGTATGAATCACTATATCCTCTCATCTACTCGGGGTTGAGTTTTGATGACTGATGATGATAAAGAATCCTGATCCTGAATTCAGGAACATCTCGATTGAAAAATGCAAAGAAAGGATTCTCAAGATATTCGACGGCCAGCCTGAAGCCATAAAGGTCTTCCAGCACTTCATCCAAGGATCTAGCCCTTGCAGAGAAAAGTTGCGTAACAAGGCGTACGATTTCTTTCAGAGAGTGAAGGTGCCCAAAGAAACCCGCTTTGCTTGCTCCCTCCTTGTGTGGTGTGGGTGCTCGTTTGGTTCCCATTGTTGTTTACTTACCTTATACCTGCAGGCATGTCCTGATATCAGCACCAAAGATTTCAATGCTTTACTGGACATTCTTGCTCAATTTTATAACGAAGAAATCAAGACCAGTGAAGAAGTTCTCGAAAAGGTGCTCATTCTTCAATAATGGCTTGAAAAAATAATTGCAAGGGCCGTGATTTCACAATGATTTGCGTTGCAGGTTGAGAGAATCATAGGTAACTATCCCGAGTTCCTAGAAGAGTTCAAATTTTTTCTGCCTCGCTACCTAAGGGATCCTCTGCCAAATGAGCAATCTTGCACAAGTCCAAAGAATACTCGAGTCAGCGAGGTATACATTACATGCTTCGTATAACATATGCTAAGGCCTAACTGCTAATGATCATTTTCTCATATATATCATATAACATGTTGGTGAACACTTATATTATAAACAGTTTATTGAACACAGATCACTAGCTCACTGCTTTCAGCAAAATTTTCTATCATGGGCTCATGTCATGTGCCATCATCAGTTTATCAAATTTCCTTTGCAGACGTTTGTGAGTTTTACTCTAGATGCTATAAATAAATTGGATGGTCTCCGAGTAAAAGCAACCAATGGCAGAAAAGAAGTGACTCAATTGAAGTATACTCAGGACCAAAACCAAAACCATGAAGGCAGAGGTTATAGTTTGAGGCATAAACAAACTAAGAGAACCACTGGCCTGATTGAAAATCCTAGAGAGGAAGGTGTGTCAAAATTTTATATTTGTTTATTCTCCAAATACAGGCAAGCCGTAGGTACTTTTCTTTAACATCCTTCTCAGGAAATAATGAAGTTAGGCACAAATAATGAGCCCTTTCTTAATAACAGTCATACACGCCTAACTATTTTCTTTTTCTTTATTGAATGCACAAATGATTTACGCATCTTTGCATTCATCTATTTTCTTGATATCAGATATTATTTTGAAGTATGTCCTACCTATTGAGTGCTACACTTATGCCAGACCTTATTTTCATATATGAAATACTAAAGTCTTCAGGAGGAAACACCTTAGAATTTTTAAAATGAAAAGGTTAAAAGTCAAATGTATTGGTTCTTAAAACCTTTCATGCTTCCTAAGTTATCTTATAAAGAAGAAACTATGAGGACCGCTGTCATCAACCATTCAATTCAAATGGTGTACTGCAACATGATGTTCTGACTTCTTAGTGCAACTGTTTTCCAACAGTTAGGTGTGTTGATTTTTATATTATCTAGTTTCTTTTGTATTGATACGTATAGGATACAATGTTTTGCTTTGCCCCCTCCCGTGTTTTGGAGTAGCGTTTTTTCCGCCTGGTAGTTTTCCCATCTGTCGGGTGTTTTAGGCCCTCCCCCCTCCTTGGCATAAGCCGATCTGGCTGATTGCGCTGTGTATTGAAAACTTTATTTTCTTCTAATATATTGACATGCAATCCTTTTACTCGTTCGTGAAAAAGAATACAATATAACAAGTATCATTTTGTGCTACTACCAACCAACTTTTTTAGTATTTTGTACATATTTAATTGAACCTTGTGTTGAAGTTATGTTTAATCATTTCTTATAGGTGATGGCGAATCACCTCATGCAGAAGATGAAGAGGAAAGCAAGGCTGAACCTTTGCTTCAGTGGAGTCCCTCGCGAGAAAACGAATTACCCCTAAAAGTGGATCCCAGTAACTTCAAGCATTGCACTCCTAGCTATTGCCTGCTACCAAAGAATGTATTTCCCTACAAACACATGAGTTTGCCATGTAAATCATTGGCACCTGTTCTAACATTCTCTTTCTTAATCTCAGTGTGCGACTCTCCAGTCAAGCTACCAAACTGAACTGGGAAGGTCTATTTTTAATGATTCTTTGGTTTCTGTTACATCTGGACGTGAGGATAGCTATAAGTTCAGAACTAAAAATCAATATGAAGAAAACATGTTCAAGTGTGAAGATGACTTGTAAGTACAAAGATTTTTTTTTTTGAGATGCTTCAACACTATCAGCAGAATTTGCCTGGTCACTGATAATCAATAACTGTTATGTACTACTTTTAGGTTTGAGAGTGACATGCTATTGCAGAGGTTTAGAGCAACTGTTGACTTTATTGAGGATCTTCAATATCGGTTTGGCAGCAATATGAAAATTCAACAACACCTAACTCGTAAGTATACTATACTATGTAAAATTTTCGGAGCCAAAACTTTTTGAGTGGTTAGCTGAGTTTTACATTTTACCTTGTTTTTACATGTGCAGCTCTACATAAGAGGTGCATTGAACAGCTATATGATGATTCTGGCATTGACATGCTTGATGCTTTGTCAGAATCTGAGAACACCAGTTCCGCTCTTGCTGTTATACTTTTTCGTCTAAATCAGAAGATAGGAGATTTCTCGGAGGCACGATTATCCTTGAATAAAATGTGTTCAGATACTATTGCCAATAATTACTACAGATCACTTGATCATTGTAGTCCCTCCTTCAAACAACTAGACATGAAAAGGATGAGCCCAAAAGGTACTTTTACTATTATGTACTGCTGAAGCTAGGTTCTGCATTATGGTTCATGGAAATTTTACCATTTTATTAGTTCCTTCTTACTCATTTCAGTGTCACTCTTGCAGCTTTGCTGGCAGAAGACAAACAAATCAGTAAGATCAAATCTCATACTGATATTCAAATTCATGAGGACGTAGGCGGTATCATTAACTATGCATATAGTAGAAGTTGTACTACTGAAGATAAGCCAATGATGAATTGGACAGAGTTAGTAAAGGTATTTGTTTCTGTGAAGTTTCAATGGCCAGACTTCAAGGATACAGTTCCTCGCAGAAACGTTTGTGAACATTGTGGGATGAGCAAAGATTTTCTCAATAATATTCCTGTTGCTGTGCTTACTAATGAGTTTGTTTTTTCTTCAAAGGTATATGTATTTACAACACTTTGCTCTTAGAATTATGATGATTTTGTGTTTTGGATTTGCATACATAGCTTCTGTTATGAAAGTTTATTGATGAACACTTTCTCATCTTTATCAAGTAAAAGTAACTTGGGTGTCTTGAAAGATAAATGTAAGTAAAGCTACATGATTCTTATTTTCCATTTCAGAAAGTGGAAAGTCTAAGAGCAAAGTCCAATGAGTCTACTTCTTCACTTGATCGTTTTGACGCGGAGGTTGAGGAGGGTGAGTTCATACCAGATGTAGAAAATATCCGGTTGCATGTTCGATGTTTGCCTACCAATAATTCTAGACATAGTACCTATGGCCATTGGAGTGGATCTGAAGAGTCAAGAGATAACTCCAATAATGAGGTTGGAAGTTCAGAATATTTCGGAAGTACATCTAAAGCATGTGATGCAAACAGAGGAATATCTTGTTGCACTTTGGCTGTGCTCTGCCGCCTTCTCCAGGTATTTCAGTGCGTTCCTAATACATACTTTTGTTTGGATTGGTGACTTTAAATATGCCAGTGAGCACTGAGCAAGCTACACAGTTCAACACAAATATGTATGATCTTACTCTGTTATACAGAGATGCACTTGATAGTGCAGTAGTAAGGGGTGCGTGGTTTCAACCCCAAGGTTTCGTATTCAATTCTTCACACATTTATAATTTCTTCTTAAAAAATATTTGAAGAAATGTCTCTTCCTCCAAATCTCATTTTTTTACTTTGTTATACATGAAAGAGTGAGGCTTGCACTGAATGCAATATGCATCATCATGATTGTTAAACTAATACACAGCAGTATGATATTTATTCTGGACAAACTATCGGCCTTTATACCTAATTATTGGCATTATGGTCTTATTTTTTTTTATTATTTATATGCGGCAGGTTATGTATGAGAGGCTACTAGTAGCTAAGCATCTTTCAAAAGGATCAAGCACCGGTGATTCATATGCAGCGTAACGTCTAAGATGCTTACCTATTATCTATTAGCAGAATTATTCAAATTTCACCATTGAATATTTGTGTTTTAACTTCGTCTTCATTTTATTTTATTGGATGGTGTAGTTTCAAGGAGAAACTCTGCAGCCTGATTGATGGCTCTGCTGACAATTGGAACTTTGAGCAGCACTGCTTGAAATTTCTTGGGCCCAACTCCTACGTACTGTTTACTTTGGATAAGCTTATCGATCGTGTTATCAAGCAGGTAACTGAATTCCTTTGCGGTTTAGTTTCTCTTGGTTATTACTTTGTTCGTTCCAGACGTTTGTTTAACATGCATGTTGACTCCTAGGTGCATATGCCTGATCCATTCACTTTTCTTCTTCCAGATTTGCAAGATTTATCCAGGTCATGAAGACAGCTCAGTCCTTCAGCGGCAAGAGAGATCAAGAAGAACATTTAACATTTTGAAAGACCCAGCTTTGCCGGCAAGAAGAACAAGCTTGTCCAAAGAGTTGTTACATCATCAAAATGCAAGAGGCGTAAGTCTTCTACTAAAATTTTACCTACTATCAACAAGCTACTAAACACGCCCACTTTGATCTAGTTCTTGAGAAAGTGTTTAGTCATGCATGCTTAGCCATGAGATGTGTGCAAATGTGAAATATTGGTGTTCCATACATTTCCCCTTTTTCCACCTCGCAAAAGAAACACATTTCCTGCTTTTCACTGAATTGATCTGATATTCACAACTGCTGCATGTGTCTTTCCCTTGTTGCGATATCCAATTCAGCCATCAATTGAGTTGCCAAAGCAAGATCGAGAGGAAGCAAAAGGCGGTTTGGAGCCCCATGGTGATACTGGAAAAATGAAACAGAACCATTTTCAGAGAAGGTAAGTGATCCTTTGACAGAACGATTAGAATTCCTTACTGGTTCCAGCTATTTTCAACATTATAGATGTCTTTTACAGGAGAAAACACGCTTTGGAGAACGGTGCACCGAGTTTTACTCAGCCTGGCTCAGGGAATCAAGTTCATAATTGAACATGTAATTTTTATGCAACCCTATAGATTTGCAAGGATCTTTCAACACAAAATATGCTCGGCACAACAGCTATTTGAGGACATCCGGAAGAAAGTTATGATCTGGAGGGAAGAAGACATTTTCAGGGAGAAGCAGGACACAGCATAACCAGCCCTAGGGAGAGGTTCTGCCTAGGCAGAGCTCTGCAACCTCCCAATCTCCTGTAACTCATCTTCTCAACCCAGGTAGCGGCCTTGGCCGAAGCCTTGGAAATTGATCCTTTTGGATCAGTTCATCAAACCCTGTAACTTTGTAAATCCATACATACCTCTTTCCTTAATAAATTTTGGCTATAAATCTGTACCTACCCCTCTTCCTTAATGAAATTTGGTCGGCCCCCTTTGATCAACCCGAAAAAAAATTATAGATTTAGTGAATGTAGATGGCGTGATGTATTGTGACACATAAATTATCTCAAAAATAAAAATTGGATGTCTCTCTGTATTCCATGTTGGTTACATAGCTTGTGAAACAGAGGAAAACAGAGCCCCACCTCCCTAGCTCCAGGCGTTCCATTCATCCTCAATTGGGGGAGGTCCTAGTTGGATTCAAGTTGATTTTGGGAAGGTTGAGTGAAGTGTTGAGAGAGAGAGGAGATACACTTGATAGTTTGAATTCAAATTGAGTTTGAAAGGAGAGAAAATACAGTGATAAAAGATATATGATTTTAACTTTAAGGTTTCGTGTGGTTTCGTGTGTTAATTATTCCCATGTTTGTATTTTTTTTAAAAAAATGTTTGGATGTTCCTTCAAATCTCGGTTTTTTTAGGAAGAGCGAGGCGCGTCGGGGCGGTGGCTGTGGCCTTTGCCTCAGAGTTGCCGCAGGCTTCGGCTCGCACGCCGATGGAATAGCCACATGGACATGGGGGGTGGGGGGAAGAGGGGAAAGAGAGAGAAGGGTGGGGCATGCTAATGTGGCTGGTAGGTGGGGCCAATGTGGATCCTGGGTCCATTGATCAGACAGACAGGAGAGAGGCTGAATGCTCAAAAAAGCTCGTGCCAAAATTACTGGGAGTTTGTTTGGTGATGGAGGCCATTTTGTGAATTTTGACAAGTGCGGGCGGAGGAGATCGAGGAGGACTAGTCTGATTTGATGGCACACGGACTTGGGCTTCAATTCCCTCTCCTATCAGACTTGGACTTGGGCTTTCTTGGGCCTTCTTTAATTTTTTTTCTTTCATCTCCTTTCCTTGTTTATTTCTTACTACTCCTACTTTCTTTCGTTTTGGACCCGTGGGTTTCGACTGTGGAATAGTTTTTGCTAAAATATGACGTCATAATTCTTTTTTACTTCACTTTTTTCCCAAATCGGTCCGACTAAATCTAATTTACCACTCCAATGTGTTGGGCTGAATCCGGCTAAGAATAAAGTCTTTTTCAAAGTGCTTGGTGTGTCTTTTTTTTTTAAATTAAGAAGCAAGATGTTTGGAGTACAGTACTTAGGAGAAAGTTAGCATCAGTTATTAATAGAGAATAAAATTACCTGTTTCAAAATAGAGAAGAAAATTATGGGGAAAAAAACCGCGTTCAAAGGGATTCCAACTACGTCCTCCGCATGCCCATGCAAAGCTCCAACTATCATCAATCTCTTTTTGCCATACAAATCGCATGCACGCCTGCAATTAATCCCGCAAAGTGTACAGTTAATAATTTGGATCGATACCGTATTAGCTTCAACATATGGATGCACCTACACTCTACTCACCTCCATCCTATATACAAATATATAGTAAACAAGTATAGATTAATAGTAACAGTCGGTATCCTCCAATTTACAATAGTCGACCCTGTTAACTTTTAAATATACATTTAATCATTATCTTATTACTGATTCAGATGTCACCATTGGCCCGATCTAATTGATACATCTATGTATAAATAACATGCCACATGACAAGTCAAGGGAAAACCACATATAATTATTAGATTCCCTCTATGTTAATAATACTTATCGTTTGGATGAAGACATAGTCTTCATTAAATAAATTTGACAACTATTCTTTTATTTTTATTGTTTTATATAGAGAAATATCAATAAATATATAATTTTAATGATTTACTAACTAATCTATATGTGTATATATATATATAAGACAAATATTTTAGATATAGTTAAAGTTATTATACTTTGATAATAATCCTATACGAAAGGATAAGAGCAGTCTAAACCTTTCATCTCAGCTAGTGTGTATAGAATTAATTGCACTACCATGTAAGAAAAAACTGATGTGACAGGAGGAGAGAAAAAAATGTTGAATAAACCAGGTCTTACGAAAAAACCAGGTTTACACATTATTTAAGACTGAAGAAACTACTAAATATGGGTTGAGGCTATATGAGTTTTTTCCTCATCGTTTTATGGGTCAAAGTGACCAATAAAAAAGACGAGAGTATTTATTAGTGACTCACGTCAATAAACTATGAGTTAGTATAATTTTTAAAGAAGATGTTTTGCTCACGTGATGACATAGCTGACATAGCCACTATGATTAAACATTATGGATAGGTACTGGCCTAAGTGTTATTAACCTGACGTTAATCACTGAAACTGAGAGTGCGGCTGTGCATGCATGTCGGAGCTGTGATAAGCTCTCCACCCTGGCCTGTCCATTTTTTGCCCCTCACATAATTAAGCCAAAACTAGCTAGCTAGATTGTCTCTGCACCTCAAGCTAGTTAGCACCACTTTAATTAATCAGGTTAATTCTATATGTGTTTTTTTAGCCATAAGTCGTGTATATAAGGGCGGCCATGGTCAATCTGAATCCGTGCTCTGCCTCTCCAAAATTAAGTGGGAGGAATTTGAGGGGCAGAGGCCGCCGTTTTAATTAGTGGAAATAAAATCCACGCACTTTATTTATTTAATTTAAACCCCATTTAAAAACTAGCTGCTAAGTTAACTATTTAATCAGGTTATGATTGCTGGCCTGAACAGTTAATTAAATCTCTTGCTGGTTAATTAGTTGCTATCCGCTACACGCTCTCGCTAGCTGCCACTAGTAATATATACTCCCATCTGTTCGCCTGATAAAATCTCGAAAAGCAGCAGCAAAGAGGAGCAGGCAAGATGGTGATGAACCCTGACGCCGTCCGCAATGTCGTCGGCATCATCGGTACGTCTCTCGAAGCTTCTAGATGCATGCTTCCTACCTTATTCATTCCAGTACGTACGTACTGATGATGATATGATATGACATCGAATTCTATCCATATATACATATGTATATATGAATAATTAATCTGTATTGTATATATGTGATCGGATGTAGGTAACTTGATATCGTTCGGGTTGTTCTTGTCGCCGCTGCCGACGTTCGTGACGATCGTGAAGAAGAAAGACGTGGAGGAGTTCGTGCCGGACCCGTACCTGGCGACGTTTTTAAACTGCGCGTTGTGGGTGTTCTACGGTCTCCCCTTCGTCCACCCAAACAGCATCCTCGTCGTCACCATCAACGGCACCGGACTCCTCATCGAGATCGCCTACCTCGCCGTCTACTTCGCCTACGCCCCCAAGCCCAAGCGGTGCAAGATGCTCGGCGTCCTCACCGTCGAGCTCGTCTTCATCGTCGCCGTCGCCGCCGGCGTGCTCCTCGGCGCCCACACCTACGACAAGCGTTCGCTCATCGTCGGCAGCATCTGCGTCTTCTTCGGCACCCTCATGTACGCTGCGCCGCTCACCATCATGGTGCGTGCGTATCGTGCTATATATATTGAATATTTCTTTTGCATGAATTTAATTTCATGATTATATAATTTGTTTATAATAATAATTACATGGACGAATTAAAGTAACGAATGAAATGGAATGCAGAAACAAGTGATCGCGACAAAGAGCGTGGAGTACATGCCGTTCACGCTGTCGCTGGTGAGCTTCATCAACGGCATCTGCTGGACAATCTATGCGCTCATCCGCTTCGACATCTTCATCATGGTATAATCCTAATTAATTAATTAATCATTAGTAACTCTAGCTAATATATATAGTTAATTACTAGGAGTATAATCCTAAGTAATTAATTGATCATTTGTAACTCTAGCTAATGTATAGTAGCTAAACTTGTGAAAAACGTACTATATATTAATGTATCATATATGATTAATCAATAGATCCCGAACGGCATGGGGACGCTGCTGGGCGCGGCGCAGTTGATCCTCTACTTCTGCTACTACGACGGATCGACGCCCAAGAACGCCGGCGACAAGGGCGCCCTCGAGCTGCCAACGACGGCGACGGCCAAGGACGGCGAATCCGCTGTGTAGCTAGCTATCAATCAGCAGCTAGCTAGCATGGAATGGATCCGGAGAACCGCAAGATCGTATGCATGCTTCTGCACGCACCACGCGTGCATGTAATTTTGACGGACTACCGGGTTAATCGATCTGTTGGATGGATGGATGCAGCAAAAGCTAGCACGCACGCACGCATGCAGCTGTTCTTCTGTTTCGACCCACTGAATTCCAGTGAAGATTTGTCTGCAATACTGGTGTACGTAGTAGCAGACACCGACCTAAAATGCAATTCGTTGTGGTCATCAGGTCAGCACAAAGGTCCCCAAATGCAATGAGATTGATAATATGTTACCATGTTTTGTACCATGTTTAATTTGTCGCCAATACGTTGCATGGATGGCTTTTGCGAGCACGTACGTAACTAAAACCACGGTTAACTGAATACATGTCGTGGTGATCACCAAGCACACAATGACCAATGACCAGACAATTACTAAGAAAAGAAAATGCATATGCAGAATGATGCAAGGATAAATCCGAGCAATATTTACAGGCAACTAGTAATATAATCCATTTGGGCATAGCAAGATGTACATATATATTCTGAGCAGAGCAGAATGCATGAGACTAATTAAACTGAATTTAGGGTACGGTGCACAGATAAAGCAATGCAGAATTATATCACCAAGTAGTGAAGGCAATTGATCGAACGCATATGCAGCTAGCTAGTGATATGGAGTAGTATTCGATCAGAGAACGCCTTGGTCACAAGTGGAGGTGATGTAGCTTGCCTCGGAGGTGGCGGCGCCGAGGCTGTCGGAGGAGCAGCACGAGGAGAGGGAGGAGGCGGAGCGCGGGGCGGCCAGGCGGCGGCCGAAGCTGTCGTAGTGGACGGCGCCGTCGAAGTCCAGCGGCTGGCACCGCTCGCCCATCAGGATCGTCCGCCGCCAGATGGCCTCGCCGCCGCCCTGCTGCCGCTTGTCGCCGGCGTCGTCGTCGTCCCCTGGCGGCGCAGGCGGCCACCCACCGTAGCAGCGGCGGTCGCGGAGGAGTCGGCGGCTGGCGCGAGAGAGGTGGCGGGCGCAGAAGGCGACGAGGCTGGTCAGCCTGGCCACGACGTGGTGGTGGTCACTGTGGGCGACGGCCATGGAATTGCTTTACTAATAGTGGTGTGTGGTTTGGTTTACCTGCAGCTAGCGCCCGGCGGAGAGGAGGGATCGATCAATCGATGGAGGAGAAGGGCGAGCATGCATGTAGCCGTCGCGGCGTCGCGAGAAGAAAGGATCGATCAATCGATCGATATACAGCGAGTCGGACGTACATGAGGATGAGGCCGGAGGGAGGAATTGAACAAGTCAAACAAAATCCCGGCCCATTTAGAGCATCACCAACGGATGCAAAATTCTGTTTTTAAGGGATTTCTAATGATTTTTTTAGGTAAATAAGGCAATCACCACTACTATTGATGAAACGCTTGAACATATTGCTTTTCAGAAAAAATATGTTTCTTTTTGGTGGAAGGATATCTTCATGCTACTTACAATTTTCATGGCCATTTCTTCAGTTCAAGCTGAGATGTGATACTATTCTGTTATTCTGTTATGGAAAGATCAATGGTGTGATGAGTTGCGTTGCTACCTGGTTCACTTTACCGCGAACGAAAATCGCGGTTTTCATGATTTTCGCACGTACCGCAGGGGTGCGGCACGACATCCTCACGGTTTCGTTTCAATAATAATTTCATGTGAATTCAAAAAATTTATTTTATCTCATATATATATATATTATCACAAAAAATAAATTACGGCGCGAAAACCGCGTCGCGGCATGTGGCACGGTTTGAACGAAAATCGCGGCACGACATGCATTTGGATTTGGTTTGAATTTAAATTACGGTTTTCGTGATTTTGGCGCAATTTTCGCGGTACGCACGAAATCGTTTAAACTCAAATGTGTTATTGTTCATCGTCGGTCGGTTTTGTGATTTTCACAGAAAACTACGCTGTTATGGAGGGGCGGCACGGCACACCCGCCAAAAAGGTAAACCCACTACATCCGACATTCTGACGTGTCAAGCTAGTCCAATCAAACAACGTACGTACTAGTACGATACGTGTCAACAACATTGAGGGTAAGTACTATTTGGATGAATTGGATTTTGTTTCTGAACTTTTTGAGCCAACCAGCATGACCCTCAGTGCATGTGTTACTTTTCTGGAGTCGTCAGGTCCACGTAGACGTAGTAGTCAGTACTACCTCCTCCATCAAAAAATATAAATGATTTTTTTATGTAACAACATGTGAAAATTTTTTTATATTCTTGAAAAAAAATAAGTGCTTCACAGATATGTCATATGTTCTGTTTATTCATATGTCATACTTCTAGTACATACTAGTACTACTTCACAGCACCAAAATGTAAAGGAATACTACAAAAGAGCTATAACTGGTACTACTAAATTATCTAGACATGTTTAATTGGATATATGCTATTGGAACTTCTTCGATTTTCAAAAATGTTATTATTATTCGTCCATTTGGAGACGGAAAGATATGCTACTATGTACCCTTTTAATGTAATTATAAAAAAATCGGACCAAATTATCCCTCCTCCTTCCTTCACCCCCTTCTTCCTTGCCCTAGAACCTCCGTTATCCATGCGCTAACCACCCCCCTTGTGTCCTCCCCTCCTCGCGTTCTGCCCTACCACCACCAGGGATCTCCAAAAGAGCGACAACCATATCAGAGCTCGAAGGGGCTGCCACAAACCACTCCTCGACAAGGTAATCACAGTTGTCGAGGTCTTCGTTGAGCAGCTCCACCGTCGTCGTTGCCCAAGAAGAGGATGACAAGATCCGCGACCTGCCCTAGTGAGCTCCCTGGTGTGGTTAGTGATGGAGAGACTGTGGCTCTGCGGCATGGGGGTGGTCGGTGAGAAATGGGTCTGGGCGAGGATGGGTGCTGGCCAACGGCTGACGGGAGCATCCGAGCGATGGGCTTGATAGGAATCACCGGATCGGACCGACGGAAGAGATGATAGATATTAGTGAGAGAGAGAGAAGGAAGAAGGGGATGAAGGAAGGAGGAGGGGTAGTTTGGTTGTTTTTATATATATATATATATAAATGCATGGAAAGACTAGGTAGTGACATATATCTTTACTAGCAAAGTGCTCGTGCGATGCAACGGCAAAAAAATAATCATGATGGACACACTCATCCTTTGAAGCATAGCAGA
This sequence comes from Oryza australiensis, assembly GCA_019925245.2. NCBI lineage: Eukaryota > Viridiplantae > Streptophyta > Magnoliopsida > Poales > Poaceae > Oryza > Oryza australiensis. The sequence continues at coordinate 7,491,665 of JAIFGZ020000279.1, read as the reverse complement.
TTCGAACACTTCAACGATATTGATTTATTCTCAGCATACTCATAACCATTCACATTTATGAGATATAGCAGCTTCTATAATTTTAAGACTCTCCTAAAGAACCATCCACTGACCAGGCGATGAATCCAACGCTTAGGTTGTATTTGTTTAGGGTTGGGAACCTTTCCCCAGGCAAAATAGAGCGGTTGATTAACTCTTAATTAATTAAGTGTTAGCTAAAAAACCTAGACAAATGGATTAATATAATTTTCTAAAGAAACTTTCCTACAGAATTTTTTCCAAAAAAACACACCTTTTTGACACTGTCAATTTGAGAAGCGTGCAATCAAAAAACAAGGGAGTAGAAGTTGGGAAAGTCCTCGTCCTAGCAATTAGTAAACCACCACTGTTGCTACGTGCAACCAAAAAAATGATAGACTCTGCTTTTCTAATGTTGTAGTCTGATTTGTTTTCTTTTGCAATAATGCGTTCAGTAAATTGATTGAAAAACAAACTGCAATATCAACAACATATATACTGTAGGACAAATAAGGTAGATCCTGAAAGGCTCAGTTAGTTGTTAAACACTTCAGTAGCATCTCATCCTCGGTTCAGTGACCAATGGAAAAAAAGACGATCTGGCAGGAGGCAGAGGCGATTCCATGTCAAACACATTCACCTTACTTGTAAAATCAATAAGTCGTATAGCCAGGCGTCCTTTACAGGATTACAGCTGTAGTAGTGCTTTTGACAACCTATCTAAAATTATGTTCTTTTATGTTTTTTATTTTCAATAAAAAACAAGTAGGATTAGCATTTTAGTTTTTTTTTCAGTTTTCACTTGTCAGCCAAGTTGTCATCCCGAAGACTTCACAAAAGAAGAAAGAATTCAAGATTCAGATTCAGCAGGGACATCGGGTCGGGGGCGTCATCAGGCAACACTAATCTCACTGCATCGAATATCTGAAAATAAAAAGAAAACACACACACACACACAACGCCACTGCGCGAGCTCCAGCAGGAAGCCGGCGTCGGCAGAGACTCCAGCAGGTGGCGGTGCAACCTCGGCCAGGCGACAGTGGAGGTCGCGTGGGCCTCGAGCAGGCTGGTAGTAGCAGCAGGAGCAGGGCAAAGCGGTCTGGTGCCACACGGCATCAGGCAAGCGGAAGCAAGTCAGCGACGAGTGGCGGCGTGCTTCCCAAGCTCGCTATCGTCCTTCTCATTCTTCCGTCGCGCATTTTCTTCTCAAAGATGTGGGTCGTTCAGTGCTTCGATCCAATGCAGATTTTCCTGTGACCGATTCCTTGTGATTGAATGCATAGGAACCCAAATCTTGGAATTGTTTTTGCTACATTCCAGTGGAAGTCTAAATCCTCGAGGGGACTCCTCCCCTCCTGCCGCTGCTGCCACACTCCACCACCATTGTCGTCTTATCTCCCCACCTGCTGCAAGCAATCTCCAAAAGTGCAAGCTTTCTCTTCTTCCTGCATCCACATTTGCTTTCTTCTTCCTCCATTCCCATTCCCCCGTGAGATGCGTGGATATTGCTCTGCCCCCTCCCCTGATATGTTAGTCTTCTACAGGTTTCTCCTCTGCTTGCCACTCCCCATGACTCTGGATTCAGGTCGCTCTTCAACATTCACCACCGTATTCACTTCTTGAAGGCCAAATTATGGTTCCTCACCATTGTATCCAATAAAGGTTGGTTACTCTTTCTTTCTTTCTTTCTTTCTATTTTATTTTTTGTCATCCACTCCGAGTTGATTGCCTCTGTAAATATTTATCTTTCCCATTGTTGCAATGGTAGGATCGGCAGTCCGGTCTGGCCGCTGGCCCCGCCGCCGGAGTGCGGCGGCGACGTGGTCACGGCTGTGGCCGGCGAGCGCGAGCGAGCGGAGCGGGGACGACTACGGGGGGAGAAACTTGAGGGCCTCGCGGATGACGTACCTGCCGGTGAACCCCGACACCCCGAAGATGATGACATCGAACACCTCCAGCGTCGGCGTCGCCATCGTCGGGTTGGAAGGAGCAACAACAACACATTGGATATGATCTCACCTACAGGACAGGACAGACATGTGGACCTCTAAATATTAACGCGTCGCTGACCTCGGACGTTACACGACGTGGCGCAGTGAGAACTACGGGTTAATTTCGAAAAAACTCAAGGAATTTTCTACAAAATAGCCAGACAGAACAAAATTTTAAATGAAATAGATAAATAACAATGATATTATTTAAAATCGAAAAAGTTACAATGATATGGATCCAATTAACCCTATTAGATATGGACTGAAAAGTTACACTTGGCTGGAGGAACGAACAGCACGAAGAGAAAAAAAGTGACTCATTTGATCGACGAAAACAATGGAAAATCACTAGATCAAGAGAGGCTAAAAACTGAAGAGATGGAAGGGGAAAAATGAGAACTTTGCCACGAACGAACGAAGCTGTGCATCAATTTACCCTGTCATGTGCTGCTGCATTACGACACCAGTAGAGAGAGTATTCATGGCGTCGTGCCTGCCGGCGGCGTCCCCCTCGACCGGTCCTCCTCCGACGCGCCCCTACCCTCGCTCTCCTCCGTCGTCGTCCGCCCGTGCCCGATGCCAATCTCCTCTATCATCTTGACCACGTCGCCGGTGTCCGGCCGGGCGTCCGGCGCGGTGGCCACGCACGCCATGGCCACCTGCAGCAGCGCCACCATCTCCTCCTCCGCGCTCCCGCCGAGCTGCACCAGCTCCACGTCGAACACCTCCGCGGTCCACTCCTCCCGCACCACCGACTGCACCCACCGCGGGAGGTCCACCGCACCGTCGCCGTCCACGGACGCGTTCCCGGGTGACTTGCCGGTGAGGAGCTCCAGGAAGAGCACCCCTAGCGAGTACACGTCGGACTTGAACGTCGGGCGCCGCGCGTCCACGAGCTCCGGCGCGCGGTACCCGCCGGCGTTGGGGCGCGCCGACAACGGGGCGAAGAGCTGGTGGAGGCAGTAGTCAGAGAGCGCGGCGGCGTCGGGGTCCGGCCGGAGCAGGAGGTTGGAGGACTTGACGTTGCCGTGCGCGAGGCTGTGCGCCGTGTGCAAGTGCGCCACGCCGCGCGCGGCCGACAGCGCGGCGCGCATCCGCGCGTCCCAGTCCATCGTCCTCCTCCCGGTGCCCCGGCTCCCTGAGATAAATTCACTGTGAGCTTTTTCCAACCACAAAACACAGAGCAGCAAGCAATGCACAATAAATTCAGTACTCATTCCGTTCCGAAGGGAATCTATATTATAAACTCGAGAGGACGTTTGTTAATACCAAAATTTGAATCGATTATATAGTAATTCACGATTAAGGGAAAAAATAAATCAATCGATAGAAGTTTATTTATAAGAGGCTAAATTCAAGAAAAAATCATGAAAAACCATAACATGGCAATTTAATTCTATTATTTGGTTATGACTTAGTAACTTTTCTTCATCTTTAGAAAATTTTATCTAGTGTCCGATTAATATTATTTTTTATTTTGTCTTTAGAAAACTTATATCATGTTCGATCAGGACTAATATCACCCGAGGATATAAATATGTACACTCGGATGCTATCTCCACATATCAATATAATTATTTTTGACACATCACCACCTTTTATTCTGGCAAGTTCTTATTTTTGAGTTAGGCTGCATCGTTTCGATCTCTGACGAGGAAGGAAGTAAGTTCTATCATCTTCACTTGTATCGGCGTGGCTAGAACTTTCTAAGTTATGTCTGATATTCTATTTAGGTTGATGTAAGTGTTGCCTATCTGATATATTGATTCTATCTTTTAACTATCAATGTTTAGAGTCGTATTGGCTTATTTAGATCTTTCTCGGTTAAGTTCGATATTTTGACTAAGTTGATATTTCTCTAATCGTACAACTGTTTTAAATAGATTTGTTATACCAATCACATTTGTGTAAATCTATCAGCAAAATAGGTTTTTCTTATTATCTTCAATCTTATACCGTCTTTATTAGATCCGATCTACTAGATTGTTGTTAATAAGTTTACTTTTACTAAACCGATAGGTTTTTATGTAATGTTTCATCGGAGTACTAGTCGATGAGTTATCATTACTATGGGTTTCAGCTATCAGATATATCAGTTAGTTAGCCGATATATACTTTAATTTACTTACATCAGATCTCCAGCCGATATATGTTTTAACCATCAAAATTACATTTATCGTATCATATCAGTTTTGGCTGATTGATTCACATTATATAATATCTTGTTACAGCTTCTAAGTTAGATCGGCTTATACTCAAACTTGTATAATCTTTACTTAAATCTATCTTTATAAACTTTAGTCTTATACTATCTTGGTTGATATGATCTATCAAGATTGTTTTTATAAATAATAGTTTGTTAATGATTATGCATAGTTTAATTTAACCGATGATAAAATCTCATTGTTTATACGATTATTTAAATCTACATTAGATCTATAGCCAATTAATCAAAACCCTATCGATATCGGCTGGCCTCGCTGCATCATATCGACTTATTGACCGGTCGACTCCTTAATTTTATACAATCAATCCATCTATCTTGCATCTTGTTAGTTGCAGGATCAAACTAACTGGCACGCCATGAACCCGATTGATAGGATCTGCACTGGAGCTAAGTAGATCTCATAGGTCTTCGTGTGTCGTAATGAATTTCACGTCAACAACATCTCTTATTTTTCACATCATCCAAATGGTTATAAAAAAATTCAACAAGATATATTAATATGTGATAAATCACTCTACAAACATATAATGTCAAGTTTAATTTGCAATAAAAACAAATTTGACTGCGAATATACATTAAATAGCCATAATTTAATTTGTTTTTTCTTGAAACTTATAAAAATTAAATTTTAACTTGCATATTTGTGAAGTGATTTATCACATATTAATTTATCTCGTTGATAAGATAATCCACTTCCCATTCTAACTATAAGTATTTATATGATCCAAATTCTATATCACAATATAATCATTCTTGCACTAGTTTCCGTAGTTCTCATCATTTCAGAATTCCAAAACCAATCGGATGCTTAAAAAGAGAATCTAAGCATACGAGAGATTCATAGTATCATACTATTTTCTTAACACAATACGAACGTACACACTTATCACACACTTATCATTATGAATATACACGTATACAGATACAATTTACAATTATGCTACGATTAATTTTGCAGGAAAGTTTTTATCATTTTTGTGAATTCTACATACTAGTTTTACAAATTAAGTGATGAAAAGACAGTTCTTAAACGGGATAAAGATCGCATGAGCCTGTCGCTATCGGCTGAATTATTAGTGATACAGAATCGCGCCTCCAATTTTGTTTCCATTGATGCATACACTGCACAGTAGTAAACCTGATTTTTTTTGGTAGGCACTACTGCGGGACAGCAAAAAGGCAATCATCTTCTATTATTGAAACCAGAGCATAGAAACTATACTCAGACAAACGAGACCTCTAACATACGTCAGCTGACTTTGTGTCAGTGACATATGAGTATATCGAGTTAGCTGACGTTCATACTTAGGTTGGTCGAGTTGGTAAAGAGATAAGTTTGAGAAACCCCAGCAAAAAAAAAAGTTAGAAACGAAGGATTCTCTTTCGAAATTTAAGAAACAACAGACTATGCCGTACGTGTTCATGGACTTCTAAATATGACAATTGTGATGTAAAACACTCTGATTATGCATGGTACATACGTTGCTTGTATGAAAGATCAACGTACTGGTTTACTGGATAAGCAGTAGTAGGTAGTAATTAGCATACGCGTATGACAGAACATCTGACGTTAACAGTTAATAAAAAAACCATGACTTATTGAAAAGAATATAACTAAGCAAATAGAGAAAAATCTCATAGTTAAGGATTTGGTAGTAAATGCTTCGCTTGCGACAGGCAATTGACATTTGAGTGATACCCAAAATAAAGCAAAGTTGCCCTCTGGTAACTGATGAACGGCAGTAAATTTTGCTACTACATTGACACTGCTTGCATAAAAAAAAACAAACTAGCATGGCCAGTTGTAGGGTTTCGTTCACAAAATTTTAAAATTCAGGGCGGCATCATGGATAGCAGAAGATGGGTACTGAACCTTACATTTATCTTTCAATCCCTTTCGGATGATTTGGACATAAGCCATTTGGAATCTGAAGAACGCTGGTCAAATGCAAACGCTACCCTCTCAATCACTTTCCTAGGTTTGGAACCGCAAAGCCCATGCGCCGCTGGAAAGAAGCTAGAGTCCACATCTCTCGTACATGCCCTTGCTAATGCTGACTAGTTGTTGCATCTCGAATCATTGGATTGCCCTGTGACTAATTATCTGCAGCTTGACCCAAAATTCACCTTACCGAAGGTTTACCGAGGAAGTTTAGACTGAATTAGACTGAAGGTTTACCGAGGAAGTTTGCATCGTATCGGTGTCAGTGATGTTGATGTTGTCTAAAACATGCTTAATCTACACTCTACGGTGATGATGTACTATGTGCAGTACTGCTGCTTTTGTTAGAGCAACATACGTACGTCCATGCCATGAAACATTCTCAAGAAAAACCCCGTACCAAAGTAGTTGTACCGGTAAAGTAGTAGTAGTAGTAACTGAATATGTAGCTCCAAACAGTAAGCGCCAACACAGACAGATGTTTCGATGTTTCATAAGTGGAACATCAGTTACCCCATTGTCTAAATGTACTTGATATTTTTTGCTCAATTGCTGGACTGCATCCTAGTACGCACTTGGACGACGAATTCAGTAGCTACAGTTTTTCACCTGTTTGTAGTTGATCGATATCGCAACAGCATCTCCGATCGAAACGATCAAATTGGAAAACAGAGAGACATCACTTGATGCGATTAGCATTGCGTGTATCGTACTCATAGTCGTGTGTGCGTGTGTGTAGGTGTGCCCCAATGGCTTCGCTTTACAGCATGACACCGATACTGTTGATCGTACTGCAAGTCGATCTGCAATGCAGCGTTTTACTTTGTGCGAGAATTCCTAGTGTTTGTTGGATTGGGCTTTGGAGCGAAGTTGCAAGCAAAAATCGCGCGAATTCCGGTCAATGCCGGCCGAAAATCAAGCTAAACGTGGATCAGGATGGCGGCAACGGCGGCGGGGAGCAGAAAATTAAGGCAGGAGATGGAGTTGTTAGACGACTGACCGTGGAGCGTGGCGGAGAGGCTGCCGGCGGGGAGGTAGTCGCAGACGAGGAGCTTCTCGTCCTTGGAGAAGTAGTAGCCTCGCACGGGGAGCAGGTTGCGGTGCTCCACCTTCCCCAGCGAGTCGAGGTGCGCCGAGAACTCCCGCCGCGACGCCGCCACCTCCTTGAGCCGCTTCACCACCACCGTGGCGCCCTCCTCCAGCACCGCCTTGTAAGACGTCCCCACGCTCCCCTTCCCGAGCACCTCCGCCGACGCCCGCAGGAGCTCCTCCAGGTCGAAGCTGTACGCCGCGCCCTTCCCCACGAACACCAGCCGGCTCCTCTCCGCCGCCGCCGCCGCCGCCAGAGCGATCTCCTTCGACGTCGACGATGTCAGCTCGCCCAACTCCCCCGACGCCGTCGACGGTGGTGTCAGGCCCCTCGTCGTCCCCGCCGCGGCTGTTTTCCCGACCTCCCCGTTCGCCGCCCGCCGCCGGGAGGCGGTGGTGCAGAGCACGAGTAGCACCAGAGCCAGTAGAGCCGCCGCCCCGGCGCCCACAGCAATGGCCGCGACCTCCGCGCCGGACAGCTTCTTCTTCTTCTTGTTCTCCGACACTGGCACGGAACCACCATCGCCTGCTCCATCGGTCGGCGCGCCAGCAGGAGAGGGTGCCGGGGACGGGAAGAACGGCTCGCACGGTCGGCTCAGGGGCTTGCCGCAGAGCTGGAGGTTGCCGGCGAAGGACTCCGGCGGGAAGCGGGAGAGCGAGGTGGGGATGGAGCCGTTGAGCTGGTTGTAGGAGACGTTGAAGACCTCGAGGAGCGGGAGAGTCAAGCTCGGGAGGCTGCCGGAGAAGCGGTTGCTTTCCAGCCGGAGCGAGCGGAGGTTGGCGAGGCCGTTGAGCGCGAACGGGATGGCGCCGGACAGGTTGTTGTGCGAGAGAGCGAGGTGCTGGAGCGCCGTGAGCTTGGCGACGTCGGGCGGGACGGCGCCGGAGAAGAGGTTGCCCTGAAGGAAGAGGGAGCGGAGGTCGGGGAGGGAGAAGAGGTCGCCTGGGACGTCGCCGAAGAGACGGTTGGATCGGAGGGAGAGCACCTGGAGGCCGCGGAGCGCGCCAAGCGTGCCCTGCGGGACGCGGCCGATGAGGCCGACGCCAGGGAGGCGGAGCTCGACGACGGTGGAGTTGGCGGCGTCGCAGGTGACGCCGACCCAGGCGCAGGCCGGCGTGGAGGAGTTCCAGGCGAGCGCCCGCTCGTGCGGCGTACCGGCGAGGAAGGCACGCAGCGCCGAGCGCTCCCGTTGCGGCGGCTCGGCAATGGCGCAGCGGGCGACGGCGAGCGCGAGCAGCAGCAGGCAGAGCACGCCCATCGATCGATCAGTGGCTGAGTCGGACTCACCGGTCGGAACTCGGAAGAGTGAGTTTTTTGGTTTTATGCTCCGTGCCGTGCCAGGTGCGACACGTCCTCATGTCCTGCTCCCACCTGCATCGCATAAATTAAACGGCCCAGATCTTCCCTGCCTTCCACTAATGAACAGTTAGGCTGAGTTCTTATGGGAATGTTTCCGACCTCTCCTCCTTAGATTCCTACGGTTTTTTTTATTTTTATTAGCAATCGTGTCCATAACGGACGAAGTCAAAACGTTAATCGTGTCCATAACGGATGAAGTCAAAACGTAACGTGAATGAGGACGGGAGGAAGGGAAGCAGAAGTTTTTTTTTCATCTAAACCTTGTTTTTCTTTTTAGCATTAAGATTAATTTTATAATTTACAAAATAGACAGACAAATGAAAAATTTTAGCCAGACATTGCTTTATCTATTGCTTTATAGATAGTATAGATACAGATATAAAAAAGTTATTTAAAAAATCATATTAATTTGTTTTTAAATTTTTAAGTTAATATTTAATTAATTATCGTTCTGTTTTACGAGCCTAGGTTCTCAACGCCTTACCTTCAAAATGCCCACGATATACTCCAAAACCATGTAGTAAACAATAAATACAAGCCTTGTTCTAGTCAATATTACGAAAGTATTGATCAAATACCATGCAATAGCCTGTAACCTGATAAATAAAAAGGTATTATTTTTTCATCTATAAGTTGATCCTCTCTTTTTTTTATCCATCCCATTGAACACCGTTAGATTTTTGATGTTTATGAGATCTACTTATTATTCATACACATTACAAAAGTTTTGATGACAAACATCTATTTTTTGTTAAGCCTGACCTTAATTACCAAGTACAGTAAAGATACGTTGTCGATGTCCTGAGAGAAGTGAAGAATCTTCCACTCCTCTCCTCGAAAAAAAGAAGAGAGCATGCAGAAAATTGAGCATATATTTCTTCTTTAGCTGATCATATATATACACACATATTTTCTGGTCTGGTCAAACAGTGTCATCGACTGACATGGCGTCCTTTCCTAGCGATGGTTTGTTTACAGTGGGTTTTCTATCCGTGAAGCTTTGACCTAGGCAGGGGCTCAGCAGTCACCGCCGCTCGCCGGCACAGGAACAGAGAGAGACATAGACAGGAACAGGACAAGGTTTAATCTTGTCACTGGTAATCACTAATCAGGCGAATCGAAGCTCCAAAGGAGGAAGCAAAGTATCATTCATTCATGTATTTGGAACGCATTATGGTTATGTAAATTTTCATCAACTTTAAATAAAAATTATTTAATAGAATTAATGCATATCTCTTTTTTTATATGATGGAGGGATTATTTGTCTCCTATTTCATCTCATAGTAGGGTTTTTAAGGTTTTAAATCAATATTTATGTAAATAATTGGTTGTAGCAAGGTTGGATTTTATCTATTATCTTAAAAAAATTAGAAAAAAAATAAAAATACATTACGTATTTGCGCATTTGCGTTCTTTTTTTAAGATAGCGGATAAACCCGATCGCTACATCCAACACAGATATACATAATCAAAAACACAGTTTATGGGCACTTAAGGCCTAACCAACCTTACAGAGTGAATACAACCAAAGCAAAATTAACCCAACAAAGAAAAGGAAAAACCAAGTTCTTCCATCGTTCCAACCATACATAGAAAATAAATCCAACACGAATTGAAGAGGCCTTACGTACGGAAGAATTGCGAGAGAAGCACCTCGGATTCGATTTGTACGTAGAGTGGAGCGTACTTGGATCACAAGCAATGGATCTCACTGAAAGTATAGTTTGCAACCACCATTGAGAGTGTATTCAACTAGAGGATAGAGGATATTTAGTTGGAGAAACTAAACTTTAGTCCGTGTCATATCGAAAATGTTTGAACATCAATTTAAATGACTAAACATGAACTAATTTTTTAAAAAATAATTACATAATTGATGACTAATTTGTAAAACGAATTCATTAAACCTAATTAATCTATAATTAATAAATGTTTACTGCGTCTCACGAATTAGCCATCGATTATAAATATATTTTTTAAAAAATTTATATTTAATGCTCAAAATAACGTCTAAACATTCTGGCAAAAAACTAAGTTTGAGTTCGGTGAACCAAACAGGCACTAAGAACCCCATGCTTGCTGTTTTCCTGTTTCAAACTACTAGGTAATTTTTGTACTCAAAGAGAAAAGCCTGTACCACTACTTGGACATGGTTGTGTACGTTGTTGCTTTTTAAATAGTCATGACTTTGATATCCTTTTCGGAATGAAGCCGGCTCATGTCATGATGCCCGCTCCATCAGGCAATCATGGTGATCGATTAGGATAGGCGAAAGTGTTGCTTTTTTTTTTTCTGTCTGAAGAATGGGCTATCAAATTCACGTTTCAATCGATATCGCAATCGCCACGGATATGTAAGTATCGTTTCAGCAGCCGTGTCGATGTCTGAACTTGTTGTGGTCGTTTCAGCAGCACGCAACGCAACTGCGAGCTCTGAATCCTGATCAGCAAGATCTGAAACTGAAGAAGATCTCTTCTCCTGTTCGATCATTTTACTACTTCAGCTGCCAGACTCTGAAAAAAAATGATTTCACTGATGGTGTTCGGCCGGCCGTTGGGCGAATTCGCCATGTGCTGCTGCATGATGGAGTTGAATTATAACGAGACTCGACGGCGTGAAGCCCAAAAGAGATGCTACCATGCAGCTCCATGATCGTTTTGCACGCTGCGTGCTGCTCTTCTCTTGCCTACCCGTTAGCTTTGACACGATCAGGCTTCAATTCAGTGATCTCCTTTCAGTCCGAAAGAAATAAACAATAGGTCCTTTTTTTTAACTCGGTTAACTTTTGAAATAACGTTCAACTATTTGTTTTATTTAAAAAAATTTACGTTATTTTATTATAAAAAACTTTTAAAGATGATTTATATTTTTTTATATTTGAATTAAAAATATTTTTAATGAAACGAATGATCAAACACCACCACGCTAAAAATTAATAGTCTCATCTACTATAACATAGTGAGTATAAAACAACACCACGGTGTCTCCAATGCTCAGAAATACAGGAAAGCACGATTAAATCATGTTCAAACATGGCGCAATACTTGCATAAGGGAAAAATAATAAACACGAACTACTTGAGAAAGCAGTCCAATTACTGGAATGCGCAAATAATAATAATAATTGCTTAAAGAGAATAGTCCATACAACATATGTAAATATGTAAATATAGTACATTCATAGAATAATTATATTATAACTTACATATAATTAATTATATGTAACTACAATACATTTTATATATAACTTTCAAAAATCCCACAGTAATACGCTATTTTCGCGAAGTGAAGATTATGAGACCGAATCTCCTTACTCGGTTGCACGCTGTAACTTTTTCTTTTCAACTTACATAAATCTTAGAGTAAATCTGACGGTTTAAAATTATGTGAATTTATATATAAATTATATGTAAGTTACAATGTAATTACAATATAATTAATAATTAATGCTATATTTGACAATTTGTTTGAGACGAATCGTTGTTCAAATACAAGAAATTAGGCCCATCTCACTTGTTTTGAAATGGGCCAAATCCGTGGGTTAAAATTTCCGGCCTATCCTTGGCGAAGTTGCCGGGGTTTGGGCCATGAAAAACGAGCCTCCTTCAACCTCAAGGAAGAAGGCAAACCTCCCACGAGGCGACGGTGAACCGCGGCGCCGCGGCGGCGAGTTGGCTGGCTCTTCCGCTCCCCGCCGCCTCCGATCCGATGGAGCGCTCCTCCGGCTGGAGCTGCCTCCCCCACCGCCGCCCGAACCCGCTGCTCCAGGTCTCTCTCTCTCTCTCTCTCTCTCTCTCTAGCCCGTTCTTCCATCTCCTCTCACGCAGTCAAGCACGCGCTAGTTACTTCTTAGGGCATCGCATCATTGCCCCAGACTGAATCAATCTAGGCCGCAATGTCGCAAATCATGAGTTCAATAATGTCAGAGTTACATTTCTGAATCCTACTAGTGCTAGGAATGGCTGCTTCTGGAAGCATCAGCCTGCTGCTGCTGCTTGTGGATATGGTTTTACTTAGCTTATGGCGTGTGCGCATGCCCTACTTAAGGAGTTAAATAAAGGCCATCAGTTTGCAGTGTTCACCTGTTCAATTTCAGAATTTCTTACTTATAGTTCTAGGAATGGCTGCTTCTGGAAACATCAGGCTGTTACTGCTTGTGTGCATGTCTTACTTGCTAATGGCATGGCCATGTTCATATACTATTTCATTTAAGGACATCAGTTCACAGTGTTCAGCTGTTCAATTTCAGTATGTTAGGAGTTAGGAGCACTTTGAAATTCAGTCAGCATGCTAAAATTCTTTCATATGGAAACTCCAATGTTAGACCACTACCGGAAGCCTGAAGCAAAGAAGCAGTAGGCTGCTTTTAGCTTATCCTACATTGAGCACATCTTTGGTTACTCTGTTTGGGGCTTTGGGCACCGTATTGCAGGTCGTGGAGCATGCACGATGAGCACTTCATGGAGGGATAAACAACAGCCAAGCCTCATCAACTTCATTGCTGCATTCCTAGCTGCAAACTCATATCGCCTAAATTTCCTGCCAATATCTCCTGTAAGCACCTCTTCCAGCTTCAACATCACACAAATGTCTTTCTATAACCTAATCAAGTGTATCCCAGGACTTTATATTCAACAATGGGGGGTTATCTGTTGCATTTGTCTTTGAGACAAACTGGCATTGTCAAACTGAAGGTGCTGTCTTTAGCAGGTGAGAGACTCTTATTCCAATCCACCGTAACGACTATGATAATTACTTCAGTTGAGCTATGCCTTTTCAGGGTCAATACGCTGAAGAGGCAGTTAAAACATCTATATGTTGTTGTTGCTGTTCCTACAAGAGAGCAAAACGAATCATTTAATCAATCATATCACAAGTATGCACCCAACATTATGTTAATGTCAGAATATTTTAGTTGAACTATTGATTTTCATGTATTTCTTATTCAAGGTATGGTATGAAGCTTGGCTGTCCTACATTTGTGCCTGTGACTGATCCGGAGATGGGGTTTGAGAAAATCATAAAGATAGCTCATGCACTTGGAGGTAAATCTCAAACTTCATTTAGCAATTTTCTGAGTCCTATTCAAATTCTGAATTGTAACCTGACATTGATCTACACTCCTTTCTTTGCAGTATGCAAGCAGCAAGACATTGTCTCAACAATGAAGAATGAGGTGCTTTCAAATGTTTCCAGATACACACTGCTCTATTTCTTGGTCTACAATGGAAATGGAGCCTAATGATTTCCTGCTTGTCTGTAGCGGGAGCAAGCAGTTCAGTGCACTGATTCCTTTCTACGTGTGCTCACCTCTATTCCTGGTATCGACAATCATGATGCCAATGCGGTATGCACTCAACTATTTTAGCCTTATGTATGGCCAGATGGTCTCTTGATCACTTGCATAAAAATGTTAATTCTAAGTCCCCGCACTTAATTGATAGTTTTTTCTTTAGGGAAAATGTATTACAGGCACTGTTTGCAGATATAAGTACCATCTTTGTGTACTCATTCTACTAAATCATTCTAAAGGATAAACATAGCATTACTCCACAGCTAATTCAGGGTAAACACAGTGATTGGACCTTCTCCATGCAAAGTGCTCACCTTTTGGAACTTTTCATGAATGAGAATTGATCATTTTCTATTCCTGATATATTTATGTACTAATTTGTTAGGATTTATTCCTTTTCTCCTATAGCCTATCCAGTAGGTATATATGGTCACTCCTCATGCTTAACACGAGATAACATTTTACTGTTCATACCATGCCATGCTGATATTGATGTCACACTTGATTTTCAAGCTTGCCCAAGCTATTGGATCTATTGAAGCAATTGCAAAAGCATCCAAGAAATTTATTCTAGAAAACACTGACCTTTCCACGGATAAGGCGGAGAAGATTGTCAGGTTCTTCAGGGATCCGCAGTACTACTTAAGCCCTAAAATTAACTAGTTGTTACAGGTATTCTGTTCCACCTGCTTGACTTAAGTAGTTCAATTGATTTACTTTAGTTACTACTTTAACACCTACATTTTTTCTGATAAAACAAAACCATCGATGTATCACTTCCCTTCTCTTGTATTGCTGTGCGAATTATTTTTGGGACAAGTACAGAAACTGATTCATGATGATAGTGTATATCCACCTCGAAACTTCTTCAATATTATTTATATGTTATATTATTTGTTTTGTGATGTAAAATCCTACGGTTGGGCTCACCAATACCACATTTACCAGAGGAAAGTCACATGCACAACTGAGAGAAGATTATATGATTCAGTTAGTTCAATTGTGTGTTTTGGAGTGTTCCCTTTCGATATTATAAGAATCTCATGATTTGCATGCTTAATTGGCATGTTTAGAAATAGTTGGGCTTTATAGTTGAAAGTCAGGAAAAGAGGTAACATTGTTATGACTAAACCCTAAGTGGTCTTCAGTGGTGGATATCATCAACCTTTCACTTGCAACCTCATAAAGAAATACATTGAAGTTCTTGTTAGCTGAACACTCTCCTTTTCCCTTGGATACTAGGGTTTAATGTCTCGATGCTGCCTCCATGTATTCTTGTCTGCCAGTTTTACCATTCCATGTACTGAGATCGTTTCTTGATTTGACAGGCAGAAGGTGATTGTGAACCTGAGCTATGGACTGAATTAACTGGGCGGACTGACTGCCTGTGGAAGCTTCTTTATCCTTGTGGTTGCAGGTTACTACACTGTTACGTAGTACTTTTAGACCATGAATACTCTTTGTCAGAGAGAATCCTGATGCTCCTGCTTAGTTGTGAGTTCCAGACTCCTCAAAGGCTCCTGTTTGCGTTGGGTTAGCAGGCAGTCTTGTGATCTTAACTAGCTGGAAAAGATAAACAAGGTCTACTTATAAAGCAATCACTGTTAAATGTCCTGCTAAATTGTTGTCCCAAATCAGGCGCAATGCTAGCTATGTTTTCTTCCCAGATACTTTATTTGTGTATTTTTGTCTAGCTTTGCCATTTCTTTCTTTTTTAAAGATGGCTATGCTTTATTCGTTTACTGCTGTTTCCTTTTGCGCGCCAACTAAATATCCAAATTCACTTCTATTAGACTCAATAGACTCCGCGTTTGAGTGTTGAATATACTAGAAAAAAAACTAGAGATGGTCTAGTTATTTCCGATGCCTTTTTGTCTATGTGAAAGCTAGATGAACCAGACCCCACATTGGAGTATAGACTGTTGGATGTTCTTTCCGAGCCTTGCTTTTCTACTGTTTGAATTTTGAAGCTATGCATTGACATTTACACACTAGTAACTCTACATTTATAGGCCGCATCTAGGCGACAATGGTCTGGTTCTTCTTCTACTACATATATATATATATATATATATATATATATATATATATATATATATATATATATATATATATATAAACTTTTAGTATGCTTTGTAACGCCTTGAATTTTGATAAATACTCTTTTTACTTGACATTGTTGACATTTCATGGTTTCCAACATATGATTTAGTCACTAATATTTACGATTTTATATTAGTGTGGAACATAAACTTTTAGTATCATTGATTTATGGAAATACTTTTGCAATTGATTGATCGTCAACCTAATCACAATAGCTTTCTCTTTTCCTTTTCCTGATGAGAACAAAACACTATGGTTACTTGCTACCACAGTAGAAATAGAAATGGCAGGGCAATCAAAAGAAATTCCGGTTGATCTATGGGAGATCATATGTCGAAAGGCTCAGGTGTTCGATTCTTTAAGCCTATAGACATGATGCAACTTATAATTCATTTCCTACCATCCACTGAATACATATGTCCTATCGCACAACTTCAAACACATAGGAAAAATTAATATTCCCTTTTGTTTTGGATTGCCTAAGGTTGATAAAGTGATAATAGGATAAATTCTGCACTTTAGTGATGGCAACTTCACTTTGCATTTCTTATATTTTCTCTCGCCCAAAGTATTTTTCATAAGTCTAAAAGTTAAAAGAGAATAGGAGAATAACATGTATATAGGAAAACACTCCAAAAAAAAAGAAGAAAGTATTAACTCATGAACTATCAACAGTATGAGTAGAGAGGATTCTCTCAATAAAGTATGAAATAGAAATGAGAGGAGGAGATTTTACTGTAGAATTTCAGAAGAGATCAAGCAACGCAATTAGAAGCATGCAGAATGCCCCAGTACTTTAAAAGGCATAATTCCTCGTCCAATGGTGGCCGCGGATCTTTCATGTTGCAACATTCCCTCGTGCATCCTGGAAGTTGACTTCTGTTAAGCCTTGATGTGGACTTCTTACTACTGTGAGTAATATTTGCCTGTTGCATTCACTATTCAGTGGTTTGGCCAACGGTAATATTTTTCTTGTTTTTTCAGTGATTTGGCGGCCCTGGTGGGTGCTGATTCAGGCAGCATCTGCAATCCGCTATTTGCTTGCAAGGAATTGCAATCGCAAGAATTCCTTGTGTATCGGTAACCACATTATACTACATCACTACAGGCATATTATATGATCAATTTATAATATTTGTGTTTCATCCTTTAGAAGCAGAAGTGGACTGGAGTGAGGATACTGATGTATAAGAACTTGGTTAACCATGGATAAAATAGAGAACATTTAAAGAAGAATATATCTTTTCCTGTGGTCATATCTTCCATAATTATATGTTTTAGTAACGACAAATCCAATATCTTCTGCATGGCCTTTTTAGAATATTTTTCTGACTACACAGAAAACTTAACTCTTCATAGGAGCATGTGCAATAAAGAAAAATGAATGATGTGCACAGGGAGGAATATGCAGGGTTATAGTATAGGGCACACCAAAACCATAGTCTATAATTTCCAGTGTGAGAAAGTGAGATCAGGTGGCTAATGGCCCATCTCATTCTAGCTCACTGTAGACTCAAACCTCTGGTGCTAAGATAGAGACAAGAATGACATATAAATCACATATTCTGGCTTGGGCTGCCCCCCACATTACCTGTGCCAATCATAAAAAAGGAAAAAGGAGAACAGAATATGAACCTTCCTGTGTGTAGTGGGGCTAACACACGGAAAAACTAGATGCGAACCTTTTTTTCTGAAAGAAGATATACAGACCTTTTGCATCATTCTGCTACCTAATTACCAAAATTCCATTTAAGGTAAGGTAAAAAAAAAAGACTGTAGTTGTCTATTGGTTTAGGCTGTGTTCTTCCCCCTATTTTCCCAACTCATCTATCTTGTTTTTTACACGCACGCTTTCCAAACTATTAAACGGTACGTTTTTTGCAAAAGTTTTATATATGAAAGTTGTTTTAAAAAATCATATTAATCTATTTTTCAAAAAAATTAACTAATACCTAATTAATTATACGCTAACGAGTCGCTCTGTTTTGCGTGCGCTCGGAATTAGTTTCCAAAACCAAATGCCAAACACAGCCTTAGTAACATTCACATAGTCAAACAGTGTAAACAGGATAAATTTCCACTAGAATTATTGCATCAAGGTTGAGACAATTTCCAGTCTAAAAAAAATCAACCACTTGTGTTGCATAAAGTCAACGACAACTAGATTTGTGGCTAACTACTGCCTACTTTGATACAACCCTTTAACTATTTGAATGGATACAGTTAACAGTTGACGTAACTGTAGCAGCAATATGTCATGTTTCTGTTGCAAGCATCTGTACCTTCATGAAGAGTGCACCACGTTTAAGCGGCAATCTGCAAGTGGAATTGCATTTGTGTCTGATTTGGTTCCCATATCCATGTTGATTTGGTATCGACACTTGATAGATATTTCTACTAATGTAATCATTATTTTTGGACTCTTCGCTATATCTTGCCGGTATGCCAAAACAAGTTGTGGCATACAATTCCTTTTGCTTTACTTTCTCCTAAAATTAATGCAAGGTGCACTGTTCTTTTGCACATTCCGAAATAAAAAAATTCTTTCTGCTTTGTCATCTACATAAAAAACCTGAAATTCCACAATCAGAATTTGTCCTTTTCTTTTTGAAATTGTACTTCCAGCAAGAACATCTGAAGTTCCATCTAGCAGTAACTGGTAAGTATGATGTGAAAAGAAAGCTCAATGGCTGGACAATTTGTTCAGTTATGCTTATTCCTTGCCATTTTATTTAAAGTTTTCCCATACGGAGTTGCACCAATTTGTGGGCAGAAGGCAGTGAGCATGAGTACTCCATCCTACAAGTGGATATATGCTTGGCGGACACAAAATAAGAGAAAAAGGAACATGAAACAGCATTTATGTTTTATATGGTTCCTTCTTGGGCTTAGTTTTCTTGCATCATATGTTTAGTCATCATTGTCACCGTCTCCTTGTATATCTCCGTGTGCAAGGCTGTAATCACTGTTCAGGATTCTTCACTCTAGAGCAAAGGGCTTCAACCTTTTTGAGCCTACCATCCCTTGAGCATTCCAGACTCCAGATGCTCCTGCTATGACAGCTTGCAGCGGAAAATCACACTGTCCTGAGATTCAGATTCAAGGGAGTGTCCAACATATATATAATATTCCCTCTTCAGATAACCTTCACTATAAATACATGCCAACTGGGGCTGTGCTCTTCATACCCTTCCATACGTTCGGACGTTCAGTGCGCATCATACAGAAATAGTACTATAGCTGAGTAACATCAGTACAGACTTGCTGCAGAAAACATCATGAGTTACTACGGAAGCAGTTCTTCTGGTAATCTTTCTACTCCATTATATTTCTTTTCTTGAAAACTTATGTGCACATTATAATCATCTGCTGCCAAAGAACAATTCTGAGCACGATTTGAATGGTGATTCAGGTGGATGGGGCGGTCAGAGAGTTGAGTATGGGAGGACCTATGTGGTGAGGCCAAAGGGAAGGCACCAAGCCACCATTGTGTGGCTTCATGGCCTAGGTGACAATGGTGCAAGGTACTAGCTGTATGCTGCTGGTTTGATATACCCTTGCCTACTCCACAAACTTTTCTTGCTTACTCAGATGCTCCTGTTTCAAGCAATACTATCTTCTGCGAATTTAATAGAAGTGCAAATACACTGCACTTGTCAAGCAATGGTTTAGGGTTTAGGGGAGCTAGATCATGGCAATGTGGACGCAGCGCTTTAATTATTCCCTTCTCATCTTTCTTCCAGAAATGACTGAAGTGTTGTCCTTTCTGTGTCCGTGCATGCATATATTCCTAGTATTGCTTTACTCAAAGTAAATGTTTTGCTTGTCCTTCTGCACACCTGACAACCTTCTGCGTCACCAAGGACATAGATAATGCATCTCACTTTCTATTCTGTTCTGAAGTGGAGACGAATGTCAAATACATCTAACTGATGTGGGCTAATGGTATATTAAAATTGCATAAATGTAGGGTAGCTCATGAAAAGGTTCCTAATTTCCTATTCCATGTCTGCACAAAGCATGTAAAGAACACCATAATTTATGATAAGCCACTAAATTAGAGTATCTTGGCTCCATTAAATAGAGTTTTTGATGGCCAGTATTAACTCTGGGAGCAAAGAAGGTAAAAGGTAAGCTTAGCTGCCTGTGAGTTTGGTACGATGCATGTGTCACAATTTTTTTAAGAGTTCAGTACGCATTTGTCAAGTTAAGCTCTGCGGCAGATGTTCATTTCCCATTCTTTTTCATTCCTTTTCCCATTATCTCCAGTAACTAAAAAGATCAGCAGCTCAGCTATTTACAAGCCACGTTTTTGTTGCTAAGATGATTGGTTATTCTCTTAAGATAAACTAAGAAATTCAGGTTAGTTGCTCAACTTGCTGTAAATTTTTTTGTTCAGTACTGTAAATGTTCTCTCTCCGGTCTGATCTGATGGATTCCAATTTGTAGTTCTGGATTTTCTTATATCTTCATTCTTCCCATCCTCTCTTTCTCACAGAAACTATTAGACGACTTCTGCTGTTTATACATATATGATGTGTTAATCATAAGTTCTCAGAGAATCTGGAATAGAATATCTATATTAGTTGCATCTACAATGCTTTTCCTGGTACAGTGCACTGATCTGTTTCCTTTTCTATGTTTTGTTCGTTCTGCATTTTTCAGCTGGTCCCAGCTCCTGGACTCTCTTTCATTGCCAAATGTAAGTATCGATGCTTGTACTTCAGACACGCATACAGAGATGATAGATACACGTACACCTTTCCTTATTTCCTAATTAACAAACATCGGTCTCTCTCAACACCAGTGTAGCTTATCATTTTCAATAGCAACTAGTAACAATTTTTATGGCACCATGGTTTATTCACCTTGAAGCTTATGCTGGTGTAGATCAAGTGGATTTGCCCCACCTCAGCAACCCGGCCTGTCACAGCATTTGGTGGATTCCCTTGCACTGCATGTAAGCTTCTTCTTCTCCACTGGAACTTAGCAGAATACCTGTATTCGGAACTACTATGCTACAATCTCTCTGAAGTTTGAAAACTTAGAGATAGCTTTTCTATGGAACTGAAATAGGGTTTGATGTGGAGGATACTTCGGTGGATGGCCGTGACGACATTGAAGGACTGGATGCTTCAGCTGCACATATTGCAAACCTGCTGTCGTCAGAGCCCCCTGATGGTACTAGCTCCAGGACCACATCAATCTAACGTATATTGTGGTCTTATCAATTATTTTTTTCTTTTCTTTTTTCAGTGATCCTTATTAGTGGCACCAGTTAATGCATGCGTTAATTAGGTAATCAGACGCGAGCCAGTATATGTACAGAACTAGCACGAAGTATGATATGTTCTTCAGATACAGATGCTGGTGATCACTCATTCCACTGACTTCCACACTTTGAGAGTGCAGTGAAGCTTGGGATCGGCGGTTTCAGCATGGGTGCTGCAGCTGCCCTCTACTCAGCTGCGTGCTATGCTCATGGCAAATTCGCAAGTGGCATCCCTTACCCAATCACGCTCAGCACTGTCATCAGCTTGAGTGGCTGGCTCCCTTGCTCGAGGTGCCACTTTGCCATCCTAGGCAGAAATTAATCTGTCAAACACTTGCTACTTACTAGTGTCGCTTGTTCCTGAACCCTAGTGTTGCTAATGCCCTGTAATTTTAGGACCCTGAGGGGCAAGATGGAGAGCTCACACATGGCTGCAAGAAGAGCTGCCTCCTTGCCTATCTTACTCAGCCATGGAAGAGGTAACAAAGCTGTTGATCCATGTAGCTTTCCCTCCAGAGTCCAGAAACAGTACTACTTGTTAGTCACTACCAGTCAGTGTATGCATCAGTCTGTTCTGAATTCTGTGTGTTGTTGCAGCGGATGAGGTTGTATCCTACAGGAATGCCGAGAGGTCATCTGACACACTGCGATCGTCGGGGTTCTTATATCTGCATTTCAAATCCTACAACGGGTACACATATATATACAGAACACACTTTTTCTTCTCAACCCAAACTATAGCAAGCTTGACAAAGTTTCTGGTGATGCAGTTTAGGCCACTATACCATCCCTGAAGAGATGGACGACGTTGGCAAGTGGGTCAGCTCGAGGCTTGGCCTCCACAGATCCCGCTAATGGAACTGTGCTTATTGTGTGTGCCCTGAAGAGACGCAACAGTACAATGGAGCAGTGTTTTTTTTAAAAAATGGAAATCGGCATGATTTCATTAGATAAAGCAGGAGAAAATATGTACCTAAGGGTTAACAGAACACTTTAAGTCAATGGAGCAGTGTTAATTAATGTAGAGGTGAATGCTTGATGGTGCTCTGTAACTTGTAAGGATTGGGCACATGTGACCTAGTGCCTGTTTGATATTTTTCCTAATAATGATGCAGCTGAGGCTCCTTGCGCCTGCAATAATTTTTGTTTTTCTGTTTCTCGAAAGAAGACAAGGAAGTTGCCTTGTGTATTATTAAGGGAGATGTACTAGTGTGCTTGCAATCATGTCTATATACTCAGCACTGCAGAATTGTATCGTCAGGCTCAGGCATGATCAAAATAATTCCCGAGATTAAGGAGCCGAACAAACTATTGCATGACTTAAAAACTCATTCTAGAGAAGGATTAAATGTATATACACCCCTTTGGTACTATGGTTGTGTGTACAGTTGCATTTTGGGTAGAAAGTTGTCAGAATGTTGAGGACGGTATATCACCATGATATGAAAGTTGTTATCACTGCACAAAAGAGCACATCATCAGGATTCTGTTTGATTAGGTTATGAAAAAATTGACACATCATAATTAAACATACTGTTTCTATTGGTAAAGCAAACTATCTATATACTTTTTTTTAAAAAAAATGTAGTGGTGATGATGAGTATGTAATCTGTCACCCTCATTTTAGAATGTGGAAAGAACATGTGGTATCGGGCTTACATGCCAACCATTCATCGCTAACCCTATTTTTCAAGAGACGGAAAAAAAACATGAGGCTAGAGGACATGTTTTCAAGGGAGAAAAAAAACATGAGGCTATAGGGTCCATATGTCCGTACGTCAGTGACAAATTTATCTACGAATTAATAGACGATGTATATGAAAAATAATGATAATAATGAGTTAATAATAATTTTTATTAATTAAAATTTCGTTGCAACGTGTTGATAATATGCTAGTATTAGCCAAGCGTGCAAGGGCGAAAAAAATTACAGAATATCTTGGGCGTTTGTTTGGATCAGAGTTCCAGGTCTCCCCAGGAAGCGTGATGTTTTCAGTCGTTGTTTCTTCATGTGTTAGGCCGTTAGTAGAACTCTTGTCATCTGGTTTGGTGCTTGATTCACCTGTTTTGTACTAAGTAGGTTAGATAAATATACAGGTACCACACTTGTTATCTGACAAGACAAGGAATACGATCCTTAAAAATAATACCTTGAGATACCTAAATTTTATACTAAAATATTTAAGGTTTTTATAGTGTTTGCATTCCAAAAAACAGCACAGATCTAACGCTCTACGACAAAAGATACCTATTGAAAGATGTATAAGTATTGTTATATAGGTATTTAGGTGAAAAGGGTAAAATAATAAATTAGGTAGGTGAGATAAAAGTGTATAATGGTCTTGAAAATAACATTTGCATCAGTACCGCGTCGGTATATCTCGAGGTACTTAGTACTTCAAGATTTGACACCTCTCAGTACTTCCTCAAGAATGATAAAATTACCGTCTAGTATACTCACTCTGTTTTCTTCCGAAGTTGTTACTGCACTCTCGGCACTTGCATTTTGTAGTACACCCCACATTGTTCTGCAAGAGGGGAAAAACAGGCATTTTATCTTAATACAAGTAAATATAGGTTTTATGTAAAATGGTAGTACTATACACACACACACCTTGAAGCATTCACAGTAGAGTTTGCTGCATTTGGACTTCCTGCAGCTGCATCCCTTGGCATGCCTCCGTTGCTCATTGCCCTGAAATTTTACTGAATATGCATGAGTTCTGAAGCCACTCTAAACCATGCATCATCGAAATTAATTAGAAAGTAGAAACAGGTATATTACCGGCATTGCATCGAAGCTGTTTTTTGGGTCTGAAACAGCACTAGAGCTTTGGGGATCAGCTTGTGTTGCATCTTGAACACTAACAACAATCTTGGGATCAAATGCATTCGGGTCTTTCATCTGGATCATGTCGGAACGCTCCTCTACCGCATCCGCGTAATATTCAATGTTGTAACAGCCAGTGCAGTTGCAGTTGTCTGAACAAAAGTAACGCGAGCGGAAACACCGGCAATATCTGCAAATAAATTAGGCACACCAAATTAAGAAATAGATAGTAAGCAGTAAGAACAATCAGCTAATTCACAAATCACAATAGATATGGCTGGCAATGTGTGGTAGATGTAGGTATGTACTTACAGCTGGGTGCAGCTGGACTGGGCGCAACTGCATTTTGGGCGCTCCTGATTGTTTGCCATGCTTAATTAGAGCAGAGATTAATTATATTAGCCTGTGCAAAGCTAGCAATCACAACAAGTACTTACATGTATGTTGGGAAGATGATAATATCAATCACAATATATATCTATCTATCTACAGAGTTAGACAATTATGATGAGACAATTATGACTCTGAACTTATGCACTACGGGGTTAAATCTAACATGTTTTATGCGTGGTGGTCCTCAGATTAATTCGGAGGGACGACACAGTAGCTTGGTAACAACACACAACAGAATTTCGCAAATTCAATACATTACTAGAAAATTATAGGCATATCAATTTCAACTGAGGCATTTAACAGGCAAAAAATACCTGCAAGTACTACATACACAGTTACATAGTAGTAACCAAAATCCAAGAACTAAATTGGAGGTGAACAACTGACCTAACTTGGAGGCGACGGGCGGCGGCGGCGGTCGGAGGCGACGGGCGGCGGCGGTGGATGTTGGATTATGTAGCGGCGCTGGACGGGTGGGCGGAGGACGGGCGGGGGCCGGCGCTGGACGGGTAGAAGATGCCTCGCGCTCTGGCAGAGCAGAGAAGATTATTTATATGGTCCCAATAGGTGTCGCATCCAAATAAAAACCGGCATCATAACCGAACCGGCACCTATTGCGGCGTTGGACGGGTAGAAGATGCCTCGTGCTCTGGATGGTTCGCGCTCTGGTGGAGAAGATTTATATGGTCTCCATATGTTTGAGTCCAAATAATAAAAACCGACACCGTCAATATTAATTATTATTTAAAATCGATACATATTTGATCGAATATGTATCGGTTTTAAATAATAACTAACACACGTATTGGCTATATCAGTACCGGTTTTTATTTTTATTGGGATCCGTCACTTATTAAAAAAAGACCTAATTTTTTTATAAGATATTTTTTATATTTGATAGATACTTGGATTGAAGGATTTTTATAAGATAGAATTAACCATTTTATAAACATTTTTCCACCGTCATTTTATGAATATTTTTTATAAGATGGAATGAACATTTTATGAAAACTCGAGATGGTTAGCCAAATAGGTATCGGTTCTAAATAATAATCGACACCAGCCAACTAATATTACTGACGGTACCATAAAAATCATAAAAATCCTTAATATGGTTAATTCGTGACTATATTACATCTGTTGCACCTATTTATATAGTCAAGGATTAATTCCATCCTATTTTGCCGAATAATATGGTTAATTCCATCTTATAAAAATCCTTAGAACTGGTATCTATTTTGGCCGAATAAAACCGCCACTAACATGAGATGGAATTAAGATTTTTATAAGAATTAACCATCTGTTGCACATTTTCTTCACCATCATTTTAGAATATTTTTATAAGATGAAATGAACATTTTGTTATAATGGTTACTATTTGCAACATACAATGTCTAAAACCAGTCTTAAATAACTCATTCCTTTCGACAACACATTACTATAGTTAAACATTGATTCAGTTCCAAAATTACATATTAATGTTTGTTACAACCAAATTCCAACTTGTAAGTTGATCACAATTACTCCTTCTTCATGATCAATGTGAACATATGGGGCTTTATCCTCGTTTTCGTCCTCGTCTTCATCTTCTTGACTTCTTCACCTTCTTCTACATCTGTTGCGAAAGGTGGTAGCTCGTCAATTTGATCGTAGCCTTCCTCATTGGTGATGTTCTCAACTCCAACAATGTTCCGCTTTCCATTGAGAGCCACGTGACGATCTCATTACGCCGAAAAATAGAACACTATATTCGTTTTGTGAGTGCATAACTCCTTGTCCTTAGGAGGCAAGGTACACATTACAAAGTTGGTAAATAACATAGTAAACAAGCGAAAGCGTAGATAGAGTACTTTATTACATGACCAAAGGCTCAACATTGACGGCAGCTACAACGGGCCACCACAAGCACTTCGATGGCAGACACGAGCTGGACACCAAAGCCTTCAACTTCAAAACATTCCTTTGCTGGAATGTGAAAAAGGGGCAAGGCTGAGTACAACCACCATACTCAGCAAGCTATGCCGGAAAAATACAAATATAATGCAAGGGAGTACAAAAAATTCATATATAAGGCTATTTTGCAGAAAACCAGCATTTCAAAAACATTTAAATATTAAAAGGTTTTTGAATAAACACAAATATATCTCTAGTCAATTATTATCAAGCCACACACCGGCGTGATCTTGCCTTAACCTAGGCCAACAAGTGCTAACTCCAATTATTTAAGTTTTAAACACAATTAAATTCTAACTTGGGTACATTGCTCGGCTTGCCCATAACCGAGGGCGCGGCTATTCGAATAGATTAAACTCTGATCAGAGTTGTACATCTTTACCCACTGGACATGTCTTTCTCATGTGTTGCGACGTGCCACATGCCACCACGGCATACGGACGAAAGCCATGACATAACTCATCGCTTAGTACTACCATAAACAAAGAAGACCGACATAGACTTCCCCCGCCAAGCGCCCTGGGTCGAGCAGACACTCTATGCCCCCGAGCATATTGTCAGAGACGTTAACCCCACCAAGGGCTTCATCCATCCTTATCTATGTCTTTTTTTATTATGATTGTACTATACGATGTGTTAAGCCTTACCCACTAGACAAGTGGTACTCCGAAATATGCTTTGCAACAGAGACCCGAAGACCGGTCCTTATGACGGCCGAGGTGCGATTAACGAAACCAAGCACCCCGAGCCCAGCCGAAAATATGTTTGAAAAATTTTGAAAGGGACATTTATTGTCAGAGCTAAACAACCAAAATTTTCATTATTTACAAGTTATTCCTTAAGTCTAATTGTTAAAAACATCTAATTGTTTCTTTTTATGCAAGACTAAGCATATTCCTAAATTTACTAGTAAGTACCACATATAAAAGTATTCACTAGTTTTATTTTTCCTACGGTTATCAAGGTTAATAATAATATAAATAATAAGGCTATAACAAGGAGAATCGGTAAGACTAAATTAAACAATGATAAACGTGACAATTTAATAAAACAAAATGCAATAATTTAAATAAACATATTTTTGTAAACTAGGACAACAATACAATCAAAATGACATGGCTTGCGTTGCTCGCTACCAAAATCTTCAAGGTCGACCTCGAGGTAGAGCGGCTCTTCCAGGTCTGCAACATCGACACGACGAACGCAAAGGAAAAAGGCCAAAAGATAAATAAAAACCATATAAGATGCAAAAATAAAACAAATAAGATGAAAAATTAGCAATTTGGACGGGTCAGTTCCTATTTCAAATAGTCAAGATATGAAAATTTGAATTTTAAATTTTGTTTAAATGAAATTTTTATGAATTATTTTTGCAAAAAGAACTACTGTGCTGCTATGCTAGAGAGAAAGACAGTGAGGAGGGAGAGAGATGGCAGTGAGGGCATGGCAGCCGGTCTCCACCGATGGCCATGGCGTCACAGCACGCAACCCAGGAGAGGTGAGGGTGGCGGCAAGGTTCATCGGAGCAACGGGAACGACGAGGAGACGACAACGAGCTTGGCGGCGAGGAAGCAGTGGTGACGGCTCGAACCGTCGTTATCGGCGCAAGAAAAGAGTGGCACTACGGCCGGGGAGAGGAAGAAGAGGGAGGGTGGCGTGAGGGGAGAGAGGAGGGAGTTGAGGGCCACCGTTTTATAGGCCGAAGGGGAGGGGGAAGGCGCTGAGGAGGGAGAAAGTCGCCGGCGAGTGAAACTCCATAATAAACACCTCGGTTCAAGAATTCAATTAAGGGCGATTTAGAGCGAAATTGGATGAGATTTATTGGGGGAATTGATAGGAAGATGCAACGAACTGATTTTTGTGAGTTAATTAGAGGGAAAAACGCTGAGGGTGGAGATTGAACGGGACAACAGCGCTTGAGTTTGCACGAGAGAGAAACATATGGCTTGGCTGGAGGAAGGAGACACACCTGTTCAGCGGGACCCACTTGCCAGGCGCACGTGCAGCACGCATATAGGTGGCCAAACGGGCGGCCCGGCACGGCACGGGCACGGGTGCGACATGGCCCGTTTAGGCACGGCGCTAGGCACGAGTACTGTAACGGGCCATGCTGTGCCGGTCCACGTGCCATGCCCCCGGCCCAAGCACGGCCCACCGGTGCCCGGGCTGTGCTGTGTCGGCCCGAGCACGCTTAAGGCCCACATGCCAGAAATCGGCCCACAGGCCAAAACCATCCGACGGCGGCGGCAGAGGAGACTATAAAATGAAAAAAATCATAAAACCCTAACCCTACACTCGGACCCGCCGCCACCTCTCTTCTCTCCCTCCCCCAGGCGACACCGCCACTGGCGCCGTCGAGGACCTCCGCGCCCGCCTCCGACGCCGTCGAGGACCTCCGCGCCCGCCGCCAACCTCGCCGCGTCGCGCCGCCAACAACCTCGCCGCTCCGTGCATCCGCCCTCCGCACCGATGCCGCCTCCGTCTTTCGCGTCGGCGCCGCCTCCGCCTTCCGAGCCACGCCGGCGCGCCGCCTCCGCCTCTGTATCCTCCGCCTCCACGCCGACGCCTCGCAGCCTCCGTCGACGCCACGCCGATGCCTCGCAGCCTCCGTCGACGCCGTGCCGTGCCTCGCCTCGCCGCCTCCGCGCGGCCGCACCGACGCCGGCTGACGCCGAGCCACTTCCGTGCCTAGCCGTCTCCGCCTCCGCCGCTGTTAACACTGAAATTTGGTGATTTAGTCCCTAAGTCTTTAAAGGCGAAGCAGAGTCGGATTGGCTGGAGATAGGAGTCGCATCGGCCGAAGAGTGATCGGCTGCGGGGCCAATCGGCTAAGGTTGGATCGGACAGGGGCAGCCGATAGCCGATTCCAGGTCCGGAAGAGATGAAACCATTTTTGATGCAGCGGTTTGAAGATAAATAGAAGATTCGGTTGTTAATTATGCGTTAAACGATATTGCCACTTATGGATAGAGTCCTGTAGCAATTGTATCTGTAATTTAGATGTTTGTTTAAACTGTTAGTCATAACACGACGTGAGTCCCGCTCGGGATAATGTTGTGTTTTAAATAGTAGTTTAGATAGAGTCCGGGGTTTGTACAGATAATAGTATCTTAGGTATAAATAGGACTCGAGACCCCCTGTAATGAGATTTTTTCAATCAATCACAATCAATCAAACCTTCGGCGCATCGCCAACCTTTTTTTAGACGAGCACTTTGTTTGGCTACGGGCTGCATCGTTTCGATCCCCAGATCTAGATAAATGCTTGTCATTATTGGTATGATCTACTGTTTCTAGTGCTTCCATCGTAATGACACATTAGATTTAGGAGTTTGTACTGCGCTATTTATCATATAGCGCATATAAATTAGATCAAAGTTTGGATCTATCCTGTCATTGGCTAGTTCTAGCAAGAACTTACAGCCAATAGGGCTAGATCTAAAGGTTGGCTGGTTTATGTGCGATATCCACTGTCTCGAGAGGTATAAATCGGCTACAACAGATCAGGTCTTTCTTTTTATACTTAATGCTGCATCGGATTCAAACTATTAAGTCGTTTTTAGAACTATCAATGATCTTCACTTAGATTTATATTGTTTAGAGACATTGCGGGGTTCGACCGGTCTTATCTCGCATACGATATGTTTCTTTTAATATATTTATTATTAGATTTATATTAGGACTGCCTTTTATGTTAAGATCGCATTCTTGTTGGACGTCACCAGCCGAAATTGGCCTATCATCGACCGCCGATGGCCGATTTTCAGGCTATGCATGTTTCAAGAATGATATCTTTTTATAAGATTCATCGAAGTACTAGCCGATTCATTGTTAGCTTTTTAGTATCGGCTAGGTTATCGATTCATATATTTATTATTCTTTATTGTATTTAGGTTAAGCGGCTGATGTTGTCTCGGTATAGCCGATCCATTCTAGTCACTTGGCTTAAATATAGTTTAGAATAGCATATATATGTTTATGGGTTCCCTTAGCCGATCAGTGGGGATCTAACCTAACACTTAACGCATATTCTCTTGTTTTTCTTGTTGATTAACAGATCAAATCAACTGGCATGCCCTGCACAGCACAAGCAGCCAAGAAGGACCTGCACTGGAGTTAAGCAGATCTCTCAGGCCAGCGTGTGAGAGAAATTTCTCATCAACAGCCGCCCGATGCCGAGCCACAGTGGGTCTATGTTGAAGGTGGTGGTGGAGAACGCCGCCCGACGCCGAGCCTCTCTAAACCCTAACCCTAGCACACGCGCATGCGGGTGCGGGACAACGGGATTGGGATACGATGCGACCTGATTTTCAATGGGCCGTGCCGTGTCCTGGCCGACACGCAGAGGAGCTATGCTGTGCCGTGCCGGCCCACGGGCTCGGCCGACAGCCCAAGCACGACATGCCCAATCGTGTCATGCCGGCCCGGCCCGTTTGCATTCGTGTCGCGTCGTGTCCGTCGCCGCCCACTATGGCCCGCCCATTTGGCCACCTATAAGCATGCAAGAGGGCACACGGTCGGTGCCGGGGCGGCTTGGCATGGGCAAGGGACGACGGGAGCACAAGGGAGGAGGGAGTTGGGCCAACGGCGGGCCGAGGGAGGAGGAGAGGCAGTGAGCCAAGGGAGAGGGAGGTAGGGAGGTTTAATTTTCTTTTCTTTTTTAAATCTAAGAAATGCTTTTGTTGTATTAAAAATATTTATAGTGCTCGAAAATTAAAGTAAAAATTATTTAAATATTTTGAAGCATGAGGAATTTGAAAAAAATTCCCATATGCTTGGTTCGAGTTGAATCTGAGGATTTTTAATTGTTGAAGGCTATTTTTATTTTTACAATTTTTAGAAATAATTTAAAGATGAAATTTTAGGGTGATTTTCGGGTGCGACACGATCAGTCACCGATGAAGGGTTTTTGACATAGAATACTTGTGTTACGAAGTTTACGAACAAAAATGGTTCGTCTTGATAACCCACACTATTTAGGTCCACGGTGAATATTTCGTACTTGTCAATCTTCAAACCACTTGGAATTTTGACCCGTTGACACTGAAAAAGTGATACCTTAGCGGTCCATACTCAAGCTCCCAGTTTGTCTCTATATAGCCATAGTAGGTTTGTTTTACATCATTACTGTCAAAAACGTCTATGCGGACACCACCGTTCTAATACTTGCTCTTGGCATCCTCCATTCTCATGTAAAATGTACACCCATTAATGCCATACCCTTGGAATGAATGAATTGTGCCCCGAGACAAAATGTACAACTCGTCACTTGGTTACTCCCCTGGCATACTCCAAGGTACCATGCTTCGCACCGTTCATCCCTCTTTCATCTATCGGTCCTATGAAAAATTTTAAATTAACCGCTAACGTGTATATATATCACTTAAATTCGTAAATCAATCAAAAATCATCATTACTAATTTTTTATATCTAAAATACTCGATGATTTAATGCTCTCTACTAAAATCCAACACATATATCAAAATCAATTAAAACAATAATTAATTAATCTCATGTCTTGCAAGAAAAGCAGATAGCTAGTACCATATGTTCCATTTGGAGAAAAGCGATATATCCCTGATCATTCAAGCTAAGGGTAATAGGTTTAATTTACGGGTAAGACTAGCTATTATATATGTGTTATTAATGGTTTAAAAACTAATGCTTGGAACTAGACTATATATAACTTAAAATTAAGTTTCAAGTTTTTTCTATTGCAGGTGATAAACTATAATAAGTAGACGATGGGGGAGGCCCAAGCGAAAGAAGTGCATCAAATATGATCAATATTTTATAGAATAATTAGATACATATCAACTTTTTATAATACAATCACCATGTTTTGTGATTCGAAGTGTAGTAATCTATTCAATAAGCATATAGTAATCTTGCATGAAGATATTCAACACAAATGACGTCATGCATCTATTAGCACTATACATATATTTGCATAGTCACATAGAATGTGACTCGCAAATGAAGAATTATCACAAATAATAAAAAATACCATAAAGAATCACACAAATGAAGAAAACTTGCATAGAGACTAACCTTTAAACATGAAAATATATAAATCTCTTGATGTTTATAAAATTTTTCGACAAAACCTCTTTCCCTCGTTTGCTTTACACATGAAGAAACCCTCCAAAAATGAGCTAAGTGCTGAGAAATGGTATATGTAGGTGTTCAAGATATAGGTGCCAGTTTTTAACAAGAACCGACACCTATATTACGAAGCTTACGACGAAAAGAACAATATTGGTGCCAGTTTCTATTAAGAACGGACAACTATAGTATAGGCGCCGACTTTTTCTATTGAGACGACACCTATTTCTATTGAGACGACACTTATTCGAAAAGTATAGGTGTCGGTTCGTAATAAGAACCAGCACCTAAATTATTATAAAAAATAACTGCAGAATCAATGTAGCATATATTTAATGTAGCATCACATCATCAAATCATGTCGTAATCAGACTCATTAGATTCGTCTCGTGAATTAACCATTGACTATGAATGAATTTTATAAATAGTCTATATTCAATATTAAAAACATTTAAACAATTGACGTGACAAAATACTAAAATTTTATTCCGCGAAACAAACATACCCTCAGTTTTGTTAGCATGTATTGCTACTATTTTTTGTTTTCCAGTTTCTGTAGTTTAGTACCCCATCGGCATCCAGGCACCCAGGCATCAGTCAAAGCGCACTAGCAGAGGAGCAGGTGAAGCAGCTAGAGCTGAGCTAGCGATGGATCCCCTGAAACTGAAACCTCCCTCCATGGCCACCCCCACCCGCAAGCGCCTCGCCGGCGCCGCCCTCGGCTGCCTCTCGCTCTTCCTCCTCTCCCGCGCCCTCCTCTTCTCCCAAGACGAGCCGGAGTCCCGCAAGCTGAAGCAGCCGCAGCGACCGGAGGAGGCGTCGTCAATATCAATGCCGCCCGACCGCATTGCCATTATTGCAGCTGCACCTGCGCCGAGCACAGTTGCTGCTGCTGATGGCTCGCCGGCGCCGGCGCCAGCCGAGGGGGAAGTCCGGTGCGACCTCTTCGACGGCAGTTGGGTGTACGACCCGGCCGGCTACCCGCTCTACGATGCAGGGGAGTGCCCGCTCCTGAGCGACCAGGTCACCTGCCGGAGGAACGGCCGGCCGGACTCCGGCTACGAGCACTGGCGGTGGCAACCCAGGGAGAGGGAGTGCGCCGCCGCTCTCAGGTTATAGCTTGTGCTCTGCATCTGCTACTTGTTTGAATTTTTTTCTCTTCATTTTGTTTTCAATTTGGACAGACAAACTAAAGCTGGTATCTTTAGAATACGTTTTACTAGATTCTGATTCTGGAATTTGAAATGCGAATGCTCAATTCATGAATGCTCCATTGTGTGTGTATCCCTTGTGACACAGCCGTAATCAATGGCTAAAAATGAAAAGAGATTAAAGTTGTCAACTTGTGACGATGTGCGTTGCTTTTGAGTTGGGAACACAGCTCTGACAGTGGCCCAATGCATTAGTAGTGTTATGGCAGTAATTATTTTTCATTTTGCACATATGACAAGCACGGTGACTGCTCCTGATTCCTCCTGTGCATCATTGCAACTGGAACATACTGTGATTCTCCATGAGTACAGTAATTCTCTGCAAATCGTACACGTCGCACTGAAGGATGCTTCACTTTTATGATATCTGTACCCCCCCAAAAAAAAAATTCAGGCTGCGTGGCGGGGTGATGCTGGAGCAGTGCCGGG
This sequence comes from Oryza australiensis, assembly GCA_019925245.2. NCBI lineage: Eukaryota > Viridiplantae > Streptophyta > Magnoliopsida > Poales > Poaceae > Oryza > Oryza australiensis. The sequence continues at coordinate 7,457,451 of JAIFGZ020000279.1, read as the reverse complement.
ACAAGCAAGTGGTGCTCGTCGGCGACTCGCTCAACCGCAACATGTGGGAGTCGCTCGCCTGCATCCTCTACGCCGCGGCGCCGGACCGGTCACGCGCCCTCGTCGACGACGCCAGCGCCGAGCACAAGATCTTCCAAGCATTGGTAATAATTAACCCCCAAAATCCTCTTTTCTTCTCCATCAAATAAGAAAACTTTTTGCAGTTTACTCGTCACTTGTCAGCACATCAAACCAAAAATGAGGTGACACTGACAGTTAGTTCTTGTCGAACTCGATCATGCTCAGGATTACAACTGCACGGTGGAGTTCTACTGGAGCCCGTTCCTGGTGGATCTCGACGACCAGACCAGGGCGCTGAAGCTGGACCGTCTCCCGGTGACGACGTATCGCCGGCTCGCCGGCGCCGACGCGCTGGTGTTCAACACGGGCCACTGGTGGACACACACCGGCAAGTTCAGGGCGTAAGGTTCTTAGCTCCCGAGCTCATCAATTCACATCCGCGCCATGGTTTGAGACCGACGAGGTGATGACGACTGCAGGTGGGATCACCTCGAGAGGAACGGGAAGAAGGTGGAGATGGGAGCGGAGGAAGCCTTCAACCGCGCGCTCCGGACATGGACGCGGTGGCTCGATCGGAACGTGGACTCCGACAAGACCACGGTGTTCTTCCGCAGCATCTCCCCCGAGCACAAGAAGTACACTTACTGAAAACTCATGTCACAACTAATTAGCAACTTAATTACTTGATCGAAATAATGACATTATTGTTGATCAATGCAACAACTAATTGACACAGCAAGAACTGGTGCTACAACGAGACGGCTCCAATGGCGAGGTTGGAGGAGTACGTGGAGGCGTTCCCGAGAGGGATGGTGTCGATCGTGGAGAGGAACCTGAGGAGGGCGAGGACGGCGGTGGGGTACCTGAACATCACCCGGCTGTCGGAGCTCCGGCGAGACGCGCACCCGTCAGTGTTCACGGCCAGGGGAGGGAAGCTGCTGACCGCGGAGCAGAGGCGGCAGCCGGGATCGTACGCTGACTGCAGCCACTGGTGCCTGCCCGGACTGCCCGACACATGGAACCTCTCCTCTTTGCCTCCTGGACCTCGCATCGATCATGACATGATATCTAATACAGTCTCGATGCGCCATTGATGCATCATGCTTGTATAGGATTTTTTCTGAAAGTGAAACCCATTTTTTGCCTTCTGAATTTCTGATTGCCAAGAGAATTTCTGAAGTGAATTCGGTGTACTCACTTGACACCACAAAAACACGAGAAAGAGAGGAAGGCCGACGAGACGACGTGGCATGTGGGCAGCCATTGAGAGCCCATCCTGTCATGGGCCGCCGTTATAGAGCCATATTGTTGTGGGCCTTCATGTGAGGCCCATCCATCTCGCTAGTTGGGCTGCCGTATAGTAGGCCCATCCTCTCGGAAGAGGAGGATAAGGTAAGGTCATCGTCCTCACCTCTTGGTCGTCGCGTCGTCGACGATGTGGCTGCTCTCCTCCTCTCCTCCCTGCTCGGTTCATCCCATCTCTCCCAGTCTCCATTGCTTTCCTTGATTTCGTTTTGTTCAAGCATCTTCCCATCCCAGCTGATTCTTCTTCAGAAAAGAAAAGCAAGGGTGTGCTGCCCTGGAAGACCGCAGAACCATGGCGGCGGCTGTCAATTGTGCTAGGTAATGCTCGTCACTTTCCAATCTCGTTTCATTTTGTAGCATGATTTCTGTGCAATGTGGTAATAATGGGGCATAGATCACAGCGTTTTCGATAAAACCAAGAACGCATCTGGCACTGGAAGCAACTCGCTGCAACAGTTTAATGCACTATGGCAATATGTTCCTCTGCATCTATGACTTCTGCTCCCTTCGAAATTTGGATCTACCACATCAATGTAGCTATTAAATCATATAATCCATTTCAGTTCCACATTGTAAGTGAAGCAATTTGTCAATTGATAGAAAGCTGAACACTGTTGCATGATTCCATGAGCGGTTTACCTTTTTGTGTTCGAGGAAAAAATGCTCTTTTTTTTTTGTTATTTAGCTCTGCTCTTGTTACACTCACGAGTAGGAGTATCTTGAAACTCACTTTCTTACTGAATTTCATCGATGAAATATTTCGACAGGAGGAGCATAGCTGATTGATTAGTCTTTTCTCTAGTTTTTCCATTAACATGTTTCTTACTGCAAGTTAACATCCAGTTCTGTAAATAAAATTTGTATATACAGGGTGGGTGTGCCTTCTATGACCTTTGAGTATGGTGTTAGCTCATCTTCAAGAATCAAATTCTCAGGCTATAAGTACTGTGCAGCGTTGGAGTCAACTATACGACAAAACAAATTTCGAGAACACAGCCAATTAATTCAGTATCGGGTATTCATTTTGCCCCAGTCATCAATAAAAGAACAAGCTTGCGGACAGTTGGTCCACGACATGGATGAACAATGGTCCTATCATTCCTCTTGCTCGCAGACATTTTCAAGTGCACATCCATCTACAAGAAAAAGGGATGTGAAGAAGCTAGTGCAAGAACATTCACCTTGTCAGCCATCAACTCTACAAGCTGATGCTTATACTACTGGTTTGTCGATGAGGGAAATTGAAAGAAGACGGAAGATTGGTGAAGCGAACAAGGGGAAGGTTCCCTGGACAAAGGGGAGGAAACTAAGCAAAGGTAAGCTCTAACTGACATTTTTGCCTCAGTAGATTTACCATTCGAATGAGTGGATAAGCAGTTATGGTACAACGAGGGACCTGTCATTCTCCTGTAGAGCACAAGGAACTCATCAGGCAACGGACTACTGAGGCTCTTAGAGATCCCAAGGTGATGTCATGTAAGAAACCTTCACATGACACTATTGTATCTGCCACAGGCCTACTCGGCTATGGACTGTGAATTGTCTACAGAAATTCAATTCAAGTTCTTTCGTTTTCTTTCATATTCCCAGGTTAGGAAGAAAATGCTAGGACATCGAGAATTGCATAGGTAAATGCATGTTTCTGCTACCTAAGATGGATGCGTATAAAACGTGTCTATGCATACTCTGAAGCAACCTATGGTCGATCCTGTTTCAGACAAGCAAGCAAAGACAAAATAAGTGCTGCATTGAGAAAGATCTGGGAGAGGCGAATGGTGTCTGTGAAAGCAAGACAGGAGGTTCTTCGCATATGGTCAAATAGCATTGCAGAAGCAGCAAAACATGGTGACCACTGCCAAGATAAGCTGGATTGGGATAGCTATGACAGGATAAAGTCTGAGATGATATCAATGTTCCTATGGAACAAAGAGAGGGAAAGAATAATGAAGAAGCTTGAAAAGTCAGAGGCGAAAATTGTAGCCAAGAAGCTTCAGGCAGCAGAGAGAAGTAAACTACAGACTAGAGGGATAAAGAAGCTGCAACATGAGAAGTTGGTTCTACGAAAATCAGATGATCAGCCGACACGAGTGGTAGTATCTACAAGACCAAAACTTAAGGAGAGATTAACCAAGGTAACGACCATGCCCTAAAATTGATTGCACTGCAGGAATAAGCCCACATATGCAGACATTTGCATCCTATTGCTAATATTTGTGCTACTCTTCTTTACATAGCTAAGGCAACAATTTGGGCACTAGTGTCATAATTATTCAAAGCAATATCGTTCCCAAAGAAAGTCCTAGATGTAGTTTCCGTTCACTGTTTTGGCTTTGTTTCTCGCAATGTTCCACCTGCTTTAATATGCTCCTACCTGAATTGACATTAACTTGAAGTACTTATTCTGTCTTCATTGCTAAAGTGGCATGATCGCAAAAAGGAACTCGAGACCATGATAAGTTCAAGGACAAGGAAAGGAGTTGGGTTGCGAAGATCAACACCGAGGCGAAAGGCAGCAGAAAGGCGAGCAGAAGTGGATTTGGTGGAGGAGCTTCGCATAACTTGCAAAGACAGGCTTCCTCGCGAAATTCACCACCAAGGCGAAACACAGCCCTGAACAGCTGTCTTGTCCAGGGAGTAGCTATCATGAGGTTTTTATGTTAGAGAAGGGTTCAATGTTAGAGAAGGTTTCAATGGTGCAGTGAAGGCACATCATTTTACTCTTGAGTCTTGAGGATGACCAGCGTATGTGATATTCTGTTTGAAGATTTTGTTTCCAGGGGTCAATGTGTATCAACTGTTATGTACTTACTGGCTTTTCAGTTTTGTTATCATTGTTCTTGTTCTTGATTTTAAGTCCCAATTCACATATGAAGTGTATCCTGTTGATTTGTTTGATACTACTACATGATTCGGTGATGTACCAGTAGTGGCATTGATCAATTTGAGTAGAGTAGCCAAAATATGATGTGTATGTATGCATCTCCTATGCATGTTGGAATAGTATGGTGTCACTAGTTCCTTTTTCTTTTTTTGAAATCTCATTAGTTCCTTTTTCAAGTTTTCAGGCTGGAGGTAAATTATGAAATTTCAGTTTAAAACGAGCGTCGTCTATGGATTACAAATTCCCTATTATAGCCCATCTAGGCCTGTTAAGAACATGACAGCCCATTAAAGTATGTGATTATTGGGCCCATTATGAAGGCGCATAACTCGTAGTATTGTCTATTGGACTATTGGGCCTAGCAACATCCGGCCCATCACGCACGTCTGGCAGATCCGGCCCAACGCCCCACCCCAACCCCAACCCCACGAAGACTCCCTTCGAGCAGGGCACCGGCGCGGCGGCGCACCACCAGGCGGCGGCGCATCCACCGGCCTCCGCCACGGGGACAGGCGGAAAGCGCCGCACGAGGGCAGAGTTTACCGGGCGCGGCTGGAGACGGCTCCACGGAGGGGACCTTCGCGACTGACTGGTGAGAGAGATCATCGCCTCAGATCCATTCGTGTAAACCGATTGGTTAGCTGCGAGATCGGTGGTGCATCCGTAGTCATATTTTAATGGCGACAAGCGTCGGAGGGGCGTGAGGATTTGATTGCGGGGTAGGATTCTAGTCATAGTATCACTGCCGATTGGAATTTGTGAATTGATTGACCATGAGTGTAGCAGGTGCGACTTCGACTAGTTTAACTTCTGTAAATTGTGTGGTCCTTTGATATGATCGTTGTTGTTGCTCCATCCTCCAGCCATCATGGATGTTGTGGTGATGTTTCACCAATTGACCTAAATGGGATCCTAAACTGCCTGGTGCCTTGTTCAATTTAAAGTAGTTTTTTTTAATCATGGGTTACAATACAGTAACGCAAACCCCTCCATTTTCTGTATGTAACTAACTCCCTATGAATTTAGCTTTAGCATTTTGATTTCTAAAGTGAAATGTATCTGTCATGTGTGTGGCCAGCCCATACATTGAGGTTGTACGGTTTGCATATTCGTACCTAAAGTGAAACAAGTTTCTTTTTTTTAACTTATTTTGCTAAGTCGGTATTGGAACTGCAGCATTAACACTTAATGCATTGTTGTGCTGCTTATATAGGTCAAGCAAGTATCTTTGTACACTCGGCTGAAGAAACTGGTTTTATCTTAGGATGAAGTCTAAGGAAAATGGGAGCATTCAGAAGGCAGGAAAAGTTAATCACTCCCAAGGAGGTGGACCAAACTGGGTTCTTGTTGCAGGAGGAGTTTTACTTAGCACACTTTCAGTCAGATTTGGGTGCAAATTAAAGCAAATGTTTGATACAAAGAAGCACAACAGTATGTCCAAAGGTTTAATGTGCCCATTTGCAGCTGTAACATTGACCGCTTTGTCCATTATTTATTTATGTGCGCCGCTGACTCTGCAAAACTGCAGTAAAAAGAAGGCCTGGGGCATGTGATCTGCACTCGAATCTCTACCGGTTTAATGACCAAACAAGCTGCTACTGTTGTATGTCAGGTGCCTTTCTGTAACTTAGCCTGTTCTTTTGCCTCTGTCACGCTTATCAGTGAATAATTCAGGTTATTGGTGTGTAATTTTCAAGTGACATTAAATTTTGAGCTAAGGATATGTAACTGTAATATGGACTATCTAGGATTCTATAAATTTCAGGTCAACTAGCCACATTGTCGCGCTGCGCGACTTTTGATCCTGTACTATTATAGTTTATAGAAGGTTTTAGAATTTATTTACTGAGTATCGATTGGTCTAGCTAGCTATAGATTTAGCTAAGTTGTACTATATGAAAAATCACTAGAAGCCTCCTGATTTTTGATTTTTCTCCATTATCTTTGCATCTTCTCTCTTTGTACCTTGTGTCTAAGAGGAGGCACCAGAAACCTCCGGAAATTCCCATATGTTTATCCCATTTGTTGTTTTTGAATGCATATGTACCCTTTTGATCCAATGGCCATTATTTATCTAAACTCTTTATCTGACGGCTAATATGTTTTTGATGATGTGGCGCATCCTCATGTAAGAAAGCTTGCTGCTTTCACTATATATATATATATATATATATATATATATATATATATATATAGAGTTCTCAGCAGTAGAATAGCTCGCCTTTTGATCACCATATAGAATCTATTATCCTCGGTGGATTAAAATTTTTGAGTGGGGAGATTTTTATGAAGACAATAGTGATGCCGTATGGTCATCAATTGTTTCTCCTAGAAAATATTTGAGAGTACATACCAATATACTGGCTTCCTAGGCTCTCATCTTTTGGCCCAATCAGCATATGCCAATGCCAAAATTTGAATTTTAAAACTTAATTTTGGAGTTGTTTTTGAGATTTTTTCATCATAGTTTCTTTTTTCAGTATTAGCATTTAAGTCGCTAAGAACATAAATGTAAAAGTTTTAGTTACAAATTAAGTTACAAATTATATTCTTTCCGCTAATACGCCATTTGGCGTATCCTCCACATATAGTTATCCGATGAGGCTTCTAATCCAAACATATACTATGCTATTAGCAGTGCTAGTTGATACGAATATATCTATACTTGACCATACCTCAATCTCAGTATGTTAAGATTTTGACTTACTACAGCTGGTAATGTGATGCATATTTTTCAATAAGAAAAGATACAGCTCTGTGGAGTTTGCTCAGACCTCCTAGAACCTTCTGGATGTTTGCTGAGTTTCAACACCAAATGATACAAAGTTTGGCCTAATATCTAATAAATTTGGCATGTTTTTTATCTGCAGATAGCTGATTGCTTGTAAATTGATATATCTTTTGGTTATGTTCATTCTTCAATCTTCAGTACATAGTACTGTAAACAACACTGCCAGTATTGCGCACTTACATACTAAATTGTATAAGACTTTTCATACCTTAATTTGGGTTTTGAATTCTACTTATCTTTATTCCTTTGTGGTGGCATAGCAATTATTCCAAAAGATGGGAAATACTAATTCTACTTATCTTTATTCCTTTGTGGTGGCATAGCAATTATTCCAAAAGATGGGAAATACTTATTGCTGGTTTATCGTATGCAGCAGTTGCAGATGGAGTGGAAATCAGGCAGGCTCCTGGGAGTCCTCTACTAAAATCAACTGACCCCTCCTCTCTTCTTCTTGTGAAGATACCAGGGCCAGCATCAAGCAAAGAGAACAGTGATATCATGTGGACATCATCGCCTGACCGGCTCGAAGATCCTTGTAAACCATTTCAGTACTCAAACAGTTCTGGCTCTCCCTGTTTTTCAGAATCAGGATCTGACATCTATAACAAGAGGGAGGTTATACAGAAGCTGAGGAAGCAGCTGAAGAGACGTGATGAGATGATCATGGAGATGCAAGCTCAGATTGCTGATCTTAAGAACTCTCTTGGTGTCCAGGTGACACAGACCGCCAATTTGCAGTCTCAGTTGGATGCTGCTAACCGAGATCTCTTTGAATCTGAGAGAGAGATTCAGCATCTAAGGAAGATCATTGCAGACCATTGTGTTGCGGGAGCACTCTCTCATGATAAGCCTTTGCAAGCTGGACATTGGCAATCAGATGCTACCAATGGGCATGCTAATGGCTATGCTGATAGCAGTGTTGATGACCCTGAGCTGCATTGTATTGGTATCGAGAAAAAGAAGGGAGAGGTAGAGAGGGTGGAAATGCTCCAGCGAGAGGTTTGTGAGCTGAAGGAAGTTATTGAAGGAAAGGATTTCCTGATTCAGAGCTACAAGGAGCAGAAGCTGGAGCTCTGTGGGACGATCAGAGAATTGCAAGGAAAGCTCTCAGCACAAGTTCCCAACATCTTGTAGGATCTTCTGAAAGTTTTTAATTAAGTCAGTCATGGAGCAGAAGGGGTGGAGTTCTGCTTAAGATTAGGCCACGGATTTTCTGGAAAAAGGTCTCAGCACATGGAACATCTTGCTAGGATCTTTGCTGGATGTTTGGCTATCTTCATTTTCCTGTCTCGTGTTAGGTTGATTCGCTTGCTTTCTTCAGTTTTTGCCCTTCGTTGCTTGTGCTGAAAGGGTCCCTCTTTTCCCCATTTGATAGGCCTAGGTAGCTAATGATGAACTTGACAGTGTTGTACAGGTTTCTGATTTGCAAGCATAGTTATGAGATGTGCCTCCATTTAGCTCGGTATGGTTCAGGAGAGTGCCATTTTGGAATGTAAGGATATGCTCTTGTTTTGCTGTGTCTTCTGTTTGACTTAGAGAACCTAAAGAAATTTTACTTGATTGGTAAATATTGGAAGTGCTTGGCTCGTTTTCATTTCTTGTAGAGTTGCACTTACAAAGACAAGGTAATTGTTTTGCACTGTGTTGACTTCATTATTCAGAAGATTCACAAGCTGGGGTACCCATATATGGGTGATGGGCCTATATTCTGGGATGACAAAGCTTTCCTTTTCCATTTTGTTTCATCCTTGTGATTGGGGTACTGTAAGAAACAAAGCCTGTTTGGCGCTTTGTTTCATTAGAACTAGGGTATTGATTTTTTTTTCATTCCTCTGGCCATATTGCATATCTTGTTTGGCATTGTTCTGAATTGTTGCCAGCAACTGAGCAATACTGCTAGCATTTTCTGTGGCTTAGATATGCACTGGAGCACAATACCGTACTATGCCACTTTACTGAATCCTTTTTGGTGGCACTGAATTTTGTAGCATGCAGGAGCAGGATTTCTGCAGTTTTATGCCAGTTTGATGAGCACCAGGAGAATGGGCACGAAGAAGATGGGCAAGCTGGACTTCACTCGTCTGCAGTATATATCTGACAATCATCATGGGAAAGGCCAGGATGCCCATGTTGGTGCGACTACTGCAGCCAGCCAGTGATAGTTTTATTCATGTTCAAGGCAGCTGGCTCAGGTACACACCTACACCGATCATGCCTTTGTAGTATAGTATCAGTACTATCGATTGAAATGTTCAGCTTAATTCTATCCATGCAAATGCAATGCAACGAGCTAAGACAACCAAACAGCCTTACATTATATTGCTAGAGCTAGCGTACACTTCCATCCTGCTACTATAGTGTTCATTGTTGAGTAATGAAAATCATGAAGCAAACAGTTGTGTCCGGAACCCATGACCTGGCCTAATCAGATATCACGTCGCCGCAGGTCAAAAGAAAGTAGCCATTTGTCGAATAATTGACAATACACTATTCAAATTTAAACTTTAAGTGCTTGTGTGTTTTTTTAAAAAAATTACAAATACTTGAAAATATGTTGTGAACTATGAGCCGTGAGAAAATCAAAAAAATACCATTCACAAATATCTAATTTTAAGAAATCCCATCGGCAAGTACGAGTTCCATAAAATGTCATTAGTCATTATGTGACTTTATCCTATAAATGTCATCGTCATTATGGTTTCGTTATGGTTTCGTTAGCAGTCCTTCGTTAAGTGCTATAGGATGAATGGTGCATTTAACGGCGGAATGGACGGAACCGTAATGGTGATAGCTAGCATTTCTGAGACAAAATTATTTGTGCACTCATTGATGGCATTTGTTAGATTTGGATGTTTGTCAATGGTATTTCTTGTATTTTCTCTAAATATAACTACAATTTCTATTCTCCGTAATACAATCTTTTAAAAGTACCATGTATTGGAGAAAAAAGGGAGCAGTAGCAGTTTTGGATAAGCCTCCATGGCTCCATCGGAGCCGTCCATCCGGCCGGCCGGTTGCCATCAGCCATTCATTCGCACGTCCAGGAGGCCATCCGTTTCATTCTGCGATCCATATACATAATATCTGGAGCAGGGTTTCTCAAACCGTTTAGGTACGATAATATCTGGATCAAGGTTCCTCAAACCGTTTAGGCGTATCGTACCGACCTTCGATGGTAGAGCGGTTTTCACGTGAAAACCACGGTTACCGTGCCCAAAACCACGGGTACCATGAAAATCATGTCCAAAAGTTGTTTCTCATTCCTACGGTACGTCCGAAAATCATGGTTTTCACGGTTTGGGAAACCTCATCTTTACATCAAATACAAACGACACGCCGGCTGCCGGTGGGCCACCCGATCGAGCTAATTAAGCAAGCAAGCTACTCCTACTCGTAGCCATTTTGTCACAGTCGTCACAGGTTCATGGCATATCATTGGCATGGCATGACGTGCATTGCAGAGCTAGTAGCTATACTGAATTACTACTGATCATGGATGGAGAAGGCGATGCCCACTGGTCGCCGGGCCTCACGTCACGTGCCTGATAAGATGTACTCCCGTCTTCTTCTCTATCATAGAGGCATGCAGCGATGGCGACGCTGCTGGCTGGAGACATGAGAATGTGATGAGCAGCCCAGTCCAGAAATAATTCACGCTGGCACTGTGCTGCATATGCATCCGACGACGGACGATTCGATCGATCGATCGAACAAGCTAGACTTGGCCAGGCTCGATCATTTCATCAGCCACATATGACAACATTGTGCTGCATGCAAAGCTGCAATCTTGATCGGCTTTTCACTGTATCACAGCAGCTTCAATTCGTTCCCAGGACACCAAAACTCTCGACTTCTTGACCATGCTACAGTACACCCCCAGCCACAGTTACATACAAGTTGCATATGTATGGCAACTTGCTTAGTTATTCCTCCAAATTAATTAATTTCGATCACTCCTCTTCAGTCTGTCACCTCTGTCGTCTTCTTCCTCCTCCGATCCATCCATTTATTATTGCCTTAATTCTTTTCTTCCCTCCGTCAGAGCTTAGTAGCTCACAGCCACAGTCACAGACGCCATGCATATGCAGCTAGCACCTTGGAGCGACGCGCGTCAATGCATGCAGTCTTATGATGACCTGCATCAATTTCAGCACAAGTGCTGCCTGCCTTTGCAGTGCTGCTGCAAGAGATCTACTAGTATATATGGAGTTCTTGTTGCAGATAGATAGATAGACAGACAGATAGATGGATAGGTAGATAGATAGATAGATAGACGCAGTGTGCCAAGAAATGCAGATAAGGCAGGCAGGGGAGGGGATCCCATGAAAAGGGAAAAATCGCCTTGTCTACTTCTCTGTAACCCTAGATATCCTCTTCCTCTTCTTCCTTCTCTGATCGTCTAGCTAGCTCTGCAGCAATGCACTTGATCGATCAGACTTCAATACTAGCAGCAAAGCAGTAGCCAGTGATATATACGTGGATCTAGCACGTGCCGATGGAGCCCCACCTCACGTGGCTGAGGAGTTGCACAGCACAGTCCACACGTCGATCCATCAAACGGCCATTGCTAATGCTACCTCTCCAACTCTTTCGATGCTCTCACCACACTTCAGTTCTTCGTTCATGGTGCCTTCAATTCTTCAGTTACGGATACACCACGGCTGTAAATTAATCTGCTTCAGTTCTTCTCTCCGTCGCTGTTGGTTTCTGAATTATTGCTGGGTTGATGATGTGTTGCCACTGGCACCAAAGCTAGCTACCCTTGCACTGTCTTGTTCCTCCTGTACACATTTGGATGCAAATCTCGAAGGAAAAGAGAGATGAAATGAAAACAAAGAAAAGCATTTCAGTTGAAAAGGAACATGTCATGTCCTATTCCCTTGTGAGTAGTGATCATTCTTAGATCTAGGAAAAGTCGTTCAGGCAGGCTTCCAGCTTTCGATAGGAATCACTTTACAATGCACATGTCAAGGAGATATCAGGCCAATGGAGGAGTAGTTGCCATGAGCAAGCCTTCAATTTTAGTGGTTGGGGTTCATGTATGTTTGCCCATATTTTTCCAATGAGATCGATCGACCGATTGGTACTAGCTGAAAAGTTGCACTGTTGTTTGCAGCGTCCTCTCTGAAACAGTGGCCCATAATTTCTTAATTTATTTGTCTTTTTAATCACCACTACATCCCACTGATCCTACCATCCTCCCTTGATCAGTTTAATTTCGTTTAGTATATTTCAGCAAAGACATTCTAATTAACATTGCAGATACAAAATCCATTAAACGATGAATCACTGAACTGCATCAAAGCTCATGGATGTTTTATCTGCTTCAGTTTTTCTTAATCATTACGCTAGCTCCTGTCTGGCTAATTAGTTTAATTTCTTTTGGTCTTGCTGCAAGACAGAGTATGCACGTACCATCCTAATGCAGAGATATAAAACTGCACACATATGCATGCCACTTCTAGCTGATCTCCCCAAATGAGCCAATGTATCTAATTTATGTTTCATTGCACAACTCTTGAGACCGAATCAACTGACAATGACAACTAAAGGATAACCATAACAATTCTTTGTGTTTAGGATCTTGAGGGCTCATGGTAAATAAATAATCAATTGACCCTTCATCTTGAGGCAAGTGTATAAGGAAACTGGAATAGTACTTGCAATGCAATGCAATGCTGGTGTCACATGAGGTCAGCAAGGAAGGAAGAAGGGGGCTAATATCTATCTATATGGTGGTTGGAGCATCACAGATCACAAAGTACAAGCAGGTCTTGAGTTGGAAGCAATGTGGATGGGTGTATCCTATGCTAATTATTTATGGCCTTTATTAGCTTGGGGCTCTCTCTCAAAGTTGTGATAGCATCTGAGCAGAATAAATATTGTGCAGTCACAGGTGGAGAGTGATCTGTATTAAGTAGGACAGGTGTGCATTTCATCTACTTTTCTCCATCCACTCTCTAGGGTTCAAAGAATTGTTCCTCATTAACATTTATGTTTTCGTGTCAAACTCACATGCTTTGCTAGCTAGCTGCTCCTCCTGCTGACACTGTCCAATGCTTAACTTGCTTGCATTGACAGCTTCTAGTGGTGGGGTGTGTGTATCTTGATTCTTGAAGAGTGTATAGATTTTTCCAGGACTGAACTAGGTCAAACAGCCTGGCAAGTTTTAGTGTGTTGTTTTTGTGATCCAAACTCCATTGTTCTTGCCTGACTCTGAATTCAATGAACACACAGTTTTAGTTTTCCTCAGGACTAAAAACCGGGTCAAACCGCACTAACTGAATTCTGAACCTGTAGCTTTGATCAGTTCTTCAGTCATCATTTATCTGTCAACTAGTACTAATTTTTCTTTTGCAGCACGAAAAACTGCAAATGCCAGAGTTTCACACTTCAAGAATCTTATAAAGTTATAGCATGCAATGATTAAGGTAATAAGGGGCTTCATCTTTTCCTTTGACCAATGAAGACTGAACTAATTAACATGAAACGCTTCAGACCTTAACACACACAAAAAAAAAAAAGAGAGCGAAAAATGTGCTCACCAATGACCAGCAAACTGAGTCCTTGGCAACAATTTATCAAAATAAATCTGGTGTTTTAACTATGCATACGTTTACTTGCTTTCTCATGGTTTGATAAATAACGCTGCGGTTGCAAATTAATTAAGAAATAAAGAGTCTATACTACCAAATTTGGTCAAGCTAGTTTTGATTGAACAGTGCAAAGGAATCTATCTAATTGGACCTGGTTTCTGGCAAAGGGGCACAAGATGAGGCTGTAGTTACTTATCCTCCTGCCTGGTGGCTAATTGGACCTGACAGGCATCACATGGCATCCTGTGTTCAAATCCATTTGTTAAAGGCCTCTCAAATCTTGCAAACATGCATGGCTTGTGCCAAAATACTACTCCACTCACTAGTATTAGTATGTTGCTTGCACTCAAACTGAATCCAACTGTGCAAAAACTAATTTATTCATGGGGGCTATCAAATCAAACACAAACAGCTTGGCAATTCAGAAAGCGCATGTTTCTAGTTGTTGAACCCCATGAACCTGAACTGGTCAATCACCACCGGCTGAGGAGCTCTCGATTGCATGTTAGAAAATGCTACTACCTCCGTCTTAAAATATAAAAAATTTAAGACATAAACATAGATATTAAAAAAATAGATAGATTTAAATGGAAGAAAGTTATGATTGGTTGAGTAGAGAAAATTGGTGAAGAATTTGACCGGTAAGAGATTTTTATTGATTGAGAAGAAACTATATATGAAGAAAAGAAGTTGTTATATTTTAAACAAAATATAAATACTAAAAATTATTATATTTTAAGATGAAAGGAGGGACAAACAAATGCTGAAATTAGTACCTGTCTGTTTCTTAACAATTATCAATAATACAGTTAAACCGCAGGCACTATATAAATGACATGTATTTATACAAGGAGAGGTACTTTGTTTAAACACACGGGTCTTAGTTTAATAAGCAGCTAATCATCTGTGTATGGCAACATTATTGAGATGCATGGAAAGCAAGAAACTTGGCTTCAAGTGTCTGCAGGATGGCACATGTAGTACCAGCTAGCCAAGCCTGCCTTTTTTTTCCCCTGAAATATTCCTCTAGATCTCCAAATCTGAAAGTGGTGTTGTTTTCCTGTTAAGAAAGGGTCCTTGGCTCTTGCCTCTTGAGACATTTGTGATATATATCATTTATCTCTGTACTAGTAATTAAGATTTGATTTTAAGAGTAGTAGTTAGCTAAGTCTAAAATGATTAGGAAACGGCATTGCATTTCATTGTAATGAGGCGAGGAGGACATGCCTGCACGGTAACAACCGACAAAAACCAAATAATAATCGTAACGAATTCAACTTTGTAATTTAAATAAATAGTTGGAGAGAAAAAGTCGTTTTAATTTTAAATCTTCTCACATGTATTTACTCTGTGTGCCTCTACTACTACTGTACTTGTCTGATTTTTTTTTTATTTTTGCTGAACGCTTGATAAGAAGCATTTCCAAAAGAATTAGGCTATCTCCTGACGACAAAACACATGCTTACTGGGAGCATCAGAGAAAGAATGGCTGCTAATTGGACCAGTGGGCTCCACACCTCCCTGGACCTTTCTGTTTATGTACATTGGGCCTAGTTGGTTGGCCCATTACCTTCAAAGCTGGAACTCCCTCCATCTCAACCTATGCTAACTGACACCTGCCATATCTATCCAACTCCAAGACATAATCGATCATTTTCAATTTCAATTTCAAATATACGATTAAATATATATCCTTCAGTTTAGTACATTTTGTAACATTTTAGAGTATCAAGATCGTTATATTATAATGACCTGGCTTTTTCAGAAAGCCAAAGTAGTTAATACATTTGTAACTACTCACTAACCCCAACTGCCAAGTGCCCAAGTTCAGCTCAACCGGATAGGATCATTGCTAATACTGTGAAACGTGTTCTAATCAATGATAATCGGCTGAATGCAGTGCATGCATGTTCAACCACCTAAAGCTTGCATTTTAAGCAGCTTCAGATTAACTACTGCAATATAATGTCCACTACCAACAACTACATAACATACGATATACGTACGGTCTTATCTTCTTTACCGGCCGTATATATGCGTGTGGCCATGCATGTATATATAGCTGACAAAATCTGCACTTGCAAAACTGCAAAAAGAAAAAAAATGCAGAGATGCATATGATGCTGTTAGTTCACATGTCGTACAGAGACTTTAGAGCTAGGATCCAAACCCCCAATTCGATCATTGATAGTGACCACTTACTCGTTCGATCGTTCGGTCGATCTACGGCGATCTATCATTCCTATCCAGCATCGATGATCCATGGATATGCATCTATCTATCTGTGTCCATCTCATGACAAGGAAATTCAGCTAAGCTAGATGCATAGTGTGGTCCGTGTACTATCAGTGATTCAGTGTACTGCCAGTTGATGGTTTCAGCAGCATACGAGTGGTAGCTAGAAATCGTGGCCATGCATCGATCTCTCCATATATATAAGCTTCAGAATCGATCGATCGATCGATCACAAATTGGAATGAGAGTAAATTAGCAGAGATGTCTGAATCTATGTGGAATGCATATGCTACACTCCAATTTCAGGAATGTGTCATCTGCTACCTATCTACTGCAGATTAGATATGCTCGTTAGATCGATTATTGCTGATGATGATCCATCAATTAATGGTAAGTAATTCAGTGCTGGTTTAACTAGAGATGGATATGACAAAATGGTGCCAGCAACATCCTAATCAGGGTGGAAACATGAGCAAAACAAGTGATATATATTTATGTAGGACAAAAAACCAATAGAAATGGGCTGTTTCTGCTGGCTAGGTTGGACCAAAGGATGGAATACCCCATCCATGTTTTTCTAGGGTGCCCCACACCGGCCAACACAGGCCACCATGGCTTGAGCCAGCACTGGCAACAACTGGCCAACTCGTGAAGTCAGAATACAGATCACAACCCAAAATCATCACTCAATAAATTCAAAGAAAAAAAGAGAGAAAAATGATTTTTTTTAAAAAAAAGAATGCCAACAGTTTTAAATTTAAGCATGAAAATGTCCACTACCAGAACCTTTTTCCTACAAGCACAAAGAACAGCATAGGTTCTCATTTTATTTTCTTATAAGAAAACAATATACTAGTATTATACATGTATGCTACATAGTATATGTATAGGAAAAATAATAATACTCCTATATTATATTACTAGTCCCTAGTGAGTGAGAGTAGGCTTTAACTTGGCATCAACCTCCCTCCCATTCTTCCTCTTCTTCTTTCTATTCCTTTCCTTCCTCCTCACTTCTCCTTCCTTCTTCTTCTTCTTCCTCCTCCACTCTCCATCCAACGCTTCGTCTTGGAGGAGTTGGAGTTGGACACCACCCACACATACATACACCTACGCTTCTTTATCATCATCTGTGGGAGGGAGGGAGCTAGCTCTTCTTGTCGAGAGAGAAAGCAGCGTGCTTGTACCAGTTGTATGCCTGCTTGGTCAGCGAGCGGGCTGGTGGTGGTGGCGGCCGCGCTTAGTCAGCGAGGGTGGCATAGGTGACTGTCCTGGCGAGGGCGATGTCGGGAGCTGACCGGCTAAGCTTCCGCGCCGCGGCGCTGGCGCTTGACGATGCCGGGAGGGACAAGCCGGACACCAAGCGGGATGTTTTCGCGGATCTTGGCTCGCCGGTGTCGCCGCTGCGGCTGCGGCCTGGCGCCGCGGCCACGCCGTCGTCGTCCTCCTCGTCCGCTGGCTCGGCCAAGTCGCCCGCGCCGTGCAATGCGGGCGCGGGGTTCGGTAGGGGAGGAGGAGGTCGAGGGAGCCACTCGGGGGAGCTGGTGGCGGAGGGTAACCCGCCACGGCCGCCCGGGCACCGCCGCTCCGGATCTGGGCCTCTGATTTTCTCCGGCGGGAGCAGCAGCGCCGGGAGCGGAGGAGGAGGCTGCGGCGGCGGGAGCACGGCGAGCTCGCCGCTGACCAATGCGCTGCCCGCAGGTAACATCTGCCCGTCCGGCCGCGTCGCGAGCGCGGCGCCTGCGCCGCCCCGACGCGCCCGTCCCGACGTGCTTGGATCCGGCACGGGGCACTATGGCCACGGTAGCATCATGAGAGGCGGCGGCGGCGGCGGCATGGCTCCCCCAAGAAGTAGCATTGACGCCAGTCCGTACCACGGCAGCTACTCGAGGTCGCCGGCGAGCTGCCCGGCACCGCAAGGCAGCAGCGGGAGTCTGCAGGAGTTGACCCGGGCCGGGAACGAGTGGTACAAGAAAGGCCATTACGGCGAGGCGCTGCGGCACTACGACCAGGCGGTGGCGCTGTGCCCGGACAGCGCCGCGTGCCGCAGCAACCGCGCCGCCGCGCTCATCGGGCTCGGCCGCCTCGCCGAAGCGCTCCGCGAGTGCGAGGAGGCCATCCGCCGTGACCCGGCGAGCGGCCGCGCGCACAGCCGCCTCGCCGCGCTCTGCCTCCGGTGAGATTCTTTCGCCTTGCGCGTTCACAGATTCGTGTGCTCCACAAGCCCAAACGGATTCACAGATCTCGCCTTGACATCTCCGATCTTGATGGTTTTGCTTGCTTATGCATTAGTGCCGTACTCACTTTCTTAAGAGAGTGTAGATGCCTGACATAACTTGTGGGTCAATAGAACAGGGAATTGTTACAGATATATGCTGCTCCATACACCTACCGTTTCTCCTGTCTTCTTGCTTGTCTGGTTTGAGATGATCAGTACCATTACGGCTTTGCCTTTGCTGATCATCACCAGTTCCAAATTTACTTGTTTTGGAAGGAAAAGTTTGATCTTGAAGTTACTTGAGAGGCGTAGTAGTTTTTTTTAGTGAACTTGGCTAGCAACTGTTGTGGTGAGACTGGGAGGTCTGGAAAAGTTTGTATCTTTGCCTCTTTGGTTGGTATGCTGTAGTTAATCAATGTGCTCTTAATATGATTCGCGTCAAAAAATGTAGTTGAGAGTGAGTGCTTACCTGTATTGTACATTGTATTTAGACCATAGTACAGGGGAGTCAGTGGTGGTCCTAATCTATTCAGTGCTAACGTTCAATCAATTTATGGGCAGTAGCTGTTTGATTTTGTCACTGAAAATTGCACCATGACGGCTGCATGCAGGTTTGGAATGGTTGAGAGGGCAAGGAAGCACTTCATGTTAGCTGGGCAAGTAAATCAGTCAGACCCAGCTGAGTTTCAGAGGCTCCAAGAGGTGGAAAGACATCTGGGGCGATGCATGGATGCGAGGAAAACTGGAGACTGGAAGAGTGCGCTGAGGGAAGCAGATGCTGCCATTGCCAATGGAGCGGATTCCTCTCAGTTGGTAATATCCCCTTACAGCTTATATCTTTGTTGTCCTGTAGGCATTGTTGTTTTGTGGCCAGTGGGTTAAAACTCAGTCAATGAACAAATCAAATTACGGTTGCAGCTTCTTGCCTTGAGGTCCGAAGCACTTCTCCGTCTCAACAAACTAGAGGAGGCTGATTCGACTATTACAAGCTTGTCAAAACTGGATATTGCATCGCTATCTTCAATGTCAACTAAACTATCGGGCATGATTGCTGATTCTTATGTTCATGTTGTCGAAGCCCAGGTCAACATGGCTTTTGGAAGGTGTGTATGATTCTCATCTTGATAATTATGATTTGTTTTCCTGGACCATAGCAAAACTAGCACTGAGGTTTATTCCTGCAGGTTTGACATAGCTGTTGCCATGGCTGAGAAGGCTAGGGTTATTGAACCTGGAAATACAGAAGTTGGAAGGATTACAAATAACATAAGATTAGTTGCACAAGCTCGGGGACAGGGAAATGAGCTTTTTAAGGCAGGCAAGTTTGCTGAGGCATCCATAGCCTATGGTGAAGGGCTCAAATATGAGCCCTCAAATCCAGTACTGTACTGCAATCGAGCAGCTTGTTGGTCAAAGTTAGGTCGGTGGATGAAAGCTGTTGAAGATTGCAATGAGGCCCTCAAAGTCCAACCTGGTTACACGAAGGCTCTCTTAAGACGTGCAGCATCCTATGCAAAGGTAAGCAATATTACAAGTATCATTGTATTTCTTATTATTTGTGCATTGTGGTGTTGATATCTCCCTGTTAACACTCAATTAGCTTGAGCGCTGGGCCGATTGTGTGCGGGACTATGAGGTGCTACGAAAGGAGCTTCCTAGTGACACGGAGGTTGCAGAAGCATTGTTCCACGCGCAAGTTGCACTGAAGACAGCACGTGGGGAGGAGGTAGCAAATATGAAATTCGGAGGAGAGGTTGAGACAGTCACCAGTATAGAGCAACTCCGAGATGCTATACATTCACCTGGTGAGCTTTTCTTCTACAGATTTTTGCTGCTGTATCGCAAGGTCCTGTCATGGTCTTTTTCATTTACTCATTGAACTTTACTGCTAGTATTGTGGGTAATCAGAATTATCACTGGTCTTATTGACACACATTCACAAGGTTTGTACTTACTACGTAATAAAATTTCAAATTCTCGCATATCAGCATGTATTTAATTGTTTTAAAGTTCACAAGGCGGCATGAGCCTGAACATAATGTATGTGGCATTTCTTCAGGAGTATCTGTTGTTTACTTCATGGCAACGATGAATCAGCAGTGTCAACAGATAACTCCATCCGTGGACTCTCTTTGCTCTGAGTGCCCTTCAGTGAATTTTCTGAAGGTGATCCACCTAACATCTCTCTCTCTCTCTCTCTCTCTCCAATGTGCATCACATTTGATAGAAGTTTCAAAGGTGCTAATTCAATCCCATCTGTATTGAAACTGGTAGGTGAATGTTGATGAGAATCCTACGGTAGCAAGAGCGGAGAATGTGCGCATAGTCCCGAGCTTCAAGATATACAAGGACGGTGCAAGAGTGAAGGAGATGATCTGCCCCAGCTTACACATCTTGCGCTATTCAGTCAAGCATTATGCTGTCTCCAGTTCTTGAGGAAGTCTTACTAGTGGCACTCATATTTTTTGATGCATATAATTCCCTGTCACCTGCCAACATTTTACGAACAAACTATTCTCTATAATCAGCCTCCACAGCATTTCTCCAGCTGCATAGTTATTCTTCACTGAGCATAATGAGCTAAAGCTTGATACACGAAGTAGTTTCCTATTGGCTATCTTTCCTTTGTTATCTGTTGCTACTATTTCTGATCCTTCATCCGGCCAACCTTATTCTTGGATCATTTAGGCTCCTTCATTTGCTTATTCCCATCCATCCATCGTTCGGCCAACCTGCATTGTGCAATTCTTTCATCTCTTACATTCTGTTCTGCCACCTCATAATGCATTTGACACATTTTTGCTTCAGCCCATAGACCACTCCTCAAGAAAAAGAATGCTTCTGTTCTGACATTGTTTAGATGCAGGCATGCTTGTTGTTAGAGAAAGAAATAAGAGGCTGCAGACAGAATTGGTTTTTTTCATTACATGTACATATACCATATAGCAAAAACATGAAACCAATTGGAATATTTGATTCTATGGAGGAATGGTGGTGCCACTTTGCAGTGGACAGAAGTACAGGGCTAGTTGCCAATTGTAGAGAGAAGATAGATGAAGAAAGACAATGTAATTGGTAGGGAGATAATGAGGGAGGTGGTTGATGTCTCTTTGCATATGCCTCTGCTGGGTCTGTGGTGCTGATACATATATACTACTTGCTGACATTTTTATGAATAAAAATAGCCCAACATTCTTTCTTATTTCTACTGAGATACTATGCAGTCTTGCTTCAGTTTTTTGTGCTGCTGTGAAGTGGCGGGGCCAGGAAATTTACTCTGCGAGGTCGATTATCATTACTTAGTTGGGTCATTTATGTAGATTTGAATAGATTTACATGAACAATTTAAGACTTTCAGGGATGGTTGTGAAAAAGCTGTGGGGTCAGCCGCCAGTGGTTGTGATGTTGAAGCCTGTTTCTGTTTCTGTATGTAACTATTTTGTCAAACCATAGGTTTGCTGTAACTTCGCTTGGTCATTCAGAAACTACACTTAGGCTGTAGGATGTGTTCGTTCCTGGTGGTTGAGAACTAATCTTCTACCCACGTAAAATAGAATAACTCATTAACACATAATTAATTAAGTATTAATTTATTTTTTAAAAATGATTAATATGATTTTATAAAACAACTTTTGCATAGAAAATTTTTGTAAAAATATATCATTTAGTCGTTTACAAAACGTATGCGTGGAAAACGATAGGTGAGTGGGAAAAGATGGAAAAAGAACACATTTTAGCTGTTGCGTTTGTAATTTTGTTTGTCTGGTTAGATTGGGCCCACCTGTCAGGATTGTGCTAACGTTGTTTAGGCAGTAACTACCTCCTACTGTAGTATAATACTGCTCCTACAAGAATAGGAGTAGCTGCTTTTGCAGCGGAATTCATGCACAGCACAGCAGTAACAAGAATCTCTTGGAGAAAGAAGCACCGGCCACGCTCTTGTTTACTTGTTTTTACTTGTTTACTTGTCGTCCAGCAATGCTCTTGTCGCAACTTCCAACGAACTTGGTAGTGAGTGTAAAGAAAGAGAAAATAAAGCTTTATTTTTCCTCTTGAGAATCGAAGAAGATCCAACCATAGATTTCAGAGTGGTTTTCGTCAGTTCTGAAAGCCTACCCTTTTTTCAGAGTGGATTGGCTGGTAGGTGTCGATTGATTGCTGTGCAATCCAATGCAAATACTACTAGTACTACTATGCAATAACTGACGTGATTTGATCGTCAGAGCCTCTGTAGATGTGAGATGATAGTCTAATCCAATCCAATGCAATGCAATGCTGCCATCTTTTTGTTGGACACTTGGCCATCTCCATTGATGAAACCAATCAGGATTCTTCTGCATGCTAGAATTGCAGTCCAATGCTATGCCGATCTGACTAAAACCAATCAAGCTGTGCCAGTGGGTGCTTTGCCGTTTGCACACACACATGTTCAGGCCCACATGATGAACGAGATGTAGTACAGGTTACTTGATCACTGGGCAGTGCTTGGTAGCTAGTAGTAGCAATATTGCTAGTAGTAACTAGAGATGCATTCTGGTTCTTGATCACCGGAATGTGCCGTACTGCAGAACTAATGCACAATGAATGTAATGTTATGTTAAAAAAGAAACAACGACTACTACTCTTTTCGTTCTATAATAAATTCATTTTTAGTTTTTATATTTGTCTCAAAATAAATTTATTTTTAAAATAATAATTACATTTGAATTTGTGAAAACGAAAAATAATAGTATTGGATTTTTATTGGTGTATATAAAATGAATGAAAAATAAATTTATTTTAAAACGAAGATAATCCTACTTAGCTGAACAGGAAGAAATGCTGGTTCTCTTGGTGTAGAAGCGAAGCAAGCTGCTTCGCAATCTTGTCGGAATTTCTGCGTAGAGACCGGGCTCGTGTGAATTCAGATTCAGAGTAATAGTAGTTAGCTTACCTGAGTCATGTGTGAGTGTGTCACTGACCAAATACATCGCTGGGTTGTCGGTGAAGCCTGCCTGCCATTAACAACAAGAGTACCAAGACATGTTCAGATCATCGAAACTCGTTGACGCGTGTCCCATTCGATTGCTTGTTTGGTGTCGTCAACACTCTCTGAAACTGTCTCTTTCCAAACCTGGTGTTCTTATTTAAGTCAGATAATTTTTGAATCATTAATATATAAACCAGATAATTTTAAATCATTAATATATAAGTCTCATACACGTGAGACTCACATATCAGTAATAACTCAAAGTAAGAGAATTCACTTCCGTCTCCTCCACCCTTTCTTTTTTTTTTGATCTCTGGGAAAAGATAAGTTTTTTCGCTGTTGTCAAGCCGACATGGCGACAATATAAACTATGCACTCCAAATCTCTATAAGAAGATCAAAGAGTATGCAGGCTGCACACCTGCAGAGATGGGCACCGACACGCCGCCAAGCACGCACACAAGCTAAGCAAGCACACCACAATTTTGGTTCCATTTCAGAACCTCGTTTCGGTTTATATTACCTTCGTTTTTAATTACTTATCGGTACAAATTTATCAGAAGTCAAACATAAAAACGTGTTATCTTTGATCATTAATTTTTAAAAAATCGATGTAGTTTAACTTATGAATTATGTATATTATGAAAGCATTTCTCGTAATAAATCTAAAAATATAAAACTTCTAAAAATATAAAACTTATGACGGTAAACTATATGAGTTTATAGAAATTAATAGTTAAAGATTAAATTGTTTGACTTAAAACAAAACTAGAACAAATAATTTAAAAACGGAGGGATTATTTGATTTTCAGCAGGTCAGATGGAAACTACAACACCTACCTCATGGGCACCGTCTTTATTTCGCTATAATGCTATCTACCAAAGTGAAAGAATGAGGTGAAATCCCTATTGTTACAGATGTGAGTGATACCCCCTTCAAAAGTCATCTAAAGACCCTCCAGCGCTTAGCAAACTAGCACTGGAGCTCAACTAGTTGAGCCTATACAGCTATCTAAAACAAAATTCTATCCTGGTAGATATCCAATGCATCGATGATTTTATGCAGGAGCAGCTTCCGGTGTAGCCGATATCTGCATATCAACAGAAAAAATGTGTTAAAGCAAGTGGTACAGACAAAGATAAACTTAATGGGGGCAATGGCTAAAAACAACTTGCTAATTCACATACTTGATTGAGATTTCACGTGTTCTTCTGATATGTCCATCAGAATCTGCAACACATTAAAGACCAATCGTTTGCTAGTATTCCTCGGAAGCACTATGAAAAAAAGCTAAATTAATACTTGCAATCCTGATGGGTGTTACCTAGAATCTCCTGGTCTTGTTGAACAGTGGTTGAAAAGGACTCCAGCATCGTGTGGCATTCCTCTTGTAATGCCTGAGCAGATTTTCTTTCCAAGCTTGGTATGGCAGGAACATCACCTTCTGACCATGTCGGCAGAGTTCTTGCTGCTGCCACGACTCCTCCATCAACAAAGTTGTTTTCTCCTGAGGTCAATGCGGCTGCAAAACATTGGATAGTTCAAATCAAAGGTTGTGAATCAAGGCATGTTGCAGAATAGTTTGCAAGGACATGTTGTGTTCCTAGTTCCTACCATTGTGGTAGAGCTCATCATGCAAGCCAGCAATGTTGAAGACTGACAGGAAGGAGTCCAGATGAATCTTGGCATCCCTCGAGAAGTTTATAAGCTCCCAAGGATTCTGCAGAGTTTGTTGTGTGCACACAGCCATATAAGACGTCACATTTTCTTTCAATGCATGGTATCGTATTAACATGCCTAGCAATCTAGCATAGCAGCACAACATATTTGATGCTAGAGTTGTTTCCTTTAAGCAGAACCATAATCTCACAGATATAGTTCTACCCAACACAATATTCCTCAATGCTAAGTCCTGCCAATGGGAAAGGACAGATGTGGCTTGCAAGAAACGAACAAGAATTAAAATCAAACACATGATCATACCGTTGGTGATGAGAAACCATATCTTTCCATAAATGAGCTGTTCACTCCACTCATATAATCGATCGTCATCTGTACTGGGTCCATAGAATGAAATGATCAAACTGGTTTGAAATTTTGGATGGCATATGAGTAAAATTGGCAACTTTCCATGCAATAAAGAATTTATAATTATAATATAACATTAAACTAGTCGCCCTTTGCTCAGAAGGAAGCTAATTGTAGTCTAAGCTTTAAACAGTACCTCGTCTCCTTTTTTGACAGCACGCCCAGCCTTAATCATGACTTCAAGCATACGATCTTTGAAACGCCAATGCAGGAAACAATTAGCATCAGGTGAGTGATTCAGCATATCTGGAGACAAATAGGCAAGCTATAAGTTATGGTGAACCTCAGTATTAGTAATCAGAAGCTAGAATATACTGATTATCATAACAGTATAGTTTTGAATTTCATGCCTTTGTGATAACTGATAAATTCAATGCAACTATACTTCGTACTAGAACATCTAGAAGGAATAAAGCGTAGCATTGGTGTGAAATATGACGATAGAGATTAGTTAGATTCTTATTCCAACAGAGTTTAACCATACAGAAGTAGTGGTGATATTAGAACATATAATATCTTGGGTCAGTTGGTAACTATGATTTACTGTGCAAGTAACATTAGCACTATAACATTAAAACCCTTTATAGCGTTCACCAGCTCGAAATAAATGGAGCAAAAGATCCCTCAAACCGCAGCCTTGACTTAGACATCTGATTATCATCGCAAGCTGAAGATACTAAGTGATTTATTCTCAATTTTAGTACTTGGTGCTTAATACACACTGAAAATAAAAATAAAGAGGATAAAGGGGAACAGATAAGAAAACATGTACCAGCATACGGCGCTAGGACATTTGCATCTTGGAGGAAGGCTCCCATTCTCAGTTTCAAATTGACAGAGCGGGACTGAACAATACTCAGTGCCCATAGAAATCTCTCGTGGTCAGGGGCAAGACGCTTTAGCTTTAGAGGGATTGTTTTATGCTGGACATTACCCATCAAGCTAGTGTTAGAGGTACCCAAGCCAGCGAAGTTGATCAAATAGTACAGAAGTGTACCCAATGTTTTTGCCAAAAATCAATTGCTCTCTTCTGGTTCTTTAACATTTTCGTGGCAAGATCTTGGTCTTCTAGTTCCATTAGATCCTCCTGGCAAGCCAGGCACGTAAATTCATTCAAACTGTATAGTCAGGTTTAAGAAGACTCCATTTCATTTTATTTGGATTTATAATACCTTTGGTGCCAAAAGCAAGCTAGTGCATTCATCAACACTAGGCAAAAAATCACCATATAGCTGCCAAAAGTTGTCTTCTACATCAAATGCATAGAGAAGAAGGCAAGCTAACCTTAGATCCCAATCTGTCTGCAAGAGGGTACAGATTGTGTTAGGATGCAGTCTACATCACTTATGAAGCTCTGACACCGCATGAAGGAAGAAAACAGGTTGCAAGTGTTGAGTAATGCCATTCCTTTTCTCCAATATAACAGCTTATTTTCATAATAGATGGAATGTGCAGTCAAACGGCTGTTGAATCTTAATTACACAATGTTCCTCATAAGCGATTCTGTAGAAACGAAAACAGCCCACACAAACTCTGGAATGCACATACAGTCTTTATTGGAACACATTATAATTAGAGGGTTAGATGGCTGAATTTACCTCAGGATCTGTTGATTCAATGATGTCAAATATGGGATGGCCTAGTGGAATAATGTCAGGGAAAAACATCCAAGGATGTTTTTGAGTTATAGTCAGCATCAGCTCCAATGGAATCTCCATAATCACCTGATAGAGTGAAATGAATTTATATATATGCCAAGAAGATATATGCATAAGTGTGTGATTAAACTTAACTAGTTCTTAAAAAGGTAGTAAACACATGAGCAAGCTGCCTCATGATTTTGGTCCTGCTGAGGTGGCAGAATGGATGGAACTAGAGACTTTGGTAGCTGATATCTCACTCTCTATTGAACAAGACATCATCCTTTGGCCCACTAGCAAACGAAAATGCTTCTCTAACGAAATCCATGTATAATTTACTAACATTCCATGGTGTGAAAGACTTGAGAGGAATGGATATCTGGAAAGCCCCAATTCCCCTGAAAATAAAACACTTCCTCTGGCTTACCTGTAGAGATATAATTCAGTCCACCTCATAGCTGGTGAAGAAAAACTGGGATGGGTCTGAACTTTGTGGCTTCTGTAGTGAATAGAGGGTGCCAACCATATTATATTTTGCTGCCCAATTGCTAATTTCTTGTGGTGCATTCTGAGAGATGCTTTCTCTTGGGACCTAGCTCCCAGCTCTTTTGAGCAATTTTTCACAGAAATAGTGGGTCAACCCAGCCAGACCCTGAATGCCTAGGAAACTAATACTACTAGGAGCCGCAGCCTGGTCTTTGTGGTTGGCCAGAAACGACATGGTGTTTAGAAAGAAGATCCTTTCAACTCCTCTAACTATTGTTTTTCGTGCTATGTTTTACCTGAGGCAATGGAGTAAGCTGGAGAAGAAGGAAGAAGAGGCAGGCGTGGAGGACATGGTTGATATGATCATGACTGCTACTCAGATGCTGACTCCGTCGAGAACAGGCGTTGGCTGAAGTTTTATTTCTCTTCCTAGTTTGTCTTCTTGTGTGGATTGTGTGAATGGTTCGTATGTCACCCCTGCGCGGGTTCCCTTTTGTTCGGAAGACATGTTGGCTGATGGTTTTTGTGCTCCATATGTAAAGCTGGTGATCCCCAGCAAAACGCATGTAAAAAGACTCAGCTTTCAGTAAAAGCTGGGCCTATGGCCTTTCATCCAAAAAAAAAAGGTTGCCTCATGATTTCTGAAAATAGAACAGTTATATGTGGTATGTTAAAGTGAATGACTAGCAAAGCTTTAGTTGCATCCGGAAACTGAATGTGAGCAGTCCTTACACGCTATTTGATTATTTGCATAGCATTATATTAGGCAGCAGAAGATACGTAAGCCTAAGTACCTAAGAAATTCAGAGATTGACTTCCTTTTGTACTATTCAGTAGAGTTCATATTCGTTTTGGTAGGACATACATACACCAACTAGCAGTAAATAACAAAGTAACAACCACAGAATGTACACCATATATATGTAATGGAGTGGAGAGAGTACTGGCTGGTTCTACATTGTACTTGTACATGCTATTTGTAAGTAATATTTTCAATTGCAGTGAACTGAAAGATAATGAGGGGTAGTTAAAAGAAAGAAAGGCTCACTCTAGCTCGGCGGAGTGGCTCGACGTCCCGGGAGGCATAGACGGCCATCCCATCGGGGCCTTCCAAGAACTCAATCCCGTACGCCCGCATCATCCGTGCGTACCCTATCCGGTAGAAATCGGGGTCGGCCGGCTCCATCTGCACACGACGGCATTGTTCATCATGCATGGGCGCAGAAGAGTAGTGCAGATGTGAGCAACGGAAGCAGCTAGGCGGGAAGAGAGCACCTCGGGCGGGAAGGGTTCGTCCTCCTGGGGCGGTTCGAGGAGCCTGAGAGGAGGGGTATCGTCGTCCTCTTCTTCCTCGCCGACCTCCTCCACCGCCGGCGGGGGCGCCGCGGGCGGCGGGTCCCGGAGGCGAGGGCGTCCAGCGCGGGGAGGCCGCAAGACTAGGCGGCGGGCGCAGGGGACGGGGCGGCGAGGCGGGAAGGTGAAGGCCGGGAGCGGGAGCGGGAGCGGGTGCGGCAGCAGGAGAGGGGAAGCGGCGGGAGTCGCCATGGGTGGGGCGATGGGATAGGAAGTGCACCGAGTAGAAGACGCTTATCTACTACTACTTGATGGAGGAAACGAGATTTAGCCCATTCAAATAAATGGGCCATAGCCCATGGGCCTTAAAATCTATATCACTCGAAGCCGATTTGGGCCACAACTTGTTGGTAGGCTGGAGCACGTATACGTGATGGGCCACAATTTGAGCCGGCAACGGGGACAAAGGCAAAAGGAATTTTTAGCATTTTTAATTTTATTTTTAAAAGATTTAAAAAATAATTTTCGGTTTCGAAAATTTGTAATTTTAGTTGTCTCCCGCTCTCTGGAAGAGCGAGATTTAAAAATCGTTCTTCTAGAGGGCGTTTTTCTGACGCGTGGCGGACGGCCGTGGCGTCGTCGCCAGCGTCGTTGTTTTTTTCAAAAAACCCTTCCTGTTTCGGAAGGACGATTTTTAACTGTAGCAATAGCTTTTTGCAGGTGTCCCCTGTGCTACAGTTAAAAAATGCCCTTTCGAGACGGAAAAGCCGCCCGCAAAAAGCCGGCTACGCTTAAAAATCGTCCTTCTGAGGCGGGAAGTTTTTTAAAAAACCAACGACGTGCCATGCGACGCCCAACGACCGTTTGCCACGTCGAAAAACGCCTTTTGGAAGGGCGATTTTTAAATCTCGTCCTTTCAAAGAACGAGAGACAATTAAAATTACAAATTTTCGAAACCGAAAATTATTTTTATAAATTTTTAAAAAATAAAATTAAAAATCCAAAGGAGGAAAGGAGAGGGAATCGATCAATCTTGTTTTTCACACCAATATTACCAATCTATCTATCTATCTTTTCTCTTTTTGTGAGCAACTGTGTTATTTTAAAGAAAAATTGGAGACCTTGCAAAAAAATCGAAGACTGACAACCGACCCCACACTCCACTGACGTGCGGCCCCACCCGAAAGCCCCGGCCCACAGCCCAGGCCCCGGGCCCAGCACGCGCGCCTCGTCGAACTCCCCACCGTGGTGCCGCCCTGGGACTCCTCTCACCTATTACCTGATCTACATATACCCACCTCACTTACAGTAGGCCCCACTCATTCAGTCCCCACCATGTCAGTGAATCACCTCCCTTTCCCCACCCGTCGCGCGAGGCCCAGGTGGTCTCGCCTCCCGATTTCCCGAACCACGTACGCACATAAAAAAAAAGCAAAGAAGAAAACCAAAAATAAAAACGAAGAGAAAAACACATCTCCCACCGCGACGCAGCCGCTGCTTCTCTCCCTCCCACGCGCACACTCATGTCTCATCTCGTCTCGTCTCGTCTCGTCTCCTCCTGATCGCTACCACCTCCACCTCCTCCTCCCCTCCAGCTCACACCCACCCCCGCTCCAGCTTCTCCCCACGCAAATCTAGAACCTTCTGGATCCGCCGCTTCCTCGATCCGATCGCCTCCCCCGGCGCCCGCTCCCGTTCCGCCGATCGGATCCCGAAGGTGAGCTCTGTCCCCTCATTGCTCCAGATCGCTCCATGTTTGGCGCCGATTTGAATCGATGTGTGCTTGCTTGAATCTGACCTCTGCGCCTGATGCTGTTTAGGGTTTTCGGTTTGCCGCCTGCGATTTAGATGGTTTACGATGGCGCCGTGAAGGACCAGGAGAGCTCGGCTAACCCGGCGTCGGCATCGGCTGCTCTGTCGGAGGCATCGCCGGCGGCGTCGGAGGTAACAGCGGCTGCGGCGGCGGGGGCGGGGGCGGCGGAGGAGGGGGCAGCAGTGAGTGGGCGACCGCCGAGGCCTCCCCACGACAAGCGGCTCGGCGTGCGGCATCCCTTGAAGCACCGCAGGTTCCGCGCCGGAGGGAAGATGATGGTGGAGCCCGGGGATCCGCCGTCCGCCCAGGAGGTGGCTGATGAGGAGGCCAGCGAGGTGGAGCAGGAGGCGGCGCCGGTGGAGAGGGAACCACCACAGGAGGGTGGTGGTGATGTAGAGGTGTCATCAACACCGGCAGAGATGGAGGTGGTGGAGGGGGATGCAATGGAGGAATCACCTGAGCCAGCAGTGGCTGTGGGGGAGTCGGAGTTGGAAGGCCGACCAGGCGAGGAGGAGGAGGTGTCCTCGCCTGTGGTGCCTCAAGGGGGGAGGAAGCAGGAGACTGCTGTTGCAGCTCCTGTGTCAGCAGTGGAGGAGAAGAAACACAAGGATCAAGAGAATAAGCACAAAGAGAGGGAAAGGGAGAAGGAGAGAGAGAGGGTGGATGAAGTGGGCTACATGAGTGGTGGATGGAAGAGGTAATACTTGCTTCTCGTTTCCCTATTGGACCCTCCAGATAATCGGTTCTGTAGGTGGGAGTTCTAGTTTATGTATTTAATTTAAATACACCATACAACTTCTGTTCCGGTATTGTTCAATATTAAGTGGCGCAATAGACGTACGTTGATCATAAAATAGAGGTTGCATGCCCAACATAACTTTGCGACAGTAGCGGATGTAGCTTGTTAGAAACATTTGCAATGCCCCATTATAACCAGAAACATTATAGTGATCAACCTATTTAGATTTGTGCATTTCAGTGGGCCAGAACCTCAAGCTCTATGATCTCTTAGACTAGCATGTGTGTTCTAAACAAAGTGTCTTGTCTGAAATTGCATGCAATAGTAGCATGTGTTATGATTGTGCTGAAGAAGCATTTTTATGTATTTATGTAGTTACACTATTTGGTAGCATCTTTCTGGATTTTTATGAATTACTATTCATGGAATATTGGAATGTCATCAGGAACAAAAGAAAGAACGTGGTTTTAATGGGTACAAAAGAAAATATGATAGCACATTAAAAAAATTGCTTACGTGGCAGTAATGTAAACATTCTACCATGCTACTTTAGCTAAAATGTTTCTACTGAGTTTTGGCAAGCTATACTATAACAGACGCAATAACATATGATACCAGAACAAATTTCTTGTCAAAAGGGTGCTTTCAATGCTAAAACTTTCGTTGTTATCATTGCTTAGATCTTCATGCGACATCTGGACATAGTATCAACACATCAGATCATTAAGTAGGTCACTTCATTATTACATTCATTAATCAGACCAAGCTAACTTCTCCTAGAATTTTGTTATGTGTGCCTCTTTTTGTTATGCTCACACTTGCCAAATAATGAACTGTTTGCACTTTGTATCCATTTTTGTATTCATTAGTATCTTTGATGATAGACAATTAGACATCAATCCATTCTGCTTTGCTGATGTGTAGCTTTGAGTTTGGTGCTTGCAATGTAGTTTGGTGGTTTAATGGCTGGCCCATTATTGGAGATGAAGAAACTCAGGAATAGAATATTCTTTACTTTCTTGTTTGATACAGATAGATTATATAATTTAGATGGAGTGAAATAAACTTGAAATGATTATATGGTAGTAGCATTATCTGGCCAGGTTTTGCAGGCAGAAAATCTTTTCTTGGTACTTACTGATTGATGTGATAAAAATTGAATGGCATTTCTCATGCTCAAGTAACTGGTAGCAATTCAGACCCTCAGCCCCCCAGATATTATTGCAATCCGGTTCAAAGACCTGTAACTAATTTCTTACATATGGCTTCCTTTTTCTTCATTCCTGTAGATTGTAATTTGTAAAAGAATAACTGACTAGGCACTGACCTTTTATCAGAATGTAAAGTTAATTTACCATTATATTACATGAATATTATAAGCATTTTCCTCTATTTCTTTCTTAACATTAGGCCGTGTTATTTGACTGATTTGCAGTGAGGATGGATTTCTGAGTTGTGGATATTCAAGTTTTAGGGGAAAAAGAGCAAGCATGGAAGACTTCTATGATATAAAATCATCTAAAATTGATGATAAACAAATAAGCCTCTTTGGAATATTTGATGGTTGGAAAATTTTCCTGCATACCTCTTGTTGTCTATCAGTTGTTCTATTTTAAACATTTCTTTTCTGTTGCAGGTCATGGTGGTTCACGTGCTGCTGAGTATTTGAAGGAGCACTTGTTTGAGAACCTCATGAAACATCCAGAGTTCATGACAAATACAAAATTAGCTATAAGTATGATATTGTTCCTAGCTGTAGCACTAGCATGTTCAAGATCCTGTTGATATTTCTTGTGATGCAGTCAACTGATTAATGGTAATTCACAGGTGAAACATATAAAAAAACTGATTCAGAGTTTTTGGATTCTGAAAGCCACACTCATAGAGACGATGGATCAACCGCATCGACAGCAGTTTTGGTTGGAAAACATCTCTATGTGGCAAATGTTGGCGACTCTCGTGCTGTAATATCAAAGGCTGGCAAAGGTGCTTCTGCTTAGAAAAGATATTGTTCATTTATTTAATACTTGATGCAGTTGTTGCATTCTTTGTGGCAGTGTACCTGCTGAATTGTTGTTAAATATTTCGTTTACCTCCTGTTTATAGCTATCGCACTCTCTGAGGATCACAAGCCAAACAGAAGCGATGAGAGGAAGCGAATTGAGAGTGCTGGTGGGGTTGTTATGTGGGCTGGTAAGTCCTGCTTCCACACACCTAGAGTACCATATTATTACTACATATTTGTGTTTCAATCTGAGTTGCCATAGATTGTGCCTGTTTATTTTGGAGAAGTCACTGACATGCATAGGTGGAGACTTGCAAATTGCAACTATCATCTTGCTGATAGTGGTAAATGGGCTTTTGCAGGAACGTGGCGGGTAGGTGGTGTACTTGCAATGTCTCGGGCATTTGGCAACCGCTTGTTGAAGCAATTTGTTGTTGCAGATCCTGAGATTCAGGTAACATGAGCAGCACGTATACTTATGTAAATATGGGAACACATTGATCCTCTGTGGCTTATATACTTTACTGTGAGGTGTGAACTCTTCAACTATTTTGTCAGGAACAAGAAATAGATGATGAATTGGAGTTTCTGATTTTAGCTAGTGATGGGCTGTGGGATGTGGTTCCGAATGAGGTTAGTCTGCTAATCTATAGCTTCCCTAGAGGTGCAGACATTCATTTGCTTGAATTATATACATGAAGTATACTTTATTGGGCTTCAAAGATTGGTTTTGTGGCACGCACAACATGTGGCAGCAGTGAACAGCATTAGGGCGATACTCTGATATACTGTGATTTTGCTGTCCAACTGCTGTGTGCTACTGCTGTCCCATAAAATTATGATCACAACAATATAAACAATGATGCATTTGACCTGGCTTATACTCAATTAAGACATTAAGGTCCTAATTCAGGAGCACAACCTACTCCTTCACATCTGGGTTTCTTCGTGCATAAATTTGTTGTAACACCACTAGCATGTTTGTGTCACTGTGAAGAGCGCATTGCATTCATGGAACTTGCAGCATCTTTACTCTCTGTTATGGAGGTGCAGTGTAACACATGATTGTATCAATATACTTTTACAGGGCTTGGTATTTATTTTTCATAACACCCTTACTGTCTGTACTCCCTTGGTCATAAATATTTGATGTTTAGGACAAGATTCCGTCAAACTTCTAAAGTTCCGACGGGAGGGAGTAACATTATTCTCGTATTGATTTCTTGCTCATGTGGCTTCTATTTTGTCTTGAATATGTACACATCATATATTGCATTTGTGGAATGTGATTTAACACATGACTATAGGGCATGGTAGTATTTATTTTATGTATTACATGGCACCCTTACTGACTATAGCGTTATTTCTCTTATTGGTACCTTGCTCTATGGCTGCAATTTTTCTTGAATATACACACATCATGTCATAGTGGATAATCTAATTATGCCCCCTCTTGTTCATAGCGCATTTGAAAACATAGCCAATACGCCTCATTGTGTTTCTCCTATGTTGATGCAGGATGCTGTTTCACTCGTGAAGATTGAGGAGGAACCTGAGGCAGCAGCTCGGAAGCTGACAGAGACTGCATTTTCCCGAGGGAGTGGTGACAATATCACATGCATCGTCGTGAAATTTCAACATGACAAGATGGACAGTGATTCCTCACCAACAGGCGATAAAAGTTGATTCCATTTGTTGTTTGTTATACATGTTATCGGTTGTTTAACTTCAGCTGGATTTTGCCGGCTTCATGGTCCCTACAATGGTGCAGCTGTTACTGAAGACTCGCATCATGTTCACCTGTCTATATGTCCCTAATTTTGGTGCCTCTGGTGGTTTACAAGTTGGCATTGCTATCTATATGTTTGTTTAGTCTGCAATTTTGTTGAGATGTTATAGAATGAAATCTTTCCTGGGCCGAACACATCCAAGCCATATGTGTGAAGTCCATGGATGAACTTGTTGATCAAGACACAGCCCAGGCCAGCGGAGTTACATTACATGGCAATGGCATTGCTCAAACTCGAAATACATTTATGTCATGTGCACAGAAGCACAGACAGGATTGCCAAGGCTGGCAAGATCTGGAGCAGAAGCAGCGTTATAGATGATTGATTGATGATCCTGCTCCTGGTCCTACAGTTTTACAGAGCCTTTGGGGCAAGTTTACAAGCTTGAGCAATTACATTTCCATTTAATAGTTTTTGAGTGTGAATAGATTCAATTGCGTTGGTAGCTACAGAGTGTTCGTACAGTAAGGTTGTGTGTGCTGTGGATTTTGGTTCCAGTAGTGCCGTTGAGAGATAATATGCCCATTGGACCACCTTCACCTGTTCCATCCCTACTGTTTATACAGTAGAACTAGACCAGACAAGGCATTCGAGTACTTAAGTTGCCAGTTGTATGTACACTGCATATGCTCTAGGGCCTTGTTTGGTTCCACAGGATGGTTCCACAGAGCTAATAATTAGTCTTGTCACATCGAATGTTTAGATGTTATTTTAGAGTATTAAATATAGATTATTTAGCAAACTCATTCGTGACTAATTCGCGAGACGAATCTAATGAGTCTAATTATGTCATGATTTGACGATGTGATGCATTGTAATCCTGGATTAATTAAGCTTAATAGATTCGTCTTGCGAATTAGCCTCCGATTCTATAATTATTTTTATAATTAGTTCATGTTCAGATTTTTAAATTGATGTTCAAATATCTGATATGACACGAGCTAATTTTTAGTCACCTGATCCCAACAAGCCCCTAACCACAAATACTGCGTATTGAATGCTGTATTTTGCTCCAACAAACGAACACCGAGAAGGCTGTCACTTGATACTACACATGCTCTAACCTGGATTCAGCTTGGTGGTAGGCAGCCAGGCATCTTCCAATCTGCTTGTTTCTTGTCCAGAGTTCCATGCAGATGAACACTCACTAGCCTATGTTAAAAAAAATTAAAAAAACAACTCACTAGTCCAGTAAACACTCACTAGTCCGAGGCCAGATGTGGAATGTGAGAACAACTCCAATTCTTACCGAAATTGAGCTGCCTCATGTGATATTCCTATGGCATGCCTCGAAGGAGCAATCAAGAAGTTGCACGTTTGAAGATTTGCTACTTCATTAGTAAATCAGGATTTGCTACTTTTGAAGATTTGCACATGTTGCCAATAAAAAAGAACAACAAAGAATTGTACATGTGAACCAGGACATGTCATAGACACGTAGACCAGTAAATCATAGAGCACCATACACTAAAGAGGCGATAAATCCTCAAATAATACATGAGGAAAACATTTGACCCCAGTAACGTCTCCTCTTGCATTGCATATTTGCATGCCACCCCAGAAAGGACGAGAGAGCAAGTGAGCCACAGACCACAGTGCAAGAAACCAAAACCAGCTCGATCCATGGCGACACACACTGTCAACACATAATTGCGGACCACATTTAACTCCACTCCACACGTAGTACATCCAACCACAAGACGGGCTGCAGCTTTTCTTGCTCACTGTGTGAACTGTGTCCACTTCACTTCACCGTGCTCGCCATCATCGCGGTTGCTGCTGCTGCTGCTGCTGCTTGCCAAGAAGCGATGGCGGCGTCGCCGACGCCATGCGCGCGTGCCGCGTCGCTGTGCCTCACCCTCGCCGCGGCGCTGGCGCTGCTGTCGCCGCTGGCCGCGGCGCAGGGGGAGACGTGCCTGGCGGACGTGCCGAGGCGCGGCGCGTGGATGTCCGTGGCGAGCTTCGGCGGCGTCGGGGACGGGCGGACGCTCAACACGGCGGCGTTCTCGCTCGCCGTGGCGCGCATCGAGCGGAGGCGCGCGCGGGGCGGCGCGCTGCTGTACGTGCCGCCCGGGGTGTGGCTGACGGGGCCCTTCAACCTCACCTCCCACATGACGCTCTTCCTCGCCCGCGGCGCCGTCATCCGCGCCACACAGGTACGGTACAGTACAGACAGCTCAGCGGCTAGGCCATGGCCATGTCCTTCTTCCACCTCCAGAGCTCTCATCTTGATCTTGTCGATGCCGTGCCAATGCTGAACTTTACTTATGTGTTGAGCAAAATTTGCGCATTTGTTGAACAGGACACGTCGAGCTGGCCGTTGATAGACCCGTTGCCATCGTACGGGAGAGGACGCGAGCTGCCAGGAGGAAGATATGTGAGCTTGATCCATGGCGATGGCCTCCAGGATGTGTTCATCACAGGTTCTAATTCTCTTGTACATGATGACACCTCTTGTCAGATTGTCCTCAAGTTACTGTGTTCACTGCAATATGTGTACACATTGGCCCAGTTACCTTTGCAGTATAATACCGGCAACATTAATCAGACCTGCAATTTTAAAAACTTCACATTTTCTTTGTTTGTTCAGACTTCTGAAGCAAGATGATGAGAATACCAACGAACCTTTGTGTTGTTGGGATGTTCAAGATTCCATCTTTCTGTGACCTGTGCAGGTGAGAATGGAACAATTGATGGGCAAGGCAGCGTGTGGTGGGATATGTGGAAGAAGCGAACACTGCCCTTCACAAGACCACATCTGTTGGAGCTAATATCCTCAACTGATGTGATTATCTCCAATGTCGTCTTCCAGGATTCGCCATTTTGGAACATCCATCCAGTGTATTGCAGGTGAACACAAACAGATCACTTTGTTACTTCAGAGCCTACACTCCAGGCATTGTTGTGAACTCGAACTCCATTGCTTTGCTCACATATTACCATCCGCTTTTGGACTCTCCATTCAATTAGCATATTGTGCTTCTGCAGCAATGTACATCCGCTTTGGTAGGCCGGATTTTAATCCATAATCTAAAAAATTAGCATATTGTGCTTCTGCAGCAATGTAGTAATTAAGAACGTAACCGTGTTGGCTCCACATGACTCCCCAAATACCGATGGAATTGATCCAGGTACAAGAGTTGAGTTCTTTCACTTTGTAAATCTGTGCGCGAAATTCCCTATGCCTATTCTGAATCAAGATCTTGGACTCAACACTGCAGATTCAAGCAGCAATGTCTGCATCGAGGATTCCTACATTTCGACAGGAGATGACTTGATCTCCATCAAGAGTGGCTGGGATGAGTATGGCATAGCCTTTGGGCGACCCAGCTCCGGCATCACGATCAGACGGATAACAGGATCAGGCCCGTTTGCAGGCTTTGCAGTGGGAAGTGAGACCTCTGGTGGTGTGGAGAACGTCCATGTAGAGCACCTGAATTTCTTCGCCATGGGTGTCGGAATCCATGTCAAGACCAACTCCGGAAGGGGAGGATTCATCCGAAACATCACCGTCTCTCAAGTGACCATGAATGGAGCTCGATACGGTTTGCGAATTGCCGGAGATGTTGGAGGGCACCCTGATTCGGCATACAATCCGAGCATGCTTCCTGCCGTCGACGGCGTGACGATCAAAAATGTTTGGGGTCAGAACATCCGGCAAGCCGGCCTGATAAGGGGCATCAGGGACTCGGTTTTCAGTCGGATTTGCCTCTCAAATGTCAAGCTATATGGTGGTGATTCTGTTGGTCCATGGAAATGTCGAGCTGTCAGCGGTGGCGCGCTTGATGTGCAGCCATCGCCGTGCCCAGAGCTGACTAGTACATCTGGGATGAGCTTTTGTACAAATTAGATTAGATCAGATACAAAATTGAGACGTTAGTCATAGAATTCATCATGTGAGAAAAGGCAATGAAATTCGTCAAGGTTCTTTTCTTCTTTTGCAAAAAGGTGAGTTGTTGTGCCGATTGATTGAAAATGTAACTGAAACAATGAGTTGTACTTATCCAATAATAATTCAGCACCTGCGTGGTGGGTGATCAATTCCTGCGTTCATCTGTATGTAAAATCTAAGGGTTGTTTGGTTAGGGGACTACTATGTCATATCGGTCGTATCGAAGTCATATCAATCCGGATATCAATCCGGATGGTTGAACAATTTAAAAATATTTTGAAAAACTAAATATAAATTAATTATAAAAATAATTATAGAGCGAAAGAATAATTCACGAGACAAATCTATTAAGTCTAATCAATTCATAATTAATAAATGTTTACTGTAGAGACACATTAAATTCGTTTTACAAATTATTCTTTTATTTTCTTATTATTAATAGGTTTTATAAATAATCTAATTTTAATATTTAAAATAACATAAAAATATTCGATGACAATGACTAAAATTGTCCTCTAACCAAGCCCCCTAATTATACTTCCAAAATCGCAAAATCTACACAGTACGCGCACGCGATTTGACGTTAAGCAACGCATCTGCGCGTCGTCCGATCGGTCGTCGCAAGCCGTGCGATGACAGCATGTACGTAGTATCGCATGTACACGTGTAACGTTGGTTTGTTAATCTTCTCGAGATATTTGCATAAAACAAACATACGAGATCACCGGCCGGATCAACTAGTAATGCATTTTTTCCCTTTGTACTTGTTTGACGCAATTTTAAAAAAGGAGAAGGAAATTATGATGTAATGTACGTAACATTTGAATTAGAAGGATTTCTGGGTCCAAATATGCAACTTGTATTTTTGTACAAACAAGCATCAAAACCAGAAATATCTGTTCGCGCCTTTTTTTCCTCGAGAATATGATATTGATTTGTTAATTAAGGGATAAAAAATGCACGCAAAAAAAAAAACCGCGCGCACGCGCACAGAAAGGAACAAGCGGGAGCGGGACACAGCAGGAGGGGCAACGTCCACTTTCGGAAAGACACGATCGAAGAAGACCGCATGGTCCTTTTTTTCTTTAAGTCCCTGATTACAATCGCTAGGGGTTGCAAATCGGATCTTAAAAACAGGATTAAAAACAGGATTAAAGATTTATCTTTTAATTAACGATGTTTCTTTAAAAAAATTTAGCTTGTTTATATATTATATAAATACATATATATATATGAATAGTATGTGTATCTCTATGAATAGTATGTATATATAATATGTATTTCTATATATGCAATAGGCATATATATATATATATATATATATATATCAACTAAGATTGTGTCCCGTTACGAATGGGTAAAGTCGAGACACGGCGCAGATGAGGACGGAAGGGATGGGGCAGTCGCCGCGCCTGAATGGGGACGTGAGGGAGGGGCGTAGGAAGGAAGAGACGCATGAGGTCTTTTTTCATCCAAGTCATCCTTATCTTTTCAGCATTGGGACTACGTGTTAATTTTATACACACTCAAGGGGTTTCTGCAAAATAGCCAGGTGGACGAAAATTTTGGGTAGAAATACTATTTGCTTTATAAATAGTTATAGATATGCATGTATATATATACATATTTTCATATATATATATATCCATTTAAGTAAATATATACATATGTTACCAAAATATACCCACACAAATATATACATATGTTACAATTATTCTTAGTTTCTAATCTTTTATATCATATTACAAAATCTAATCTGTGAGGTAGGGTTAACGAACTAGATTTCCATCGTAGTACTCTCACGTAATCGCTCATTGATAAATCTCATCATTTCTTTTTCACAACATTTATAAATTCGTCATGGGAGAGTTTGTCCCTCATGTACATAATATATCATTTGAAAATATGAGAAATAAATATACGAAGTCAACAAGAAATCGAGATGTAATGTATTCATGATTTTTACATATCCTTGTCAGATTTGATTTGGTGAACTAGGCGGTGAGTATAATCACAGATATAGTAGCCACATAAGTTTGTCCTCCACTACTGTTTTGCACACTAAAGAGAAACGACGAGAGATTTGATATATATTTCTATTTTAAAACAAATTAATGATTCAATATAATTTTGAAGCATGTACTCACTGAAAATTTTGTCCTCACAACAAGTTTTTCTTTCCAAGTCCCGCGTACCAATGTACGTAACCGTGCCCATGCCCTATATACAGTTGCAAGCTATGATTAATTATCTGAGATCCGCATAATAGCAACAGCAAAATTCATAATGACAGTATCCAGGCGGCAATACCTATTTATCACTTCAAAAATCTTTGCGAAGGTAGACTCTTGGTTTATCTATTGAGTCATAGACATGGATTTTGCACGAGAAAATATCAAAAAGGAAAAGGACCAAATGTAATCTGTAAATTATGTGAGATGATATATATGAAATTATATATGTACAAAAAAAATTTTGTACGAAAGGTAGTAAAAACACACGCTTTGTTATACAACAAGAGTATGGAAAGGCTTGTAATGCTGCTGCACTAGCAAATGAACAATATTGTCCATTGTATCTTGCTCAAAATCACGTATCATGTATGTGTTAATTTTGCGAGGGTCCATGAATCCAATGTTGAAACACCCCTGCTTACGGCTCCAATCTACAACTGATAAAAAGAAATTTTCATCAGCTACATAGAAGGAGCTAAGGAACGAAATAAATTTAACTAAACGATACTTACAAAACCCAGCAACTGAGATAACAGACGTCGAGGACGTCTAGCTGGTATAATTCGAATACATCATTGAAGCAGATTCACATAATATCATCTTCTTGAGAAAATCTACGTTTTTTATCCACACGTTGAACATCTCTCTACCTTCAACTGAATTTTTCATGTACCATTGATGGAATCGATACATTTATGTAGAGAGGGTGTTCACCTGATAAGGCTTGACAAGAGGTTCACCGAGGGTAAATATGTATTTCAAATCCTCTGTTGTTGCCTTTTCGATTGGTGCGCCTTCAAACAGTTGCCTTCTCTTTAGTCTCATCTCTGCCATAAATTGTCTTTTAACTCATTTTCACCAAGTGATAGCAACGGTTCAAGAGCTTGTTATTTTTGCTTTTCGAGCTACGGAACAACTTTTGACTTTTTCTTTGGCCTTCTGAAGACAAACAAGCTGACTGGACTGGGATACGCTGAGGAAGGAGAGTGGAGAGGGCAGAGCGAGGGGAGGAGAGGGGTGTGGGTTGGGCCACAGGAAACCAAGATAGACTTTGGCCGAAAACGGCCCGATGGAGATTTTAATTGGTTTTTTAATTTATTTAATTGATTAAATAAACTTTATATTATTAAAATGACAACTTGAGCTTCGAAAATTTATAGAAAATTTCATAGAGTACTTGAGGACATGGGACGTTAAAAAAATTCTCAGCCATGATTTTTAAACAAAATTTTATTTCTCACATTAATTTCGCTTGATAACTTTTTATTTTAATATTAATTTTAAAATTTTATTTTTAACGATTTTTAATCCCGAATGGAAATAGGGACGTCCCAGGCTTCACCTGTGGATCTGCCGTCACCACCATGGAGCCTCGACAGGAAGGCCATCGACACTGGGCTCTTCTTCGACTGCGTCGGGAGCAGCCCCACGATGGTCTCCTTCACGGGGAGCCATGAGCCCATGCAGCGATGTCAAAAAAGGGAAACAAGGAGAAAGAGGAAGAATATGACAAGTGGGGTCATGGGCAATTTTGACATTTCACGTTGTTTATCTCTCCCATTCAACCAGAAATTAATAATATTTTAATGTGTGCGGTGTCCGTCAGCAAATACGTATTTTTAAAGTGCCTTCTCTCTCATATCAGATCAACTTTTGCCTTGTCCTAGAACTAAAACCATGAAGTGGCAAAGTTCCACAGCAAAAATTGCCATTAAAAAAAAGCTACTACTGCACATGAATTATGTGCTGCTAAGAGACAAGATTCCTATTACGCCTTAGCTCTCAATCTTAGTTATACAAAAGACAAATTGAACACAAACGGAAATATTCTCATATGAAGTGATCAATTAGTGGGATAAAAGGCAACAGTAAATGGCTGCGATTATGATGTCATCTCAAATATGATGAAGCAAAATATTTCCACCAATTAAGCGGTGAAATCCCACTTAGCTAGCTGCCTAGCTCAATGCTCAGATAACCTGAATTCCCCAATAGACTTCACTATTCACAGGCCCCTCCAATTCCAACCTATAACGAAAGTAAAAGAACTGAGGGGTCATTTTACCTTCATCTTCTCCCTCTCCTCCATCTTCTCCTTCGCCCTCTTCTCGAACCGACACGCTCACTCGTCCGCGTCATATAAGCTGGCCGAAGAAAGCCGGTAGAAGCCATGGTGGGTGAATTGATCAGCTAGTTCAGTGTTCACCAGTAATCATTGCAAGAACATTTCCCATCCACAAAATGGTGAAACCTAACAGCATCACGAAGAATAATTTGTTGATCACATAGAGAGGAAATATGCTTTGCCACCTCATGGCAGTCGTTGCACATCCTGGTGTTCTTGATCACCCTGACAGGCATTCTACTTGCATCTGAGCGGATCAGCCCGTAAGTGATGGCAAGCTTCTCGGTATGGCCAAGGAGAAGTTTCTCTTTCTCTTCTTCCTGAACATTATACACTATGCAGCTGGTGTCTGGCACATATCCTGCCTTTTTTATTTGAAACACCAGACGAATAAGCTCTTCATATATCTCTGCAGTTTCAGGATGTGGCTTCCCATCGACCTCGAAGACATGGATACCTTGTTCAATCTGTATCCAACTCCACCCAGGTCTACTATCCACTCCTCTTGCTTTCATTGCATATTTCAGGCTCTCAGCTTCATCGTACATCTGCTCATACTCATACAAGTTCATCATTAGCAAATAGTTGGCTGAATTGTATGGCTCCAGTCTGAACAAATTCCTCGCAGCCACCTCTGCAAGAGCAAGATTTCCATGTATTGAGCATCCTGTGAGAAGTGCCCCCCACAAGCTTGCTCCTGGATCAATCGGTGACCTCTCAATGAAATCCATTGCCTCATCAAGAAAACCGCACCTTGCCAAGAGGTCAACCATGCAGGCATAATTCTCTGTCGTTGGCTTTACACCATACTTAGTCTCCATACTGTCGAAGTACTCCCACCCTTCTGTAACCAAGCCCATTGATCTACAGGCAGTTAGAAGTGCAGTGAAGGTTATGGAGTCCGGCTTCAATCCTGAGTTCCACATGTCATGGAACAGTTGTATTGCTTCGCGACC
Organism: Oryza australiensis; assembly: GCA_019925245.2. NCBI lineage: Eukaryota > Viridiplantae > Streptophyta > Magnoliopsida > Poales > Poaceae > Oryza > Oryza australiensis. The sequence goes on along the minus strand of JAIFGZ020000279.1, from coordinate 7,413,335 downwards.
TTGCCCGTGGACTGCCAGACCAGTTAGCATCGCATTGCAGAGCACCAAATTCTTCTGCTGAATGCTTTCAAATATCATTTTTGCACTAACCAAGCTTCCTGTCTTGGAGTACATGTCAATTAGAGCTGTATTGACAACCGTGTCACAATCATAGGCTCTTCGCAGCGTGAAGCAGTGCAGCTCCTTGCCCTTCTTCAGCCACACTAATCCAGCACAAGCCCGGAGCAACACTGACATGGTAACCAAGCTGGGCTGGACACCATCCTTCTGCATCTCATGACAAAAGTAGAATGAATCTTCGTACTCCCCATTGTGGCAGCTACCAGAGATCAATGACGTCCATGAGACCACACTGGGCGTCACACCAGCTGCCTTGATCTGCCGGAGCAGCAGCACCGCCTGCGAGCTCTGGCCGTTCATGGAGTAACCAGTGATCAGACCATTCCAAGTGGTTATATCCGGATCAAGCCTGTTCCTCTTCATCAACTCCACAAGCTCCAGCGCTCTGTCGAACTGCCCGGCGTTGGCGTACCCTGCGACCAGAGAGTTCCAGGTGGTCAGGTTCCTGTGCTCCAGCGCGTCGAACACCTTCTGGGCGCAATCGAGGCGGCCGCACTTGGCATACATGTCTACGAGCGCCGTCCCCGTGTAGACGTCCGGCTCGAGCTTGTTCCTCAGGAAGAAGCAGTGGATTTCCATGCCATGGCGAAGCAGCCCCATGTTGGCCACAGATTTGAGGAGGCTCGACACGGTGGTGGCGTCCGGCCGCAGCCCTTGCTTCAGCATGCTGGAGACAACGCCGAGCGCTTCCCGGTCGCGGCCGTGCCGGGAACAGCCGGACAGAACGGTGTTCCACGTCGTGATGTTGGGCTCCGGGCCCGACCTTGCCATGCGCGCCGCGAGCTCCAGCGCGTCGTCCACGAGTCCGAGCCGCGCGCAGCATGCGACGACCGCGTTCCACGGCACGACGCTGCCCACCCCCATCGCGTAGAGCACCCTAGTGGCCGCCGCAACGTCGGCATTCTCGGCGTACATGCCGGCGAGGAAACCAGGGACGAGCGGGTGCGCGTCGAGGGCGAGCTTGAGCGCGAGCGTGTGGACGGCCCTCCCCTCGCGGAGCGCCCCCGCGCGGCCGCACGCGTGGAGCACCCGCGCGCAGGTGTAGCCGTCGGCGGGCACCCCGTGCGCCTGCATCTCCCTGAACACGGCGATCGCCTCGGCCCACTTCTCCGCCTCGGCCAGCATGGCGACGTGCTTGTTCCACAGCACGGCGTCCTTGCCGCCGTCCTCCGCCGCCTCGTGGAGCAGGCGCGCGCAGGAGGGCCCCCGGCCGAGGCGCGCGAGGAGGTCGACGAGCGCGCACGTCACCCGGGGGTCCCGCGAAAGGCCGGTCCTGACCGCCAGCGAGTGCAGCTGCGGGGCCAGGCGGCGCGCGACGCGGTCGCTGTCATCCCCGTGGAGGTGGGCGCAGTCCCGTAGCAGGGAGACGAGGCCGCCAGCGGAGTAGGCCGGCACGCCCGTGCGCAGCGCCGCCGCATTGAGGAGCGGCGGCGCGTGGCGGGGGCGGGAGCGGGCGGAGGATGGCGCGGGAGGTGGGTCGGAGAGGGTGACAAGCTGCGCCTGCGCCATAGAATGGAAGGAAGATTGAAGGAAGGATAAGGTCAACCTTTTTTTTTGAGAGAGAGAAAAATCAGCCTCAGGTCAACTAGACCACACGTGGTAAACATACGGGTATAGCTGGTCAAACGGATCGTATCAAACTAGGCGGCCCAAACACGATAGTATTGTAGCTTGGGCTCACGACCTATGGGCCGTGCCGGCACGGTTCGTCTGTCAGTGCTATGTCTAGACATGCGTATCAGCACGTGGACTGACACGACACGATCTGTTTACTATAACGAGCCGACACGACACGACACGTCCCATGAGTACGGTACAAGAACGGGAGCGACCGAGTGAGGTGGGCGCGTGACGCTGAAGCGGAGGCCGACGGCCAACGACTAATGCTGTGACGAATTAGAGACTAACATGTGTCCCCAAACGTCTATGTATCATGTATTACTCTTTTTTTTATATTTTTAAAATATTTTTTAAGTCAAATTATTTTTTTTCATTTATACCTTTCTTCCGCCGGCTTTCTAGGCCAACCGTACCAACACGTCGACCTCGACATGAGCCATTGACAGGCTGGCACTTAGGCTAACCAATGGATCGACCTCGGCATGGGTCATTGATGGGCTGACACTTAGGTTAACCATGCCAACGGGTCGATCTTGGCCATGAGCCATGCCTACCATGCCAACGAGTCGACCTCGATCCATGGCCATTGATGAGCTTATGTCAGCACGACATGACTTGACCTTCCATTGGGCTGTATTTAGACTATAGGAATAGTATATGAGACAACACAACACGACCCGCTAAAAAACCGTGCCTAACGGACCTGCCCTAGTTCTCTCGTGTCTCTCGCCGCCTTCAACGCCAGCCTGCCACATCCGATGGTCCAAAATCAACGAGATTTCCACATCCGATGGTCCAAAATCAACGAGATTTGGTCTTCGATTTTATATATTGACTGTAAAAGGTTAGCAATTCCCGTTCCCTATATCTGTGAATCCTCAATCCTTGTAATCAAGGTAGCGTCAAAACAACTAAAATGTTTGATTGATAGAATTATTTCGTCTCTGAAGTTAGGGGCAAGATTGAACTTTTTACAACACGCGGCACGGATGACTAGAAAGGAGATGGGCCATGTTCGCTTGTTCGTATCAGCCGGGTTTATCAGCCATTCAAACAGTATTTTTCTCTCACAGCAAACCAGCCGGCTTAGTCTTATCAGCCGGCCGGCTTATATACCAGCCGAACACGCCCACGCCCATGGTTGGGTTGTCAGTGCATGTCGGCGGGCAGCGCCGCCCTCCTAGCGGCCTCCTCCCAGTTGAGCGGCACGCGTCCCTCCCGATCACGGCTCAGCCGTTCCTGCGCCCCGCCGCGCAGCTTCTCCAGCCGCAGCGCGTCGCTCTGATGCATCATGAACACCTTCACCATGTTGAACACCGCCCCCACCAGCCACAGCCCGCTCCCGAACAGGCACAGCCACGCCCAGCTCCGCCCCTGCGTGACAGTGAACCACACGGTGGTCATGGCGTCGCGCCGTGCGCCGTGCGCGTGCATGCCAACGCCGGCGAGGTTGCTCGATCGATCGCTTACCACTAGCACCTGCGGCTCGCGGCGGCGGTTGACGACTGCGGCGACCAGGAAGAGTAGGCTCCCGAGAAGCATTGGCACCTGCACGCTCGACTGCAGCAGCTGCGCCCGCCCGTCGGCGCGCTCGTACACCTGGCACGAGTTGAGTATCGAGCCCAGCAGCCACACCAGCGCCGCCGCGACAAGCGTGTTCGCTGCGTGCGTCTCCCTCCCCTGCCTGTACCTTGTAACCTCGCCCTGTTCCATGTCAAAGCAGAGTGATCGCCACGCGCAACCGTTTACCAATGATCTGGATGATGAAAATTGTCAGGCCACGAAACGCACGCACCTGGGAGAGCAGCAAGGCCATGGCGACGACCGCGAGGACGCACCCAACCACATGCAGCGCCGGCACGAGGAGCTCCACGAGCCCGAGCTGGGCGTCGTACCGGACCAGCCCCACGCGGCAGTCCACTCCGGCGAGGTGCGCCGCGAGGTCGTGCGCGTTGACGGCCGCGACGAGCGCCAGCGCCACGGCGGCCACGCCGAGCGCCGCCCTGGCCCCGCCGCCCGCGGACAGCGCCGCGAGCGCCACGGCCAGGAGCAGCTCCGCGAACACGTACGCCCCGGCGTTGATGTACTCCCACCGGCGCACGGCCAGCGCCGGACCGTACATGCGCGCCTCCCTGGCGGTCGCTAGCTTCACCATGGCCGGCCGGGGACTCGACTCAACTGAACGCGACGCCGAAAGCAACGGTTGCTGATCCGCTAAGTATGAGTAACAGTTGCGCGAGTGAGTCAATGCGGTGGGGAGTTTGTTGGTTCGCCGGAGATGGATGCGCAGTCATGGCATGCGACTACGTGGCGCCATGCATGGCATCAGAGCTTGTGCCTCCCGAGTCCTGAGTCCTGACGAAATCTCTGAAACTAGTGGGGACTTGGAGATTGGCGTTTCTTCCTCCAGAGTCCAGATGGACATCGCTCGCACGAAACTTTTTTTTAATAGAAATGACATGCTTTTTTTATTGAATAGAATAGAAAAACATTACAGTCCTAAAAACAGAGAAAGGAAAAAAGACTTTACAACTAAAAAGGGTTTTTTTACTGATTATACTGATTGATGAGGTAAAAACACACTCTGGTGTTTGGCCTCGGCAGTCTCTACAGTTTGGCTTCTTATACGTCATGCTAGGTTTATGGAGGATTTTTTTTCATGATCAAAAATCCTTCGGTTTTTCTTCTTTTAGATCTCCCACACGACTAACAGGATAAGAGATCTTAGCCTTTTCTTTGGTACTCTCTTTGTCGTTGCTAGGCTCTTCCACCACTATTGTATTGAGTACCTTACCCAAGCTACCATCAGTTGCCAAATTCTTCTAGTAAATCTGCAGCCTGCAACGAGGTGAAGCGTCGTCTCATGGCACTACTCACACAAGGGGCACTGACGATCCTATTCTGAATTATCAACCAAGCATGAAATTTGCATCTACCCGAGGCCCACACTTTCCAGAACAAGGCGTTGTAGTTCGTGGTCGTTGTGCCGCAGCACTGCGCTCGATAGGCCGAGGCTGCGGTGTATGCTCCATGGTTGGTGAACTTTCACTGTATCTGATCGGCCTCATCGTCTTAAAGCTGCACTCCCCGCATTGCTTCCCAGAGAGCTACCAGTTGGGAGACAAAGTCAGTCGTTATTGGTCTGTTTGTGAATAAATCCAAGTCTTGTACCCATACGTCGTTTTCTTCCCCTGACGATTTATTCTTTTTCTTAGGAACTTGGTAGACTAAAGGCATGGCGTCCTTCGGCCTTCGACCATCCTTCAACCAGGCTGACTCCCAGAAATCACTGAACTTTCGTCACCGACAGTTATTTTTATTGCCGCGGCGAAAAGATTTCCATCATCGCTCGCACGAAAACTGTAGCAGGGTTACATGTGGCAAGGCAATGGCATGTCTGCAAAGTCAGGTGTCACCTGCTCTTGATTCATCGAGACGATGACCGACAATACATTGAGACCCATAATGTATGAGTATGACGTTGTTGATAGAAATGGAGGGATCGGACTCAGCGTCAGAATTTGCAGGTTCAGACTTGCCACTCAATTCTTCAGGTTCAGACTTCAGAAAGTATTATACAGACTCGGCATCAGTTCATAGAAAAAGGCAATGTCTTTTCTTTTGAATGCACAGCGTACGAGCTATGCTAAGCAGGGATCGGATCATCCCCTGCACCATATCTATATGCTAAGTAAGAATTACTTACATCTGAGGTGCATAGTGCAACCTCACTTTGAACAAACTCGTGGACACGCACACACATCGTTCCTGTCTGTATAACACGGAATCATCTCAGTGTATTTTCTTTTTATATGTGGTCTGCAATGTAGAGGGGATCATGCAGAAATATATACAGCAAAATATGCAGAGCAGAATCAGAATGAATACCTGTGGTTGTTCGTATTTGCTAATGCTATGCAGGTTTGGGAATTAGTAATTGCTAGCAATACATGGTTCTACTACGTTTTATGCACAGCACAGACGATTGCATGGTTTCACATGTATCTGCGCAGGTATTCCACTCGCGTGGGGTGCTTGAGCTTCATGAGCGCCTTGAGCTCGTACTTGCGCACCATCTCCCTTGAGATGTTGAGGTTTCCGGCGATCTCGCTCAGCGTCCTCTTCCCCCTCCCGTCCAGCCCGAACCTCTGCCGGATCACCAGGTTCTCCTTGGGCTTCAGCGAATCCAGCTGCACATTTTTGCATCTCGATCATCACATTCCAAAGGAAATTCAAGAAGACAATTGTTGTTCATGCATGGCAAATTAGAGTTAGATTCTTTTACAACTTACGAGGTCGTCGATGGCGAGGCGGAGGAGGGTGTTGTGCTTGCTGGTGTCGACGCCGATGGCGTCGTCGTCAGTGACCTCGTTGATGAGCTCCTCCTGGGTGACCCTGTTCCGCGCGTGGAGGGAGTAGGTGGGCCTCGTCATCCGCACCACGTCGCGGTACCTCGCCGGAGACAGGCCCACCTTCTTCATGACCTCCTCTTCCGTCGGCGCCCTCCCGAGCTCGAACGCCAGCTCCTCCCGAGCCCTGTGAATCTCCTGCCTCTCCTGCGTCACCAATCAATCAATCAATCAGCCATTCTGAGGATTGAACAAGACGTACGATCGATCGAGGAGCAACACTGATTGATGCGTTACCGATTCCATGGCGAAAGGGAAGCGGGTGAAGTTGGAGAGCGTGATGGCGCGGACGATGGAGTGGCGGATCCAGAAGAGAGCGTAGGTGGAGATACGGAAGCCGCGCTTGGGCTCGAACCGGTCGATCGCCGTGATCAGGCCATTGGCGCCGGCCTGGCACAGGTCGTCGAACCTCTCGTCGTTGGACATGTCGGGGTAGTACTTGTTGATCGTGTACAGCACCAGCCGAAGGTTATGCTGTTCAACAACAAATCAATCATCGCCACCATGAATCAATGATCAGGATTCAGGACAGTGTGCAGAGCCAGGTTGCATACGTGACAGTGACACCATTGGTACGAGCAGAAGGTAAGCAGGCTGTGAGTGCGTGTGCTCCATTAGTCTAGTCTAGTACCTTGATGAGCTTGTTCCTGGCAGCTCGGCCGACCTCGAGGTGGCGCCTCATCCGAAGAACGGGCATGTTCATGGCCTCGGCGAGCTCTGCATCGTTTGCTTCTCTCTGCAGTTCGTTCTGCAGGTTCTCTTTCACCTCCAAGATCGCCTGAACCATCATAACAATCAATTGTTCGGGTCCTAATCAATCAATTTCTCCTATACTAACCTACAACAATGTAGTCAGTTGCAATGCGATCGAGTTGAGAATAATTAGTACCTTCATGGGCTGCATGATCCTGAAGAGGCGGGCACTCTGCGCGGAGGTGAGCACGGGCGGGATCTTCATCCGCTTCCAGTCGAGGCTGCCCATGTCGGTGGACACGGCGTGCTCCCGGAGCAGCATCTCCTCGAACCCCCGCTCCTCGTCTTCCACCTTGCCGGCGCCGGCGCCGCCCTCTTCTTCCTCCCTCTTCCTCATCTCCACTCTCTTCCCCAGGTCCATCCTCTGTTCCCGCCTCCTCCTCCGGCTGCTCCTCACCGTCACCGTCGCGTTCCGGCTCCTCCCCTGTGAATTGTGATGAGACCCATACGCATGCACGATCAAGATCGATCTACCAAGAATCCATTCTTTCGATTTGATTTAGAACAAGAGTAGGATGCTCACCACTCTGCCTTTTCTCTTCCGCTTGGCCTGTTTGCTCTTCTCGTCGTCCTTCTCCTCGACCACGGCGGGGCTCAGCTTGTAGATGCTCTCCAGCGCGGCGGCCACCTCGTTGTAGTCCGTCCGCTCCCGCTCCGCGTCGGCCGCCGCGGTCCTCGACGCCGTAGGCTGCGGCGGAGGGAGCTTGGCCGTGCCCTGCTTCGCTGGCGACGCGAGCGCCGAGCAGCTGGTGGACGGCGCGCGCCGCCGCGGCCCGCCGCCGAGGGAGAGCACGATGGGCGCGGTTCGCCGCGGGGAGCGGCGGTGGCACCCGGCGGACACCGGCCGGCTCGGCGTCGTCACAGTGGACGCCATGGCAGGCGAAGAACTCGGACCGAACCTTCTAGAAGCTTCTCCGGCTCGTTCACTCGTGTGTGTGGAATGGAATGGAAGCAACAAGCAAGCAACGGCGTCGACGGAATCTCAGGCCAAGATGCTCTCCTCCTCCCCCGCCACGCCATATAAGGGGCCGGAGGCGAAGGCGCAACGGCCGCCACGAGCTCCCACTCCGGCGAATCGGACGGTCAGGAACCTACGGCGCGACGGATCGGACGGCGAGGGAGAGGCGGCGGCGTGGCGCGGAGGGGCGCACGAGGTTGGCGGGAGATATGCGTGGATGAGGCTCGCGCCACGTGGGCGACCGCCATAAGCCGCGTGATATTTTCGAGATCTCTCGCTTCGGCTTGGCTTCTCGGGCCCACCTATCAGTGACACGTGGAGGCTGAGAAATCGGGAAAGTCTGCGTGGGTTGGAGGGGTTGGTGTTCCGCTGTAATTCACTGGGCCTGTAAATATTTGGGCTGGATTTGTGGCCACATGATTTTTTTGGAAATATATTAGCACAAATTCTTCTGCAATTTCTGAGTTCCACAAGATTGTGAGTTTACGTGGGCCTAATTTGGCCGTTTTTTCTTGCTGAACAGTCATCTTGTGCGAGTCGCCTACGGAAATCTACGGTGTCCACCAAGTTTGCACTACGCAAAAAAAAAAAGAAACAACATAATTTGTTCGAATCTGGATTTTTCACCATTGTTTATGAAATTTAGAACAGAACACGGAGTCAACTTTCTTCAGCACATGCGTCTCTACGTTTTTTGGCTTTTCTTTTTCTTCATGAATTGATGATTTTTCCCTCTTTTACAATTTTTTTTGTGAAGCCTAATGAATACAAATCTCAATAGGCAAAAAGAGCGCCAAAAACCAAGCACTATCACTAGGTCCGTTTCAATCCACGACGTTGCCGCTGAAGAGCTTGAACTGGCCAGCGTCGAGCACGAGCTTCCTGACGGAGGCGACGGCGCCGATGAGGCCGACGCCGGTGAAGACGACCATGATGGCGACGTTGGCGAGGTACACCGGCGACCGCCTGGGCGGCGCGACGGCCATGTTGTACATGACGACGGGGAGCACGAAGTCGAGCGGAATGAACCCGATGGCGCCGACGACGCCCACAATGTCGCCGAAGAAGGGCAGCATCGCGGCCACGAACGCGCACGCCGCGACGTACGCTGTCCGGAGCGCCACCCGGGGCGCCAGGTTCCGCCACGAGAACCGGCCGCGCGCCGCGTCGGCCGAGCTCTTCTCCATGATCTCGTACGCCACCTGCGAGTAGACGAGCGCGATGGCGAGCAGCTGGAGGAGGACGAGCACGACGGCGAGGCCGAGCAGCCACGTCGGCGCCAGGGAAGGGCCCTTGTCCGGCATGAGGCTCTGCAGGACGTTGGACTGCACCTTGTTGCCGAACGCCCAGTAGCCGGTGATGGCCGGGAAGTAGAAGGTGAAGAACACCACCGTGTAGCACAGCACCAGCGCCTTTATCATCTTCCCCGCCGCCGGCGGCGCCAGTGTCGCCTGAACACATTGCCATCACGTTGTTAAATCAGTCACACAGCTAGCAGCTGTCAGATTTTCAGAAACAAACAGGCTACTACCTGGATTTCAGGCAGAATGCCGTTGCCGAAAACGGAGGCGAGGATGGAAATGGAGAGGAAAGCATTGAAGGTCTTCTCCGAATTGGACGAGCTGAGGGAGTAATCCTTTGCCGGAGCATTGCTCAAAGCACCTGACAGACAAGAAAAACATCACTAGTTGTCACAACAAAAAATAATTTCAGTCATAAGAGATGAGGTTAACATGGTGTCGTGTCATGTTAGACACTCAAACTCTGAATCTGAACGTTGAGTACCTGCTCGGATGCAGGCAGCTGAGACAAGTATGGTGTAGCCGAAGCTGAGGAGCAGCGAGCCGAGGTTGATGTAACGCAGGGAGTGGAACGACGGCAGCTGGGAGAGAAAGGACAGAACAACGGCGACGACGATGATGAAATGGTACAGCTTCAGAGGACCATTTGGTGCAAGGTCTGAGTACATTATCTGCACATATATGTGAAAATCATCATGTCTCACAGGAAACGAAATGGTGTGTTCAACTCTTGATCAAGTCTTTGCAGTTTTAGAATGTCAATATAAGAGGGGGAAAAGGGCAAGTTTTTGATAATATATTTAGCATTCATAGTTGGAACATGAATCAGTAGGCTGCTCTGAAATTACCAAGCACTTGTACTAATTAATTCATAAGTCAGAACCGGTTAGGACACAGTTGACAAGTGATTAACAGAGTTGCCTAGCTCACCCCTTTGATAAGTTGGAAATACGAGGTCAAACTCGGTTGTCTCTGTCAATTCGTCATTGTCGCATATAAAACGTACGCCTTGGTCTTCCATTATCTAAGAAATATAGAAGTACAACTTGGCCAAGCAATTTCAAGCTGTGAAATGATATCATGCGCAATGCAACTCTAAGTCAACTCACTGTAGCCAATATTGTTGACATATATAGGCAAACATTTTTTTTATGAGTATGCAACATTCAGTTATTCTATTTATCCATGATCCCTTCCCACACAAAGAAAGATGATAACCAACATAAGTAGTCTCATATAAATATATAGCACATAATTTCTACATAATCTCGACAGAAAACGATGAAGTGCAAACATAAACAAAGCACAAAAAATCGAGGACTTATTATTCAGCTTAGTGTGAATTCTGTTTCTTGGGAAGCCACGCGTGCACGATACATACTTGTAAGCAGTCAGCCGCAAGAAGGATGCTTCCGATGGTAATACCGGCGTTGATGGCAGTTTGCACGGTCACCACCAAGTAGAACACCCATCCAGATCCTGCCAAGAAAAGAGACAAATTCAATTAATGACACTCTTAATGATCAGGTAATTAGTCTCTACATTTAGAAGATGATGATGAGGTGTGCAGTGCAGCGACGGACCGAGGACGTCGGCGGCGAGCTCGCGGAAGCGGATGTGGCGGCGGCCGTTGGCCTCGCAGTGGTCGAGGACCCTGGACATGAGGTAGTAGGCGTAGAAGGTGACGGCGGCGACGGCGGTGAGCGCCACCAGGCCGAGCGCCCACCCCATCCCCCGCAGCGCGTAGGGGAGCGTCAGCACCGTCGGCCCCACGATCGCCGTCGTCAGGTGGAACCCGGCGTGCCACCACTTCCCTGGAATTAACCATCCATCGATTCACCAATTCAGCAAGAATCCAAGATACTATATGTTATCAGGTAGTAGGTAACCTTTGGACTCGAGCACGAAGGCGGCGCCGGCGTCGGCGTCGGCGGCGGGCTTGATGCCATGGCGGTGAGCGCCGGACGCGGCCTCGACGTCGAACACCGCGGCGGAGGGCGGCGTCGGCGTGGTGTTCATCACCGGAGAGGGGAGCAAAGGGCTGCCTCCGGTGCTGGCCATGGATCGACGTCAAGAAGAATCTTGCATCACCGCGACACCGCCGGTAAGAAATCAAAGCGCCGGCTTGGTATGGTCACCTCGCGCTAGACAGCTTACAAGGTGTATGAGATGAGATGAAAATTGTGTTTGCGTTTTGATTAGAGTTTCTTGTGGATTACAACTAGGAGAGAGGCGTGATGAGGTAAGCCTGAAACCGTTGACCTTTTTGACAAGAGAATTGGAGGATTCTTAGTCTACTACTGTCTGTATCCCACTGTGTTGGAGAATCAAACCGTGACGCCACTTATCAGTGCTTCAGTTTTTCAACCCAACCAACGGCAGCAACCGTTCATACGCTGCGCTGCAGGCAGAGTTATACTGTACTGTTACTGACAGCAGCAGCACACAGGGGAAAGCGTTTTCATCTCTTACGTGTCACCTAAATTATTATTAATTTTTATATCACTTCATAAACATATAAATTTAAATTCGACTTATATAAATTATAAAAAATAATAAATATATTGAATTCGTTTCTTTTGTTGTAACTTATATAAGTTTTATATAAGTTAAAGTTGAATTTAGCTTGTTGTCATTTTTTTAAAAAAAATTATGATTATTTAAGTGACATACGAAAAATAAGAGGACATCCTCTCAAAAAAGATAAAAATTCATCTCCGCACACATTTATATATTAATATGTAGTACTAACAATAACTTGGCACCTGTTGTGACGACAAGGATTACTAAACTAAATACCACTAAATACCACTAGCCTGTTTTGTACAGTGGATAAATGCAGTCATATTCAACTGTTTCGTACAGACTAGAGGGATCAGTGACAGTTAGCATGTGTGAAACACTGTGGGTAAAGTACAGGTCAACGCTACAATGCAGCCCAACCCAAGACATGCAGAGAGATTATCTATAATCATCTTTGCTTAGCGTGCAGGTTGTACTAACAACATAACACAATCTGCGTTGACAAGAAGAACACTACTAAAACACCACTACCTCTGGGATCACCACTTGCCTGTTTTGCACAGTAGACAAATGCAACCATAATCAACTGTTCGTTAGTACAGACTAGAGGGATCAGTGGGCATGCTGAAAAAAACTGTAGGTAAAATACAGGTCAACGCTGCAATGCCCAACAAACGACACATATGCAATTTGCATGGTACTAAAAAGGACTCCAGAGTCCAGACTCCAACTGAAGATGCAATTGTTCTGGCAGATAAGCAGCTGTGCAATGTGCATATAATGTGAATTTCCAAATTGCTTCATCCCAAAAATATAAATGCGTTAGCGATGGTTGTGCATTATATTTATATGTCAGGTGATCCAGTTCTTTCAAATACTTTTGGTTTTCCTTATGACATGGTAGAAGTTTATTCTAATATGTCATGTCATAAGTTGTATAACATATTGTTTCAGAATTCTGACATGGTAGAATTCTGTTTGTTCTAATAGAATCCTTTACACTATATAACATGTTGTTTCAGCATCCCAAGCTATTCATGTGACAACACTGTTGATAAGGAGAATACATTGATCGATTAAAAAAGCAAATTAATAAAAACTGGAATCACAACAGAGTTTAAATATTTCCAACCATGCACTGGTAAGCTCATGCATGCTTTCCATGATTGAGTAATGGCTGCATTTGGTCATCCAAACTAGAGTTGAGTTTCAGTATAAAGAACAAATGTTTTTTTTAAGAGAAAACAGCATGAGTGTACCTTTTCATTGAATAGAACAGGAGAAAATACAACCCTAGGGATAAAGAAAAAAGTAAGGTCACCAAAGCTATACACTGCACAAGGTGCGGAATGAGCTCGTGCAAACACTTAGCACCTGCTAGGCCCCAAAAGCTAGCCTCTTCTTTGATTTTCGTCAGAAGAAAACTCGTTGCCGCCTCTTTGTGGTCGAAAATCCGCCGATTCTTCTCTTTTCAGATTTCCCAGACAACTAGCAGAATCAGGGATCAAAGTTTTTTTGGGACACTGGGCGTATTTGCTAGGTTTTCCCACCACTGTTGGACTGACTGGGCATCCTCCCATTCACCCGGTTCCATCTGCTAGTAGCCCACCCATCTAGCTACGAGGTGCCAGATCCATGCAGAGTCCTAGAAGCGTACTGTGTTTCATCACCAACAGTTATTTTTGTTGAGGTGACGAAGAGGTCCCTGTCTACTTCATCGCAAGGCGTCTCCAGTCCCACCCATGGCTTGGTCGGGTCTTTCCATTCATGCCACAAACATCGCTGCCGCCATGCCCTTGTGAACTTATCCAAGTTTAGGACTTCCAGGCCTCCCTGGCTGGTCGACAAACACTTCTTCTTCTAATTGATCTTGCATTTTCCTCCAGTGATGTCTCCCGTGCCAACCCAAAGGAAGCGGCGTCGTTGTTTGACTAGCTGCTCCAAGGATTCCTTTGTGACTTTCAGGGTGGTCAGGAGGTAGATTGGCTATGCCAAAAGCACAGATTTGACGAGCGTGGTTCTCCCAGCTGACCCCATGTTTTTCCCCTCCATCTTGCTACCCTCCCCGAGATTTTGTCGAAAACAGGCTGCAAGTCCATCTTACGCAACCTCCCAAGTACTAGAGGAAGCCCTAGGTATTTTAGAGGGAAATTTACCCTCATCATTGGGACGTCCTCAAGGACATTTGCCAAAGTCGACGCTATCACATCTGATGGTCGCCACCTGGGATTTCTGAAGGTTGGTGACGAGTCCAGTTGTTGTGCCAAAACGGTCCAAAATGTCCGCGAAAGCTGTAACATCGCATCGGGTGGGATTAATGAAGATGACGACATCTTCCGCATACATCAAGATCCGTAGTGGAGTCGTTCTACCTCGTAGTTTCAAAATTGTGTCCAGCTCTGTTGCCTTGGAAAGGATTCGTTGGAGGGAGTCGATTGCAAGGATGAATAGAAGTGGTGAAAGGGGGTCCCCTTGCCAAAGACCTCTTCCATGTTTGATCCGCTGTCCTAGATAGCCGTTGAGAAGGACTTGAGAGGTGGAGGTGGAGAATAGCACTCTCAGCCAGTCTATCCATCTTCCCGAGAAACCCCTGCACTGTAGCAAGGCCATCAGGTAATCCCAATGCACGGAGTCAAAAGGCCTTTGTAATGTCTAATTTGAAGAGTAGCATCACTCGTCGCATTCGATGGTATCTTCTGGCCATATTTCTCACGAATAGAAAGTTATCATGTATTCTTTTTCCTTTTATGAAGGAACTTTGGTTGACCGAGATAAGGGATTGCATGTAAGGCCTTAACCGTAGTGCGAGCATCTTGGAAAAGATCTTGGCAATAATGTGGATTAGGCTTATTGGCCTAAAGTCCGATATGCCCTCGGCCCCATCCTTTTTTGGGATCAGTACGATGTTCGCTGAGTTGAGCAGGTTCAGGTGTGCACATCTGAGGCTGTGGATGGAATTGAAGACCGAAAGGATATCCGATTTGATAATTTCTCAGCATACTTTAAAGAAGATCCTGGTGAAGCTGTCTAGGGTCCCGAGGCTTTATCAACTGGCATTTCCTTGATTGCCTATGGATTTCTTGCTCGGGAAAAGGTTCCCCCAAGGTGGCTAAGTCAATCGGTAAGATGTCCAGAGCTTTCCTTGCTCGGAAAAAGGTTCCCCCAAGGTGGCTAAGTCAATCGGTAAGATGTCCAGAGCTTTCCAGTTTAGTTCATTTGGTCTTGGTCGCAGTCGTCCCATTATGCATGCAAAATGGTCATGGATTGTCGCTTCCTTCTCCTGGTGCGTCACACCCAACCATTATCTTTACGCAGCCTTTGAATGATGTTTTTTTCTTCACATGTTTACTTTGAGATGAAAAAACTATGTGTTCACATCGCCCTCACGAATGTGGGTTACCCTAGAGGCTTGTCTTTTTCTTGCCCGCTCTATCGAGGCCCGCTCTATCGAGGCAAGTCCGAGGATCTTGCGTTTAAGGGCTGTTCTCAGCCTTGTCTCCTAGGCGGAGAGGTCTCTGTGCTCTTGGGCCACATCAAGCCTTTGGATGATGTTGAGTGCCATATTAAACTACAATTAGGCCTCCGTGCAGATACCTTTTGCCCTCCGTGCAGATACTTTTTGCCTAGTCTCTAAGACTGGCCATGGTGCGCTGGAGCTTGTGGTTTAAGCGATGCATTGGCTCGGTGTGCGGTGATGGTTGGCTCCAGACAGCCTTGACCCTGTCTTTAAACTCCCGGATCCTTGTCCAAAAGTTCTCGAACTTGAAGGCTCTCGACCTACGCGGGCCTTGTGGGTTGGAGAGGACGATCTAAAGAACAAATGTAATACTTTGTGAATGAAATCTCAAGCCCAAACCATCAAACATTCACATCAGCCACCTAGCAAGAGGTGGTTAAGAGTAAATATTTACAACTTTACATATATGTGTAATATAATGTAAAAAGGCACTGGTATAACATACATATTACAAGCCCACAACGATACACACCCAGAATATTGTCTATACTCTATTGCTCTGTATCAACAACATATGCAGGGGACATATCCAGGCACATGAGGAACTGAGCTGCTCGCATGATTAGGTCATATGTACCTAAAGAATGCTTCAAATGACCTAAAGAGTGCTTCAAATGAAGTAATGGAATTTGTACGACAATTTGTCAACGTTGAATGAGTAAGTGGTAAATATATATAAAAAACAGGTTGTCTTAGGTACTCGTGTATTACTGTTGCTGCATACTCAAGCTTCAAGAAGTACGATCTAAAGGCTTCTTCCACGACACAATCCAATTTAACTCCCCTGCCAGCTTTTACGTGGAAATGAGTTTTTGCAAAGCAAAAGAACAGCATCAGAGCCAGAGGGCTAACTTATCTCTTCAGGGACGTGCATGCCAAATCCATGTTTCAACTTCTCAACTCTGATGATTAAGATTTGGAATTGTTAGTTCCTGATTTTAAGGAATCTGATCAAAACGTAGTTGCTAATAAAATTTATGTTACTGGGAAGTCTCAGAGTTGACACTGGAGTGATCATTATGAGTAGAAGAAATTAGTAACACAAAACTCTCATAATTTCATCTGAAGGAACGATATGATGAGCTTGTACAGTATCATCTGATGATTTACTTCTACGTATACAATAGACCACAAACAATGAAAATACTGAAACAATCACAGCAAGATGAAAATAGCCAAAAGACAGGTTATGCATAGAGCGCCGCTCTATTCTTTGGAGAGCAAAAGATGAAATGACGGTAAATGTCTGCACTCTAGGATACCTCTAAAATTATGGATCATGAAGCTTGGATAGGACATAACGACCAATCTAGTTAAACAAACAAAACCGGAATCTAATTAAAGAAATAAAACCAGACTGGTTGGAAGAGTTGTAAACTACTCTGCTAGCAAGCTGAAAGTATTGATCATATCATGCTCTAGTGTTCTAAAGCTAAATTTCCTCTGGCCTGTGCTGTGAGATGCATTAGCTTGGCATAGATGTTCAGAGACTATAGAGGACTTTTCGTATTCTGTGGTTAGAGTTGAGATGAAAAAGGGAAAAATCATGTATTGTCGTTGGCTGCTTGTTGTTGGGGTTTTATAGTTACTTTGAAATGATATAGTATTCAACAACAAATTAATTTCCCATCAATTAATTCTTTGGCATGGATCATTACGTTGTTCTTTGAAATGACTGATGTAAGGAGGCCAAAAGGTGAAAACATTGTGCAATAAATAAATGGACACCACATGACCACAAAATACTGGAAATGCTGTTTCACATGGTGTTGTTCAAAATGAGCTGAAGAAGAAACTTACGTAGGAGCAAGCTTTCCAAGCTTTCGTAATTTTTTGCCAGTTGTTTCATCAATGACATTTCCATTGATCTCAACAGAATATGACTTTCCAGATATCCGTGGGAGGCCTCTTCCTGCGAGCAATTCAAAATCTTTCTGATGAAGTTCTCTACCATTGACAATAACTCCTGTGTTCCCACCGGCACAATTTTTCGGCATTACATAATTAAATTCCTTTATAAATGGCTGCAAAAGCAAAGTTCTGTCATGACGTGCAACCACAAAGTTCTAGAGAAAGAACTACAAGAAAAATATTCATCTTACAGGGATGATGCCACTACACTCATGTCCCATTACACCCCAAAATCCAGCTCGGTAGTCATACCTGAATCACAATTAGAGAATACGGAATGTCACCTTACGCAGAAATTCCCAATGCCTTGTGAACTTAAGTTGGTGAAAAATCCAACAAAATTGCTTTGAAAAAATACATCAGGTAGATGATACTCACAGAGTAATTTTTACTGTACTAACTTTGCATTTTCCTTGTCAAAGTATACTAATCAGATAAATTTAAAACTGTAGCTGGTAAAAGGCAGACCATTGATTGTGGAGCTTGCCTGCTAGATGTCGCAAGCGTGCAGATGTGGGAAAATAAATTATAGTTCACATTGTAGCATTACAATTAACAATAACAGAACGAAAATAATGTTTGCACATAATTACTGAATCTCGAGACGAAGTGAGAGAGACCGTGATAATAAATTAACAGATGTTAATACAGGAACTAGGCCATGCAAGAAAATTTTTGAGCTACTAGCATTTAATTGGAGCAATCAACAGCGAAAAAAGTACTCTGCAGAACAAGAATTTTCCAGGTATCTCATTACTGTACAAAATTTTCTAGTAATCAACTCAGGGAAGTGGTTGATTTGGCTGAGGAAAGTTATCAAGGAAATCAGGCACATAGGTTGGTCGCTATGCAATTGAGAATTGACAGTCATTTAATAACAGCTGTGCAGTATAATTAATCATAAAGATAGATTCTTCTGAAGAATAACACCAATCTCTTTTTCCTGTAGTTGTGCATCTCTTGATTTCATAGGCAAATGATGAAATGATGCTAAAGAAAACAATGACCAGTGCCAACACGGTATGTATCAAACACTAAGAATATTTAGTGTATAACAAATTCCAAATTACAAAGGTAGAAGGTGACTTACCAATATGAACCAGGGCCAACTGGACCAGACTTCTTCTCAGCCTTCCGTAGGGCCCGTTCGGAGATTGGATGACCATTGATTGAAACCTTAGCATTGTCCACTGATTGATTGAACAAAGAAAGGTCCTTCAAACCTTTCTTCAAAAAACCAGCAAAAAATTTTGAATCCCCGTTCTTAAGAGCTGCAGACTGAACTTCGTCTAGTTCAGCCTCAGAAGAAACATGAGAACTAGAATTTGTGCGCTCATTGACTGATGACTCAAGCTTGGATGGCATTATGGCATGTTCAGAATTTGGGGAGAGCAATTCACTATAACAATCATCTAAGTCATCTTGTTTGCATATCGTAGCTATGGTTTCAACTTGAATGACACTGTTATTATCTTCTTTGCTGCATTTGCTATATTGCTCAGTAATGAATTCTGCTTGAAAGCTGTTCTCATCTTGTTTGAGTTTTTCTTCATACTTTTTGCTCACGTCTCCATCTTCAAGGCTGCTGGTAATACCATTATCAGCCGTCAGCTTGTCTGTGTTACCCATGCTTCCATCATCACAAAAGCCACTTGTACTTTCTTTGTGTTTTTGCTCGTGTCTACCATTAACAGTTTCTTCTCCAAATCCTTCTTTATGATCTTTGCTGTTCTGCTCATATGTCAAGTCTGACCTTTCATCCCTAACATTAGCATCAACAGAATCCACCATGATATTTAGGCTACATTCCTTGCTTGTGCGATTTCCACCACTACAATCTTTTAGACGACTGGAAAATGGATCGACACATTTGTCCTCTATAACTGGGGCCTGTGGACTGCCTGTACTTAATGCTGAAGTTTCCACTTGACTGTATGCATCTCCTTGACATAGTATATCCTTTGGGCTATCTGCAAGTCTGGACCTTCTAACAGATACTGATAGTAACTGACTGCTCCTGTTTGATCCGCGCTCTTTGTCTATTCTATCATAACTAGAAGTAGAAGACACAGAAATATTGTCTGCAAGATCCTTGTTCTGTTGCCATCTCCCATGTGCTTGCAGCTTATGGAAACTAGAATTTCCTTCATCCTGATGTTGGTACCACCCAAAACTTTGGTTAACCTGACGACTGGAACTCCCCACTGTTTTTGATGCAGGGAAAGATGTTGGCGCAACCAAAGGGTGAACTTTCGCTTCCTTAAGCTTGAAACTAACGACCTCTGAGCATGAACCACACCGAACTTGAATCTGCTTACGAGCTGTACATTTCCCATGAGGTAGCTGCAGCAGCTGGTTACAAGAGCTGCATACAACGAAAGGAGCAGCGCCTCTCACTGGACGACAGAAATTCTCTGCCTTCTTCCTGAAAAACTCCGTCCTCCTCTTCGACACTGAAAAATGAGAGTACAATGACGAAGCGACAGACCTCCGGTCAAGCTCCGATGAGACTGATGGGGACCTGTCGAACAGGTGAGACCCCTGCTGGCCTGCAAAGTACCTCGCCATGGGAATGTGCTCCTCCTGCATCACAGCTCTCTGGCCATGAAGGCACTGTGCACACTGGCAGGTGCTTTGATGGTGATTCCCCTGAATATACCCAGAATTCTCCCACTGCCTCTCCGGCCATTGCCGGAACCTCCCACTCGACTGCCTCGCATACCTATCGCGATGCATAGAGCGATGCAGCTGGTCATTCGGACTCTGCGGCAAGCCAGACCCGTACCTTCCGGCGTAGCGTGAGCGGTAGTGCTCCGGCCCGCGGACTGGTGGCGGCGGCTCGGCGTGCGAGGGGCGCAGCGAGACCGTGCGGCGGCTCATGCGGTGGTGCTCCCGCGGCTGCTCCGTGATCTCGCAGGACCTGGTGATGTGGTCCCGCAACTCGTCGAGCTTCCGGAGCAGCTCCACGGGGTTCTCCTTGAGCGCGCCCCAGTCCAGCACGCCACTCCGGTCGCCGCATTGCCCGTAATCGACGGGCTCTGGAACCCTAGCCCTTCTCCTGTACTTCACCTCCTTCGGCTCGCTCCCCATGGCACCTCCCGGGGGACGGGATTTCACCCCTTCGCCGAATCGACAAACCTGCGGGGAACTTCCAATAAGTTGCTCCAAATTCGTAGGCACCGAACACGAAATGGGAGGATATCAGGGAAGATCAGATCAGCCTAATAGGTGAGAAGCGAAGCTTCTGAATGCTATGGAGAAGCGGATGGGCCGGCGGTGGCGGTTACCTCGGCCGACACACCGAGCTAACGGCGCCGGCGGAGAATCTACGGCACAGGGATGCGGAGAAGCCGCCGCCGGTGGCTCTCCGTTAGGGCTACACGGCGAGGAGGCGGTGGGCCGTGGGGTTCGCCATTGGCGAGAGCGGCGTGGTGGATGGAGTGGCGGCCGCGCGCTGCGGCGAGGAAGAAGACGCGGGGGGAGAGGGGGGGTGAAGTGGAAGAAAGCCTAAATCGGCGGGAATCGAGGGACTGGTTTGCAATTATTAACTTTCCAGGCGGTTTCGGCGCGATATGGCTTGGGTTTCAGTTGGGGATGACCTGGCTGAGACGCTGACGCAGTGGGCCCACGTGACAGCTGGTCTGATCTGGCTTTGACTAGAAAAGAGCCTCTTTCTTAACGCGCCATTGTGTCAAACACAGTAACAGCGTGATTAGTGGCTGTGCTCAAGAACATTAATACTCCAACTAAAACGAACCCAAAATAATAATAATAATCGGCCTATCTATCTATCTAGGTGAGTGAGGCTGTTTGTGTATAGTTTGTTTGTGATTTTAAAATCTTTTCTTTCCATTAGCATTCGAAGGTTCATCTCATAATTTGGAAGGCATAACAACCACATGCTTTTCGCAAACTGTGCAGGAGTTAGCTTGCTAAATATCTTCTTCCCAAGGGAAGTTGACACAGATAAAATAATTTGGTTTTAATTTGAATGTGTCGTACGGGCAATTTGCGATATAAATTTGTGCATCAGGGGGCTGCCCCTTGTAAGAGCCGCAATAAACAGTGGTTAGTGCACGTTAACAAATGAGCTCTCGTGGACCTCATTTTTTTAGTGATGTATCTAACTCATTGCTTCAACAATACTGCTTGTTCTTCTAGCTATAGTAATACTATGTGAGAGCATACAGTATGTTATAATCCAAGAAATCAGTTTGTCAGCGACAAACCAGACGAATATATGGACCTAAACATGTGGCATGTTCCTGTTTCTTTATTAGAATTTTGTCAGGTTAGCATTTGATCAATATCTGACACAAGAGCCTGAACATTCAGTACAGGACGTTTTAGCCTTCAAAGTTCAAACACTGGCATTGACAAGAGCCTGAAAAACATGCAGTGCTACGAAAATGAGAAAGTTCAGATAGATCCAAAGCTGTACTACTTGAGTATTTTTCTTCAGGCATTGATCTGTATATGTATTGGGTTTTGGAGTACATACATACTAGTTGAATCTGAACTTACATTTTTCAGATGTTGAAAGCTGAACCAAAATTGTAATCGACTATATCTTCAGACATAAATCTGTAATTCTGTATGGCTGTTGGGTTCTGGAGTACACAGGATAGTTAAGCCTGAACTTACATTAATTCAGATAATGAAACCTGAACTTGCATGATTGTAAATGTTTCCAAACTCTAAATGCTTGCATGCTAATTCAGTGCAATCTAGCTGTAGCTGCCTAACGCAAGTTACAATTAGGCAGGCTATGTGGACAATAAAGGTTGAGATTAATTAGCAAAGTAATGAAGGGGTGGGGACTGAAGAAAGGCTGAAAAGTGGCGAGTCATGTCATGGGTGAGGAGAAAACAGCGAAGCAGTGCACCTAACTCTCAAGGTCGGAAGTGGCCAAAGAAGATCGATCACCAAACTAGTTAGGGAGCGCCAACCAACCACCGTCAACCAAAAGATGCAGATGCCAGTGCTGCACATTTGGCCACATGAAAGTTGCATTCAATTTGCTTAATTAAACTAGCAATTTGCCTGTCGAATAGCCATGCTACACCGACTGTCCTCTTCTAGTTTTCAGATGAGTGTGTCCTCTAATAACAGAAGATTGCAGCTATTTATTTTCGTGCTGAAAAAAACGGTACGGATAGTCCGGTTTGTGCGCTGTCTGTATCCAAGAAACGGACGAAATTAGTTGAAAAAAAGTGGTATTTGAACGAAGAACAAGGATGTGTTTGCTTCTTTCCATAACATTAGTATTTTCTTTCAGACATATATGTATTGCAAGATATTCATACTGGACGAAATCAAGTGTACATGCGATTCAGATTTGCAGCATCTGTCAAACGATTGGTCTCCAATCGTGTTCGTTTCAGTGTCTCTTTTTCTAACTATATCCATATGTTCATGCGCGACAAAAAAAATCAGACATGCATATATCTATTTCACTAAGATATAAATTCATGTGAGGTTCCTTTAAATTTATACCGAATTTGATTTTGTCCTTACAGTCCAAAACCAAATAAAACAGGTCCCTAACTGTTAAAATCATGCAATATAGGTCCCTCGTCGGTTTGGATAGCCGAGAAAATCAACACATCGGCCTGGGAGATCTGCTTAACTCCAGTGCAGGTCCTAGAATCGATGAAACATAAACGTGCCAGTCAGTTTGATCCTGTCACTAACAAGATATGCAAAACAGCAGAGCATAAATCATATCGGCCGATAGACCGATAATCAAAATAGCCGATCTGTTGACAGTGATTGTATGATTCCAGTAGATGCCGATGTCAGATAACTCGTCACTGAAACCTCGACGAAACCCTTAGTGGCGACCAACGGGCGGAGGCTAGAGATTACGGTTCTAATCATGACTTAGTAGGTCAAACTGAATTGATGCAGCACTAAGTATGAAAAAAATGCAATATCTAGACAATCAAACCTTTGACTAATTTTCAGGGTGGTAGATGACTAAGCTAATATAATATAATATAACGATTTAACCGATATCGACAGAAATCCTAAAACGAGAGACAGCCGATAGAGCTAAATCGAGATACTAGGACTAGATTAATAGAGACATATAATAAGACCGGCTAACTCTCTGGTGAAACATTAGCATGAATCTATCGACTTAACAAGACTTAGATTATCGATAACAATCTAGTAGGTCGGACCTAACCGATGCAGCACGAGATTGTATATGATAATCTAATACTCGAGGAGCCGATAGATCTGTTTAATGTGATGGATATAACAAATCTACCTAAAGCAACATTATGTTTACAAAAACATCGACTTGATTAGAATATCGAACCTAATCGAGAAAGTCCTAACTAAGCCGATATATCTATGAACGGTAATGAAACTAAAGATAAATACGATATACCTTGGCCGGAGGGACCTTGGACTTACCCCTTTGTCGGAGATCGAAGTCGTGTTGACGAGAAATTTCTCTCACGCGCTGGCCTGGGAGATCTGATTAGCTCCAGTGCAGGTCCTTCTCGACTGCCTGTGTAGTACAGGACGTGCCAATTGGTTTGATCTGTTAACCAACAAGAAAAACAAGATAGATGCGTTAAGTGTTAGGTTAGATCTCCACTGGATCGGCTGAGGGAATTCATGAGCATATATATGCTATCCTAAAATATATTTAAGCCAAGTGATTGGAATGGATCGGCTATACCGAGACAACATCAGCCGCTTAACCCAAATACAGTAAAGGATAATAAATATATGTATTGATAACCTAGCCGATACTGGAAAGCTAACTATGGATCGGCTAGTACTCCGATGATTCTTATGAAAAGATATCATTCTTGAACCAGATATATAGCCTAAGAAATCGACCGTCAGTTGCTGCTAGCAGGCCGATTTCGGCTCATAATGTCCGACAAGAACGAGATCTTAGTATAAGAGGTAGTCCTAACATAAATCTAGTAAGAAATGTACTAAAAATATATCAGGGCAGGTAAGGCCGGCTGAAACCCTGGCACTGTCTCTAAACATATAAATCTAACTGAACATATCATCAGAAGTTCTAAAAACGACTTAATAGTTCAATGTTGATGCAGCATTAAGTATAAAAAGAACAACCTGATCTGTTGTAGCTGATTTATACCTCTCGAGACGGTGGATACCGCATACAAACTAGTTCAACCTTTAGATCTAGGCCTATCGGCTGCAGGTTCTTGATGTACTGACCGATGACAGGATAAATATAAACATTTCTCCAGTTTATATGCGACATATGATAAATAGTGCAGTATAAACCCCTGAATCTAATGTGTCATTACGATGAAAACACTAGAATCAGCAGAACATACCACTAATGACAAGCATTTACCTGGATTTGGGGATCGAAACGATGCAGCCCAGAGCCAAATCAATTGCTCGTCTGAAGAAAAGGTTTTGCGATGCGCCGAAGGTTGTTTGATTGTTTGTTATGTTGAATGAATATTTACAGGGGGTCTCGTGTCCTATTTATACCCAATAATAACATTATCTGTACAGACTCTGGACTCTATCTAAACTACTATTTAAAATACGTCGATATCCCGGGAAGGACCCACACCGCTTTACAATAAACAGTTTAAACAAATTCCTAATTTACAGATACAATTGTCGTTACAGGACTCTATCCATAGATGGCAATATTTTTTAACGCGCAAACTGATAACCGAATCTTTCGCTTTATCTTCAAGCACTTTTATTGGAAACGGTTTTATCTTCCCCTCTGACTTAGCATCGGCTATCGGCTATCCTCATCTGATCCAACCTCAGCCGATTGACCCCGTAGCCGATCGTCACTCAGCCGATTTGAACATAGCCGATGCAGCCTCTGCTTTCCGCCAGTCGATCCGATTCTGTTTTATCCTCGCTAGAACTTAGGGGTTTGGTTACCAAATTTAGGCGTTAACAAGCCGATGTAGCCCCGCGTCGGGTGCCAAGTCTCGCCGGATGATGAACAAAGTGGAAAAGGTAAAAGGTGACGATGCGTCGAGTTGTATTGATCGAGAGATATCATTTACATGAACCCTGGGCTTACATATTTATACCCATGGGCTAACAAAGAAACAGAGATCTTAACATATTACAAATCCAAACTTTCCTAAAGATAAAAGGAAACTAACAAACTCTTCCTAATTAATAGATATAATTATCTTTTTAGGACTCTATCCTATATGGCAATCCTCATGAAGCACATCATCTTGATCCGACGGTGTCTCCAATGTTGTCATGCCGGAATCGGCTACATCGGCTTACCTTATCCAATTCGGTATCAGCCGATGGACACCTTAGCCGATTCGGGTTTCGGGGCTTACTAAATTCTGCTGTTAACAGAATAATAAAAATTATGGACCCACATGTCAGTTACACCAGAAAATTAATTTAAAATTGGTGGGGCCTAGGCCCCATATGTCATTCTCACCCCTCATCTTCTCCTCAGCGTCGATGCATCAAAGCTCTACAACGAAAGGTTTGGCAATCTCAAGTGCGTCTACCATCCGTCTCTCTCTCTCTGCATCTTGATGATCTCAGTCTACATATAATATGCATGCTTAAATGTTCCTTAAGCTGCTTCTTCACTGCAGGCAGCTTTCTGTTCTATCCATGTCCAGGAGCAATGGAACCTTCTCTCGCTCGCTATTTGCAAACCTTTTTCTTTTTTTTAGAAAAACTTTTGAACAAACACATGATGTATTTTCTTCAGCATAGCTTGCTGTCTGCAAGCTCCGGCCTACGAGCAAGCGGCTCGTGCTTGTGAGAATTGGCTTTGGACTTAGCAGCAGCTAGCCTGCTACTGCAGAAATGATATTGGTCATCGGGCGATGGGTTTCTGCTGCTCCTAATGAAAATGAAGTGCTCGTCAGCCAAAACTTTTCAGCCCCCCTGTAGAGCGCAGTGGCAAGGTCGGCCATGTCTCTCCTACCACGCGTGAGCTAGCTCCGGTTTCGCCATGGACACCTGGTACTTGATCCTCAGTGCAATCCTTGCCACCGCCATCATCCTGTTCATTCTGTTCTGTGGCAAGGGTGGTGGCGGCAAGCGTGGCCGGCGCCTCCCGCCCGGCCCGTGCGGCGCGTTGCTCTGCGCCGTCGTCACCGCTGTCCAAGGTGCGTGGCGGGCCCATGGCGCCTCCTCCACCGCAACCTCGTCTCGAGACGCTCCACCCGTCGCGGCACGCCTGTTCGTGCCGGCGCGCTCTGGTGCACCGCATCATCGTCGACAAGCTGCGGGCGTCCAGGCCGGCTCCCCCGACGTCGTGGACACACTCCAATACACCATGTTCCAAATCAAAATTTTTTGGTGTAAATGGCATGTGGGCCCTTATTTTTATTATTTTTCAAATCAAATTTTCATGTAAGCGTCACGTCATATGAAAACCGAGTTAAAGCAGTCACGTAGGTGACACATCAGCCAAAACTGTCTTGCCAACCACCGAGGAACCTATATTGCATCGGTTTTGACAGTTTAGGGACCCGTTATATCTGATTTTGGACCGCAACAACGAAAATCGGATTCGGTGTAAATTTAAGGGACCTCGGATGAAAACATTCCTTTCACTGTTTACCTAACAGCAAAAAAATAGTTAGGCAAACATCACACGGGTAGCCCACTGTTATCCTTGTTCGCTCAGGCCCACATTACAGCCCATCATCCGATGATGGGCTGGAAAGTCGAACTGAATTCACGGCCCACCCAGAGGTTGGACGCTGTTTCGGCCTTATTCTGCATGACTACGTATGGGCCAGAAGACGTGTGTTGGGCCGAAAGTGTGGAGATGGGCCAGGCCGTTCCGAGATCACCGCCTTCAAGTTTCTCACTCACAGCCAGAAGGGAACAAGAGAAGCCGCCGCCGCCGCCGCGGCGCCGCCTCCTCCTCACGCGCTCTCACGCAGGGCGCGGCGCCGGTGATCCTCGGCGCGCGCGTGGCGGCGGCATCGCCGTTGCTTGCACCGTCGTAGGGCACGCTTCTTTGGAGGTAAGAGCTTCTGTCCTGTGCCTCCCTTTCCCCTTCCTATTTCTTTCGGTTTTCTTCAATTCTTCCCCGTGCAACCATGCAGAAATTCTTTTACCCTAAACATTCCCGTCTGTCATAGAACTGCTCCTTTTTCTTTTTTTGTTTTCGCTCAATTTTCTTGGCCTCGAGTCGATCAGCCACAGCCACAGCCACAGGCCGGGCACGATTAATTATTGTTTAGGTCCTGAATCGCATTGATTTTTTACTAGTTGCTCAACCTTGATCAAAGCTATTAGGAGTTTCAAGAACGCATTTTTAGGACTCAACCTGGGCCCAACACGAAACCTACAACCGACCGTGCATTTCGCCGATGACACACCGGCATAAACATCAGCATCTATATCTCTTTAACGTGGCGGAGAATTATCACGGGCGAGCGGCACATCAACCGATCAAATTATCAATCGATGGATACATCTTGACCCATGCCATGGCGAGCTTCACATGTCCAACAAGCAAAAGCAGAGAAGAAAAGGTATCCGACGATGCGACCACGGAGCAGAATATGCAACAACACGGAAGGAGAAGAAAGAAAAGAAGAAGAAAAAAAAAGCAGAGGAGGGAGCGCCGCGCATGTGAAAAAATAACTCACCGGCCGGGAGATCGAATGGATCGTTGCCTTGGCGGTCGAATTCATCGTCCTCGCCGCCGCCGGCAGCTGGCTCCGCTCCCATGCATGCATCCCCCATCCCTTTTTAATTAAAGCCATCTATCTAGCTCCTCCAGAGTAATCCTCTTTCTCCCATCTTATTAGTTTTTAGCTAGCTTTGCTTCTCCATCTTCTTCACAGTTCACTTCACAACTTCAGATTGACTGAGATATTAGCAGCCATGCACACGAACACGCACACGTACGGTGTGTGAGCCTCCCTGCATGTGCCCGTCGTGAGTTCATCAAAGCTTGATCGAGCTGTGCGATCGATCAGCTGTTTTCTCTGATCCCTGATGGACAAAGAGGTATTAATATTATTTGCTTGCTTGTTGACACGCGTCTTGAGTTTAAAACAAATCTATTTCTTGACATGCATGATTGCATGTTGAGTTTGTTTGCTGTGTAGTACTCTGTGTTTACGATTTAGTAATCTTGGGTTCGATGATCATGTCTTCATGTGCAGCAGAGAAGCCGCCTGGACAGCTTTGCGCCGCTGGACGAGGCGCCACCGGAGGAGACCGTCGCCGGCGGCGAGATGGTGGACTACATGCTGGGCCAGCCGCCGCCAACGACGCCCGGGTCGCAGAGCCAGGTGTCCTTCGACAAGCTCACCTTCTCCGACGTGCTGCAGTTCGCCGACTTCGGCCCCAAGCTCGCGCTCAACCAGCCGGCTGCGTCGGAGAACGGCGGCGGGGGTGGCGACGACGACGACGACGACAGCTACTTCCTCAGGTTCCAGTCGCTGCCGTCCCTCCCTGCCGTGCCCCCTCCTCGAGGCGGCGCGCATCAGGGTGACGAGCAGGAGGGCAGCAAGCAGACGGTCGACGCCGGCGGCGTGTCTGAGAGCACGACGCTGGTGCAGCAGGCTGACGGCGGCGGCGGCGGCGACCGTGCGGAGAAGGCCGCAGACCAGGGGAAGAGCGGGCGCCGGAAGCGTCCACGAACTGTCAAGACAAGCGAGGAGGTGGAGAGCCAGCGGATGACGCACATCGCCGTCGAGCGCAACCGCCGCCGCCAGATGAACGAGTACCTCAGGGTTCTCCGGTCACTCATGCCAGGCTCCTACGTCCAAAGGGTAACCTAAACTACATCTCTCGCCGTACATCTCTCGCCGTGACGACGTCGCCATAGCATTTGTGCAACACGTACATATAGTGATCTCATCTTGCTACCATCCATGGATGGTGCAGGGAGACCAAGCGTCGATCATAGGTGGCGCAATAGAGTTCATACGAGAGCTGGAGCAGCTGATCCAGTGCCTGGAGTCGCAGAAGCGGCGTCGCCTCTACGGCGGCGACGCGCCAGCGCCACCACGGCCTGTCGCAGAAGGAGCAGTTCTGCCGGCGCCCATGCAGCCGACGGCGACGCCGTTCTTTCCCGCGAGCATCCCGTTCCCCGCGTCTTCTGGCGGCGACGGCGCTGTCGCTGCGGCCAAGATACTGGACCTCGACGCCGGCGGCGGTGGCGGCGACGTGGCCGGCGGGCTCCAGGAGGAGATGGCGGAGAACAAGTCGTGCATCGCGGACATCGAGGTGAGGGTGCTGGGTGTGGACGCCATGATCAAGATCCTGTCACGGCGGCGGCCGGGACAGCTGATCAAGACGGTGGCTGCACTGGAGGAGATGCAGATGTCCATCCTGCACACCAACATCACCACCATCGATCAGACCGTCCTCTACTCCTTCAACGTCAAGGTCTAAATAAATTACACTCTATAATATGATCAACTCATGCTAGATTGCTAGCTTCTTCTGAAAATCATAGAGACCTTAGATCGAGTACTGACCAGACGAATTGCTATATATATGTGTGCTACGTGTGACAGATCGCCGGCGAGGCAAGATTCTCGGCGGAGGACATCGCCGGTGCCGTCCACCAGATCCTTAGCTTCATCGACGTCAACTACACGTTATGAAATTTCTCTCTTCTTATCAAGATTGTGAAAAGGGGTTTATGGATGGGCTAATGACTATATTTATGCCCAACGAGTGGATGTGCTAGCTTATGTATGTAGACTGATAATTAACTATGCAATCAACTTAATTATTTACTATCTGCACCGCATTATATGCTGGTGTTCAGTGATAGTATGTAGATCGAGATATATCCTTAATTTGAAGGAGTTACCTAATTGTTGAACAAGATTATGTCTTGATATATGCTGCTTCTGTACGTGTTTGTATGAGGCTACAGAAAAAAAATTCCATTGCTCTCTTTAGTAGTAGTACAATGTTATATATCTGATTAATAGTGTCATATATCTGGTTAATGACAAGACATTAGCTAAGTGCAATCTTATGGAGCATCAGCAATCAATTGGAAGGTAGATTTTCATCCAGATCCTCTCGTTTTGTGCATACTATACTCAAGAGTTTTCAAAAATTTAAAAAAATTGAGATATGTACGAGTCCAAATTAGAAACAAAATTAAAAATTTTAATTATAAACACTACTACAAACAGACTCATTGGTGTCGCCCCAAAAGGTGTCGGTCAAACCAAATCCGGCACCTATAATGTATATAGGTGGCGGCAAAAGAATAGGTGACGGTTCGTGTTAAGAACCACCATTTATAGTCTCAAATAGGTGTCGGGTGAATAGTAAAACCGCCACCTTAGTATAGGTGACGGTTTTACTGTTCACACGGCACCTATTTGATACTACAGGTGGCGGTTTTACTATTCACCCGTCACCTATTCTTCGCGAATAGGTGGCGGTTATTATTACGAACCGCCACCTATAGTATAGGTGACGGTTTTACTATTCACCCGGCACCTATTTGAGACTATAGGTAGCAGTTTTACTGTTCACCCGACACCTATTCTCAGAAAAACACTATTCCCTCGATTAGTACCATACCGCTCGCCGAACCAGAGCAACACCAACTTAAATAGGTCCATGCCTCGCTCGCTCATCGTGTAGAACCGCTCGCCGAACCGCTCGCTCGTGCCTGTAGCTCTATCGCGGGCCCGCGCCCACGTGGAAAAATATAGTGGATCCGGTAAATATGGTGGGTCCGACTAAAGGAGTGGGCCCATAAGAAAAGATTGAGAGCACCTCATTGAATAGTGTTTGGTCGTATAGGTGTCGATTCTACACGAACCGGCACTTATTTGTCCGAATAGGTGCCGGTCGAAGAACCGACACCAATGACCAAAGTCATTGGTGTCGACCAATAGGTCAACCGGCACCTAAGAGGGTTTCCCAACCGGCACCTATGAGGCATTCTGTACTAGTGAAATGAGTGTAATATTCACATTCAAATTTGTTATTTTTTCTATTTGTATAGATCAAATTTAAATTAACATATTTGTACAATGATATATTTTATATTTATCTATTATACTTATTTTCAAATTTTAGGATGGACGAAAACACTTTTCCGTGTTATTTGGGCCAGATTAATCAGTCCAAAGCGGAAGTTACATACAATTTCCAATATAATCCAGCCCGTTCATTCCTTGGAGTCGGAGCAGGTAGCTGCAAAACCTGATCGTTCACGTGTGTGTTACTTTGCGTCTATGCTACGGCTGAATGTATTTTATCGAATGCATCAAGGTCAATCAACCTAACCAATCAGGTGCGCCCCTCTGCATACGAACCCATCGGCTGATTCGTCGCGACCGACAAGAAAGCACCGGATCTCATTAGAACTCTGAAGTTAAGCGTGCTTGGAAATTCTCGTATTATGTTGTATCTGACGAAGTTGCAACTGGCGGAGTTGCAACTGGTGGTTAGAAACCAGACCTCCTGGGAAGTCCTCGTATTATGCTGCATCTGACGGAGTTGCAACTAGTGTTTAGATTAGTTTGCAACCAGCATACCCAGTGTGTTGTAACCAGACCTCCTGGAAAGTCCTTGTATTATGCTGCATCTGACAGAATTGCAACTGATGTTTAGATTAGGTTGCAACCAGCATACCCAGTGTGTTGCAACTGAGTTGCAACGCAACTGAATTACGACTAGTGTTTACATTAGGTTGTAACAATATACTAAGTGTATTACAACTGGTCAACCACCAGAGTTGCACGTGGTCGGTGCATCCAATATACTAAATGTGTTGCAACTGGTCAACCACAAGAGTTGCACGCCAGTTGCAACTAGCTATGGCTAAAGTTTAGATGAAAGTTGAAACTTGAAGATTGTTAAAAATAACATTTACAATTTATGTGTAAATGAAGTTGCAACTGGACGATTGGTGAAAATAAATTGCAATTTGTGTGTAAATAAATTTACAACTGAATTTTTATGAGGTCACCCATCCTAGAACTACTTTTCCCCAAGCACGCTTAACTTTAGAGTTTTAATGAAATCCACTATCTTAGTAAAATTCAGTGCTTTTTGTCTGGTTCAAGCATGCCCATAAAGATATTTTTTCGGTGCTTGACAGATCTAGCCATATACACACACGCACACTACTGGAGAGATGATCTTTGGTCCATTTGCCAAAATTCATAATAGTCCCGATTCCAATAGAAAACAAGACTAAAAATATTTTTTTGTCCCGATTAAAAAAGACAACGGTTCTCTAGGATCTTTAGTCTCTAGGATCATCTTTAGTCCCGGTTAAATTCTTGTCAGAATCTGTTAGGCCGACGATCATCTTTAGTCTTGGTTTGTAACATCAACCAAGACTAAAGATCATAATATTTGTCCTGATTGGTGTTACAAACCGAGACTAAAGATATAAATAATCTTTAGTCTCTGTTGGTAATACCAACCGAGACTAAAGTGAAGGAATGCGCTTTTTTAACTGCATAATTTTGTTGTAAATGAATAAAACTAATTTGTTGCATGATTTTATTGCATGATTAAAATGGCCTGAAATTAATTTGAGAGGATCTGTAACTGAAAAATGGGTGGTGTTGTGTGGGGTGGGTGATTGAAGATAGAAGGAAGCTTTGATCCTTACATTTTAACTACAAATTACCATATTGTTATTAACTAGTGATTCTCAATATATTGTTTTGGTGATAATATACAAATCAGAGTGATCTACAATATTGATAAGAACATCATTTCTTCGGATACCTTCCGTTGTATTGTCATTGTAACCTTCCATACCATAGCCTTTGCATATTTTAGTTTCAGAGTTCATCGTGTCGAATTTGTGTCCTGGTCGAGTTATTGTTACTGGTTAGATCGTGTTAGAGTCCAGCTCATGTGTTTCCCCTTTGTTTCCATCAAACCCTAGCCTCCGCATCTAGTTTGTGCGTGTGTAACAATTTTTTACGCGCATAGTTCCCGTTTCGTCCTCTAACTCGGAGTCGGTTTTTAAAACGACCATAACTTTTGCATACGGACTCCGATCGAGACGCTCCATATATGAATACGTTCGCCGCCGCTTTGCTACGTTCGGCGATTTTATTTTCCCTAAAAATGGCTCAGAAGATTGCCTTTTCAAGCCCGAAAGATATTTTCCGATTCGAGCACGTCTTCGAATTTTCCACCGGCCACGTCTTTCACTTGTTTAGGCTTAAATTTTCTGTGGTTACCTCTAGTGTGCGTCTAAGTCGAGAAAAAAATATTTAAAAATAAAAAGAAAAAAATTAAATTTTTTCTATCTTGGTCAACAGCAGATGAAAAAAATAAGAGAAGGACAAAAGAGGAACAAAATCTAGAGGAGCACATAGAGAGGTGCAATATCTAGGATTACCTCTGTTTGATTAAATTTTAATGCATTACTTATTGTTTTAAACCTATATTTATTTAATAAATTATTTAATTTTTGGTTGTTAACCCTAGCTAGGACATAAAAAAATTAAAAATAGCGGAAATTATATTTAGTTCCTTGGTGGCTACAACCGAGACTAAATATGAATTAAAAATAAAAAAAATTATCTTTAGTCTCGGTTGGTGTCACCAACCGGACTAAAGATAAATTGAAAATAGTGAAAAATATCTTTAGCATCGGTTGGTGCCACCAACCAGGACTAAAAATTGGATCTTTAGTCCGAGTTGATAGCATAAACCAGACTATATATTAGTCCAGTTTATGCTATCAACCGTACTAAAGATCCAAGGTTATATATATATCCCGGCACGCATCGTCTTTTCACTGATCCAACACTTAGCTCTCTCAGCTCTCTCTTCCTTTCTCAGCTCTCTCTCTCGCTCCAGCGATGACGGTGGGAGGGGAGAAGATGGCGGCGGCGCCATTCCCTCCGCAAGAAGATGGTGGCGGCCCCGCGGCTCGGAGGTGGCTGCGGCGCAGCGGCTCGAAGATGGCGGCGACTCGACGGCTCGAAGGTGGCTGCGACGAGGTGGTTCGAAGATGGCGGCGGCCCGACGGCTCGAAGGTGGCGGCAGCCCAGCGGCTCGGAGGTGGCGGCAGTGCCTCCTCTCTTTCCTCCTCCTCCTCTTCCTCTTCCTCCTCCTCCTCTTCCTCGAAGGTGACAGCGGTCCGGCGGCTTGGTGGGCGACAACGGGGGCGGCAGCCGCAGCGTCCCCTCCGTTGTGAATTTTTTTGGAGAATTTTGTATTGTTCTATACTCGAATTTGATATTTGATATGTGATATGTGAATTTGTTATGTGGAGGAGATTTGAGGATGTTAATTTGATATGTGAATTTGATTTTTACAGCACAAATACAATGAAACCAAAAAACATTAGGAGATGTCGGAGCATAATATATAATTAACAAGCAGCAAATTAGCAGCTAGCAGAAGAAAATTAAAAAAATAAAAAAACCTTTAGTCCCAATTGATAACACCAACCGGGATTAAAGATGGTGAATCCAACCACATGACGCCGTCATCTAAAGTCTCGATTGGTGTTATCAACCGGGACTAAAAATCCCTTTTAGTCCCGGTTATTTCACGGGGACTAAACATGTCGATTTTTAGTACCATTTTCATAGGCCCTGTTTGGATAATTAGCCCTTGGAATAATTTGAGAGCTAATTTTTAGCTCTCAAATTAGCTCTATAAAAATTAGCCTTTTGAGTAGTTTGGATCCAGGGCTAATTTGTCTTTAATTTGAGGGTATTATTATCCTATTACATTAAATAAA
The DNA here is from genome assembly GCA_019925245.2 of Oryza australiensis. Classification (NCBI taxonomy): domain Eukaryota; kingdom Viridiplantae; phylum Streptophyta; class Magnoliopsida; order Poales; family Poaceae; genus Oryza; species Oryza australiensis. The sequence continues at coordinate 7,378,528 of JAIFGZ020000279.1, read as the reverse complement.
TAAAATGTACATGACTTTTGACATAAATATATAAAGTTAAACATATGAATAAATGTGTCATTGCAACAAATCCATAGACATCATAGAGATACCAGAAGCAAATTAGCCCAAATAAGTCACCTTTGAAGGGGCTAATTTTTAGGGTGGACTAATTCACTTTAGCCCCAAATTAGCTCTCATGTTTGTATCCTTGAGGGCTAATTGGGGCTAAAAGATGAGGGGTTAAAAATTAGCCCAGAAATCCAAATAGCGTCATAGTCCCGATTCGATAATTGAGACAACAGTGAGTTATGAACCGAGACTATAGTGACACAAACGCACACACGTACATACACATACATATACATAGACATACGCACGGGTGATGAATCGATTGATCGAGATCGAGTTGCGAAATAGGGCAACAATACGATAGATCGAAGAAACTAGCCGATTAATTAAGCATGGCTGCGATTCGATTAGCGGCGAGGAACCTCGGCGCCGGCGCGCTTCGACGACCGCAGGTGGGGCGCTCGTCTCACCGGCGGCTGCTGTCGTCAAGGAAGAGCAACGGCGGCTGATCCATGGATATCCGACGACTGTGATGGCTAGCTCTTCTTGCTCTCTCTCTCTCTCCTACGCCGGCCGTTCAGCTCCTCATCCACCGCCGGCGAACCATCAACCATTGGCAGCCATTACAAAAAGGTATCAATATATTGCATAAAAACAATAAGTCAGGCTTAAAATATCTCCGATAATAAAATAAGTCAAACAAAATAAATGATACTTCTAATATTTTTTAAAAGATAAATGATTAAACTTAAAAAAACACATATTTAGAAACGGAGGTAGTTTTAATTACGTTCTATCTTCAATTTGGGAAGAAATTAAGTCACAGCATCTTATACATTCTTATACCAATTCTTGACAAACTTGTATGCGCTTTCCTGTTGCCAGCATCAAGGTGATCAAAATCCTCGCACAAGTGTATAACGTCTCGACAACGATTTTAGAAGATGTTTTGGCAGAGCTTCAGATCCTGAATTCTAATGGAGTTGAGCTGAATCTCTACCAAACATTTCAGCTCTAAATAAATTTAAATGGAATACTTCAGTAAAATAAATAAAGTAAAGCTATCTTTTACCAGCTACAGACTCTAAGCTGAAACTTAAAATTGAAGTTGAAGTTGAAATCCAAAAATTGAAGTTGAAGTTGAAATCCAAAGAGTATCCCATATGAAATTGAGGAGATGAAAGAAGAGCTTTTACTCATGGTGGCTCAGCTAGAGCTTGACAACCCATAGTCTCGTTCAGATTATGCCTGGGATAACAGGAAGCTGCTCAACTTGCTTGCTGACCAGCTTCCTCACATAGAGATTCTTCACCCCCCAATGGCAATTAAGTAAGCTGCTGCTATTAATTGCATATACAGTCTCAACTATATAAGTATCAATATGCATATATAATGTGATAGTTTTAATTAATTAATTATCTGATATGATGAACTGTAGGCCCGCGTATGAAAGAAGAAAAATGTTCGATGATCGTTTGACAACTGCAACGCGTGCATCAGTTGTCATTTGTGGTGTGGCAGGGATTTTGAAATCTTTAATCTGGGTCTCACATCAAGTTGTCAACCTGATGCAGTAAGCAAGATGTTGGTGAGACCCTGCGTCAGAATGAGTCAGAAGCATCTCAAGGTGCAGACATCTCTTTTTCCTGTGTTAGTTATGATCAAGCCAGAAACAATAAGACTGCAATTATATGATCTTTTACACACTCGTTAGCTAAATGATTAGAGATTGATATCACTGAATTCTTCCGTATCTAACATACAGAAGAACTGAACTATATGATGTTTAGATGAGAGTCTGAATAACACTATGCCCAAAAGGCTAAAAGAACTCTTGGATTTACTTTGCAGCATTTGTTACGGGTAACACCACATTTTCTTTCCTGATAACATCACCATAACTTTCACTAGAGGTGGCCATTTACATAGATTCTAGCTAGTCACAAACAGGATAAGATAATAGATTATTCAAGAGACTAAACCAAACGTTTTCTTCCGGTGGAGACTAGAACAAAGCTGAAAAAGAAAAGGTAAAGGTAATTACATGCAGCTGCTAGCATCTAAGATGTTTTTCTTTTGTATCAGAGTCCATATGCAGTACTGAAATAACTTTGGGTGACATTTCTACTTAGTATCTGCAACACATTACTGTTTGATGGGTTCACGAACCTAGGCGTCTTGAACTGGCTCACTGCACCACCAAGGCTCAGGAAGTGATCTAGGATCTCCTTGAAGGTTCCCTTTCTAAGGATTCGGAGCTCAAGGGGACCGATCGTCTTGATCTTTCTCGAACCCGTGTAGCCTGCATCAATGAAGGCTAGATCCAAGGCATTTGCGCAGCTGCTCAAGACCTCGTCACTCGCATCGGCGCTCAGCTCCCAGAAGATCACATAGCGCCCTGGATCGCTTGACCTTTCCACTAAGCTCGTGAAATCCACGACTTCAAGCTTCTCCCCTTCCAGGAGCTTTGATGCCTCCTCAACAGCCAACTGGAGGTCTTTCTCGGTGTTCTTGTCGATGTTGATGCTCAGCACTAGGCTTCTGCGACAGATAAATTGGAGCTCAGGTGTGGAGTTGTGGAAGCGGGCTATCTTCACAACATCTCCTAGCCTGTACCGATATAGACCTATAACAAAACAGCAAAACATAAGTGTTGCTTAAACATCTCCCTAATAATTAAACTTTTTTTGTCCTAAACGAAAATCATTGCATGTTGACTAGAGATAATAAACAATGGAAATGTTATCGGTGAATCTGGCATGGTTGGCATAAAAAGAAACAGATATTATGTCGTAGAGTTTTAAGATAATCATAATGATTAAGCAGCAAAGAGTTTAAGGAGTGGACCACAAACGTTGGCAATAATTACTTCCCCCATGTGCTTAATAATATTGATGTATACATCGCAACCGTGTGATTTTTCTGTTTTTTACATAATACGGAGACTTATGCGTTATCAAAAAGAGGTTTAAGATTGAAGGGACAAGTCCAACCAATATTTCGTCTGAAATAATATATCACACAATCCTATCTAGTTATTTCTAATAAATCTTACGGTATCATGTCTGACCATATGACAGCACCAGAACTAGAACTAGTGATATGGTTGCCCCTTGCTTTTTGTAAAATTGTCATTGCTATACTTTAGATAATGGAGATTAAACCCAATTTAAGATTCAGAATAGATAGGAAAGAGAGAATATACCTGCAAAGTTAGTAATTACAACTTCATAGATTTTGCCGACCTCAACTTCAGTCAATCCAACTGGATCTGATTCTATGTAATGAATAGAGGCACTGTTCTCTGTCTCCTCCCCTATTGGTTTCTCCAAAGGAATGAACTCAAAATAACCAACTTGTGGGAGAACAGCATATGTCACCTGCTCTGGTGGCACAGTAGGGTCTATGTTAGAGCCAACCCATCCTTCTGATGCGCCATAGTCAGCACTTATAAGGGGCAAGTGCCCTGCGTAATGCCGTAATTTTTTCAGATATGGCTCCATGGATCCTGTCATGATACCATACACGTACTTTGCATTTGGCCACAGTGCTGGGATCACTCCATACCAATTGCTCAAACCAATACACTTCTTGTAGATTGAGTCAGCTAGTTCAGGATTGGGCTTCAAGATTTTTGAAACAGCCTCACGAATCGATGGTGCTGTAACTTTTTCTGAGAGAACACCATCTCTTATATCAGTGCACAGATCTTCCCAAACCTCCTCGAATGTTTGGAATGCATGGACTAGGCTGTGAGCAAATGTTGAGAACACTGAATGGACCTCCTCTGAGTATATTAACCCACATAGCAAGTGACAGTACAAGGATTGGTGGAAATCAGGGCCAAAGATAACTTCATCAGGACTGCAACACTGTGACTGGATATCCTTCATGCCTTCCTTATAGCGTTGTCTCCTATACAAGTTCGTTGTCGCAGTTGTTGCAAGGATGCCACCTTTCGTTATAACTTGCTTGCTACCATAAACAAACTGCAGTGCTTTTCCTTGGCCAATAGGGTATTCACTGTAAACACAAAACAAAAGGTTCTAATATTCTGGGATGCAGAGTAAGAAATACACAAAGAAGCAACAAGTTAATAGTATGCACAATACGGTGTATAAAAACAACTAAGTTAAGCATTACTTGAGCATATATATAATAATAAAAGAAAGATCCTTACCGGTTCCTAAATGCATAAGAGGTACGGTATATTTGAAGTGTTGTCTCAAGCAATTCATCATTAAATGGAATGAACTTGGGCTTTCCATGTGTTGTACCGGAACTGGATGAAACAACAGAAGAAGCCAGAATATGAACATCCATTTTCATAAGCTAGTAAACGATAAGCATAATAAGGCGACAAAATTTCAAGCAATGGGCACAGTACCTGAGGGAGAGGTTGGTGATGGGCTCTCCAGTGACCACTGGTGAGGTATCGCCATCAACAATCCTCTGGATATAGCGCTCAATATCACTGTGCACACACAATGGGATGCAGGATTTGAAGCTCTCTGCATCAGTCCTCCCCCCAAGCCCAAAGTTCTGCAGGTACTCAGCACTAGCATTTATCTCGAGGATCTTTTTCAGTGTATCCTGCTGCACACTCGCAGCATCACGTGTTAACATCTCAAACTCATTGATCGTCTCTTCGCAGCTGCAGATCGTCATTGTAATGGTAGAATCCTCGCTTTACCACCTGATTTGGAAGAGGAATCACTGCAAATAACCATAAAAAGTAGAAACGAGAAAATCTATTAGCTATCTTTTTCATGTAGGCTGCAATTTCTAACCACTAACTGAGCTGGAAACCAAGAACTGATAGTGCAGTAGGAGTTGGCATCAGAATGTAGAAATTTTTGAAGATCGCAGAACTTTATTGCCGACAGAATAGTGTGCTACGCACTAACCATCTCATGAACTGCACAGCATGCGTGCCCAGATAACAAAGTAGAAAGGGAGAAAAGGATAAAACATCAGCAGTATACTGTATACCTACTAAAAGCTAATGACCATGAAAAATAAGGCCACTTTAGAAACCATCTATAGAAACACTGTGTCACTGCCATATAAAAATACTACTATAATATTAGTCTTTACTTTCCGACATAGCGTTTACTAATGTAATCAGTCAGAACACCAATAAAGCAAGACACTGATGCTCACTTTTTCTCTCGAGATACCACCAGAGCTAGAATTTCAACATATATAATCAAACATAAGCTATACACATATTTGCCAGCCTTGCAAAGTTGCAAGGGCATGGAGGCAGCTATATTATTAGTGCTGCTAAGCTGGTTCAGGTTCTTGATGCAAAACTTACCAACATAATGAGAAAACAGCCATCAGAAATCCAAACGCGAAAGTAGCAATACAGGTAAGCGATTGTTACAGGCTACCATAACAGTAAATCATCCCCAAACCCAAGTATGAGAAACTGCAAAACCAGTCACCATACCATTACAACTGCCCGAGCAGGCGATACAATCTACTAACAGTCTGCTACTCTAACAGTGATGCCTTCAGGAATTGCTGGTGCAAACCTCTCGACAAAAGCAGTCATATAGAAATGTTTCTTTCGCGAAATTTTGGACGAGCCACAAAGGAGATTCCCCAAAACAGACAAAAGATACTTGATTTGATGAATTATTTATGTAGGGTCCTTAACACCGACACAAAACATGCTGCTGCGTCGTGCGAGCAAAGAAAGAAAAATCATGAGAGATACAGGCCCAGGGAGCAGCATCCCCCGACGGACGAAACAGGAACACCTACAATTCAGGAAAGGGGAGTAATTGCGACACGACTTGACCTAGTAATAGCTATAAAAGGAAGCAAATCGACAATATAACTGCGCAGACATTGATCAAAATGTGAGCTTTTATATCTGCCCAGGTGCCAACAATCTGTGTGTTAACTGTGCATAGTGCTAGCATATACTATATCGCACTAGAAAGTAGTAGTAGGAGCAACACAAAAATTTTATCAACTTGTGAGAGGCGTGCGTGCCTGCTAAAGGTTGCTGTCTGAAACAAAGCAAAAGAGGAAAGAGCATATGCTCTGAATTGTACCAGCACTGCGTATCATATCTTGTTTGCAAAGCATGGGGCGAATCAAGGCTGGGGTCAACCTGAGACAAAAGCCCTTTTAAGTTTTAATAGCTCGTTGACCAGAGATTCCTGGATGCTATTTACCGCCAAAGAAATCGGAAACACAAGCAGAAAGTTGAGACAAGCATGAGAAATCAACCGAGGCTGAAATGAAATCGAAGTATTCAGCAGCTAGTTTCTGACTAATCCGCCATTCTTTTCAATCCTAGTTAGAGGGAATAGACGCATAGGAAGGAGATTAAGGGCGGCCTAATCTTATCTGTGAACACCAAATAAACTTTCTGCGGTATATTCTTTCTGAGAGTATATCAACATTATTTTACCACCTAAAAATCCCAGCTTTACAAAGTATATCCCCATAGGACCCTCCAAATACTACCCAGATAAACGAGGAACAATCTTTTCCGCACATAATCCCCACATAAAAAAGAAAAAGAAATCCGTCTCCTCTCCCCCAAAACAGGAAAAAGGCAAGAACAGGCCTCCAAAATCGAAGCTTTTCCCCCCAATGAATCAATCGTGCACCAGGAAGGAACCAATCACTCACCGGGAGTGGGACCGAGAAAGAAAGCGACTGCCCTCGCGCGCCGCCGGCCTGCCGGCAACTGTCCCGTCCGGCTCCGGTCTTCGTAGGCGACGAGGCGGACTAGCGGCGAGAAGAAGCAGCAAGCGAGACCAACAACCACATGGAAGAAGACTCTCTCTCTCGGTGGAATCAAGAGGAGGAGGTGGGAAATCGAAATTGTTTATTTTTGATTAGTCAGAGAGAGAGAGAGAGGTTTGGTCGCTAATGATGGGGTGGTTAAGCGCTGCAACACCACCAACACCAACACCACCAACACGAGCGGAGAGGAGGAGGAGGAGATGGAAGAGAGAGAGAGAGAGAGAGAGAGAGAGAGCTGGTGCGGGTTGCGCCTTGCTGTGCCCCCCGCTTTTGTAGGCCGCTCGCAGGTGAGCCGACCGCTGCTGCTCGGCCTCGCCTTCGCCTCGATTGCTGCTGCCTCCATTTCTCTCTCATCTCATGCGTTTCCTCTTGTCTCTTTCTTTCACCCCCCCACTGCTACCTTGTCTTCTCTTCTCTTCCTTTTCTTTTCTTCTCTTTGTTTTTTTTAATCTTTTCTCCTCCTCCGTCGTCGTGATTTGAAGATTCGTGCATTCTAACTGGCGCCGTACACGTGTGTATGTATTCGGCGCCGTAGAGTACACTGTACTGACAACTGTATCCACATACGGTGGGTGTACTTAGGTGGAGTATTAATACGGTCGGTCGTATATGACTATATATCTCTGCATGCACAGCTGCACGAGCTATATATACGTCAAATAAAATGATTTCAGCATATATATATCTGCCGTCACCTAGCTACCCTGTTGTCTCTACCCCATTTTTCAGTCTGAAAAGATCTGTATGATGACTAATTCGGTGCAGTGTGCGTATGGTATATCTCTTCATGGCATTTAAGACCATTTCAGCGAGAAGTTTTATGAAATTTTATTCTCATTAATTAATATATTTTAATTAATACATCATATAGTATATTGTTTGATAAATAGAGAACCAGTTTAATCTAGATGAAACGAAACACTGTGTAGACAAATACAAATGAAACTATACCATAAAATTGGTGTAAAATTATGTATTAGGATAGTTTAAATATCATTTCATTTTATTTATACTAGGATGTCTTAAAAATATTGATATAACATTTTTTATTAAGATTAGTATAATTAATATTATTTTCAGACTCGCCTAAGACATCACACACGTGTGATGGTCGAGGCGATGATAAGTGTCCGTGATGATTTCAGCATATCTCTGCATGAGCTAGCTGTGCTTGTGTCCTTTATTTTTTTTTCAGAAAAAAAATAATTAAAACTGTGTTATGTTAGCCTCGACCCATGCATACACGCGTACATCAGTACTGGTAGACTGATAAGTGTAGAGATGTGTACTGGAGGTGACTTACTTCTTTCTCTCTTGATTACTATAGTTTGGATGCTTTAATTAGCATGGAGCTGTTTGCACCCTGTTTTTTTCTCTCCGGAAGATATATGTAGTGACTTCAACATGTGTATCTCCATTAATAGTTAGCACCTGGAGTATATTTGGAACATGGTGGTTTGAGAATATATGTATGCATCGTCGTCCATCTATGAATGATCTTAACATACATATATATTCACAATTTCACATGCATGAAGCAGTGTTTAATTAATTATTTTCTTACTCCGTATTTACAAGCTCTGTTTGATAACGTAAAACATTTTGGTTATTTGCTAAGTCAATTTTTTTTAAGTTTGATGAAGTTTGCATAACACTAAACTAAATTTATTAAATCCATCATTGAATATATTTGTTGATGTTAGAAATATTTTTATTTTCTTATAAAGCTGATCAAACTTAGTCCATGTTTCTTTACACCAGTTTCTTGCTTTTCAGTCTACAGTAGACAAAAAGTAAAAGAAACACTGTAGACAAAAAAAAGAAACAATAGTTTTATGTTTAGCTTCTCAAAAGTCATTTGGTTTTTTGAATTATAAAAGTTTTCTGAATTATAAAGCTATAAGCTCACCAGGGTGAGCTTTTCTGGTTTCGAGGAGAAAAATTACCCACCTACCTCGAGATACACCATCTTGTCTGACTTCCCCCGTCGAATATTTTGAACTTTGTTTTTAGATATTTTGAATTTCATTTGGTTCAAAAGGCTAATCTAAAAAGACTCAACTTTTCATAGTTCCAGCAAAAGTTAGTAGTAGTCAAAAGTTAAAAACCACGTTTAACTTAATTAGGAGAAAACCAAAGCATATTACTTCTGAATGCATGCTTCAATTAGCTATACCATATATCTGCAGTGAGCTGTCTGCCTGTCTGCACCCTTTTTTTGTCCTTTCGGAACATATTTTGTAATGACTTCAACATGTGTACCTCCATTAATTGTTAGCAGCTGGATTATATTTGGAACATGATGATTTGAGAAGATATGCATGCATCGTCGTCCATCTATGAGCTAATTATTTCTACCCTCTATAGTGCTACCTCCATTTATGGGCATTGTTAACTTCTGAGCATAACTGTTTGACCATTTATCTTAATCTTAAAAAATATATATGTAATTATCTTTTTTTTACTTTTTTATCATTAAAGTTAGGTTAAGTATGACTTGTTTTCATACATGTGCTAAAATTTCAATTTGATGAATGATTAAATGTCTTGTTCAAAAGTAAATAGCGTTAAAGTAAATAGCATTAGTGTTAATTAATTATTTTCTTACTCCAGATTTCCTAGTCATTCTCTCCGTTTCATAATCGTAACGTGTTGGTTTTGTTCCAAGTATCTAAATTTTGATAAAGTTTATAAATTAATATATTAATATAGTAACATATTCAATGCTAAATCAATTTGTAAATTTATAATGTATTTTTATAACGTGTTTATTTGGTGTTAAAAATATGTTATATTTTTTATAATTTTTTAATAAAAAAGCCAAAACATCTTACGTTCCAAAACGGAGGAACGGAGGGAGTACAAGTGTAGTCCAAATCCAGTGTAGCTCATGGTATTCTAGTTTATATATGTTGGCTATTTCTGACAAAAAAAATTATATATGAAAAACTACTTTTGGGCAGAGGTGGTATTAGCACATGATCTGCATGAGTTTATTTGCCCCTCCTTTACTTTCTTGGCGGGGTAACCTTTGCCATATTTGGCAGAGCCCAAGTTGAGGTATCTTTAATTTGTGAATGGATATGCAACCAACTTCCTTTTTGTTTTGTATTACATTTTCCTTTCTACAAATCAAGCACGGTTAGTTTCTGCTTGTCTACGGTTACTTTCTGATTATCTTTTTTAGATAATGCTTAATCACATTCTGATTTTATTATAGGTGGGTTTGCTTTAGAACCGTCCAAACAATAGGTTATATGTGGCGTGTTACACGTAATGTATGCATGCAAGAATGTAACATCGGACTACCATTTGAGGATAAACCATGCGTATATATGAGTGCAGAGCTGAAGGTATTTTTTTCTTTTGCCCTTTTGACACACATGAGTAACCTTCTCTTTTTCCAATAATAAAACCCCACTATACTCATAAGTCACTTCCTGATCTCCTTTTGTTGCTCTCTTTCTTTTTTTTCTTTTTTCTCCCTGTGTGCCTAATTCGTGTGTAATTGGTAGTTCTTGCTCACTATTATCAACTGAGAGAAGTACACTTTTGATCTTTCAACTATAACCTGGTTTAATTTTGGTCACTCAACTATGAAACAGTTTAGTTTAATTTTGGTCCCTTAACTCTTAAAATCGTTCACATTTCATTCCTGGAAATAAACCGAAATGGTTTTTGATGATGTGACACTTAGTGAAGTCCACATGGGAGGAAAAAGATGACATCAATATATATTAATCAATAGGAAATAAAGATGATGCTATAGCCAACATGTTAACCTTGCTTATTTTCCTCTTTCTCTCCTTAATCCTATATATTACTTATTTGTAAATTGTTAGGATGCCACGTGGCATCATATTATCAAAAACCACTACAATTTTACTTTTTGATGAAATATGGACGATTTTGAGAGTTTTAAGGGACCAAAAGTAAATGGATTCATAGTTGAGGCACCAAAATTAGAACAAGGCCATAGTTGAGGGATTGAAGTGTATTTTATCTTATCTATTTTAGCGTGAAAGGACAACATTATTTTTTGAACGAAAAAAGGTATAAGAGTACCTTTTTATTAAATAAAGCATGAATAAATTACAGTCCTAGGGCAACCAAAGAAGACGAATAAACTTTACAGGCTATGAAGTATAAGGGAGTAAATCGCTCAAGCGCTTATCCCTGTTAAACACCATAGTTTAGTTTTCTCTTTGATTTTGATAAAGAGATATGTTGTTGAAGTCTATTTATGATCAAGATTTCTCTCATTTTATATCTCCCAAACAGGGATCGCAATCCTTTTTTGAAATACCGATCGTGTTTGCGAGGTTCTTCCATCATTATAAATCTCAATACAATTAATTATAAACCTAAGTTGTATTCATCCTTTTGGATGGTGTTTGTTCGTGATCCCTCGTTCCGATGACAAACACATGAGGCAGCGACGCCATTCCATGCCGTCGCTGATGAAGTTAATCTGCGACGTTCTCGATGAACCAATACGGTGGCGTTCTCATTTTTATTAATAATATAACGCATTATGAGTAGAGAGCATCGCAGATAAGTTCGATGATTATATATGTATATACATGTTTGGAGGGAATTCTTTGGACTACGGCTTATGAGCAGAGAACTAAGATTTTTACACTTTTACCCGTAATGGTCTAAAACGAAGGCTGGTTAACAAAAACGATGAAAAAATCCCTGAAATTAATTCTAGATTAAGTTTTGAAACTCATATAAGCAAACAAATATTCTAATTATTACTGAATAGCACAGCTCATGCGTTCAATCAAATGCGAATTAATTATGTAAGCATATGTAGCTATACTAATACTATATACTCCGAAATCAGTACGACATTAATTTTAGATAAAGCATCTATCGATACATGTTGATCAACTTGGATTTTGTCGTGTGGTCGATTTAATCTGCATATATATGGTAGCTTGTACAGACAAGCGTGACAGGTGATCGTAGCGTAGAAATTGTTAATTAGTGCCCCAATGCGATCGATATTTATATTAGTCATGGTGGTCTTGCATGTGCCACCGCGTTTTACTGTCTTAATTACCGCGCTTAACTCCATTTGTCACATTAATTAGAGTATACTATATGGATATATGTAGCAGTAGTAGTACAAAGCAGAGAACTGGATCGTAATTAGACCATTAATTAATTAACTTAGACAGATTTGCTGATACAAGCAGTTGTTACACAGATTCTCTGCTTAGATAATGATCAGATAAAAACAATCAATGAACAACGCTATGTATATAGTATAAAAAAGTGCAGCATTGAGTATATCCAGATGCAGAGATGCAGCAGCTAGCAGTAGCTGCTGGTGCCGTGCGACTGCAGTGGCAATGGAGGTGACGGTTGTCGGGGCCTTGTCTCTCCAACGATCCATCCAAGAATGGACGGATGCATACGAAAACCAGTATGAGTCGCTTGCAAACGATCGATCGATCGAAGAACAGCCGAACAGTCGTCGGCACAGGCAGCTGCTGCTAGCTAGCGATCGAGCTCAAGTTGCATAGAGACGACGGATCGAGTTGGGCATCGCTGTCGGCCGGCCGGGGCCCTCCTGTCTCCGTCCATCGTCCATCGATCATCGTCGTCGCCGGTGCCATCGCAACGACGCACAGTCGTCAAGCCACCATCCATCTACATGCGTTCTTGTATCTCTCCATCCTTTACAGTTACACACAGAGAGAGAGAGGCAGACAGACATGCCATCTGCATGAATTCTCATTTCTCCCAATTCTCTCTAGTTCCCAAAAATAACACGCCTGCCGTTTCGTGGTGCCAATCTGTTCATGAGGTTTGCATGCACACATGCATTATGTATGTGAGCGATAGATGCTTCTGTCGATCAAATTCATCAACGGGAAAGACTCAAAACTTGAAGCCTAGACATTTTTCAAAAAAAAAATTGTGAGCGTATGAAAAATTGAACACAGACTTCGGGATTGAAACCACATATTTTTTATCATTATACTATCAAATGTATCTCACGTATGTATGCTCTTAATTCAGATACTTAATTGATGTGTCATACTAGCTGAGAATATAATGTGGCAACGCACAAGTGATATATAGGTGAGATCGAGCTTTTGATTTGGTCCATCGTCCTAGCTATCTATAGCGCGCTAGTGCAAATCTGAATCACAATTCACACACGCTCGCCATGGCCAGAGAGGAGTACGTGGATCATGCACTAAAGGAGAGAGTAGGCTAGCTAGCTTTCATTCAGATTCAGGTAGAGCACATCACAGAGCTTGCAAAACTTTATTGGCGCAATCGATTGCTTGCTAACACTATCTGCTTCCATTTCTGAATTTTATCTCGGTTCGTTACACGCACCGTCGACGCTTCCCACTAGCTACTCCAATGCCGGCCTAACTGCTCGACCTGCTACGCGTACACCCAACTACAGTGCTCAAAAATGAACGGGTCTTTAGCTAAGTTAGTTAGGTGACTCTAATAGTATTTTAAATTCTAAGTTCGACTTCTTATGAGAACGAATTCAGATTTAAATTTTAAAAAAAAAACTACAGTGCTCAAAAACATGGCGGTGCGAGAAAAATTGCAATACCAGGGCTGAATCAGTGTATTCCATTTGGACATAATATATTTTTAATTTTTTTCATGCAATTTTAAGGAATTTAAAGGGAATTTTAGAACCAAGTCTAGTCCTCGAGCCCTAACCGTCCTAGACCTATAGGTCCGGTTATGATCAAGTCATATATTTAAAAAGCGATGGTAGTAGTGTAATATAAGGATTAAGTAGCTGTGCTACTCGTACATATTATATATGTTAACAATATTTTACCTGAAAATGAATCATGATTTATGATAAAGATTAAAATTTACAATAGTCTTGGACATGTGTTTATGGCAATTTAAAACCGTAGTTAATTGATTTCGAACACAGACTCGTCCTAGGAGAATATATGGAAATTAATCTTTGTATATATATAGTACGAAAATTATACGTTGCTCTCAAGTCTAAACAATGTGTTGGTGTTGACACTCTCTGCGAAAACGATCGCAAGACAACGAAATGTGAATACACCAATTATGGTATAGCTGGGGACCAATTAATTGTTTAGATATATATAGAGCAGAATACATGATATGGAATTAATATGGTACGCAAGCACAATAATAATATAATTAAGCTACTTGTGATTCCTACCGCGATCGATCGGCATGTGCACTCTCTGCTTGGTAGTGACTCCAATTAATGGCTGGCACTTATATATGAATGGATGATATTTCATCTCGTGAAAATGTTGTTTAATTTGGACATTGATACGCACGTTTTTTAAAAAATAATTTGTCTACAAGTATACGACGTGCATATGTAAGTGATGTGTACATGTGTATCATTCGTGTATTTTGTTTCGTTAGGACAAGCTAGAATTTGACCCACGATTATTCTATTAAATATAATTTATGATATAAAATTGATTTTATTATATTCACATTCAAAATTATTTATGTATGATTATACTTTTATATCATATAAATGATATATCCTAACAGATTAACTATTGGTCAAAGTTTTGTTCTATATTATAATAATAGAACATGCCTACCTCATAATTGTAAATTATGAAAATATTTGAAAAGGAAATCCATCCTCTATATATATCTTTCTTGTGTCGAAACAAATTAAAATTTGGGAAAGAAAGCTCTAGCTGTGCTATATATACAGAAACTTGCATAACTCTTATATTGAATGATTTTGACCGTTGAATCGAATCAGTTGGTGACTAGCTATGAGAAAGCAAGCAGATTTTAACGTGTATCATTTTGTTTTTTTAATTCATGGCATGTATATAGTAAAAATAAACCTTGACAGGCTAGTTCACGTGACTGACGGAGAGTGTGCTGGTATATGATACGCGCATGCCATGTTACCCTTGTCAGTTGTGCACAGTGTGTGCGGTTACCTGTCGGTACTACTCTTCTCTGTCTGTCTGTATATGCATGTATGTTCCATTTGAAACCTCCAAATTAAGGTCCAGTACGAATTCTCGTCGCATATTAAATATTTAAATGTTATTTTAAAATATTAAATATAGATTATTTATAAAAACATATTCATAGTTAGAGATTAATTAGAGAGATGAATCTAATGAGTCTAATTACGTCATGATTTGACAATGTAACATCACAATAAACATTTGTTAATTATGAATTAATTAGATTTAATAGATTCGTCTCGTGAATTAGTCATCAATTTTGTAATTATTTTTATAATTAATTTATATTTAGTACTTTAAATTAATATCTAAATATACATGTAACGTGATGTGATACTGAGTTTAATTCGTGATCAAACATCACCTAAATCGATTTCATGGGGTATGTGTATGCGTACGCATATGCATATGGATGGACACACTATACCTAGCTAGCTGGATATATGCATTGATTTTGGATTATTTGTGTTTGGTTGTTCGAGGATATATATATATATATATATATATTATTTGTGTTTGGTTGTTCGAGGATATATATATATATATATATATATATATATATATATATATATATATATATATATATATATATATCACAGACCAAAACTAACTAGTTGCCCTTTATGTGTACGCATGTATATCTCTTGTACACGTGGTTTTGATATGGTTTGTCACCACAAACATTACTACTGAAGAAACCATTTTTAATTGAAGCGTCAAAAACTACAATAGTTCTGAAAATATTTTTAATCCTGGTTTTAAAGCGCAACGGAATCCTATATTTTTTAGTTCCAGTTGGTGTTACCAACCGGGACAAAAGGTTATTTTTAATTCCTGTTAAAAAAATCCGCGACTATTATTTTTAGTCCCGGTTGGTGTTACCAACTGGGAGTAAAATTCAACATTTATCCCGGTTTTTTACCCAAACCGGGACAAAAGATCTTCATCCTTATCTCTTCGTCCTCCACGTCGTCCTTCTATTCCTTATCTCTTCTCCTGCATGTGCCTCTCTCTCCCTCTCAGCTCTCTCAGATCCATTTTTACTTGCTCTCTCTCAGATCCATTTGCCTCTCCCTCTCAGCTAGCTCTCTCTCCCTCACTCACTCTCCCTCACTCCCGGCGGTGGAGACGACGGCGCTCCGGGCGGACGGCGGCGCGCGGCCCGCGCGTGGGCGGCGTGCGCGCCGGGTGCGCGCGCGGCCGGCGGGCGCGTTGGGGCGGCCGGCGGGGCGGCAACGACGGGCCGCATCGATTTGTTTTTATGTTTTGATGTTTTTTATGTACTTGATGATGATTTGTGATACATGTATTTGATCCGTGATGTTGTGATTTTATCGATCTATTTGATATGTGATTTGAAGATGTATTTGATCTGTGGAGAAAAAAAGCATATGTGATATTCATTGATATTGATGTGAATTTGAAATCTTTGATTTGAGCATCTGTGAATTTGATTTTGGGAGAAAAACAATGAAAAAATAAATCGAGGAGTGGGGATGTTTGGAGGACACATATTTTTTTAGTCCTGGTTATTTAACCCGGATTAAAAATTAGTATTTTTGTCCTCTTTGGTTGTCTCAGAACAAAGATTAAAAATGTTACCAACCGAGACAAAAGAGACGGTTTTTTAGCGGTGCATGTAATTGCATATATTTCCGTGAACATGTAAAAGCTTTTTATTCGTTAATATATTAATAAATTTTCTAACGGATAAATGAATTTAATTGCTGACAGATATCCGTGCAGTGCACGTAATTGCATATATTTCCGTGAACATGTAAAAGCTTTTTATTCGTTAATATATTAATAAATTTTCTAACGGATAAATGAATTTAATTGCTGACAGATATCCGTTTGGCTCAGGGTGCACGAAACATCAAGCTTGCAATTGATGTGTACATTTTGGCATGAACAAGTCCAAATTCTTTACGTGCATGTAAAACATGGATGCAATAGCTAGGTACATCCTTCATTTAAAAAAAGAAAAATAAGTATATATTCAGATTCATAATAAGATTAATTTTTTTGGGGCACAGAGAGCAGTAAAGACGTGGACACTGAACGACATCGACGGTATGGGTCTGTGTGCTCACGTCAACGTTCGGGCAGATCACTACCTAGCTAATTAATGTAATTTTGGCCGCTAATTTAATGATCTGCTCTTGTAACAAGTAATTAACAACAAAAGTAGTTTGATTAGAGAAATGATCAACAACAAAAGTACTTTGAATAAACACCAGTACAAACGCCCGGGCTAACAACGTGCACACGCTATAAAAAACACTCATAGAGACCAGTTTATATGTGCCAATTTATTTAAAACCGATACCTATTAATGTTTTTCCATCTTTCGTGGGTTAAAAAATAAAAAACTGACACATTTAAACAAGAATAAGTATTGGTTTTAAAAAAACTGGTATTATACTATTTGATACATTTTTTAAAAAACGATAACTATAATCTATTTTAGATGCTAATTTTCTTAAAAACCGGTACCTAGGATTTGAGCCGAGCCGATGAGGAGATAAGATCAATATTGATCATGCGACAAGGAGATAAGGCCCATGAGCCTTTCTCTTGGTCCTTTTCCCCTCCCCCTCTCTCTCTCTCTTCTCTCTCGGTCCCTCTCTCACTCTCTCCCTTTCTCGGTGATAGTGGCCCGACAAAGTGACGACATACTCTCCTCCGCCAGATCCGGGAGGAAGGAAGGTGACGCCCGGGAGGTGCGCGGCGGCGAGCGAGCGATGCCCGAGGAGCGGCGACGGTGGCGGCAAGACCCTTCCTCCGCCGATTTGGTGGGAAGGGAGGTGGCGGCCTTGCGACGGTGGCAACGTCGGCCGCACCCTCCCCTCCGCCGATCTGGTGGGAGGGAGGGGCCGGGCTTCGATGGCGGC
This sequence comes from Oryza australiensis, assembly GCA_019925245.2. Taxonomy (NCBI): domain Eukaryota; kingdom Viridiplantae; phylum Streptophyta; class Magnoliopsida; order Poales; family Poaceae; genus Oryza; species Oryza australiensis. Next base: position 7,360,824 of record JAIFGZ020000279.1, on the reverse strand, counting down.
AGGGGCGATGCCCTCCCTTCCACCAGATTCGGCGGGAGGGGAGGTGGCGGCCTTCGACGACGACGGCAGCGACGCCCACACCCTCTCCTTCACTAGATTCGATGGGAGTGGAGGTAGCAGTGGCTACAGCGGGAGGGAAGAAGGCTCGCGCCTCCTCCTCTCCTCTCTATCCTCGCTGTTGTCGAGGCTCGCCCCTTCTCTCCTCTCTTCTCTTCTCCTCTATAGTTTATTCATGTTCATGTGTTCATTTGTTCTTGGATGTTGTTGATTATTCATGTGTTCTTCGATCTCGTTGGGTTGAAGGGAAGATGCTCGATGATTCAAGCCGATGCATCGAGCCATTTTTTTGAATTGTGGAACCTCAAAGGTGTTGTTTTCTAAACCGACATCTTTGAGAAAACCACAAAGATGTCGACTAATAGGTGCTAGTTGGAAAATCGGTACCTATAGATATTTTCGTAGCATTGACACACTCGCCCATATCAATGCATATACGCATACCTTATTTTTATAAACATTTCCGAAAGACTGGACCAACATATTTTGAGGTTCATGACTGCATCATTTTGATGCTCCTGTGTGTACATATATACTTCCTGCATCCCAAATTATAGGACAATCTTGTTTTAAAAAATTCAAAATCAATGATTTTTGACTAATAATGATAATACATATGCTAAGTATTATATATATATATCATATCATTAAATTCATAATTCAAAACACTTTCATATCGTACTAATTTTATATTCATGAAAAATATAATATGTCAAAATACGTTATTTAAGACCGTACAAAAATTTATATCTTAATTTGAGACGGACGAAGTATGCACGTGTGTCATGCGTGTGTGCTCCAATTCAAGACACGATAGCTGTTGCGTACGTGTTGATGGTTGGATGCAGTTATTATTATATATTTCTCCAAGTGTAATTGCTTCAAATGCAAGATCTCATCGGCTGTCCCGTTCAAAGGACACATCAAATTGTTTCTTAATTAATTTAATGTGGACAAGTCAATGCATGCATAGGCAAGCGCGCAAAAAGAAAATAGGATTAGCGTGTGTCTTTTAATACAGAAATAGGACTAGTTAACCAACTATATATGCAATAGTTATTCCTATACTCTAATCATTACACACTCACATGATACTCGTGTCCCAAACAGGTTTAAAATTTTATTTTGCAATTTTTTCGACGTGCTCTCATCATGTAATTTGATTAATTATGCCAAAGTTTGTACTTTTCTATTGTATATATGAACATGGTTAGCAACAGTACTTATTGATTGATCAAGTCAAAGTCCGAGATACGGAAAACTGATTTGTTGTTTTAAGAAGTTTTTCTTAAAAGAAAAATTAAGCACCATAGTTTACTAAAATAATATTATTCTAGTATGAGTAGTATTTAATTTGTGGGCGTTCACCGATATGATTTGATAATATATACAACCATACAGCATCCGATCGAGAGATGAGAAAATTAATTAATTAATCAACTAAGGTAAGGGTTGGACAAGCAATTGCATCTAGAGTCCTGTACATCCGACCTCGATCACTTGGGTCAGGGCAAGCAGCAGCTAAGGTAGGGCTCTTTTATTTTTTATTTTTAAGATTAAAATTTTGTTTTGATGGCTGTTAGCCTGTTTTTCAAATTAATAAATGATATGTTTTTAAAAAACATTTTATATAAAAAATACTTTAAAATATTAAATAAGTTTTTTTTAAAATTTATAATAATTAAAATTTAATTAATTATGTACCAATAATTTTTCATCCTGCGTACGTGCACTTAATCTAAATTTTCATTAGATTCGAACATAGTCTAAGTGTTGGTCGGACGCAAGTTGTACATACTATATAGTGTATATGTTACAGTTTTTATATAATATTTATACAATATTTCACTTTAGTTATTGCAAACTAATTTGATTGTTGCGGCCAAATTACGTATACGTACGTAATAATGTAATATATATAGTTTGGTGACATACATATACAAGTCACATGTTCTAGAAGGCACATGACAGCTGGCTGCTGCATCTCAGCTGAAACATTCTACAGTACGTAGCCCATGAACAAATTAAAATCTGGTTTGATTCATAAAAGGTGCAGAAGTTATTTTGCATATATGTTTTGTCCATAATTTGGAATTTCTTATAGGACAGTATATAATTAATAGTAGTAAGTACTTACTGATACATTTCTCGATTAATTTCATCTTGTTGCAGAGATCGGCCGCTTTCAGCTGCCAAAACATCGGCATCATCCATGTCTAGTCGATGATTATGTTGTTCCCCTTCCATTTCCATACTAAACTAAAAAAGATGACATCAACAAGCCCTAGCTAGTTAGTTTATCATTTGTCAATCTTTGTTTGTCAATTCAAGATCATATCCATATATCTATCGCTAGAAAAAGGAGCCATATATATATATATATATATATATATATATATATATATATATATATAATTTCTGTGTGGCCGCCGCATCTCATCCGTGTGGCGTGGTCGAATCTACAATTTGAAAACTCAAATGAAAATCCGAACCGTTCAAATTGTTCTACATATTAATATTGCCTTATATACCAAATTTTATATTTTTTTGAATTTTTTTACTAGTTTATCAGATAGGTCAAAAATGCAATAATCCAACGATTTCTGGAGTATCTATTTTATTATATTTTTGACCTATCTGATAAAATAGTAAAAATTCAAAAAAATATAAAATTTGGTATACAAGACAATATTAATATGTAGAACAATTTGAACGGTTCGGATTTTCAATTTGAGTTTTAAAATTGAGATTCTACCACGCCACATAGTGATTGGCTGCGGCGCCACACAAGAATTTCATCTATATATATATATATCCAAATGAATGATGCATCCATGTCTGACGGCAAATTTGTCCCGTTCCATCAAACAACCGCATGCATGCAGGTTGTTTTTATATGTGGGTCCTATATAATTCATTCGTAGAATATGATATTAACTCTTTTTCACAACGGATGACGCCGTCGTTGATTTTTTATAATGTTTAAACATTTGTTTTTTTAAAGAACTAATATAAATATGTAAAATTATAAGTTAAGATTATATTTTATTTAAAATAAGTCACAGTAAAATAAATATTTATAATTTCTTAATAAAATAAATGATTAAATATTATTTGAAAAAGTCAACAACTCCTACATTTTAAAATAAAGAGAGTATATAGCAAGAATTCATAACCTGCTAGGTTTATGTGGTGTATGCAGGAAACTCTCAATTCACATGGCCAGTAGTGTGTGTCTTCCTTCCCTTAATTATCCTATCTATCAAAATCATCTCTGAATGATGAGCACTTCCAACTAATCCTAGTCCTAGTTAAATACTAGTACTAGCTATTAAAGTGCAACTAATTAACGTAGCTAATCATGTGCAGCATGCTCCTATATGTTAAATAAAAGTGCATGTACACTGATAAATTCTGTATATATTAATGTGCCGAAAAAATAATGTTTCTATCATAGGGCATGCACAGTAGAGTATAGTACATAGGTATGGACAGAGAGAGTTTGTTCGTGTTGATAAGCTCTGTCACATCTCAATAATGTTGAGAACTTTTTAAGCTGACTCATGTGCAATGTTCGATCGTGAACAAACCCTAATCACTTTAATTAATCGCTTTAATTTCCACAGCTATGACTTATACGAGCTTTTCAGGCAGGTCTCTGTTCATCGGCACTGGCACGCTTGTAAATCTCGGTGTGCGTCTCACTCAATCTTTTTTGTCTTTCTTCTTATAACCAAATTGGAAGTGGGTCGATAGAAAGTGATCAATTTGTGCCCAGTCATGTCTCAGCTTTGTGTGCATTTGTGGGTGAGAGAGATGACCATAAATTAATTAATAAACTAGCTTATAAAAATCAAACAATTAATAATATATACATATATTAATGCGTCGACTCAACAAGATATCTAACGCTGACAGACTATCATGAAGAGGTTTCAAGTTATGTATTTTGGTAACTGTGTTGATGTGTTGCGGAACTGAAAAAAAGAAGTTGTTATTCGATGAGGATACTAGCGAGATATGGCTCGCGTCATGCCTTGCCCTATCCTGTCGAGTCCTCCGCCACTGCTTCGAAGGTTTATTGATAAAAAAAATGATCTATTGGTTGATTTACTCATGGCTACTACTAGTTGATAAGACCCTAAGGGCATCCAAAGTACATTGATAGATGAGACACAACCTAACCATGAACATGAGAAGGAATCCTGTGCATACATGTTGCACCATGCATCCCTGCTGGGTTATTGGCTATCATTACCACCCTGAAGATTGCAACGGCACATCACATGTCTTTGCATTGTGTAGTAGTATAGTGCTTAATAAGTTTTCAAATAGAGATGTTACTACAGTCCATGCATTATTCATCAAATCTAAAGTTTTGATTCACTAATATATTAAGGAAACATTAAGATTCGATATGTAAAGGTGTCATTATTAGATTTGTCCAAGAGAAGCTACTTCTATGCATTTTATTTTTAAATATTTTTATGACTACATGCATGATCAAAAAGATTCTTTAACTAAAAGGAAAAGAAAAATAATTCTTTATAGACCATATCGATGTCCTAATTAAACATCAAGTAAAATAGAACAAATTAAATGTACAACATTTACTTATGAGTAAATTTCAGCAAAGTATAATTATTTTGTCAAAACTATCACTTTGCAACAACTTTAATCGGACATTTCAAAAAACTGCAACATTAGTGTATAATGTTTTTTTCAAAAGCTACAACTTTATTTGTCTGGCAAGTTTAGACCCATTTGTCATACACAAATGCAATACTCACGTTGTTATGTTATACACATAGGAGATAAAGTTACAGTCATTTAATAAAATCCTTTGCCGAAGTTACACTTTTATGATATTCAGCTATAGTTTTGATCAAATAATTATAGTTTTGTAAAATTTAATTTTTACTTATGATTAGTTCTTTTTCCAAGATGATCATCCACTGTTCTATGATCATGCGTAATGCGTTGGCTAAGGTTTCTTATTGCACAGACCTAACAAAAATACCAGCCAACAAATTCAAAACCACATAGTGTATCTGTATATATTCAACAGCAAACATGAGCTGATTTATGTACTAATAAACCAACCACACACCTTGATTTCTTTCTCTAGTAATGAAGATACAAGGGATGAAAATCAGTAAAATATTATTAATGACGGTGGCGCGAGCTAGCTATAACTTTTTTTTGATTAAATGGTACTACTTTGAATTGCTTGTTCTCATCTTGGTTTAGTCTAAAAAAAGGGGGAAAAACAAATAGTTTCAGGAACGAGATCGTCATTGGCCGTACAGTACTTTCTTCCAGATCATTTATATATGCATGTTAATTTTGTTGTGACCAAAAATCAAATAGATGGGTCGTACTTAAGGATTGTTCGTCCTTTTGAATATTAGCGAGCTGGTAAACGTTCAAATCTCTATATAGTCTGAGTTTATTATCTAATTTCCTGCAAATAAGCGTTGACCTGATGGTAGTCCTTAATTTAATTGGTTTTTGCAACTAAGGCCGTTTCATCTCAGATTTTCGGTTGTTGCAAATCAGATTTGCATGCACGTTTCCTGCAGAGTTGCGAGCTAGTAGTAGTAGGAGTATGCCTTTCTGCAAGGTTTATGCGCAAGTTTCTTAAAAAGTGTTCTTATTTACGGCACTTCTTCTGTTTTAAATTAAATTTATTTTTTACATGAATCTAAACGTACACTTTTATACATAAATACAAACTCGTGTACAAAAGCAAACTTAATTTACAACGAAGATAATATCAAATAAATTGTAGGGTGATAGTCCTCTAGCTTGTTTTAGAGCAGGTTTACGAAGTGTTTCTGGTACATACAGAATCGAAAGCTCCTTAAACCGTCTCTTTTTTTCAGATTTTGAGAAACAGTATCCAAAAAACATACTAAAAACCAAAAAAAAAACTGTGAAAACCAACTTCTCCATATTATCACCGGAATGTAGAACTCCCCTCGGAGTCTTCCACATAACCACACGTAGGAGTAAAGTAGTAATACAGTAGAATTACACGGTGCTGTGTCAGAACCATGCATTCACTCCGTAACGAAATGTAAGATCGGACACAATTTGGTCAGAAAATTGATGCATATTTTTGTCAGAAATTGATGCCTGAACGTACGTAACACCACTGTACCTGAAACCTTGATGCAGCAGTACAACTCCAGCCTCCTGCTTTATTCAGCAGCTTCTGCGTTCATGTCTGTCCTTGCAAAGGAAAATTAACTGCCACAACTAATACTACACCAGTTATTGTTTATTCGGCCGCAAAGCATGCAAAGGCATTGCATCGAGGCATCAGATCGATCGATCGACAAACAATTAAAAGCGAGCTAGAGCGTACGATGTCCTGTTTAATTACTGACCATCGGAGTACTCTGTTTAAGTATGCATATAGTCTATGTTAGAAGCTTAAAATTAATTTATTACTACCTCTTTCTCTTAAAATATATAGTAAGTAGAAAATATGGAATGATATTCCATAGCATTACAAATCTAAACATGACCATATATATTTAATATCATATTTTTATATTTTAAAATAAAGGTAGTAGGTCAAAGTCAAATGCATGTGTAAGAATTACATTTTGGTACTTAGGGGTCGTTTGGTAGGGCTTCAGATCCTGGATTTTGATGAAATGGAGTTGAAACTCTGTCAAACGCTTCAACTCTAAACAGATCTAGATAAAGCACTTCAGGAAAATAAACTTTATCTTTCATCAGCTCTAAACTTCCACTCTAGCTGAAGCTAAGGTTGAAGTTAGAGCTCACCAAACATTCTTAGTGTTGAGGAGTATCTAGCTAGCTAATTAGGCACAAATGATATGATTCCGTTCACGCCACGATGTACATTAATACTGAACTCTTGCTACGTTTATAGTAATTGTTTATTTGTACTGCTATATATAGCTACCGAGGGTATGATCAGGTATATATTGTCTTTGTTTGGTTACTTCAAATTGCACAAGTGTTGCTTATCAAACAAACGAGCTAGCTAGGATGGGTGGGACTCAGGCGCTGATAAAATGGCATGCATCTCGATAACATGATTATAATTGTCGTTGTGTTAATACAATATAATTACTACGTTCATTGATATATAGGATTGGCTAAAATACATCTAGCTGCATTTCAGCCATACGTTCCACAGGGGTTGGACAGACCAAACAGGAGAGACCACGTGTGCAGACCGAGTTGGGCAGACTGAGTCGCGCTGCGGCGCGACACAGACCGAGTCCAAACCGAGACACAGACACACATATCCTCGCCCAAACCTTATCTTCATGCGTGCGCTTAAACCAATCACACCAGCATCAGATCCCACTAGGTAGCAGATCCCATTAAAACTTTAAAGTTAAGCGTGGACAAGAGTAGTATAAGGATGGATGATCTCATGGGAAGTGGGTGACCTTATGGAAAGTCTAGTTGCAACTTTATTTACATACAATTGCAACTGTTGTTTGATATTTTTAGAAAACTTACATCAGTTGCGGCACACCAATATCACCGACTGTCCCAGTTGCAACTTCATTTAAACACCAGTTGCAACTCCACAAATTTGTTACACCAGTTGTGACACACCAATATCACCGATCGTATATATACCGGTTGCAACTCCACCGGTTGCGACACACCAATATCACCGATCGCCCGCCCAGGTTGCAACTTCACCTAAACACCGGTTGCCAGGCGGCGTGCAGCTCGTAGTTGACCGGTTGCAACACACTTGCAACCTAATCTAAACACTAGTTGCAACTCAGCCGAAGGACTTTCCAGAAGGTCACCCATCCTAGTACTACTCTCGTCCAAACACATTTAACTTCATAATTCTAATGAGATCTGATGATATAGTGCTGGTTGCAATCAAACGCGGTGGTCATATGCTCTAGTCAGACTCGGTCGAGCCAATCCGATGTGGACCGCGCGACCGACTGGCATGTGTGCGTTCTCTAAAAAGAATACACTCGTGTATATTATATATATATATATAGGGGTCCCTTGTGGGCACAAAATTAATTAAAAGGTCCTACTTGTACTTTAATGTACTCACTAAAGGTTTAAAGAAACCCATGGCGTTATATTCTATTTAACCATGATATTTTGAATCTGGGACTGCCTAGCCTAGCTAGTTTTCAGTCACGTGAAAATATCCACAAATTTCAGCCATGTTTGAACAACTCTGATCATGTCAAGATTCGTGAAATATTCTACCACCACCATCTTTCTGTCTTCCTCATCTCTGATGAGATTTTCCCGATCCGCCACTCATCCGTTGTCTCCAGTGACTCCTGTCAGGCAGATCCACCACCCCACTGTTTTCTAATCATCGTCTCTTTCTTCATCATATTCGACAAGATTTACTTGCCCCACCACTCCTCCCTATGTCTCCGACGACCCATCGCCGGATTTGCGTGCTAGGACAGAGCTAGAATAAAATGAAGGGGCGGTGCCACTTGCTTACTTTACTTTACTTTCGGCCAAGTTTAGACTGACGCGTGTGCTTGAGTTTAGACTTGAGGAGGTGTATATATATGGTAAAAATAGACGAAGTACAGCTAAAAACTTTTTTGTACTAGGTTCCTTGGCACCCCCTCAACACATGTAGCTCCGCCATGGCTGCCACCAACCCTACCTCCTAACCACTCCAACGAGGCTCACATGCCACAATTGCCTACCCATCGTCCTCCTCCTTTTCCATGGCCGAGGCAGCACCACCACGGATGGTCTGCTGCCTCTCAAGCCATTCCTCTAAGCCCAGGAAATCCCCTCCTTCCACTTTCCCCAATCCGGTCCCTTTTTACCCCCATACCTGAAACCTAAATCGTAATGCCTATGCTATTGTCGTTGAGCCAATGCCAGAGCTGCATCGTCGCCATCGCCAGACAAGACATCACTCCATCACTACTTAGTTTTTCTTAAGCTACTCCTTACCTCTTATGTCTTTTTCAGAGGTAGAAAGCGACTGTTTGGTTTTAGATTGATATCTAATTGCCAAGAAGTAATCCACTTCAAAGGCTAGCCGATCGATCAAGACTCACCTAAAATAAATCTAGGTGCATGTTCATAGCATTGCCTACTGGCTTTGAGGTAGAAGCGGATCCTGGATAAGATTAGAGGGGAGATTCATCTCCTTTCTCTTTCAACCCCTACTCTTTGTCCTCTCCCTCTTTTTCCCCCTCTCCTCTCTTCTTTTATCAATGGTGATCCAGCGGGATAAAAAGACTTTTATTATAGCATTCACGTTATATCTGTCCTTGTTTCGAGGCATATGAACTAGAAAAGAAACTAATAACATGATGTTTTCAGAGTTTGGCCATAAAAAAACCTGGTAACAATAATGTGAAAACTAGTCTGCGCTGCAAAACACATAACACACGAGAAATGAATTTGTTGGTAAATTAAAAGTGGTTTTGTAGCCCTTGGTTTTGACCTGTTGGTTTTGAATTAAGAGGAACGACTTTTGTATGTATAGAGAGTGACGGCAAAGGACTATAGAAGCTGATGCAATGCATACAGTATATCTACAGTAGTTGTCAGGATTTGTCCGGGTAATTTAGGTCCATGCATATGTTGTTGACTATAAGCGGTATATGTACGTAGTAATGTCAATCGATTTGGCCGGATTGGATGGATGGATCGGTCGTCATCGGTGAATTTTGTAGCACAATACTGTTCAATTCCACGACTACCACTATAAAAAACGGTCTTCACATATAAACCTCTACTCACAGGTACGGTGGGTCCTCCAGGGGAGATGGGAATATGGGCCGCCTGTGCTGAATTAATTTATCATTATATACGTATGTGTACGTACATACTTATTTTATTAACTAAGACGTACCACCATATGTATATTTATTTTATGAGAAACAAATTAAAATTGCCGTGGACCCTTTCGATCCTGGTCGTTGTGTATAGCACGTACTCCCTCGTTTCATACTTTGTTTTTTTTCAAATTTCTTTAAATTTGATAAAAATTATGAAAAAATAGAACAACTTTATATGCGTGCAAATAATATCAATTTTGACTGTTTTAATTTAAGTGTGGCATCATACACAGTGAAGCGGTTCGCTGAGATCAAAGCCCTTCGATCTCAGCAAAGGAACTAGGAGTTTGGGAGGTAAGTAAACTCGGACCTAGGGATACAAGCGAGGCTGGTAAAGTAAGATTTCTTTATCTATTTATCTCATTTCTAGTTTATTTTAAAAAATTATATTATTATAAGAGAAATTAACTACCAAGCGAGATTTTATACAGGTAGTACATCCTACTCTAGGTTAGGCTGACGAGCAAAGTTCGAATCCCTGTTCCTGCTGAGACGGGCTGAAATCAGGGATGCATTTTGCGCCAGTATATCCAGGCTCTCGAAAACAAGTTGGTCGCTGCAGACAACCAAATACAAACAAATCATAGAGATTAAGTGCTGTCACATGGCGGATACATAAACGAGCTTCATCTCGAACTAAAATAATTTATCTTGAGAGAATATAAAAAACCTTATATGAAAAAAATTGGGTTATGCAAAAAGTTACTTTAAAAAAGTATTAAAACCTATATATTTTTCTCATCATTTTTATAAAACATATTTAAACATATTCAAAAGACGAATCTCGTCTTCACTATAGCCTGGATAGACCCGAGGCATAGATCCGCCGTGCGTGCACGGTCCACCGATGCAGCACACTGAGTTCATATGAATCATCGATCATAGATACTCGTACGTAATTACGTCGCCAGTAGCACAGCTTGCATGCATGCATTATCTGTAATTAAGCACGGTCTGGGTATTTGGTGTACTATACGTACGCTATCGACTTGCCGCTGTCAGGTCAACTGGATATGGGCCATTCATTTTCGCATTGCACGTGCATTAGTTTCCGATAGGTTGACCAATTAATCCATCGGACTTGTCCACGCGCACGCACGCACGGGCACGGCAACATTTATACGTTTAGGCTTAACATACAGATTCTGTCTTTTTTTCAACATATTTTTAAACGAATAAAAAGTTATATATTTTATGTAAATCTTTTTTCATAGAAGTTACTCTAAAATATATAAAAAACTAATTTATAATTTATAATAATTAAAATTCGATTAATCATGTGTTAAATATATTTTATCTTCATCCGTTAAAAAATCACGTGTATACAATTACTTCTCCTAGTCAAACTTTTTAACTTTTTAACTTTGATTCAAATTATAAGAAAATATAGTAGTTTTTTCAATATAAAACAAGTGTATTATCAAAATAATGTTAGATTTAATAAAAATAATTTGATAATTTAGATGTTAATAAGTTTTCCTATAAACCATGTCAGATGCTTAGCTAGTTTCAAAGTCCAAACGCTCGTGCGACCGTGTGTTCCATTGGTCATTAGTTGGTGTGTAAACAATAAACTTAGCTGAGTCCTGTGCGACTATTATGCATGCTTCATGTGGTGCATATCTAGTGAGTGGTCTCGTCAACAGTCAATTGAATGAAATCAATCGTTTTTTATTTTCTTTTATTTATGTGCTTATGCAAAACAAAATTATAAGAGAGAGAGAGAGAGTCGTTACGCGGGATATCTGTATGCGCTAAAAGCCTAGTTCATCGGAGAAAGCCCATTTAAAATGGTAGTTAGTATAGGCCGGCCCACGCAACCACATTCGTATATAGCAGGCCGGGCCCATCCATGTGCTACTTTCCTTACTAGTAGTATCCATGTACACTGGGCTTGATCGTTTGCTCTCTCTAGGCCCAGAAACTGGAGCACACCCTACGTAATATATGGGGCAAAAGGTGAGCAAAGCTGCTAGCCATACAGGCCCCAACTCAGATGGATGGCCGTAAGTCTGAAGTGTTGGACACCAACGCGCATTAATGGATCACCGGATCCGTTTTCTGTCCCTCCATAACAGTAGAGACGTGAGAAAATATAGAATATTTATGCTTTTTTTTGCCCTCAATAACTTTATAGAGGTAGACAATGAACACATATATAGGGTAGAACTCTCTCTTCATTATAGATCCGATCTCGAGTACAAACCAGCCATATATGTCTCACCCTGCCCCTGTATATACAGGGTTTTAGGAGGAGATAGATTTTATCTTTAATCTGATTCGGATTGACCCATAAGAAACATATCTTCTATATTTGTTTTCACAACACCCTCCTTGGGTCTATCCGCGACCAACTCATGCCTCGTCAAACTCCTACCAAAACCCAGTGGGAAAAATGTTAGTCGAACGAGTACATAGTTATCGCTCATATATTGCATGTTATCGACTATGGAGTGCTGAAGCCCATTGCCATCCTTTTTGCCGAGACGGGTATACCAGTCTCCGTCTTGGTGCCGAACGAGGCCATCCAGTCGCTAGCGCCATCGCGGGGACTATGTGGTCTAGCCTCATGTCGACGATGGCCAACCTTCTCCAGTCACCCATCGCCACCATCGCGTTCCTCCCGGACGGTTGGTGAGCTCAAGCTCGCCGCCTCCCTCGCCTCCTCCTCTTCTTCACCACAGACCATCAGAGCCTCCTCGTAGCCGACCTCACTGCCGACGTCGCCATCCGCGGACAGGCTCGTCGGCCGCCGCCCATCTCCCAGCCGGCAAGCTCTACAGAAGAGAGGGGAGAGGCGGAGATGGAGAAGAGAGAGGATGGATGAGGAGAGGTGAAAGTCCACTTACATGTGGGTCCTAAATTTTTTTAATTTTTTTTGTTGACTAAAATGCCGGGACAACAAGTGAACTTACACACCCTCGTAGGCTTATAGAGGTGGGACGACGGGGGCTTGATCCCCCACGTTTTTTTCTTTTTTAATACCTCAACCCTTCACATATAAGCTGTAGTATCTGAACTTACGCACAAACTCACACCACCGCACACACACCATCCACTCACACATCTCTACATGCAAGCTAGACCTACGTGAAACCAAAGACTAAACCTGGCTGAGAGATATACGAAGTCATCAATAGACTTTGCACGTGACGAGGCATGTTACCTTGACTATTATGGTTTATCCACATGTAAGACCGTAAAAGAAACAACGAGAATAAATCTTTGATATGAAACCTGTATCGAAAAGTGCTCGAACACGGGTGGTGGGTGTGCTCCACCACCAAGCGGACCCAACCACCAAGTCAATGGCTCTTTTCACTGACAATGTTGAGTTTATAGGAACCCTTAAAATTTTGTGCTATATATTAATAATAAGAAGAAAATTAAAGTTCTGTTTAATTTGTTCGTGCTCTACTTGTATTTTTGGGTCTGCACCTAGTATTTTACATGGTGTGTGGTGTTGGTCTCCTTCCCGGCCTTATCCCTAGAGTCTGTGGAGAAAAACGAAGAGACAGCGACGGTGTCTCGCCTTTCAATCTCCGTCCGCCACATTGCCATGCGATGCCTACCCACCGACCGCACCACCTTTGGATTCTTGCAGCCCATACTCCATTTATCCTATTCCACCCACTTTTAATTTATATATATGTTGTCTAACTGTTTCAGTTTACCCTAAATCAAACTTTTTTATATTTAATCAAGTGTAGAAGCATTTTCAACATAGAACCCACATGCTATAAAAAATATATACTTTATTCATCTAAAATATAAAATATTTTAGTTGTATGAGACATAATTTTCTGTGGTGGGTTTAATGAGATTAAATTGATGTTTGTAGATTTTACTATGTTATTTTTACAAACTTGATTAAACATTTTTTATAGATAAATTTAATCAAACTTAAATGAATCCGACTTTAAAACACGTTTCAATACAAGGGGAATGGACGACGTATACATTCAACAATAGCTTACTTTACTGTGAGGCGTTCATCTGCTTCCCCTGAATTTCGCCGCGCGTTGTCCAGCTAGGTCGCGCAACGTGTGATCGCTGTTAGTACATACTTGCACTTGCGTATCATCCTTCGATCAGTGGCCGCTGACTGAGCGACTGATACGTGGCCCTCGAATTGCTACAGCCATAAAACGAGAATTTTGGCCCAAGTCGAGCAGGAAAGGCCAAATATTAGTCTACGTCTGTCACCTTCTATCAACCTTTTCTCTTTTTATTTTTCTCAAAGCCAGCGAAGAACTAAAACTTGGCCATGGAAATATACGGTTCAATAATAAACAAATAATTAAACCGTTCATTTTTGACATCCACACATATTTTCGCATAAATGTGTGATGCAGAAAAGCCACTTCAAATTAAGCTTAATGGTAAATAGGGACTGGAGTTATGCGTGCAGTTAGTGTTACGTACCGTGCCGACACTATCAAACCGATCGATCGATTGCGAGCACCCAACTCCCCTGGATTAGGAACCAAGCAATGCTTTTTTTTCGCATCAAGGAAAGGATGGAATTGGGTTTAAAGAATTATACCATCGATGCTGAGAGAAAAAGAATAAAAAACATAATAAAATGAACTATGTATGCACAGGAGTCATCTTCATGCTTGGAAGTACACATGATGTCTCACAAAGTACAGTTTTTTTTGGCTATATCCCATATGGCCTTATCAACAAGATGAAAAATTTGCACTAATCAGCAGAAGATTCGTTAAATTCGACATTTTTGAGATGTTGTTTAAAGCCGAAGAAATCATTAACTAAACTACAAAACCTATATCATAAAATAAATTCGAGCATGTAGAGGATCGGAGAGAGGAGCACGAGCACTCCGTCGCGACCGATCTAGGTTTCCGTTAGAGGCAGAGCTCCTGTCTCTCTCAATGACAGGTGGGTCCCGTTCGTCCATCCCGAGGCTGATCCCGCGGGAAGATAAAGCACGGACGGCGAGATCGCAACCCCCCCCTCTCCCTCCCCGCGGCGCCCCTAAAACTACAACGCCACGGTCACATATCCCCCACACCGACCTGATTCACTGACATGTGGGCCCCACCAAGCGACGCCGCCCTCGTCGGCCCCACCTGCAGCCAGTGGTGGACTAGCTGTTACCCGCGTGCGCGCAGCGATATTTATTTTTTTTCCCGATAAAAAAGCAAAAAATGGCCGCAATGGAGAGGCCGAAATAGTAGTAGGTTAATTAGCCACCACCACCACCAGTCGCCTCTCCCCCGCCGCACGCACACACACCCCTCTCCCTCTCCTCTCCTCTCCTCTCCGCCGCCGCCGCCGCCGCCGCAAAAAACCCAGGCCGAGAGGAGGAGCAGCGTGTGCTGATCTCGTCGGCGGGGCAGCGGGCGATCCGGGCGGCGAAGGGGCGCTCGTGCGTGCGGTGCGGCCGGGCGGATATGGCATCGGAGGACGTGGTGGGGAAGAGCAGGGGGGACACGGCAGTCACCACCATCGTCAACCTGGCGGAGGAGGCCAAGCTCGCGCGTGAGGGGGTCAAGGGGCCTGGACACCAGGTGCTCTCCATCTGCAAGTCGCTCGTCGCCGGTGGCGTCGCCGGTGGAGTGTGAGTTTCTCACTCTTATCTCTTATATGTATCCCCCTTTCTTCTCCATGCCCGCGTCTCGTCGTCTCGCTGTTGAATTCTCTCCGCGGTGTGACTGTAGCGCAGCCGTTGGGTGGGTGGCTCCCGGATTAGATTGGGTGGTGGTTTCCTTAGATTTGCGTTTGATCCTTGATGGATTTGTGGTTCTCGTGGCCAACCATTTGTTTCATCGTTGCGATTTGTTTCGGCTGTGTGCGCGCGGTTATAAGTTAGTGCATGAACGTCTGTTCCGGACATGTGTGATCTATGACTCTGATGAATTCGCGACGCTTAAACCCTAACGAGGCAATCAGATCTCGTTTCGTTGACTCGTTAGTTGATTCCATTTACTGGGCCATGCAGACGATTGCATTTGCGGTCCAACTCGTGTCATGGTATAGCCTGGCCATCTGGTGGATAAAAATTTCTGTCTTGTTGGTTGGGTTGGTCTTGTGATCTAACCAAGTTCCACTTGAAACTATTGTATTGAATGCAAAATATATTATTTGCATAAGTACACCAAAACCCTAGTCATACATTGTGTCTGACAAGGCAGTCTTCCGGGCAGTATTGGCTTTCTCATCCTATGGGTCTATTCAATTTGCACCCTTTATCTTGTCTGTTATCTTATAGTTTACGAGAAACCATCTGAACAGCTGACCTGAACATTTCAATATGACAGTTTGGTTTCACTAATAGTTGTCTAATTCCTCTAAACAAGAATTATTTCCAATCAGTTTTCACCTTTATGGTTTAATAATCTTAGGTTTCATGAAGTATGTTGTTCTTTATAACATCATTCACTTCCATCTAAAGCTGAACAATAATACATTATACGCATAATTATGTCATCTGATATAGTTGGTTGGTTTAAGAGTATTGCAGCTTGTTTTCTTCTTGGACTGAAACTCTAGCTATCAAATGTTGTTATAGTCAGCTGAAGTCCAAGCAGAAATTGTTTATTTTATCTTTGAGCAAAAGAACATAGATAAACTAGAATGTTTACCTGGTCCAGTTTTTATTCACTAATTTTCTAGCATTCATTCTGGTGCATTTTGTTGAGCCTGACCAGCAAAGGAGTATCTACATGGACCAATCGTTTTAACTAACTACACAATTATGCTTATAATGTATTTACCTTTTGTATTAAACAGATCACGTACTGCTGTTGCTCCGCTCGAACGACTGAAAATTCTTCTTCAGGTGATTCTTTTTAATGCTTTTGCATTTCTGTATCTGGCGGCATGCTACTATTATCTACTTTGCGGAGCTTACTTGAAACAGAATCTCTCTCACTGCACATATATAGCCAATTGAATCAATAATTTTGAAGCACAGATACCACGCTTTGTTGCTAAAATTGTACATTTGTTCATGTAGTTTGTCTGGAAATGTGTGGGGCTTGTATAAGTTGGGCATAACACCTGATTCGTGTTATCTTTCCTATTGCAGGTTCAAAACCCTCACAGTATCAAGTACAACGGTACAGTTCAAGGTCTTAAGTACATATGGAGAACAGAGGGTCTCCGTGGACTTTTTAAGGGCAATGGTACCAATTGTGCCAGAATTGTTCCAAATTCTGCTGTGAAGTTTTTTAGCTATGAGCAAGCAGCAAGGTCTGTTATTGTTTCCAACTACTGTCACCTCACGTTACTGCTTGTTCTCTTGCCACCTACTTGCTATTTGTACTTTGCACTTTGCAGACCTTTTCTCTGTTGCATGCTGAGTCTTCTTTGACCTGAACTTGGTCAGAAGCATTTCCTTTTTACTCTTACTGTTTATATGGTTTTGTTTCATGAAAGCACTACTAATTATATTCTTGCCTGTAATTTTTGCAGTGGAATTTTGTGGCTTTATCGACAACAAACAGGGGATGGTATGCCTCTCTCCATCATTACCTGCACTGCACATTAGTTTTCCTGCATATGCATCTTAGTTATTTTGAAGTGTTTACACATGATGGTGTTATTGCACAAACCTTTGATTGTTGTGTACATAATGAGATTCAGGACTGCAATGACTGCTCTATGACTTACCTTTTTATCTATAAGAAAGTGATGATAATTGACTTTTTTATACTCAGCTTGTCCATCTCTTGTTCACTTTTTAGTTTCAACGTATAGTATGATCGTTTCAAGATTGGGAGGCCTGGCATATAAGACAAAACCTTCATTTATATGGATGTCTTGGTACAGCTAAATCATGTCTTGTTTCTGCTAGAAACCTTTTTAGTCGTGGTATAAGATGATAACACACAAGAGAAGTTGTGGCTCACCAGCTTGAATTTGGAAAACTAAGTCTGTGTTGTACCGCTAAATCGTATAATTCTGCTAGCAACCTTTGTTAGTCCTGCTATAAGATGATAAAGCACACAATAGAACTTTTTACTCATCTGCTTGAACTTGAAAATAAACTCAACCTTTTACCTTTTAAATCCCTACTAGAGGATAGGCTTGTGTAACTGAGGCACTTATCAGACTGGAAACTATCAGCAGCTTCGAAGAGGCTTTTCTTTTTTGTTCAGTCTACATATATGCAGTGCAAAGCAAGTAGTGCAATACTCTGAGCACATGTCAATCTCCAGTGTTGGGACCACAGGGTCTGTTGTTGTTATCTCAGTTCATGCTCACTATGCATCCATGCTGAGCCCAAACAATTGTGTATGCTATTGAGTTGTTATAGTGATATGACAACATTTGCAACACCGATGGACATGCTGTGATGGATCTTAGAGCTTACACAATACTTATTGTTCTTCTGTATAATATTGTTCTAGATTAATGATTGAAATACTGGGGGAGCAGAGTTCGTGATGTGCATGTCTTTTTTTTTTCTGTACAACTAGATTTCTTGCATGTATGCATCCAAATCTGTTTATTATAATGTATGTTCTGCTACAATTGAACAAGAGAATTCATATTCCTGTTGATGTATTATATAAAGTTGATAAAAAAAATCTGGATTCAGCACTGACCTGTTCCTATGTTGCACAGAGGATGCTCAACTTAGTCCAGTATTGCGGCTTGGAGCTGGTGCTTGTGCTGGTATCATAGCCATGTCTGCTACTTACCCGATGGATATGGTTAGGGGTAGGATTACCGTGCAGGTAATCTATAGGTTCATTGCTTTCTCCCATTATTATATCATCAACCTCAACACAGTTTACTCAATTTACTTCTGTTTCATATTCTGTCTATTGACCTCCTCCAAATGTCATATGCAGACGGAAAAGTCTCCTTATCAGTACCGTGGTATGTTTCATGCACTGGGCACAGTATACCGCGAAGAAGGCTTCCGTGCTCTATACAGAGGGTGGCTTCCATCTGTTATTGGAGTGGTAGGTCTCTTCTTAATTAGTAAACAGCTTTGCCTTGTGGTATGTGCCTTGCTGACAAGTGCTTTCCACATTCTTCTTTGTCATCTTCTTGCAGGTTCCGTATGTTGGTCTCAACTTTGCTGTATACGAGTCTCTGAAGGACTGGCTTATTCAGACGAATCCATTTGATCTTGCCAAGGACAATGAGTTGCATATAGCTACAAGGCTTGGATGTGGGGCTGTGGCTGGAACCATAGGCCAGACTGTTGCGTACCCTCTTGATGTCATCAGGAGGAGAATGCAGATGGTTGGTTGGAATCATGCAGCATCTATTGTTACTGGAGAAGGCAAAGATGTGCTCCAGTACAATGGTATGATCGATGCATTCAGGAAAACTGTTCGCTATGAAGGTGTTGGTGCTTTGTACAAGGGTCTTGTGCCCAATTCAGTGAAGGTAATGCTTCCTATATGACGAATTCAAAGATTTGCAACCTTAATGGATCGTAGTTGTGCTTGTTTATAATGTGCTGACCTTTGTTTTCTTCTTCAGGTGGTGCCTTCTATTGCCATTGCATTCGTGACATACGAGTTTGTGAAAGACGTTCTAGGAGTAGAGATGAGGATATCAGACTGAAGAAATTGGAGCTAGTTCTGGCCATTATCAACTGCTATTTTTGTAGGGTGTTTGAGTTCTGTTTTTGTAGGAAGGGCAAGTAGAAGGATTATAGCACTGAGGCTCACATTCAGCATAAGGCCCTCTCAGCCCATGTTGGTATATCCTACTACTGGCTCCAGATCTTAATTGTTGCTGGACTCGTGGGAAAAATTAATAAGTTGGCTGTAAAGCATGAAGCATTTGCCTAACTCATAAAGTCTATTCAGTCGTGATGGTGTATTGAGATTGAAAACTCATGCAGTATGCTGTGTTGCTGCTAATAGTTGATTTTCATTATTTTCTTTTCTCTTGTCTAAGTTTGTTGCTGCTGATAAGTACTCTACTTAATAACTGAGTAATGTTGGTGCGTTTTATACCAGCATTTCCTGAAGTATCTGTATTACATTCATCCATTTTGTTTGCTTATTTACAAGAATGAAAAAAAATGCAACTGTTCACGTTGATGCTGTATTTCCGAAACAAGTGAAAACCCTTTTATCTTACGGAAAGAAGGCTACCCTGCATTATTTACAACATTTTCCTAAGTTAACTCTGAGTCTGAAGCGTTCCCGCCGGATTTACGCCGTCGGGAAGGCGGAATTGCCGCCATATTGAGGTGGCCGTCGGACTTTATCCTCGGCGTTCGCCGGGCCACGACCTGCGGCGGCCTCACCACGCCCATCGACCTCGACTTCTGCGGCGGCCCTGCACACGTCATGGACATTGGGCAAGCTGTAACCTTGGAAGGCTTTAGACGAACAATGCCGCTGCGACACTTGCCTGCCTTGGTGGCGGCGATGACCTTGCCGGCCACCTTGCGCGGCGACGACCTCGTGCTGCCGCTCAGGTCGGCCAGCGACCGGCTCGACGCCGACTGCGCGTCGGCGTCCGTCACCGTCGTCGTGCTGGACCCGCCATTGACGCTGTCATCTCCCCACAGCGAGTTGCCATCGCTGCTGGAATCGGAGCTCCTGTCCCTGTACGCATTGGTCTTCTCCCTCTCCATCACCCTGTACGCGTACATCTCGAACGGCACGTCGGCGACGAGCGCCGCCGCGTTCCCCTGCCACTCCGGGAACCTCCTCAGCAGCTGCGCCTCGATGTCGAGGTAGTCCACCGGCGGGCCAGACGCGTCCGGCTGTCCCTGCTCCGGGTTCATCACCAGGAACCGCTTCACGTAGCGGAGCACGCGGCAGATGGAGTGGAACGCCGGCCGCTGCGCCGGCTCGCCGTGCCAGCACCGCTTGGTGAGGCTGGTCAGGTATTTTGGCGACTGGAACGGGAACAGCGGCCGCTCGCCGGCGCTGATGTTCTTGCTCATGTTGTCCCCCTGCAGGTGGTTGTCCTCGAACGGGATCTTGCCGGTGAGCAGCTCGAAGCAGATCATCCCGAAGCTGTACACGTCGGCTTTCTCGGTGCACCTCGCCGTCGGCGGCTCGTTCCCCACCACTTCCGGCGCGCACCAGATGCAGGGGTTGGCGTTGGCGTTGGCCGGCGCCTTCGTCGTGCCGGAGTTGGATGCGGACTGGCCATGGCCGAAGCCGGTGACCTTGACATGCAGGTAGGCGTCGCCATGGCGCGGCTTGACGAGCACGTTGGACGGGTTGAGGTTGCCGTGGTATATCTTCTTGGAGTGCAGGTGCTCCATGCCGCGCGCGATCTGCAGCATGGTGTCGACGACGACGACGAGCGGGAACGGCACCCGCCGCTTGGCGGAGGTCACCTCCTTGACGTAGCAGCCGAGGTCCTTGCTCATGAGCTGGTCCATGACCACGAACAGCTCCCTCTTCTCCTCGTCGTGGAAGCAGTAGCGGCAGTGCGCCACGTTCGGGTGCGACACCGACGCGAGCGTCGCGACCTCGGCTGCCGCCGCGTCGGCGTCCACCCCGACGAGATGCTTCACGGCGAACGCCTCCCCATCCACTGCACCTCCTTGAGGTTTCCCCCGAGGCGCCTCCGCATGTGGAAGTCGCTCAGAAGCACGGCCGCCGGGTGCAGCTTGCCGCGCGGCGCGGCGAGGAGGTCAGCGAGTCGGCGCTCCTGCCGCGTCAATGGCGCCTCCGGCGACGTCGGGCCCTTCCTCTCGTCAAGAAGCTGGGACAACAGCCACCTGTCCTCCTTCCACGCCATGTCCATCCTGGCGGCGAGCTCCCGCGTGGCCAGGTGCGTCTCGCCGAGCCTCCGCCGGAAAATCTCGGGATCGAGCAGGTCCTTGTTGTAGTCTCTGGCCAACACCAGCCGCCTCCTGGCGAGCTCGTCGGGATCGGAGCCCGTGACCTCGCCGACGTTCTCAACCGCCTCGATGACGACGGCGACGCACCAGAGGAGGTCGTGGAGGTGGTGCTCGACGCACTCGGTGCCATGCGTGGCCGCCGCGGCACGCGCCCACCAGTTCCGCGGCTCGAGGCAGTAGCGAATGTAAGCCTCGCCGTCGCGGACGACGCGGTGGAGCTCGCGGATGGGATCCTCGAGGGGCTTCCATTTGGTGAGGCGGTCGTCGAAGCGGAGGCGGGCGCGCACCTCGCCGGCGACGGCGTCGAAGGCGAGGGCGTAGGCGTGGGCGAGGAGGCCGCATTGGCGCGGGTTGATGCGGAGGTCGTCGTGGAAGGCCAGGAGGGCGTTGACGCCGCCGAGGGCCTCGCCGACCTGCCGGAGCTGCTCCATCCTGCTCAATTCTATCTATCGATTTGCCGTAGTTTTCTCTCTAAGGAGAAAGGATTAGCTAAGCATGGCTATATTGATCTAGACCACACGAAAATGATTTGTTTTGCAGGAGTTCTCCTTGTCCCATAAACATGAGCCATTTTTGCCATCTTAATCTAATTGTTAAGTTGCTCAGATATAGTTATAAGTTGTTAAAGTTTCTAAAAAAACAATTTGTTAAAGTTATGAAAGTGTGACTATGAACCAAACATATCATACTAGCTTCAGAAATTCATATAATGTAGTGTGAATAAAAAACTTTTGAATAAAGTATGAAAGAGAGCCATGTAACATTTGAGCCCTTAAAAAACTTAATCCAATTAAAAAAATATTGTCCTTGCTCTCTCTAGCCCGGTCTTTTAACTTATGGTTTTTTCGTCGCCTCCATGATGTTCTCCTAGGTAAGGGTGTCCTTTTTACCGAAACTGACCCGATCGAAATGACAATTTCTTTCTCTTTTTTTTGCCTTAGCTTTTATTGTGGCTAAGTTTGATTTTCGGTTTATAATTTGGCTTTTATCTCTTGATAACCAAAGTCCCAAATAAACAAGAGTTCCACGCATAAAGAAAGGATACTTAACCTCTTGTCATCCTCTTCGATGACATATTCCCAAATGCGAGCGACTTTGATTATTTACCATTCCAACCAAATATCAAGAAACGTTGACAATGTAAGCGAATACCGCTGCAAATTTGAAAACCTGGGACTACAAACATTCGTCCAGGCACTGTCCCCCTTGGACCGAGTCCGAACCCGTCCACACGAAGGTTTCGTGTTTCTTGTCTATGGCCTTGATGACCCAACCGACAACCCGATCGTCATGGACATATGGACCAAAATAGAAGAGAGAACGGACTGGACAAGCATAGAGCGATCACCCAAGGTGGTGAGCCGACTCTTTCAGGGAGGAAGTCGGTGGGAGACCTTGTCAATGAGAGGTTGCAGGGCCGCTTTTGGAAGCTCACAGACTGACAGCGAAATGCCGAGGTAGGTGTAGGGAAATTCAGAGATAGTGCAGGGAAAGGAGCTCTGCACCAGCTCCAGGTCCTCGACCAAATAACAGATCAGAGTAATCGAGCATTTGACAAAATTGGTGCGCAGCCCGAAGGCCAGACCAAAGACAAAGAGGATGCCTTGAATGAACTCCAAATCCTGTCGGACGTGGGAGAGAAAGAGGACCAAACCATTGACATAGAGAGAAGCACGATGTCATAAAAGCATGGTCATTGAGGGGAAGAAACCCGCCTGAGTCAGAGGCCTTGCGGATCATTGTGTTGAGCACATCCATGACGAGGAGGAAGAGCATGGAGGAAAGGGGATCGCCTTGCCGGAGCCCCCTTTGTTGGGGGAAGCAAGGACCCGACATCCCGTTGACTAGCACCGAGGAGGAGGAGCAACGGAGGATTAGAGAGATCCAATCACACTAGTGACGGCTGAACCCAAGGTGAGCAAGCACTTCGAGCAAGAACGGTCAACTGACCGTGTCAAAGGCCTTCGGCGATGTCTACTTTGAGAAGTAGACGAGGCGTGCGCCTGACATGAAGTGCCCTGGCCACAAGCTGAACATAGCGAAAGTTGTCGTGGAGAGAACGACCTTTGACGAAAGTGCTTTGATTGACCGTCACAAGCTTGTCAAGATGAGGTAAGAGACGAAAAGCCAAGATCTTAGAAAAAAGCTTGCCAATGCTGTGAATGAGGCTTGTTGACTTCCACGGCATCATTGTTGAGGAGGGCAAAACCCTGGCCATTCGCGAGAAAGAGGGAGTCGAGAGCAGCCAGGTTTTCCGCTTAGATCACTGGCCAGCAAGATTTATACTAAAAACAATATCAATAGTGTTTTTATGCCTTAATAAAAAATAAAACAATGCCATAGCAAGTTAACACTGTGAAATCTAAGCTTGTATGACTCGGGCACAGAGTAAATATTTGTGTGAACCAAAATGTTTTGTTGCGAATGAGTCAAATGCAGCAAGAAAAAGAAAGCAACTACTAGATATGTAACAGCAGCAATGGTGCCAGATACAAACCAAAACCTCGGTTACTGAGAGGAAATAAGCCGGCAGATATAAACAACAGCATAATAATGAAATAACACCACAACAGTGAGAAAGTGGATGAAGACAGCTTTACAAAAATCAAGTCATTTAAAAATAAACGGGGAAACACCTTCTGCGTCTGGCTTAATGCATACAGTTAGTGTTAGTTTTAGTTTCCATCTTTGAGTAGTCGCGGCCTCATGCTAGTAGCTTCTGTTAGCAGTTTTGTTAGGGCATCTTCACCCTTTTCTAAACATGTTGTATTCTAAACTTTATTCCCTTCCCTCGAAACTGTGGAGACTTTCCCAGTTTACGGTAAAAAAAAACTCATGGCAGAGAGCTTCTTGCACGAGAGTTTAATTTCAATGTGCAGCAGTTGGATTAAAGGGTTGCTACTGAGAAAACTGTAAGAGATTGCAAAATTACAAGATCAATTCATAGACGTGTTTAGCTAGTTTAGTCCAGGCAATTTGTGCTGTTAAAAGCAGTAGTAACAGAGATTATACATGAAACGTGCTAGTAAGTATTCTGACTATTAATAACGGTTTCATTATTTATAGCCTAGTACCTCCGGAAGCGTTGGGGCCGAACACTTTTGAATCAATCAAAATTGATCCCTCTGCTGCAACATTGTGAATGGTTATGAATAGAAAATAACAAGGATCAAGCACAACAATAATAGTAGGCAGACAATGAATCAAATTTGTCTCTCATCAAACTAGTGTTTGTGTTTGTGTTTGTTGTGCACGAGAAACACAAGCGGAACAGAAGACGAAAATCTAGTGCGATTTCGCGACAAGGCCGTAGATAGTTTAGCAAAGGATTGCAACCTCCAAACTATGTGAAATTTTGTTTCAACCAACAAGCGGAAGAAAACACAAGATGTGACTTGAGCATGCATACCCATGGCGCGAGCGCGACGAGACGAAGCCTTGAATCTGGCTGGAATACAAGGCCCTCTGTTCTTGGCAATCTCAAATCTCGAACCTAACTGGACCCTGAATTTGCATCGGCAAAAACTATCCTACGCAAAATCATAATTCTTGCTGACGAACTGTTCATCGTCTGGCAAAACGAAAGCAAATCGAGAAACCGGAGATTTGGTGCTGCAATACCGTCCTAGCATTCGATTCATACGACGTGAGACAAGAACTCAGCACGACACAACATGATTGGCTTGATGCGCCCGCGAGTCCAGGAGACGCTCTTGACATGAACATAAACTTCGTGCAGCTAACAAACTATGCAACAGACTCAAACTAGAAACCAGGAGATAGAACTTGACGCTGCAACACCATCACCGTCACCGTGAGCCGTTCGCTGAAGTCTCTCGCGAGGCTCATGCACCATCATCTTGTCCCGGTCGAACGTCGTGCCATCGCGCGCGGAGCCGCACCAAGCTGCCAATGCTGCGCGCTGCTCGCCATGGGAGAAGACAGCTAGAGGGAGAAGAAACAAGGAAAACAAAGGAGAAGGGGTTTTTTTTTTCCTTTTGGATAAATAAATATCCAGCGGACCCATCTGTCAGCAATAGCAATACTTTGGTGTAGAAATATAACTGAAGAAATTTAATAGAAACCGAGCATAATGTTGTTTCACAATTCCCAAGATTACCATCGAATCCATAATTTGAAAGTTCATAATTATTTCGTTTGAACTTCAAATGGTGAAACTTTGAATCATAATTCTGACCAGCCAATATATCTTCTTTTTTATTCAACTGGTAGCATCTTGATGTTGGAGTGTTCTATCTTAGTTTAGGTGATTTTTTTAAAAAATCATGAGAAGATTCACGGATGCATCGCATGCTTTGCTGGCAGTTGTTATTAGGGATTAAAATAAGCTATCACTTCTTTTAATGAGATAGTTTCGCAGTAGAAAAATGGACTGATTTTTAACTTAATTATGTGATATGAGCATCTGCATGTATAGTTCCTCTTTTTCTGGCGGACAGTCGTTAGTCGTTATTCTTGTTGATTACAAGCCGGAGAAATCTCCAGTTCAATTAAACCTATGAAATTTGGATTATTCTAAGTTCATGAAGAAATTATTGAAGTTAGGGATAGGCATTATCTCTTTCTCACCAAATTTGTAGGACCAAACTTAACTTCGTTTGAAAGATTAAAAGAAGACAAATTTTGAATGAATACTTCCCTATCACTATCCGTTCAAAGTTTATATTTTTTATCTTGCAAATAAATTTGAATTGGTCTTGAAATTTTGTGGAGATATAGACCATCCACGAATATTTTACTCACATTTTTTTCATGATTGTAGTGATCTTTTTACGTCCTGTTTTCAGAGGTTTGTATCTAGTGTTTTTACTTAATATATCCTCTTAGGGTATGTTTAGCAGGGCTACAAATTTAAATGGAGGTGAAGTTGTGAAGGTGGGAAAAGATAGCTTCACCCTTCGTATGTATTTTATGTAGCAGACCCACTCACTGGTCTGCCAACATTTAGGTGTTGTTTAAAAGCAGGCTTTTGGTTTTGTCTTTTGAAAAACTGAAATTTCAGAAGCGTTTGGAAGCTATCTTTTGAGTTGGCTTATTTGGCTGAATAAAATGTAAAATACTCATAACGTTTCTAGCTATTTTTAAAGTGACAAGTATTTGTTTTTAATAGTAACAATACTATAAAGTAGCATCATGTAACATTTATCTATATCTATACTATATATAAAGCAAATAGTGTTTCCACCCAAATTTTGTTTTGCCTGGCTATTTTGCAGAAAACCCTTTGATCTTTTTCAAAATTAACTCACAGTCCGTCTAGCTATTTTAAAAAACCCAATTAAAAAAGAAAAAAAGAGTTATTTTGCAAAAAACCCCTTGACTGTTTATAAAATTAACCTGCAGTCCCAATGTTGAAAAGAAAAAGAGGGCTTGGATGAAAAAAAACCTCTTGCGTCCCTCTCTTCTGCCTCCATCCGTGTCGCGCCTGCGCCCCTCCCTCCCGTCGCTGCTGAGAGCTCCCGCGCCGTCGCCTGGAGCTTCGTCCTCCGCCTGTTTCTCTCCCCACGTCGTCATTCCGTTGCAACGCACGGGCATTTTGCTAGTCATAATAAAATAGATTTTAATCTTGTACATTAATCTCCTGGCTATCAAAGCGCTAGCAATGCTATCACAAAATGCATTCATGTCGCCATCACCTTCTTCATCAATTGGTTGATGTGTTGATTCTTCTTCAACACTTAGCAACAAGGGAGGTGGCCGGCCGTCGAGGGAGGTGGCCGAAGTCGACTGGGGGACGCGCACGGGGGGTCGTGGCGACATGGAGGCGGCGACAGGGCAGTGGCGACGGGGCATCGAGGGAGATGGCTGGCCGGTAGCCGAAGTCGATTGGAGGGCGCCCGTGAGGGTCACGGCGACGACGGGGCGGCGCCCATGGAGTGGTGGTGCCGGCGTCAGTAACCCTAGCATCGTGTGCTAGCTTGGGACAGAAAGAAATGCGAAGCGTTTTTTTATGGCAGTCAGGTAATTTGTTATAACTTTCTCCTTAGAAGAAAAAAACTATCCAACGTGAGTTTTTGGCTTCAGGCTTTTTTAGTATAAATGTGACTTTTGGCTTTTCAAAAGACAGATCGAAAAAGCCAACTTTTTTTTAGCTTCTGGCTTTTTATATAAAAAACTATGGAACTGAAATAAATGGGACCTTACCATGATGGTCAGCGTTCGTAGTCAGTCTCGTCTCAGCGATGGCTGCCATGGTGACAAGTCCTAAGATGAAGGTAGGAACTTCCAAGTACTGTGAGGTGGGGTAGTTTGTGGTTCCCTAATTGTGCTTTAGACTGCATTGAACAATTAAGTCTGTATCCCTTATACTCCGTACCAATCAATGATGGAGCCTGAAAGTATTTTACTCCCTCCGTTTTCATAATAGAAGTCCTTTGATTTTTTATCAAAATTCTTTTAAGTTTGATTAAATTTATAAAAAAATATAATAGTATTTTTAACCCAAAGCAAATATATTATTAAAATATATTCAATGCTAGATTTAATAAAATTAATTTGATATCTTAATTCTTGTTAATTTTTCTATAACCTTTAACCGAAAAAATCAAACGGACTTATAATATGAATTATGAAATGGAGTGAGTAGTTTTAATATATGCTGAAGTGATACGTGCAATATTATTTACATTATTATAAGGCTTCTGTTATGGATATTACAGAGAGTCATATCGATGGGATGTAGAGAGGAATCATGGGAGACTATGGATGCAGACTATGGTTTCTTGTTAGTTCTGTGCTTTCTTATGGTCATAAAAGTATCTATTATATCTTTTTCATTCACTTTGAAGAAAATATATCATTTGATAAATATGACTAAACAATCATCCAAAAGGCTATCTTCCCTTTTTATTTCTCAGCCTATTCTTGATAAAATTCATAACAGAAAATGCTCTCTCAACATTTGCTGTTGCCACCGATAGAATCAATACCAATTTGAGAAATAGATACACCATATCATAAACTGTATTACTCTTGGTTTCAACAAGCTTAACTGCCAGGAGTCGGTATCGCCACTCGCCAGGTGCTGCCACGCGCCGCCGAGCCGGAATCGCCGGTTCGCTAGGAGTCGCGAGACTCGCGACTAGGGATCGGATGACGATCGACGGGATCACCAATCGCGCGTAGGGAGACGAACCATCAAGCCAAGGATCGTGCGTCGCGTGTCTTCGTGACGGTGGATCGACATGACGGAGCCATGGGCCTCGATCGCTGGAAATTGCAGTCCGGGTGGGCCTTCTTTTGGATGGGCCGTGGCCTACCCAGATCATCTCATAGGTCCGCCCACGTTTATAAGTTGTAAAATATTATTATTGTTATTATTTAAAAATATGGATAATATATGTAGATGAATTTAGAAGCAGTGGCAATATAACACAGTGTAGACCGTGACACGATTGATCGACAATGCAACTTGATTTGCCTAGTCTACAATTCGGACAGTGAGACGCGCAACACGTAGTGTACGTGTCAAAGAATTGGGCATGAACATGATCGAGACGTGCTAGTGCTAGTGTTTGGATCGGAATAAGTTCCTTTCAGAATTTGGTAGCAGGCACTGCAAAAAGTCATTCCTCATTGTGAAGCACAGCCACACGAGCGCCTGCAAGCTTCATCCTCCTTGAACAGCTTGCTATTTCTGCTCATGATCAAGTGAAGTTGGTGATGTATTATAGGAGTATAATTTATGAAAAAGTTGCTCATGATCAAGTGATCCTACTTGAAGCCTGTGTATGCAGAGATGAGCAGCAGCTACTCCCGAGACGACGGAGTACTCGATGTCTTGATTGCCATCAATTAATACATAAATGATGTACTACTAGTACTAATCAACTCCATCCAGTACGTACTCCGTGACAAGTAGTGACAAACAATTGCAGAATTGGGACGTGGTTGAACGTAGAAAACAAGGGCGAGTTGTTTTTAGTAGTAAATCTGAAGCCCCGTGAAATGTTTAGTATGGCGTTGTCGGCTCAACGAGGGAGCACGCACGGTGAGTGAGAAAGTGATGAACTTTGCACTCGGTCAGCGTCGTCACGAGCTGGACTAAGAGAAAATAACGCAAGGAAGATAGAGATGGCTGCCACCTGGGGGACACTTTTAAAAAAAACCGAAAAAAACAAACTGTACAGGACCAAATCAAAGTTTGTGATTTGTCGGTTTTCGTTTTTTGTGAAGTTTGTGATTTTTCGGTTTTCGGTTTTGGTTTCGATTCGTGGTGTTGCATACACCGAGTAATTCGGTTCGGCATCGTTTTTTAATGTGTGAGAACCGAACTAAAAAACCAAATCATGCAAACCGCGGGTGAAAAACCCTAGCTAGCCTCAGCCGCGCGGGTGCGGCCATGGCGCGGCTGGTGAAACCCTAGCCTCGGCGGTGGCGGGCACTCTGCCTCTGTCCCAGCCCGTCGCTGCGCCAGCGCCGCCTCCGCCCCGTCCTGGCCTGTCGCCGCTCCGCCATCGCCGTCGTTGCGCTCCTCCGCTGCTAGCTCGTTGTGCTTCTCCCCCATGTGTCCCAGCCCCGTCGCCGCCGCTAGCGCGTCGCTCCGCTCCGCCCGCCGGCCAGCTTAATGTGCCACGTTGCCTCTCTGCTTGTTCGGTTTTTTGTAAAAACCAAAAACCGTTTACAGTATTTACGCGAATCGATCGGTTTTCACTTTGTGCCAAACCAAACTATACGGAAAAAAATGAAGCGAAGTCTCGGTTTAAACCAATTGCCCACCCCTACTGCCACCTTTGATTTCATATTTACCATCTCTCTATAATATGAATTAAAGATAATCTATACATTAAGTTATCTCTAACACACCAAAATCTCAATGACTCTAAATGCTATGACTTTATTTTTTTTCTTCTTTTTTTGTCTTTCATATCAACAAATGAACATACATGACAAGAGGACAGGTGCTTAAGAAGTTAGTTATATAGTACTTGCTTAAAAACTTGGACCGAACGATGGAGGTGACGGTCCATGCAAGTTATAGAGCAAGAGAGAAGAAGTTAGAGCATCTCCAGCAGTACTCCTAAGTGAACTCTTACTCTATATTTGAGAGTTTATTAGCCTACAGCAGCACTCCTATCCCATCCCCTAAAATCCTGAATTCCTAAAATCCACCCCCTTCACTCCTATTCCTAGGAGTCCAATTTGAATTCCTATCTCTATAATTTAAAGTTTATGTGATCTTTTAGGAGATCTGCTGTAGGCAAAAGAGATCTTGAACTCCTATTCTTCTCAGGGGATCCCTAAACTCTCATTTTAGAAGATGAAATTTAGGAGTACTACTGGAGATGCTCTTAGAAGACCCTTTGTGAAAGGAGAGCAAGGAATTGAAGGTGGAAAGTTGATAAGAGAAGTCTCGTGCGAGGTAGGAAGGTTCCCGGTTGGTTTTGTGGCGGCGGAAGAAGCACAAGACCGGCTGCGCGCCACGGCCCCCACCCACTCCCGTCCCCACGCGGGAATGGTGGCGTCCGACGCGGACCGCCGTTGGAGTCCGTGTCCGTGTCCACGCGCAAACCCAAAAGCCGTAGCCGTAGTAGTTGATGAGGATGAAACAGAGACAGCAGCGCAGGAGCCAACAAAGTCATGGTCGCCTCTTCCCCTCTTAGTCTTCCTCCCATCAAAACCCCCCAAAAAACCACCAAAGGCAAAACCACCGCACGCCACCGCCACCGCCACCGCCACCCATGGGCGCCCGCGCCTCTCGCCACCGCCAATCCCCCGACCAATCCCAATCCCAATCCCACTACAAGCACCACCACCACCACCACCAACCCACCCGGGTCACCAAGCCCAAGCCCAAGACCCAGCCGCAGCAGCCGCGGTCTCAGCCTCCCCCGCCGCCCCCGCCGCGGCAACAGCCCCAGCACCAGCCGCAGCCGCCGGCGCCGGAGGATGGGGTGGGGCGGGTGCTGGGCCGACCCATGGAGGACGTCCGGGCGACCTACACCTTCGGCCGGGAGCTGGGGCGGGGCCAGTTCGGGGTGACCTACCTCGCCACCCACAAGCCCACCGGCCGCCGCTACGCCTGCAAGTCCATCGCCGCCCGCAAACTCGCCCGCGCCGACGACCTCGACGACGTCCGCCGCGAGGTCCACATCATGCACCACCTCACGGGCCACCGCAACATCGTCGAGCTGCGCGGCGCCTACGAGGACCGCCACTCCGTCAACCTCGTCATGGAGCTCTGCGAGGGCGGGGAGCTCTTCGACCGGATCATCGCCAGGGGCCACTACTCCGAGCGCGCCGCCGCCGCCCTCTGCAGGGAGATCGTCTCCGTCGTCCACAGCTGCCACTCCATGGGGGTCATGCACAGGGACCTCAAGCCCGAGAACTTCCTCTTCCTCAACAAGAGGGAGGACTCCCCGCTCAAAGCCACCGATTTTGGCCTCTCCGTCTTCTTCAAGCCCGGTATCCTTACTCCCATCGTCCTTCTGCCTTCTACTGCCCATTCTTCGCTTCCTCCAAACGATTTAGAGATACCAACTCCACGACCAATCAATTCGCCGTCTGCTCTGTGTGGAGAGCTCCCAAGTCCCAACCGCGATGGGCATTATGGCCTCTAGTATTGCACTTCATTTACGCTCTCATGCTCAACTCAAAGAGGGGTCAGGAATCAATATCACCAAATGCTTGTGTGCATCATGTTAGGCAACCCATGGGCTTTCGTTTTTAGGACCACAAGAGAGGAAATGACATGAATTACAGCACCGGTGTGGGGATCAATGCTGTTTGGTTCTTACTAACACAGCTCAAGGTTGTGGAAATGCAGGTGAGCAGTTCAGGGATCTTGTTGGAAGTGCTTATTATGTGGCGCCTGAGGTCCTCAAACGACGCTATGGAGCTGAGGCGGATATATGGAGCGCTGGAGTTATCCTTTACATCCTTCTGTCGGGCGTTCCTCCGTTCTGGGCAGGTACATTACCTAACACTGCTCTTTGCATCAAATAGATTTTGATGCCATTATCCTAACATGGACCCTTTGTTGGTTTTACCAGAGAATGAGGATGGTATATTTGATGCTGTTCTGCAAGGCCATATCGATTTCTCCTCCGAACCATGGCCTTCAATATCTAGTGGCGCTAAAGACTTGGTCAAGCGGATGCTTCGGCAAGACCCAAAGGAGCGGTTAACTGCTGCTGAAATTTTGAGTGAGTCTATAGTTTCCAACTCTCTGCTAGCCTGCTATTCATTGGCAATCTTGGCTCTATGGATTGATTTGCTCATATATATATGTGGTTGGAACTTTTAAGGTGCATTGCTTATTATTATCTGTGAAAGCATTTATGGTGACTTTACAAACTAAATCAACATTGTGTACAGTATCTCAATCTGATATTTTAATACACAGACCACCCATGGATTAGGGAGGATGGAGAGGCCCCAGATAAACCACTTGATATTACAGTGATCAGTAGAATGAAGCAGTTCAGAGCAATGAACAAACTTAAGAAGGTCGCCTTGAAGGTAATCAGATGTTTTTGAACATCAAGCATTTCATCTCTATAGCTTTGCACTTCGTTCTGCAATACATGATAAATCTTGTCTTTTATTCTGTTACGACTAGGTCGTTGCAGAGAACCTGTCAGAGGAAGAGATTGTGGGTTTAAAGGAAATGTTCAAATCTTTAGATACTGATAACAGTGGGACAATAACTCTTGAAGAACTAAGAGCTGGTCTACCAAAGCTTGGCACTAAAATTTCGGAATCAGAACTAAGGCAGTTGATGGAAGCGGTATGTTCATATCTTACTTCTTTCTGTATCTGTACACTTATTGGCATGGTATGGTGCAAGCGTCGTAATGGGAACAAAGAAAAAGTTACTTGCTTATCTTGATTTTGCACTAATGCCAGTAGTTCACAATAATATTGTAGTGACGTCCAAGTAGATGTGCCGTGTATATGTCTGACTTTAAACAGTATAATGAGTTCAGATGGAAATAACTTTTCTACATTTCTGCTAGAACTTGTCTGTAGATTCAACATTTTCTGTTTCAGCTTGTTGTTCATAAATCTTTTGTCCTTTCTTATATGATAATATGTTGTTCTTGCATAGGCTGACGTTGATGGAAATGGGTCCATTGATTATGTTGAATTTATATCAGCAACGATGCACATGAATAGATTAGAGAAGGAAGATCACATATACAAAGCATTTGAATATTTTGACAAGGACCACAGCGGGTAATTTCACTTCTAAATTTTTTTGAATATTATTTTGATAGGTTCGATGTTTTGGATTAACTAGTTTGCTGCTTGCCTGTTTCTGTACAGGTTCATAACAGTCGATGAATTGGAAGAAGCTCTGATGAAGTATGACATGGGTGATGAAGCGACGATTAAAGAAATAATTGCTGAAGTGGATACAGATCATGTGAGTCACTCTACTAAATACCTAGATAACTCCACTGGCTACTTTTTGATATGGAATGGCTCATGCATCGTCACTGTTTAGAATATGTGGGACTCCTAAGATCATTGCTCTAAATCAGGAAAATCGAATTGATTAAATTGAATATCTTGAAAACATTGAAGGAGGTTTGATTTTCAAGTATGCTGAATATTCAGCCATCTCTCTAAGATCATGGATGCAGGCTAATTATAATTTTCATCGGGTAAATCTTACTAAAGTACTAAACTATGTAAGCTAGTGAATTTTGATCCATCCTGCTCTCTAGTAATCAAATTCCTGTTAGATAAATAAAAAGGTTATACAATCCCTTTACTGATAAGCTTTAGCTATCGAGGAATTATTTGCTTCTCTGAGCGATATGCTTCCACCAACATGATGTGGGTAAAATTGCTGGTGCTGTTCTTCAAAAGTGAACATTCAAACGGAAACTGCATGGATTTCCTACTAAATGCTATGTGTCCTGACTTGCTGCTTAGGATGGAAGAATTAACTACGAGGAGTTTGTTGCCATGATGAAGAATAACAGCCCTGAGATTGTTCCAAATCGGCGACGGATGTTTTAAGCCTTTCCCGAAATTATTGTGAAGTTCTTTTTTTCTTTTCACAAATCCTCTATGGTTTCATCTTAGAGAGGTGAGCATCATCTTTGTAAATTTTACAAAGAGCAGTTCGTACCGGTGGAATTCAATGAAGTATCTGCAAGGCATATCTTACCGTCGTTTGCTCTGAAGTTGGGTCTGGTGTGTCTCTGGTCATACCTCTTTTCAACCATATCACCGACAATTTGCGTGTATGTATCCTGTGCTTTCTGGCCATATGTTTTTCTGTCTCTTGATAAAAGAGAGCTTGTAAAACAGTTTCTATTGATCATATAGGCAAGGCAAGATAACGCTTTTCTGGTGAAGCTGAATTAAAATGTCATGTATAGTTCGAAATTTGGTAACTTATTCGTCAGAAGAATTTGATAACGAACATCAGTACGGTATCTCTGAACGTTCATCAACGAGAATTTTTAAGGTTTTGAAACTGATTAAGAGAATGAGACTGAATTATAACAGACGAATCAAAGCGGGGATCGGGGGTCGTTAATGTTCAGCCCAGTACGTCTTGCTTCTCGGCCAGATTCCACAGCCCAAATGACGAGTATATACTAAACCTGGTGCAAAGTGAAACAAACTATACTCTATCCGGTGCAATGTGCAATTTACTCTTTTGTTTTTCTTGGTTTTTTACAATTGTTCTAAGTTCCAACTAAGCACCTACTCTACTTACAGAGGGCTGATTGCTAAATCATCGCGTCAAATAGGCTCTAGGACTATATTATAATGGAGTACGTCTGATCCTCGATGCTGTATCGCATAGACGGCATCATGCGCTGGTATGGCAGTCTTGACACTTGCTGAGACAGGCACGAGATGCTCCGTCTCATGGTGGCGGAGTCCTTGCTCGAGGCCAGCACCAGGCCGGTCACGGACAGGGACACCGACGATGTCGTCTCGCTGCGGGCGCATCAGCCTCACCCGTCTTCTCACGGACGCCATCGTCCACGAGGACGCGTGCGAGGCCAAGCTCCTCCTGGACAAGATCCGGGCCGACCTCGCCCGCTTGGACGGCGCGTTCGACGAGATCCACCGGAGCGAGAAGACCATCGAAGGCTCCTTCGGCGCCGTGTAGCACCTCGTCGACGAGCTGCTGCTCGACGCCGCGCCGACGGCCACCTCGAGCCGGCAGGACCAGCTCAGGCATCTCATCGGCGCGCTGTCGTCCGTGGACAGAGAGGTCGCCGCGATAAGCGATCGTGTCAACGACACGTTCCGCCTCTCCGCACCTGCCTCCGGTTGCTGGGGCGGCGCGCTAGAGTGCAGCTGGTAGACCCGGCGCCATCTGCAGCTCGCGGTGGACAGCCTCGAGACGCGGCTCAAGCGCTGCCTCCTAAGCTTCGCCGCCTTCCCGGAGGACGCGGTTGTGAAGAAGAGACAGCTTATCCACTGGTGGGTCGGGGAGCGCCTGGTCGACCCCGTCGACGAAGGGAAGAAGGTGTTCGACGAGCTCGTGTCCTCGACGGGGTTCGTGACGACGGTGCGGCGGCCGCACTGCAGCAAGGTCCACGGCTGCAAGACTCTGTCCTGGGTTCCCGGAGGAACGCTTTCTTGGACCTCGACGCCAATGGCATGCCCAGGGACGAGTTCGCCAGTACGCGCCGCGCGTGTCTCCGCGAAGGGAAGATGGTTGCCGCCGCCGCCGGTGGCGGCTTCCGTCGGGACGTGACGACGATATACAACGTTGACAGGCGGTACACCGAGCTGGACAAGACGTGGTTCTCGCGGAAGGAAGAGCTGACCACATTGCAGCTTGGGCGTGACGGGACCACGGCTACGACCCCCGGGCGCACCACGTCGAGCTCATCAACGGCGAGCTCCTGCGCGGCATCGGCGTCTGCCGGAACTTGAGGTACCTGAGCTTCCGAGGCATCTCCAGGATGGAGGCATTGCCGGACTCGATCGGCGGCCTGTGCAACCTCATCGTCTTCGACCTCAGGTCGTACCACAACCTCGCCACGCTCGATGAAGGATCAAGTCGCTCGTCTCGCTCGAATATATACCTGCACGTGTCGGGATGCTACCTTCTCGGCGAAATGCCCAGGGGAATCGGAAAGCTCTCCAAGCTGCAGGTGATCAAGGGATTCGTGGTCCAACTCCAGCAGCAGGGACCCGTGCCGTCTCAACGAGCTGCGGATGCTAACGAGGCTGAGGAAGCTGAGCGTCGTGACAGGCCGGAGCCGGACGAGGTGACGGCGCTCGCGAGCCTCGCCGCGCTCCGGTCGCTGACGATGACATGGGGCGGGGTGTCACCGCCGGAGCAAGCCGGTCCAACGGATGCAATCGACAGGATGGCGTTCGCTCTCCTGTCTGGGCTCGAGAAGCTGGACCTCCGGTGCTTCCCGCTGCCGGACTTCCCACGGTGGGCGGAGCCTCACCTGCTGCCGCGCCTGGAGAAGCTGTACGTTCACGGCGACATGATCAGCGGCCTCGGCAAAGGCGGCGGCGGCGGCTCGGCGGTGAAGGTGATTCGTGTCAGGTTCCTCAGGCACCTCGACTATTCTTGGGAGAAGCTGCACGACGCCTACAGGAAGCTTGAGATAGTGGAGGTGTGTGAGTGCGCCAACGTGCAGGATTGGGCTGCTTGCCATGGTAGGCTTGGGCTTTGGAGGAAGGGAGAAGATTGCTAGTTTGACACTATCTCCTGATCCGTTCTGATCAACAACAACATTGTTGCATCCAACATTTATATTTCTTGAGGTTTTACATGGTTTTTTCTCAAAGATTCACTCTAAATGTACAACCGTTGGAGAAATGTCACGGTGCTTTTTACTGATAATATTATACAACCAATAAAAATGATTTGTTAATAACCAAGATTTAATCGCATATTCGCATGGGCTCTCGGTTCCCCATTAGTTGTTCTTCATGCACACATATTCTTAACCAATGTGTCACGATTGAAGACGCTCCAAGCTTTGGGTGAAATCATCCACGAGTCACTCAACTAAAAACATATAGCCGGTCGAATGAACCCCTACACCGACCGATCCTAGCTTGAGGAGACTTGTGTGGTTCCCGACCGGTAAAAACCTATCGATAATCTTTATACGAAAACAGTTAAAACCGATCGGATTTTACGAACCGGCGGTCGAGTTTCACGAGAATCAAGCAAGTTAGCGAAAACCAGTCGGTTTTCTTAGATGGCGTAACCTTGAATCAGATGAGGGCATTGATCAGTTGGATGGTCAAAAATGCTTAACGTAAGCAGGGGATAAATGGTGCTTCGTCACACGGAGATTTTTGTGTCCAACCTCCACCGTCTCCTCTTGACCGGATCTGATCAACAACCGTTGCATCCAACTGGCCTGACATTAAAACTTTCTGAGGTTTTTGTGTCCCCCTGCGTAACTCTGCACGTACAATCGTTAATGTAACCATAGACCAGATGGTGTATTGATGAACTGGTTTCAACAAGTGAGTAAAATTGTGACTTGAACTACTCCAAGTTCAGTAGTAGAAGGAGATTTAGAGCATGCTAACTTCTTCTGCACCTTTGATCTCCCT
Source organism: Oryza australiensis (assembly GCA_019925245.2). Taxonomy (NCBI): domain Eukaryota; kingdom Viridiplantae; phylum Streptophyta; class Magnoliopsida; order Poales; family Poaceae; genus Oryza; species Oryza australiensis. The sequence continues at coordinate 7,322,574 of JAIFGZ020000279.1, read as the reverse complement.
TCACTAATCTGCTCATAACAACAGCAGGATGGTCAAAATGGTGAAGAAGATAAGCAACTGTGAAGATTCAGAGGCACATATAGATGGGAAACACCAGCCCCAAAGATCAGGATGTCAGGATGCCGACGCTTGCGTGTTGCTTCAATTAATCAGAGAAAAAGCCCCTCGGGTGGCTTACATAAATAACAACCGGATAGAACCGACGCTAGCGCAAGCTGTTTGTTTACATCAGAAAACTAAGTCAAAAGCTAGCGATGGCCGTTACAGGAGATAAACATAAACTAATCCATACTATTATCTCTAACACTCCCCCTCATTTTGAACTTTGTAAGTTCAAACTGTTTTTAAACATCTCCAAATCCCGTACTGCCAACGGTTTAGTGAATCCATCTGCAACTTGATCTTTCGTAGAAACATGCTCAATTTCAAGGAGTTTTCTTGCTACTCTCTCTTACAAAATGATAATCAACCTCTATATGTTTCGTGCGAGCATAAAACACTGGATTTGCTGACAGATATTTAGCCCCAATATTATCACACCATAACTTTGCAGCTCTAGGTGCTAAAATGTTTAATTCATTCAACAGAATTTGAACCCATATAATTTCTGCAGTAGCATTAGCAACAGCCTTATATTCAACTTCAGTACTCGATCTTGATATAGTAGTCTGTTTCTCGCACTCCATGATATGAGATTAGACCCTAGAAATACAGCAAAACCTCCAGTAGAGCGACGATCATCTATGCAGCCTGCCCAATCTGCATCTGAAAAGGCACTTACCAAAAGAGAAGGTGACTTACAAATTCTTAGTCCAATATTCATAGTATACTTGATGTATCTCAAGATTCGTTTCACAGCCTCCCAATGAACTGTTATAGGTGCGTGGAGATACTGACAAACTTTATTTACTGCAAAAGAAATATCTGGTCTGGTTAGGGTTAGATATTGTAATCCGCCTACCACACTCCTGTAGGCTGTAGCATCCTGTGACCCTAAAAGTACTCCTTCATGTGCTGACAATTTTTCAGATGTAGACAGTGGTGAGTTTACTGGTTTGCAATCCAACATACCCACACGTTGGAACATATCACGGGTATATTTTCCTTGTGTCAGTAAAATACCATTTTGTACTTTATTTACCTCTATTCCAAGGAAGTAATAAAACTCTCCCAGGTCTTTGAGAACAAAATCTTTACTCAAATCCTGCAACAGACATGTGGTAGCTTCCTCGGTAGAACTGACAACAATAATATCATCAACATAGATAAGAATGAATATAGTAACCTGTCCTTTATGATAAAAGAACAATGATGTTTGCCTTTGAAGCTTTGAACCCTAATGCACATAACTTACTGTTTAATCTCGAATACCACGCTCTTAGCGCTTGTTTAAGACCATAAAGAGCTTTATCCAACTTACAGATATGGTCTGGAGTTACCTTGTTCTCATATCCAGGTGGCTGACGCATGTACACCTCTTCTTCAAGTACGCCATGAAGAAAAGCATTCTGTACATCAAGTTATCGTAGACTCCAACCTTGAGATACAGCAACCGAGAGAATAATCCTGATAGTATCATGCTTTACAACAGGACTAAAAGTATCCTCATAATCAATGACATATCTCTGTTTAAAACCCTCTGCAACTAGCCTGGCTTTATATCTATCAAGACTACCATCTGATTTACGCTTTACTTTATATACCCATTTACAATCGATGATATTCACACCTTTTTCTAGAAGGAACCAAATGCCAAGTTTTGTTTTTAATTAAAGCATCATATTCTGCATTGACAGATTACCTTTCCTTGTTGTTGTTAGTGCGAATCGCACGTTCATCGTCCTGGCACGAGTTTGAGCGGAGAACATGCATTCCACTTCCCTCCATGCCTGCGCCGCCGTTGAGGCAGCCGTGATCTGGCCGAAGATTTCTTTCCCAACTGAAGAGAAGATTAATCCCAATACTTGTTGATCCTGAGCATACCACTCCTCAAATGTCGAGTTTGATGTGGTGACAATCGTGTCGTCAGTTTTCTTCTGCACAAGCTCCTCATCTGGAACTTTGGTTTTGCCGAAGATGTGTCCTTCGAGGCGTGCACCGCGGATGGCAGTGAGGACCTGAGCCTTCCAAAGAGCATAATTGGATTTGGATAGCTTCTCAGAGATTTGGATACTGGAAAGTAGATTGGAGGAAGAATTTGTGGCAGTGCTTGAACTCACCATGATCAAGAACCGGTAGGTTCTGATACTATGTGAAGATTCAGAGGCACATATAGATGGGAAACACCAGCCCTAAAGATCAGGGTGCCGACGCTTGCGTGTTGCTTCAATTAATCAGAGGAAAAGCCCCTCGGGTGACTTACATAAATAACAACCGGATAAAACCGGCGCTAGCGCAAACTGTTTGTTTACAACAGAAAACTAAGCCAAAAGCTAACGCTGACCGTTATAGGAGATAAACCAAAACTAAAAGATAAACATAAACTAATTCATACTATTATCTCTAACAGCACCGACGAGACGAGTATATTTCACTTTCTCACACACATAGATACTATTCAGGTCACGTACATGACATGTTATCATGATTAGGTGCCATTAGGTGAAGCGAATAAAACCCCTGACCAAATCGACAAGCATTCATGGGTGCACCACAACCACAACCACACCGGCACACAGCTAACATCTCATCTCATTCATTTCATTACCCCCTCTGATCTCGCTCTCAGGCGGTCGTCGATGTGTTTATACTTTATACGTACACACGCGACAAAGGACGAATACATTTACTACATTTATATACTTAGTGGTCTCACTCATCTCATGCTGACCGAAAACCGCGAAATTATATCGGCATGATGTCCCAATTACGAGCGACGGTACGAGACACTGACATTCAGATTCAGATCCAGCCCTTATCTGCTCAAAGTTACTGTCTTTTTATTCTTTCTTTCTATCTTCAGTTCACTACTGTTAAACTCTGCGCGCGATTAGCCGATTAGGACTACTACTACTACTGCACTAGTATTTGTCAAAGCTGATGGAATAAAACATGTGGTAGTAAGGACAAGGAGGTTAGGACAGCAAAGATCCACCACTGTGCAGTACAGTTGCAGGTTAGGCGTAGTAGCCCTCCCGGGACAAAACAAAACAAACCAACACAAAGCGACCAACCAAACCAACAATCCAATTCAGCTCTGATCAATGATGATTCCCCCGTCAGATAATCGCATTGCTACCTCCATTTGCTAAAGCCAATCCAGCTTCCTCACCGGTGTTAGCTAGCCACGAGTTCGCCATCACCGCACCACCACCACCACCTCCTCCTCCGCGCCAAGACCCGTGCTTTCTTGCTGGAGTGAGTATATAGTAGTAATACAAGTGCGCCCTTGCTTAGAGTAGCAGCACTAGCATCGCTTCGTCCTCACTCTCACTCCTCTACTTAGCTGCTTAGCTTCGCTTCTCCTCCCCGTTTCTTCGGTTCGGTTCTGCCCCATCCCGCTCGCCGGTGGCCACCGCTAACCGGAGAGAGGACTAGGAGAGGTTAGGCGCCAAGAACGTTCGCTGCAATCAATAATGCAGCCGTTGCGGCCGAGCCCCGCGGCCGGCGGATGGGCGGGGGTCGCCGGGGTGGGGCCCACCACCGTCGACGAGGCCTCCATGGAGCGGAGCAAGAGCTTCGTCAAGGCACTGCAGGTGCGTGCGCGCGCGCTGCATTCCCTGTACTCCCCTTCCATCCCAGATCCCTCCCGCGCACACGAGGGTGGGGCGGGGGGGATGTCAAATGCCTCATTTCCTTCGCTTTGTCCATGGATCCGCCCGGTTCTTGGTGTGTGCTGTGGTGGTGATGCCTGCGTCTGCGTGTGCAGGAGCTCAAGAACCTGCGGCCGCAGCTCTACTCCGCCTCCGAGTATTGCGAGAAGTCCTACCTCCACAGTGAGCAGAAGCAGATGTGAGTGAGGTTTTAGCTCTTGGGGCACTTTATTACCCGCTACCATTTTAATTTACCGTCATGAAATCCCTGGTAAATTTGCATTTTGTGTGAAATGTAGCTCTGTTTTTGTCGTCTGGTATAGGGATTGAATTGAATTGAATCGTTGGTACATCCTGTGCTATCAATTACTTGTGATGTGTGTGTGTGAGGGTTATTGTGATAGGTGTATTGGGGGGCTAAACCAACTAAGTGAAGGAGGACAGCAACATGTGTGACAAGGGGACTTGATGTGGAGATGTGACTAGAAAACAAACCCTACTGGCTAAAAGAAGAATACAGGATGTCTGTATTCTCTGGAATTTTGGAATTATCTAACAACCATCTCTGTATACTAATGTACTACCAATTGGGTTCAGTTTGGAGGTTTGCAAGCCACATGTTATTATTAGGGGCTTTTGTCATATTTGTTACTGTAGAAGGACTTCTTAAACATGGGTTCTAAAATGTTCATTTTAGAAGAAAAAACGTATGGTAATTCTAAAATCTTGTTTCTTAGTGTGGCATATTTTCATAATCTGCAGCTTTTCTGCTGATATAGGGTGCTGGAAAACCTGAAAGATTATGCTGTACGGGCCGTCGTCAATGCTGTTGATCACCTTGGTACTGTTGCCTACAAATTAACAGACCTGTTTGAGCAGCAAGCTTCTGAGGTCTCTACTGTTGAGCTGAAGGTTGCACGCTTAAACCAGGTAAATCTATCTATCTGCTTTGCATGCAGTATATGCTGATGAAACCATGACAGTATAACTGACAATATCAGTTCATACCCAATTTATAGCAAATCCTCACCTGCCAAATCTACACCGACAGAGCAGGCGTCAGGCAGCAGCAAATTGGAGGAACAACTTTTAAACATCATAAGCACTATATCCTACCATGTAAGGAAGTGTACAATTAAGAACTTCTCCACTGTTTTTTTCAGTTAAATGCTCAATCTTACCTACTTACTTGCAAGCTAGCTACTGGCCATAAAAGAACTCAGGCTGCACGCCTGCAAGCAGACAATGGTCAGGATTCAAAACCTAAACCTTATCCTTCAGGTGGACCTTCTTATTCCTTCTTTTTGTTCAGATTGCAAATTTTATGCATGCTACTACTTTTCTTATGAACCAATAAACAACATTTCATATTTGGACTGCAGCAAAGACCCTTTCGTGGCATCTGTCTTCAGAGAACAGCGTTTCGACAAGTGGAGCACAGAAATATACATTTACGTAAGATGCTATGATTAATATTCCTGTTTTCTTCATTTACTAAGGTGCAGTGGAGCTATTCTCTTCTGATCTAACTTGTTGTCATCTTCTTTTTGTGCAGACTAGGGGATACTATATCATCTAAACCTGTATCAAATGGTTCCATGTACCTTCTAGGTAATCAAATCAACCACTCTGCTAACTTGTGTCTCACGAACATGATCTGATGATGGATGTGTGCATAGCATTTAACTGTAAAATAGGGTATTTTGAATAATATTCGTTTGCCAATTGAATGTTCCATCTAAATAACTGATGTTTTAGGTAAGGACATACCTGCTTCTCCCATGCACAAGCCTCTCCAACCGAATGGGAACACCAGTTTTGATGCTAAGAAAAATGTTGGTTCAAAGGTAACTAATTGAAATGTAGAATAAGCTTAGTATGCATTTAAAATAAGTCAGTATTTTACCGTCATACTTGTCTATATTCAGTAAAATGGCTTTATCCCCATATAGTTTTTGTTTCTTTATGAAATCCAACATAAGGAAAATTACCATGTCTGCATTTTCAGGACCAGCCTGGTTTCAGGCATATGTCGACATTCAATTCATTGGACAAACCTAGAGGGCGTGAAATCCAAAAGGTTCCAGTTGGCACTAAAAGCATGCTGGCTACGCTCTTTATCAAGCACAAGTCAGCAAAGACGAGAAAGGCCTCAGTTCGATGATTAGTTATTTCCCGTTTGTGTGTGTGAAGCGATATCACTGTAAAGTTCAAGCAAGAGGCTCTTTGTACATCTGGTTTTGTGTAGTGGTTTAGAGTTGAATGTCATAAGTGTGAATTTTTCAGGTTAGCATTTGTGGTGTCATTCCTGCTTATGAACGAAATGTAATGTAATAATTCTGCATCAGCGTCTAATCAGTTCCATGTTGCTGTGCCATTCTGCTTCTAAGAAGCCTCTTCTTTCACTCGGAAAATATGTAATGTAAACCACATATATAGCGAATTGGATAAAAAAAATAAACGTTTGAGATTTATCCATGTCATCCAGAGTAAAAATTTTACTCTCAGATTCAACCATGAGTAAGAGTAAAATAGAGTAATTTTACTGGAAGTAAATTTTTTTTACTTTGGTTGACGTGGACAAATATCAAATGTTTATTTTTAGATCCAACAGTGATTTTTCTAAGTTTTATGTAGTATATTAAATATTTTACCCTTTCATTCAGCGGGCAATAAAATCCATATTTGTTGTTATCCAACTTATATCAACTTGTTCCTTTTTTACTGACAATAAAAGCGCAGACGGCAGAGAGTTTACAGCTGTTCTCTTCGTATCTTCTCGCTCTGTTACTTGTACAACTGAGACATTGCATCGCATCCACTTCAGAAAGTTATAGCCGAGATATCAGATAATCAGATAATATGCATTCAATTCCATTCTACCGTGGATCAGATCGATCATGAGCAGTACATGCACATATACTTCAGTTGTGCCCAGGTTGCAGCCATGCCTCTCTAATGCTCTTTCCCTTCCTTGGCTTCCTTAGCAACTTCAATCAGATGATGTGCCTCAATCAAAATAATGATAATCAGGTGGATGCATAGTTCTCACCATTCATGTGGCGTGGCCACTGATGTGAAAAAATAAAAAAAAACACGTGAGTTACACTTTGACCCAAAATGCACACCATCTAGCCAAGCTGATACACCAAAACACTCAAAATTCAAGTTCTTACACGAAATCATTAGCTGATAACAGTGGCAACCAATCCGTTTTTCTCCTTTTTTTTAAAAAAATTTTCTCTTCGAAAGGGCAACACGTATTTTTAAAAAGAAAAATTATATAATAATATCTTTTTATTGCATATAGAAGAAATAAATACATTTTAAGATAGAAAAAAAAAGAAAAGAAATTGCGAATAAAAACTAGGAAACTCTATGAAGGAAGAGCTATAATATTTTCTGTGTTGGGCAACACGTATTTTCCTCGGAGCTCCTCAGTTGGTCAGGCTAACCGGTTGAGTCAGTTTCTCTGTCACCGTCACTGTTTGGATGCCTCTGCATTTTTTTTCCATAGAGCGCAAAGCAATTCTCCCACTACATAATACCTTATTTTACCTTTTGCAAAATAACCTTTTGTCTTTGTGTGAAATACAATTTCAATACGAAGAAAAAAAATTGTATCCACATGACGAGTTCTTGTACCGCAAGTTGTGACTTGTGGAGGTAATGGAGTTACTACTAGTGCAATACACTGCACGCTGATCGAGTCGCTGCTGGAAGGAAGGAGCTAGGTAGCCGGTCGATTATCTCAGCTTGCATTGAATTAATCACGTACGTGCATATGCTTGCAGGGACTTTAACTAATTAGCATGCCATATATGACTGGATTGATCGATGGATCGTACAAAGGAAGTGCAAGAATTCATCTCGATCGGAAATCCCGTGCTGCATTCCTGACAGTGGCAGACGTGCAAGAACGTGCTTTGCTGACGGTTCCCCTGCCTTTCCTGTCGTGTTCTATCCGTCAACAGAAAAATGATCTGGGTAGTCTACTTAGTACTTACCTACATAGTTCTTTCTTTTTAAAATAATTTTATATGAAACGGGACTAATATTCAGATTCATTAGGTTAGAATATATCATATTTGTTGATTTAATTTTTTTAAAAAAATATAAGTACATCGTCATATAGCTACAGTCGTCATCAATACGTTAACTGTGTGGTGTTTGTGCGGTCACACTATCGTCACTACTACTACTTGGCCAAGAAAATGGAGTGTAAAAAAGAATTGATAGGAGGAAAACAGCGCCTTGTTCTCGGCGTGCCTGCATGTTAATTTATCTTGACATCAATAGCCGATGCCATGGCGTTTACAGAAGATAAGATCAAGCAATCATACGCTAGTTTGTTACAACAAGAAAGCTAGAACAGATCGCTACCTATCCGGCGTTATCTCATGCGCTAACTATATGCAATAACAACCTTCGGCTAGCGTCCGGCTAAGGCTGCACCAAACTTCCTGGCAACAGACTCCATCCGTAAACACTAAACAGATTTACATGATTCTAACACTCCCCCTCAATTCCAACTTCCCAAGTTGAGATTGCATTTAAAACCTTCTAGCTGCCGAACCGGTAGAGGCTTTGTGAATCCGTCAGCTATTTGATCTTCAGAAGGAACGAATCCAACCTCTAATAGTTTTTGTTGAACTCGTTCTCGTACAAAATGATAATCTACTTTAATGTGCTTTGTTCTGGCATGAAACACTGGATTTGAGGATAGATAATTTGCACTAAGATTATCGCACCACAACTTTGCTATGGGCGAATTTGAAACTCGTATTTCCTTGAGTAGAGTTTGCACCCAAATGATTTCTGCTGTAGCATTTGCCATTGCTTTGTATTCTGATTCAGTACTTAATATAGAAATCGTAGGCTGCTTCCGTGCACTCTACGAAACCAGGCTATCTTCAAGAAAAATTGCAAAACCTCTAGTGGATCGACGATCATCACCATTACCTGCCCAGTCTGCATCGGAGTAGCCACTTACATCTAGAGATTTAGACCTCTCAACCTTGACGCCAATCTTGGGACAGTATTTCAAGTATCTAAGTATTCTTTTTACTGCCATCCAGTGATCTGTTGTGGGAGCATGCAAAAACTGGCAGACTTTGTTAACAACAAATGCTATATCAGGTCGTGTTAGAGTAAGATACCGAAGAGCTCCTACTATGCTCCTATAGCTAGATGAGTCCTCTGGTCCTAGTGGATCTCCTTTATGCACGCTGAGTTTTTCACTAATTGACAATGGCATAGTTATTGGTTTGTAATTTAACATCCCTGACCTTTTTAACAGATCATTTGCATATTTAACTTGAGTAAGGATAATGCCATTGGGAATTTTATTTACCTCAATTCCTAGGAAATAATGCAAGTTACCTAGATCCTTCAAGGCAAAATCTTGTTGCAAATTTTGCAGGAGTATAGGAATTGCTTCAGACTTTGAGCTCACCACTATTATGTCATCTACATAGATAAGTAGCAACATAGTTAGTCCTTCTCTGTTATAAAAGAACAGGGATGTATCTGCCTTGGACTCTTGAAAACCAAGCTGGCGTAGTTTGTGACTTAGTCTGGCAAACCATGCTCTTGGAGCCTGCTTCAGACCATATAATGCTTTGTTGAGCTTACAAACATAATCAGGATGTTGTTTGTCTTCATACCCAGGAGGTTGATACATATACACTTCCTCCTCCAGAATACCATGCAAAAAAGCATTTTTGACATCAAGTTGCCTCAAAAACCAACACTTTGAGATAGCTATTGTGAGGATAATTCTAATTATTGTCATTTTAACAATTGGACTGAATGTATCTTCATAATCAATTCCATACCTTTGTTTGAAGCCTTTGGCAACCAATCTTGTTTTATATCTGTCGAGGGTGCCATCTTGCTTCTTCTTAACCTTATAAACGCACTTGCAGCCAATAATATTCTTCTGATTTGGTGGCACCAGGTGCCATGTGCCATTGGTTACAAGGGCCTTATATTCCTCATGCATGGCTTGTCTCCAGTTGTTATCAGTAAGTGCTCGATCAAGAGTTCTTGGTTCACTGTTTTCAGCTTCTGCAAGAAAAGAATAATGCACTGTGCCATCAGTATAAACCTTCTTTTTTTGAATGCCACGCTGAGCTCTTATAACCGGTCCTGGCCTTGTGTTTGTGTCTCCCCCTACTGACGAGGGCGAGGAGGCCACGTGTGGCACATGCTCGGACTCGGTGGTAGATGCAGGGCCAGCCAGCAGCTAGCCGTTTGCAGCCGTAGCTGCGTCAACTCCGTCGCTGTCTATCCGTGGCCGCTTGTGTCCGGCGATGCCGCCTCGTGGCTTCTCGGTGAGGAAAATCGGGGTGATGATGGCGCCCTACTGTCCTTGGCAGGATCGGCTGTGCCTTCTGAACTTGGAGAAGATTGCTCACCAGAACCATTATTGTCAGTAGAAAAATTATTCACATTGTCATCAATGTTTATACTCCTTGGGGCTAACAAGTGTGGTGGAAGGAGATTGATTTCTGCACGAATCCTAGCACCGCCATTAGGACGAGTTTGACAAAAGGGAAAAACATTTTCATCAAACACCACATCTCTGGAAATATAGACTCTCCCAGTGGAAATGTCCAAACATTTATACCCTTTGTGATTAGCACTATACCCAATAAACACACAACAAAGGGATCTGTATTGCATTTTACGGGTATTATAGGGACGCAAATTGGGCCATCATGCGCACCCGTAGGTTTTCAGGCTCATGTAGTCAGGGGCTTGATTATAAAGCTGTTCCAAAGGAGTGCGATATTTGAAGACTTTTGTGGGAGTTCGATTTATGAGATAGACAGCTGAAGAGAAGGCTTCATCCCAAAATTTGAGAGGGATGGAGGCATGAGCTAATAGGGAAAGACCCACTTCAACTATATGTCTGTGTTTTCGTTCTGCTGAACCATTTTGTTGGTGTGTGTGGGGGCAAGAAATGTGATGAACAATTCCGACCTTGTTAAAGAAGGAATTTAACTTCTGGTACTCACCACCCCAGTCTGTCTGGATGGTTTTAATATTTCTATCAAAGAAGCGCTCAACATGGTTCTGGAACTCATGAAATTTCTCAAAAACATCGGACTTGAAGTTTAATAGATAAATCCAAGTAAAACGACTGTATGCATCTATGAAACTCACATAATATTTCTTGTCCCCTACAGATGTTGGAGCAGAACCCCAAACATCGGAGTAAAACAAGTTCAAAAGGTGAATGGACTTCACTAATTGATAAACCAAAAGGCAATTGATGACTCTTTGCCTTTTGACAAGCATCGGAGACTAAAATATTATTGGACTGAGCATCTAAACAGGACAAATTATTAGACTGAATGATTCTCTTGACAATAGGAAAGGCAGGGTGACCAAGATGACTGTGCCATCGCTCGAGGGAAGGAGCAGTGACAGCATGCGCCTGTTTCTTCTGGTGCAAGGGAGGCTGAGCAGATGAAAGAGGATAGAGCTGGCCTCTACTTCTCCCTTCAAGAAGAATCCTCTTCGTGGCTTGATCCTTAAGATAAAAACGTTTAGAATGAAGCGGAGGTAGGCTGAATTATCCGAAACTAGACGTTGAGCGTAAACAAGGTTCTTCTTGGCATTGGGACACATAGGACATTTTTAGATGTATATCTCGATAAGGAGTATTAACAACTGAATGACCAACGTGAGTAATTTCCATACCTGCTCCATTTGCGGGATGGATCTGATCTTGTCCCTTGTACTTTTCTTTTGTTGACAATTTTTCAATCTCACTCGTCACATGATCTGTTGCTCCTGTGTCTATGTACCAGTTGGTGTCGATTCCATAGGAAGAGACGGCAGCACCTGCATATTTTTCATCTTGCACATAATTTTCATCAAAACGATGCCAACATTCTATTACTGTGTGTCCTCGCTTGAGACAGAGTTGGCATCTGGCTCGATTATCTGCAGCAGCTCCTTGCCGCTGTGTTGCCGAGGGGAAGTTTCCTCCTGCGCCTGCACCGCTGCGTCCTCCTCGGCGCCCATCGCGGCCTCTCTGTTGGAAATCGCGGCCACCACGCGATTGATGATTTACTCTCCCGTGGCCCCTGTTCATCATCTTGAGAGATCCATGGCTGTGTAGATCACCATGAGAGGCTTGCCGAAGAGCCATCCTCTGTTCAAAATGGAGGAGTTGAGAGTATACTTCCCCCACTGTGACTGATTCAGTCCGTGAGACCAAAGATGAGACAATGGGTTCAAACTCTTCATCTAGGCCGGTGATAATGTAAGATACAAGTTCTTCTTCTATCTTCTTGCCGGATGCTATTAGTTTGTCTCCAAGAGCACGAACCTTGCCGACATACTCAGTTATACTAAGATCTCCTTTCTTCACTGTAGCAATGGCGATACGAGTATTGATTGATCTCGCTCTCGTCATGGAGGAGAACATGGTTTCAATTGTCTTCCAGGTGGAGGAGGCTGTGTTGCACATTGTTACTTGTGCAAGCGCCTCCTAGCCAATTGTTGGCAAGAGAAAACCAAGCACTTGTTGATCTACAACCATCCAGTCTTCAAAGTCCGGATTTGCGACAGCAATTTCCTTGCCATCCTTCTCGACTAGCATAGTTTCCTCCAGCGGCGCCTTGGCTCCAGTGAGATATCCCTCAAGCCTGGCACCGCGAATCACCGGTAAGACTTGTGTCTTCCAGAGCACGTGATTGTTTTTGCTCAATTTTTCCAAGATCACAACGCCGCTAAATGGGTTAGCAGTTTGTCCGGAATTCTTCGAGGAACTAGCCATGGCGATGGCTTGATGTGTGGCGATGGCTTGATATGTGGCTATTTACAGATGTGTTTTGGGCGAGATGGAGTAACGTGGCTCTGATACCATGTAAAAAAGAATTGATAGGAGGAAAACAACGCCTTGTTCTCGGCGTGCCTGTGTGTTAATTTATCTCGACATCAATAGCCGATGCCATGGCATTTACAGGAGATAAGATCAAGCAACCATACGCTAGTTTGTTACAACAAGAAAGCTAGAATAGATCGCTACCTATCCGGCGTTATCGCATATACCAGAACAACTAGAATATCTCATGCGCTAATTATATGCAATAACAACCTTCGGCTAGCGTCCGACTAAGGCCGCACCAAACTTTCTGACAACAGACTCTATCCGTAAACACTAAACAGAATTACATGATTTCTAACACGGAGGGACACAAACAAGCCCATGGACCGAATCACTTCAACCTTCTCAGTGGTTTGGTAATTTTCAATGGACTTTAACCTTTTTAGGTCTATCGCGGTGGCCCATCGCTGTAAAGACGCCTACAAGACGTTTACATGACATTACAATCAAAAAAATGATTTCACTGGCCGCGACCTGCGATTACAAGCTCTGAGTCTGCATCCAAGCCTAACATCACGCTTGCATTCCTCTGTGACCTCGATTGTCTCATGTTCCTCTCACAGGTGGAGCTCTGAGCTTCCTCCCCCAAATCTCGAGGCACTGACAAGGAGCAGGGCGATGGCAATGGCAATAAACAGGGAGCGGAAGAGGTGAGAGATAGATGGGGGAGAGAGGGGTAGAGGAGGAAGGAGATGAGAAAATGTTATGTCACTTACATATAGACCTAATAAGGTTTTGTTTTTATTTTCCCTATAGTTTCATCTAAACGCAATGCAGATGTGTATGGGTTCACCTAATTAACACATCACATAGGACAAAACAAAGCCAAAACCGAGGAAGACAAATTAAATCAGTATTAATATTTAAAAAAGTTGTTATATAGACGTAAATTAAATAGACTTTTTTCCTTTCGTAAAATTGGGACTCCCATGATCCCATCCGGTGTAAGGACTGAGAAGCAGCACGGCGTGATGGAACAAGATACTATCAAATCCAAATCCAAATCCAGCTAATCGGTATATATCTCCTCTTTAAAAACATGTGTCCGATGAAATAAATTAAAATACCCTCGAGTCAATAATTTTAAACTGACAACTAATCTACAAAACTGTAACTTATGATATCCTTGTTGCAATTCGCTCAAAGGATATATATATTGGTCGGTGCCAATCCGCCAATGCCGTCTATGCGTAGCGAATCGATTGTGCAAATTAAGGACCAAAAGGAGAAATTAATTAACAAGTCTGTACACGCCCGCGCGTAGACTGATGTCGCACGCGACGGCGACAGCGTACTAAATTAGTTAACGCCCTGCTCCGCCGTGTGGCATCGGGGACTGGTCGCCGGAGCTGCAGTTGCTTGCCTTGGACACGGAAGCAGAGTCGTCGGAGTCGGAGGCGCCGCCGTTCTTGGAGGAGATGGAGAAGACGAGCTCCTTCACGTCGGTGCCGGAGGAGCGGAGGTGCGCGAGGATCTTGCTGAACTTGGGCTTCCTCTGCGTGATGGCGATGGACACGTCGTTCGGGAAGAGATCCTTGCGCACGAAGGCGTGGTACATGGTGGTCACCAGCACGCCGGTCACCGTCACGGTGGCGATCCCGGACAGCCCCACCGCCATCGCCCTCGTCACGACGTTGGTCACCTCCGACGCGTACAGCACCGTCGCGATCGCCGCGCTCGTCATCGGGAACGTGTACGCCCACCACGCCAGCGAGAACCTGAACCCCCTGAACATGTTCACGCGCACCGCCAGCGACATGTACAGGAACAGCGCCACGAAGTAGGCGATCCGCGCGCCGAAGTTGAACTCGCCGGAGATCCTCGCCCACGCCATCGACGCCACGCTCGGCGCGGCGATGAACAGGAAGAACACCGGGTGGAGCTCCTTGGGCAGCTGCACGTTGGTCGGCAGCCGCTGGTACAGCGTCACGAACAGCACGATGTAGTGGACAAGCCCGACGGCGAAGAAGAAGATGGGGCCCTCCCGGAGCCCCATCCTGGCGCCAAGCAGCGCGCCGACGAAGTTGCCGACGATCGCCAGGTGGTTCGACGGGTTCGCCACCTTGGACAGCCGCCGCTCGCCGCCGGACATCCACTGGCCATAGATCTTGAGGTCCAGGAGCAAGATGGGCGCCATGAGGAGGAACCACACAACGTGGTGGATCGTCCACACCTGCCGCGGCAAGCCCTTCACGAGGAAGAGGCAGGCGATCCATGGCGCGAAGAAGAAGTTGACGCGGATGGGGTGGTGGAACTCGCGGCGGACGGCCTCGAAGTAGAAGATGACCTTGAGCAGGTAGATGGCCGAGACGAGGCCCATGAGCGCGACGGACACCCACCACAGGACGTGGTTCACGTCGAGGCTGATGTGGAGGAACGCCGTGGAGGGCTCCGACGCCAGCGTCTTCCACAGCATCGCCTGGCTGCTCACGCCAAGGCACATCCCGAACGCGCTGATCGGAAACCGCAGCAGGAACGGCCACCTCTCGTCCTCGGGCAGCACCGGCACCTCCGTCGCCTGCACGCACACACGCCGACATCGTCGTCGTCCTCATTAGTCGTTATAGTGGCAAGAAATTTAGAGCTAAGGTTTAATTCGAAGTGATGTGGCTGTGTAATGTGTACGTACTCGGAGGGTGTCGAGCTCGGGGCCCTCGAGCGCGGCAAAGTAGCGGTCGGCGGTGGGCACCTCGGCGCCGTCGACCTCCTCCTCGGAGATCTTGGACTCTGCCGTCTCGATGTCGGCCGGCTCCTGCGGCAGCATCCCGCGGAGGCTGGAGAGCTGGCGCTCGAGCCGGCCGGAGAAGGTCTTGAACTGGTCGAACCGCCGGTCCCGCGTGCTGTCGCTCCGCGGCACCGCCGCGCCCCGTTGCACCGGCGCCGGCTCGCCGTCGGCTCCCCTGACCACCGTCAGGGTCGGCTGCGAGTGGAACCTCGGCTGCTGCATCAGCAGCGGCGGCAGTGGCTCGGCGGGGTGGATGTCGATCTTGGCCTCGGGCGTGGCCGCGTGCACGCGCACATCGGCGCCTCCATCCCCGCGGACGGACGCGCCGAGGTGTATCCCCGATGGCGACGCCGGCAAGCTGAAGGAGACGGAGTACGGTATCTCCTCGGCATCGTGCGATGGGACTCGAAGGAGAAGCGGCGGCGGCGGGGGCGGGCACGCTTCGTGTTCCCTGGTGGTGGTGGCGGCCCATCCTGCAGCCACCTGGATGGTGTCGGTGGACGCCATGGGTGGAGCTGGAGCTGGGAATGCGTGTGAGCAAGCAAAGCTTGTCAGATAGTAGCAGATCGAGGAGAGCAAGCGCAGTGGCAATCTTTATATACAACTCCGAAACGAAGAGGACAAGAGCGGGATGGAATGGAATGGAGGGGCAAAGAGCGGCGGCGGCGGCGGCGGCGACGAGAGACGCTGACGCGGACACGTTGGACGAGGCACGTGGGATACGGCGGGAAGGTTCCATGCACGTATTGTAGCCCCACCCAAAATTTTCTCCTGATTTTTTTTCTTCGGTCTATTTTCTTTTTCTTTTTTTGTTTTGGCTGCTAGCTGCTGTAGTGATACTAGTATTTACTGTGCAGTGACCGGCGGGCGCTCGCTGGGAAGAAGATTATTAAGTTGGACCGCATCCAAGGGGTCAACGGAAGGTAATAACGGGGAGGGTTTTGACTTGACCATTGACATGCGTACACACTGTACGTATATTCGCCAAAAATAAGTAGTAACACTACCTGACAGGTAAGTTTGGTGACGGCAAAGCTGGTGTTATGTATTGAACATGCAGGGAATGCAGGATCGGATGGTCGAATTAGGACGTGCATATGCTCACTCTCCCTGGGAGCCACAGCAGGACCGACATCTTTAGCGGTCGTCCTCTTTCCGTTCTATTCTTTTCGACTTATTAATCGTAGCTTATTTTTTCAATATTAATTTTTAAGCCTACATATATATATGTTTTATTTATAAGTTAACTTTTAGCAGCTAATAAACATTAGGGGTTAGGTTTATAATCAGTTGTATGCGAAATGATTGGTTGAGGAATCTAAATAATTCAAGATAAAATATTTAACCACTAAAGTGAATGAAATTAAGGAAACCTTTTCCCTTGAAATTATAACTTACTAAACAATATAAAAATATTTATATTTTAATACGGAGGAAGTAAAACTTATGTTTCTTTTTTAAAAAAGAAAGTTGAAAACTTGGTGTTAGATAATTCATTACAGCATGCACCGGAAGCATGAATAGTTATGCTTATAGTTTTTAGATTAGTCGAACAAATTATTTACTCCATGTTTTAGAAAGTATATTTTTCTTAAAATAAATTTTGTATTAAAAATATATTGCTTATATCACTTATTTTAAATTACTGGTTAAGTTTGATCAAGTAAATAATCTGCTCGATAAATTATTCCAAACTCTAGCTAGCTGCTACATGCTTTCTGATAATCCCAGCTACTACGTACCTCCGTCCTAAAATATAAGGATTAAATAAAAAAAAATATTATGATTGAATTAGAAGTGAAGGTAGGTGGATAAATTGAATGATGGAGAGTTGTAATTAGTTGGAAAGAGAATATTAGTGAAAATTATTATATTTGGGATAAATATTAAAGGGTAAAAATTATTATATTTTAAGATGAAGAGAGTAATTGCTGGCTACTCTTAAATACTTAAGGATGTAACATTTAAGCAGTACGTTGCGAAGACGTGAAGCCCCTCATACAAAAGCGTACGTATGATCCATGCACCTATAGTATTTTACAGTACATCAGTTATCAGCAGCTAGCAGTAGAGTGGTATATATACCTTTTCTTTCTTCCAGTAATATGTCGGACGACGGCGCCTCCACACTCCAAGTGAGAGAAATATAATGGTGTGGCCGGAGAGGTAGACGAAGCTACTGCTCGGCCGGTAAGAACAATACAAGGTTAGCTAGCTAGCTAATGGCCAGAAAACAGCATGCCTGTCTATATAGTGTACCCTCAAAGCTAAGCTATATAGTTCGCTCTCTCTTCAAATCGATCGCCAACTAATTAATTAAGTTTGCTTTAATCCATCGATCGATATGTAGGCATATATAGAGAGAGAGAGGTGCAGAGACGCCTGGCCCAAGCCGGTAATAAGGAGGCCATGAGAGAGAGCAAAAGGAAAAAAGAGAGAGATACGACTACAGTAGAGCACACCTAACTTGAACGACGGGAAACAGACCAAATATATGCATCAAGACTTTGGTTTTGATGATGCCTAGTACAGCAAGACTTTGGTTTTTAATTAATACTAGCTTGTAAAGACGGGAAGCTGCGGACAGGAGCCAGGGAGTCAAAAGTTCAGGCCAGTCAGGCAGCCGGCCTCTGATCTCGTGTTTGAATTCATCGAGGTCAATCGACCTTGACTAAAACACACACATGATTTTGTCTCCCATGATGTAGTTTCATTGATTACATACTTTAGTTACATACCCCCCTCTCTGAAAGCATGACTAACTTTAATTTGATCGAAACTAATTTTACTACACAACATTAATAAAAACAATATTTTGCTGGCTGACGACAATATAAAAGGCTTATATTTGCTAAAAGGCACTGAGATATTGTAGTATTGTGCTAGAGGTTATTAACGTCATTAAAAATATTACTGCTTGTTAGGATAGAGAGAGAATTTTACCTCAATGACTTTGCTACCCTTTCATACAAACTAGCCCTATACATGTCATTGTACCGATTTACGTGCGATGACTGACAGGGAAAAAAGAGACATATATGTTTTCATGGGTCAAAGCATGAATTCTTGGTGTTATCTTTCATATCAATGCATGAATCCCTTCGCTATCGTTAGATATGACCTAATTGGTCCGGGGACATCGCTAAATCTGCTTCGCCTTGAAATAACAACTAACTACAAGATCTAGTCCACCTCTGTAGCTCTGGCTTTTGCTGCATCATCTCGAGCTATTGGTTGGTTCTAGTGATAGCCGAGAAGACAGATACGATCATGTTGACCGACCGAGCTGTGGGGCAAGCTCCATCCAATCTCTCTTTCTCTTTTCTCTCTCCCTCTTTTATATATATATATATATATATATATATAAAGAACATGAAAACAACCGATTAATTGACTGGGTTTCGATAGATCGATCATCTTCTCTGATCAGAGAAACGATCGATATATATTTATATATTGGTCTCAGTCTGGAAGCAGCTTAATTATGCAGTGTATCAGCGAGACAGCGCCAGTTGTACACAACTAATTATATATTGACTTATGGGGTAATTAATGTTGCCGTGAGATAGTACTCCACCGGATCGGATCAAGAGAGTTTAAGTAAACAGAACGTACAGCTCACTACTCTAATGACAAAATGACAGTAAAGATTATACTATATATATAATATACTCTAACTGTGGCCGCGCAACAGACATATCATGTGTTCCTTCTCGAAAACGTTGGAAGTAATATGTAGTACAATTTTCTAGTTGAATGTGCGTGTGTATTTTATTTTTCCTTGTGGTGTGACACACCTGAGATGAAGATTTTGACAGGTAATTAAATGTAATCAAACAAAACGACAAAAATCAGACTATATATATATATATATATATATATATATATATATATAACTTGCCGTGTAGTAGTATATGTATACACACTATACAGATACTTATCTAATTAAATACAAATATATATACCCTATACAAAGTCACGTGTGTAAAGATATAACTATATATATATGGTTCTATTGGCTAAAATGAAGCAGCTAAAAATTGCCGTGCACGTTGATGCGTAACCGATCGTCATTGTTATCACACGCGTCAAAGTCCAAGCACGCAAAGCTAAGCGAGCTCAATTTTCACGCAATAATTCGCCGTCGACGACGGTGCAATTAATCGGAGATACTCCTAGCATATGTGCAGTACGAGGCGGCTTAGCTGCTGCTTTATTTCCACGTATCGTCCTAGTATATATACATGCATACCGAGCAAAGCGAACAAAAATACACCTCCTCTCGATCGATCGATGACTACTCCCGTTGCATGCGGCAGCTAGCAGCCTACTAGCACAAGCAAAGAAAACTACTCAAACACTTAAAACTTATAGTAGTATTCTTTTTCCTAGAAATGTGGAATCTGTGATCCATCAACTGCTAGCAGCTAGGATCGATCGATGTATATCCTGTAAGTAAAAAGGCATCATAAAATTATACATAGCAACATTGCACTTGTGGGCAAGTTTGCCAATAATTAAGTCGAGTAACCGTATGGTGATCACTACTGATAATATTCTGCAATTACAATTGTTATTAATAGTAATACTTTATTAATTACCAATAGGAAAAATAATTCGACGAATAAATATATAACCCATTGGATTTTTTTAAAAAAATATGTTGAATAATAATTCAAATAGATTGGATTAATTAATATGTGTCTACAAATATGGCCACATGGTCCACACCTCTACATGTAACCATATATCATGTATCATTAGTTGATCTGGTCTCACGTATGTTTTTTTATAATGGTTTTTTCACATAAAAATTCGTATATTATCTTTGTATTTGTTTTCATAGTAAATGATATCAGAGTATCGATCTGCACCTTGCTTCCCGGGGTCGTTGTGCAGCAAACGCACTGGGTGCATCGTCCGATCATCGTCTCATGGAATCAATCTCAGCGAGTTTGGCGTCATTGCTGAGTCTACGAATATATATGATGTCCATTACCGAGTCCGAGACGGTGACAACACCAAGCACATTATAATATCAAAGCACCACAGTATACTTGCTCAGAGGCAAATTATTTACTACTAATAAAGACAATTATAAAACAATTCCCGCTGTTCTCTAAAATAAGTTCTTTAATTTTTATATACGAATATCTGGATATAGTCTATGTCTAAATCTATATATAAAAAAATTATTTTGGGTTGAAGGGTGTATGCATACATGCGTACGTGTATACACAAGCTAAGCTAAGCTAAGCTTCCGGTCGGGCATATGCATGGTTTGCACTGTAAAGGTCTACTTCTAGAGGAGAGACCGGCCTTGGAAATTGGAAGTAAAAATATGTTAGGTGATAGCACTTGCTCATCTTGTGAAAGTCCTTGCACATCGGAATTGAATTGAACGGTAGAAATTGTACGCACGAAAGGAAGGATATCAACTTTGGAGAAAAAAAAGTTCCCTAGAAAAAGAACTTTTGAAAAAAAGGGAAATTATTCGAATTGAGCCACCGAACATTGTTTGCATGTGTGGGTTAGGACGACTTGACTTGTGTCCAGGAACAGCTTCTTCAATTCTCCAGTCGTACTTGTTGTCAACATTTCTCAGTTCTCTTTCGTGTCCTTGGGAGGCCTCAGGGAACGGCCTATCTAGCTAGGTAGCATATGTCCTCTATTTTGTTTGGCGTCACGTAAACTCGAGTCTATAAAGACTATATCAATGAACAATTCTGGGAAGTATCTGTATTTGTATTTTTGTATTTTTTTATGATCTAAAATTTAAGTAGCCTTTAATCTTATAATATAATTTATTATGAGATGGAAGTGGTTAATGTAGCGTGTTAATTTTTTTTTAAATAGACGACGCTTTACTGGTTCATAAGGACGTTAGCAATACATGCCATTCATATAAATGGTCTCATATGCCATTTGATTGTCATGTCGACGAATGACACATATTATAAATCACGACCACAACCATGTCCCCTGCTATAGAGTTCCGGGCTAAGCCATTCAAAAAAGCAGGGAACTAAGCCGGAACTAAGCCATATTATAAATCACCCAACCGTTACAGAGGATTTTTCCTCGGTTCAATACATAATGACCAAGGCCAACTTTGGTTGGTTAATCCGATCAATTCGTTGATGGTCAGCAAGTATGATGGTTCTAATGATGATCCTGCACGTATTTTAACCCCTCTCCTCGTCACCTCCTCACCAACCTATGTCCCCTCCCATCCCCCTCCCCTTTGACGACGTGGATTTAGCTCGGGTGATGGCTACACCATAAATTGCCCCGTGGCAGCGTCTATGGTCGAGGTTATTATCGTCATTAGGCCCCTCTACTCTTCTCATCATGCTTATTTTTCCTTCCACAACCATGTCCCCCGCTTTTTTGCCACAATCACTCGAAGCTCCGCACCAGAGGTAGGGTTGGGTTGGAGGGGAGACCATGTCACGAAGCCGGGACAAAACCTCCCCAACATGATAGCGCAAACTGTTCCTTGCACAGAGTGCCCTCGGAAAGGTACGAGAGGCTCCATGGGGGCATGATAGAAGCTGAGCTGAAAGGGAATCTCCTAGCTGAACAATTGTCCGGGTCATATACATCATATTACTATGACATTGTGAATGACATAACAGGAGTAGTAAATTAATTTTGTATATAGATTGTTTTAGCTTTTCTAGCAAATTTATTAAATGTATACGTGATTTTAAAACATAATCATTTTTTCATCTTTTGTTCTGAATTTCAATTGATCTCGTGTTATGTTTTCCATGGACTTTTGTTTTGTTTTATTCATTTTTAATCGGAATCTTAGTGTTTATAAATTATGTTTCTACATGGATTTTTTTCATTTAATATACATCATTATAATATGGAATCACTCGATATTCAATTGCTTATATTTTCTCCATATTTCCAAGTTAACATGGGCATTTATGTGTCTTGAAAGCGAGTGTGGAGGCTCATTTTTCACAACAAATTATTTAAGATATTATTATATATAAATTACTGAAAACAACTTCTCTTTGAAATGTATTAGGAAATATCTCTTGCGTACTGTTCTTAATAATGAAGAAGGCATGCGTACGTGCTGCAGCCTGCGGGGAAAGAGGCAAGAATATATTGTACTATATATATAGTCTGGTCATCTACTATTAATTACCCATGACTATAGTAAAGGGGACGGAATGTAGAGAGCAATATAGCTTTCATTGGGGATTATATTAATTCATCGGAATTAAGCATGATCAGTTGTTGCACACAGTCGCATTGTCTTAATTAGCATGCCACATATGACTGGGTCCGTTCGTCAAAAAGGCCGTGTGATCCATCTCGATCAAAAATCCAGGTCGTACGTCGTTAAAAGATGTACTTAATTTTTTGTTCGTTGGTTTAATTTGGTTGTTTTTTCGTACTTAATTTTTTGTTCGTTGGTTTAATTTGGTTGTTTTTTCAGACAAAAAGGTGGTCGACTTGATTTTTTGTTCGTTGGTTTGGTTGTCTTTTCAGACAAAAAAAGGTGGTCGACTTGAATGTTGAATCGGCTATGTACGTATAAAGCTTGCTCGTCAAGACGTTCACCGGAAATGATGAGAACCCTACGAGTTGCTTGGAATAACTGCATATTGACAAAAATAATGTTTATTATTTGTTAATTGTGATAATAGATATTTTGTAAATTAACTTTTTTCCCTGTTGTGTTTTGCAATGCGTTCGCTTTGCTCGTGTTACTCGGGCAATGACTCGTCTTGCAGTACGACTGGATTTCTGAAATCTAAGCTACCTGACGCGTGATGTCGGTCCCGGCAGGACCAGGCTGTGGTTGGCCCGCCAGGTCCGGGGCGTCGGGACCAGCCGATTCCCGCCCTTTGGGCGGTTTGGGGTGCGCCGACGGTTCTGTGAGACTTTCTTAAAATGCGCCTGACGGGGCTAGGGCTCGCGCGGACGCGGTCCTGGATAGCTCGTCCACCAGGGTATTGTCTCTTCTGGGAACGTGGCGCAGCTCGAGGCCATCAAAATGGCGCTCCATACGCCGTACTTCCTTGATATATGCTTCCATCTGTGGGTCGGTACATTGGTACTTCTTGGAAACTTGGTTTACAACCAGTTGGGAGTCCCCAAGGACTAGCAGACGGCGGATGTCCATTCCTGCCGCCGCTTGCAACCCCGCTAGAAGTCCTTCGTATTCAGCCATGTTGTTGGTTGCCCGGAAGTTAAGCAGGACGATGTACCAGAGCACGTCACTCGTCGAGGAGGTTAGTGCCACGCCTGCCCTGGCCCCGTGCAAGGTGAGTGAACCATCGAAGTTCATCACCCAATACGCGGTCCCTTGGCCGCGATCTTCCGCACTCTCGGGTTGACCCGGGGGTGGATCGTTATCGGCCGTTGGCGTCCATTCCGCCACGAAATCGGCCAAGGCCTGGCTCTTGATTGCGTGACGGGCTTTGAAATGCAGAACAAATTCTGACAATTCGATAGCCCACTTGACTACCCGTCCCGTGCCCTCTCGGTTATGCGGGATTTGCCCAAGAAGGTAGGACGTGACTACCGTTACCCGATGCGCTTGGAAATAATGGCGTAGCTTCCTGGAAGCCACGAGCACGGCGTAGAGCATTTTCTGGGCTTGCGGGTAATGTGTCTTTGCATCCCGTAGCGCCTCGCTGACAAAGTAGATCGGCCGCTGCACCTTGGTGCGGGCCTTAGCTACTTTGCTAGGGCGACAGGTTCGGATGCACCGGGGCGGGTTACCTCGGTGTCCTGGGCTGCCGGGCCATCGCCTTCCCCGGGGCCCTCAGGGCCGCTCTGGATGGAAGGGCCTCGGGAGCCCCCGGACTAGGGGGCCGGGTGGCTCCCTGAAGCTCGGGGGGCCAAAGGCCACCTCCGGCTTCGGGTGCTTCCTCAGCCGACACCGTTCCGAGGTCTCCTGCCTTCGGGTTTGGTGGGGCTAGGGCGACTGAGAGTCTAGCTCCTCGTCGCGCTCCACAACCAAAGCCGCACTAATCGCTTGGAGAGTTGCCTCCAAATACAAAAGGAGGGGTTCTCCTTCTCGAGGTTCTACCAATATGGGCGGTGTGGAGAGATAACGCTTGAGCTCGCCCAAGGCTTTCTCTGCTTCGTCCGTCCAAGTGAAGAGGCCAGTTCGTTTTAGTAGCTTAAATAGAGGGAGCGCACGCTCTCCTAGCCTTGATATAAAACGACTCAGGGCAGCTACACAACCAGTAATTTTCTGGACATCCTTGAGCTTCCTAGGGGGGCGCATCTCCTCTATCGCTTTTATTTTTGCGGGGTTGGCCTCAATGCCTCGGGCAGAGACCAAAAACCCTAACAGTTTGCCTGCCGGTACCCCGAACACGTATTTTTCTGGGTTCAGCTTCATGCGGGAGGACCGGAGGTTATCAAATGTCTTGGCCAAGTCTGGGAGCAAGGTTCTTTGGTCCCGGGACTTGACCACAAGATCATCGACATACGCCTCAATATTACGCCCTATTTGGTCTTTCAACGTGATACGGACACCACGTTGAAAAGTAGACATGGCATTCTTCAAACCAAAGGGCATAGACATGTAGCAAAAGGTACCCACAGGGGTAATAAAGGCAGTTTTCTCCTCATCCTCTATAGCCATGCGGAACTGATGATAACCAGAGTATGTATCTAGGAAACATAAAAGGTCGCACCCCACAGTGGAGTCGACTATCTGGTCTATTCGAGGCAGAGGGTAAGGGTCTTTAGGACATACCTTGTTGAGGTCGGTGTAGTCGATGCACATGCGTAGCTTGTGGTTGACCTTCGGGACGACCACCGGGTTAGCCAACCACTCCGGATGCATCACCTCCCAGATGAAGCCGGCCTCCTGGAGCCGTGTCCCCTACCTGGCGCGCCAGCTGTCGATGTCGGAGATCGACACGCGGGAATCCGAGGGACCCCCTTTTTGGTTCGGCACAGGGGAGCGGAGAATCAGGGCTTAAACTCACGATAAGGATGGGGAGGAGCCGGTGAAGCTGAAGAAAGATCGCAACCGCAATGGACACAAAGGGTTTATACAGGTTCAGGCCACCTATGAGGTGTAATACCCTACTTCTGTTCTTTGTGTAATATGAGGGATGAATTACAGGGACCGGTGATGGTGTTCTCCTTAGGGGTGTCGGAGGTGGTGACTGAGTGGCCAAGGAGTTGCTAAGAACTAGTTGTTGCAAAGGAACCTGACGAACGGAACCAACCAACCCTTTTTATGATGGACTTGGACCTCCTTTTATAGTGCAAGGGGAACACCACAGTAGTCCTGATTTTTTCTACTCCGCTCCACGTGATGAAGCGGCTCTGGCCTTGTCTTGTC
Source organism: Oryza australiensis (assembly GCA_019925245.2). Classification (NCBI taxonomy): domain Eukaryota; kingdom Viridiplantae; phylum Streptophyta; class Magnoliopsida; order Poales; family Poaceae; genus Oryza; species Oryza australiensis. The sequence goes on along the minus strand of JAIFGZ020000279.1, from coordinate 7,296,856 downwards.
GAAGAAGCCACCCCCATCTTTGTTCCTGTTGCCGCGTCATGGGAGTAGGCGGAGAAAAACGGGCGTCGTGGCAGCCATGTCGCTGACGCGAGGATGGGCTGGCCTACCTACTCCAGTGGGGCCTACTGGTCAGTGGCCCATCTCCTAGGTAGGTGCTGACGCAACGCCTCCTGCGCTCGTGTTCTCTCTCCCACGCGGCCGCCCAACACATTTAACGCGACTGGACGGGGCGTGGAGGGAGGTGTGCGCGGAGTGGGCGTGCTGTCATACCACGGTCGCAGTCAAAGACTTTATGCCCTTTTTGCCTCGTGACGGGCAAAAAGGGTGATGATGAGAGCGGCTGACAGGCGCGCCTCACATCGCATTAAATGCGGCGGGGCAGGCGCTTAGCCTCTCTATCTTTAGGCATTAAATGATGTGGTTGGCAGTTAGACTCGCCCCTCTCTCAGAGAGATGCTGGGGTGAGGGATGGGGGGTCCGGGTGATCCTGGACCCTGCTGCATGGGGGTCCGGGTGATCCTGGACCCTGCCGCCTGGGAATACGGTGGCCTCCGGGCAGCTCCCGGGCCAGGCCCCTCTTGGGGTGGCCACGTGGCCGCCTGTGACCGGGACTCACTTGAGCCATCCATGACATATCTTTGGCGCGCCTTCCTTTTTCAGATATCGTATCTTCAACATACTCGGGCCCATGTACCGACAGCTGTGATTGAGAAACACCTTTCCAAATCGAATAGTAGTTTCTCAACCTTTCATTTACCTTTTGGAAGGGGGTTCGGGGGAAACCTTTTGCCCAGAACTAAGCCAGATTTTGTGATTTGAAAAAGTATGAAAGGCGACAAACCAATAAAACTATTAGTTTTATTTACTATCACCCAACCGTTAGAGAGGATTTTTCCTCGGTTCAATACATAATGACCGAGGCCAACTTTGGTTGGTTAATCCGATCAATTCATTAATGGTCAGCAAGTATGATGGTTCTAATGATGATCCTGCACGTATTTTAACCCCTCTCCTCGTCACCTCCTCACCAACCTATGTCCCCTCCCATCCCCCTCCCCTTTGACGACGTGGATTTAGCTCGGGTGATGGCTACACCATAAATTGCCCCGTGGCAGCGTCCATGGTCGAGGTTATTATCGTCATTAGGCCCCTCTACTCTTCTCATCATGCTTATTTTTCCTTCCACAACCATGTCCCCCGCTTTTTTGCCACAATCACTCGAAGCTCCGCACCAGAGGTAGGGTTGGGTTGGAGGGGAGACCATGTCACGAAGCCGGGACAAAACCTCCCCAACATGATAGCTCAAACTGTTCCTTGCACAGAGTGCCCTCGGAAAGGTACGAGAGGCTCCATGGGGACATGATAGAAGCTGAGCTGAAAGGGAATCTCCTAGCTGAACAATTGTCCGGGTCATATACATCATATTACTATGACATTGTGAATGACACAACAGGAGTAGTAAATTAATTTTTATGACATTGTGAATGACACAACAGGAGTAGTAAATTAATTTTGTATATAGATTGTTTTAGCTTTTCTAGCAAATTTACTAAATGTATACGTGATTTTAAAACATAATCATTTTTTCATCTTTTGTTCTGAATTTCAATTGATCTCGTGTTATGTTTTCCATGGAGGACTTTTGTTTTGTTTTATGCATTTTTAATCGGAATCTCAGTGTTTATAAATTATGTTTCTACATGGATTTTTTTATTTAATATACATCATTATAATATGGAATCACTTGATATTCAATTGCTTATATTTTCTCCATATCTCCAGTTAACATGGGCATTTATGTGTCTTGAAAGCGAGTGTGGAGGCTCATTTTTCACAACAAAGTTATTTAAGATATTATTATATATAAATTACTGAAAACAACTTCTCTTTGAAATGTATTAGGAAATATCTCTTGCGTACTGTTCTTAATAATGAAGAAGGCATGCGTACGTGCTGCAGCCTGCGGGGAAAGAGGCAAGAATATATTGTACTATATATATAGTCTGGTCATCTACTATTAATTACCCATGACTATAGTAAAGGGGACGGAATGTAGAGAGCAATATAGCTTTCATTGGGGATTATATTAATTCATCGGAATTAAGCACGATCAGTTGTTGCACACAGTCGCATTGTCTTAATTAGCATGCCACATATGACTGGGTCCGTTCGTCAAAAAAGGCCGTGTGATCCATCTCGATCAAAAATCCAGGTCGTACGTCGTTAAAAGATGTACTTAATTTTTTGTTCGTTGGTTTAATTTGGTTGTTTTTTCAGACAAAAAGGTGGTCGACTTGATTTTTTGTTCGTTGGTTTGGTTGTTTTTTCAGACAAAAAAAGGTGGTCGACTTGAATGTTGAATCGGCTATGTACGTATAAAGCTTGCTCGTCAAGACGTTCACCGGAAATGATGAGAACCCTACGAGTTGCTCGGAATAACTGCATATTGACAAAAAATAATCTTTATTATTTGTTAATTGTGATAATAGATATTTTGTAAATTAACTTTTTCCCTGTTGTTATGCTATTTCATTTCATATGCTTTCTGTGTTTCTTGTATTTCTTTCTCCAATCATAAATATTTGACGCAATTGACTTTAAGTTTAACCATTCGTCTATTATTTATTTGATTATGTCTTATTTTATTATTAAAAATACTTGAAGTGTGACTTATATTTTTAATTTTTACTAAATTTTTAGATAAGATGAATGGTTAAACTTAATAGTTAAAGTTAACCGCATCAAATATCTAAGACAAAAAAGAAATACAAAGACTGTATTTTGCACCTCTCATCAATATACAGATACTAAATATTTGAGATATATGGTGTGATTTTTTGAAAGAGGAGAGGCAATTTACATCCTTTAATTGATCATCTAATGGATAAAATAAATTGAGAATTAACATTAAATACACTTGAGAATTAACTTTTGAGGCCTCATTCCAGCCCAACATTCCTGACGGCCTATCACTGTGACCCATATCCATAGAGATGCATGGGCCGTCTCTTTTGGAGCAAGGCCTCAGAGGAGCAGCATACCCAGTCGCTCGTACATACTCTCTTCTACTCTCTTCCAAAAGAAGAGGAAGAGTTTTTCATATGATGCATTCTCAATTTATCATCTATCGATGAACAATATGTACATATGTGCATACAGCACCACATGCATCTTCGTTCTCATATGTTTGTTGATGGTACTACCTCCCTTAGAAAAAGAAGTCTAGACGCATAACCAGAAATGCACTCTTTTATTATCAAATTTGATGCATTAAGAAGAATGTGTTGATTGCCAAAGGAGAGTGCAGTGTGCAAGAGCAATAAACAACATGGATTTTTGCACATTGTTAATTTCGCAAGCTAGCATTGGGTTCTTCAATAGTCACTGCTAGGGAAACCCTGTATAGTTCCGATTTGCAAGTCCTTTAATCCCGATTTGCAACCCCTTTAATCTCGAGTTGCAAACCAGAACAACCAAATCAGGACTAAAAATATCTTTCTTTAGTCCCGATTAAAATAGTCGGGTCTAAAGATGGATCTTTAGTTCTAGTTGGTGGCTCGCTCTGACATCTAAGATTGCGGCATCACGTTGCCGGCTCCGCTATCATTAATCTCGGATGGTGTTACCAACTGGGATTAAAGTTTTTTTAAAATTTTGATCTTGCTGCTTGCTGCTTGTTTATATATTATGCATATATATTTGTAAACATATATATGCATTATATATATAGACTATAAATAGTTTTTGCTTGTTGCTTGTTTATATATTATGCATATATATGTATATATATGCATAATATGTATATTTATACATATATGTAGTATGCATATGTATGTATAAATACATATTTTACACATATATATACACTTAATTAAGAAAATATGTACATGTGTTACAAAATATGTACACACATATAAATATACACATATATTATATCCCTAATTAATTTGTAATGTTATATATTGTATATTACAAAATCTAATCTATGATGTAAAACCAGGGTTAGCACCCCAATCCCAGTAGAACTATCCCACGGGATCAATAATCTGCTCGTTGATAAATCCTATCAATTCTTCTTGAGCAAGATCCGAGTGGTTGGAGCATGACGGCCGCCTCCCTAAAGCCCAATGTCACGCCCAGAAATTCTCACCAGAATTTCTGCAGCTAATTTGTGCATTACACCCTCGTCCAGGCATCAGCCGAGGTACACAAATCGACGTTATTGATAATACAGATTCCTCGTCTTAGAAACAATATAAAAGAGTTACACAAATGCAGCGGAAAGGAAAATAAAACTGACTTAAGCTAAACTTGACACGAGCGAAGCGGAACACCAACTCCACAGCTAAACCTTGACGAGAACAAGCCTACACCTCCTCGGAGACCTCGATCTCAACCTCCGGCACTGAAGGGGGAAAAAGAAGCAAGGCTGAGTACAACCAACGTACTCAACAAGTCACACCGGAAAAGGGGACATGATGCAAGATAAATAACACGGAAAGGTCAAGGGCTCAATTTGCATAAACAGCATTTGCAATATATAATAAAAATATTTGAAGACAGTAAAATAGTAGAAATATTTTGAGCAGTATTAAATAAACACTGTCCAACGCTCAAACTACGTTGTAACAGGCCCATCCATCCACCTGCACTAGTCATACTTCAACATTTCATTCAAATAAATAAGTGAGACTAATCAAGGTGAATCTGGTCGATCGCCCGTAACCGTGGGCACGGCTATTCGAATAGTTTTTACTCTGATCAGAGGTGTACAACTGTACCCACAAGACACAAATCCCACAACACGTTACGTGCGCCGGTGCACCACCATGGTGCCCGGAAAGGAACCGTGACAGACCCTTCACATAACCCCTCTAGTCAATCGTACCACACCAAGGTTTCGCCCCATTCCCATCGGGCAATGGGCAGCCCCTCTAGTGCCGCGGTGAATCCGGAAGCTGATCAACCCTTAAAACCGGGCCGACCCAACTCCATCACGCCCACCCTCTCTCGGGATACGTTAACTAGAGACGCTACGCTACGAGCACTGGCCATTACCCATGCGGCTTGTGGTATGCACGGCATTTCTTCCAGGGTTTCCCGAGAACCGGTCCTTAATTGTCATGAGCACGCTAACCAAAGTCCAACCATGTGCTCACGACCCATCTTCTCATAATTCAATATTATTAGAAACAGGGTCACAATCTTAACATCATCTCAGAGTTAACTTCCAGTAATAAAACTTGATTAGGGTGATTCCCTTAAGTGAGCTAGTTGCGCTAAGCATAACTAAGCAACCTTAAACTATCATATAGTCACATTGAACCCCAAGTTATCAATGGTATAAGGTAAACAATCCTATGGTTGAGTACAATAGGTATAAACATCCCATGAAATGACATTCTAAAACATGTGCAACATTTGAACGAAAAAGAGGTATTTACATAAAATAGGTACAATATGGTCAATGTAAGGTATGACTTGCCTTGCTCGGAGACGAGGAACCTCGGCGACTACTTCGAAGAGAACGGGCTCGCCGGAAAACTCGGGATCTACACGACAAACAAAGCACTCAACAAACACCCTAAAAGTCTACTGAAACAGCACTGAAAAGTATTTTTAATGGATTCTTGACATTTTTCTGGATTTAATGAAATTTGAATGGACTAAAACGGAGCTCGGATTCAAAAGATATGAATTTTAGAAGTTTAATTGCGATTTTTAAACTAAACGAAAAGATTAAAACTATTTATTGCGCAATTAAGTCCCGATGACGTCATCCACGCGCGCTCGGGGCGACGTCGCATGACGTCGGCGGGGGCGCGTCCAGGGCCGACGCCGACACGGCCGGGCGCACGCGGAGCCGGGCGCGGCGCGGATTGCTGCCACGTGGCGCGATCCAGCGGCCGGATCGGCGGCGATCGGACGGTGCGGATCGATCGCGACGGTCGGTGCGGATCCGCCGATCCGAAAGATCGGACGACGCAGAGGAGCGGCGCTAGGGTTAGGTTTAGGGTTCCACGGCGGGCGGCGGCGGCCGAGGTTGTTGCCCGACGACCTTGGCGGCACGGCGGCCGGGACGGCCCGGCGAGCGGCGGCGCGCGGCGGCGACGAGCCCGCGCGGCGGCACGCGAGCGGAAGGAAACAAAAGGAAACGAAAATAAAAAAGAAACGGGAACGGCGGCGAGCTCACCGACGGTGAAAGAAAAGGACGGAGACGGCGACGATTCGGGGCTAGAACCGACGGCCAACAAAGGGAAACACGGCGGAGCTCGAGGGGTTTTAAAGGGGGAGAGAAGAGGTTGAAACCGGCATGGATACGGCGGGGATAAGGTCACCGGCGGTTTCGGACTCGGAGAGAGAGGAGAGATTTCCGGCGGTCGTTTCGGGCGACGACGACCGTTTCGGCGCGCGGAAGGCGGCGACGGTGCGGCGGCACGGGCGGTGCTCGGCAAGGGGCCCATGGGGCACGGGCGCACGAGACGGGCGGAAAAAGAGGTAGGGCGGCGTGGCCATGGCGGCGGCGGGGGCTGGCCGGGTGCGAGGGAGGCGGCTCCGATAGTGGGGCCCACTGTCGGTGGCCGTGGCGCAAGGGAGGCCGCAGACTTGCGCGGCGCGGCCGGCATCATGGGCCTCGACCCACGACCGGGAGGAGCGCGCGCGCGGGGAGCGGCTTGGCGGAGCGGTGTCGGGCCGCGGCCCGTCACGGGCGAGGGGGAAACCGTACGGCGGTACGGAAAAAAGGGAAAAGAAAAAGAAAAAGGAAAAAGGGAAATTTTGGGACTTAATTAAATTGCCGTTTTCTTATTTAATTGATTAAAAATACTTAGAGTGCTCTAAAAATTCCAAGAAAAATCCTGTTAGTGTATTTTGACATGGAGAATTCCGAAAAATCCTACCATGTCGTTTCCATTTATTAATTACATTTTAAAATTATAGGTTGACCCAGTTAATTTGAAATTCCGATTATTTCGGGTAAATTATTTAAATGAATTAGGGAAAAACCCAGATGTGACAACCTACCCCTTAAACGGAATCTCGACCCCGAGATTCGAGGTACGCGAAAAGCTGCGGGTGCGCGGCCTTTAGCTCAACTTCTCGTTCCCAAGTAGCTTCTTCCTGGAGTGATGAGTCCATTGAACCTTGCAAAATCGATAACCTTGTTACGCGTCCTTCTTTCACCGACCTCAAGAATACGTGCGGTCTCTCTACATAGGTTAAGTCCTCTTGGATTTCAATGTCCGGACTCGCCCGCTCTTCCGGTACCCTTAAACACTTCTTTAACTGGGACACATGAAACACGTCGTGAATACCGGTCATGTTGGAGGAAGCTCACGGTGATAGGCCACTTCTCCTCGACGTTCCGAATCCTGTATGGTCCCACGAAACGTGGTGCCAACTTACCTTTGGTTTGGAAACGGTGTACTCCCGAGTGGTGTAACGCGAAGATACACAAAATCCCCGCTTCAAAAGCGAGATCTCTTCGACGATTATCCGCATAGCTCTTCGTCTGGGATGCGCAATCTTCAACCTTTCCCGAATCGCTCGGACCTTTTCCTCTCGCTTCACTTATTACTTCGTGCCAAACAGGCGCTCACCCGTCGATTCCGAATAGGGGTGTGCGGCATTTCCGTCCATACAAGGCTTCATACGGTGCCATTTGAATGCGGCCCGATAACCGTTGTTGTAAGAGAATTGCATAGGGCAAGCTTTTGTCCCACGCTTTTCCAAAATCGAGTGCACATGCTCTCGGCATGTCTTCCAAAATCTGATTCACTCTCTCGCTTTGACCGTGTTTGCGGATGATAGGCCGTGCTAAAATTCAAACGGTACCGAGTTCTTCTTGCAACTTCTTCCGAATTTGGAACTAAACCGACTTCCCTATCGGACACGATCTTCTTAGGCACGCCATGCAAACACATGATCCTTGCGAGATAAAGCTCGCCAACTTCTTCCCGAGTAGGTAGTATGTACCGGTATGAAGTGGGCCACCTTGGTGAGTCGGTCCACCACGACCCAAATTGAGTCATTTCTCGACGTTGTGCGGGGTAAACCCGTGATGAAATCCATTCCAATTTCTTCCCATTTCCATTCGGAATCAAGTGGTTGCAATAGTCCGGCGGGCCGTTGATGTTCGCCTTCACTCGCCGACAAACATCACAAAGTGCAACAAACTCAGCTATCTCCCTCCTCATGCCGACCCACCAAAACTTTTCTTTAAGATCTTGATACATCTTTGTACTGCCCGGTGAATTGAGTATTGGGTTTGGTGAACTTTCGTAAGGATCATCTTTTTCAAATCCTTGTCTTCCGGCACACACAATCTCTTTCCCATCCAGTTGTGCCGTGTTCGTCTTCCGTAAAACCACGAGCTTTTCCGACTCTCATGTTCTTCTTGAGTTCGGCCATCTCGGGATCCGATGCCTGAGCGGCCCGAATTTGATCAATGAGAGTGGGTTGGGCTTCCAGAGCAGCCACAAAACCAAAATCCACCACTCGTAGATTTAGATACTCGAATTCCTGCTGCAACTGGTCACACATTCCTTCGACACTGAGGGTGGTGCAGTAACTCTTTCGGCTTAGTGCATCCGCAACCACATTAGCTTTGCTGGGATGGTAATGTATCCCTAAGTCATAATCTTTGATCAGTTCCAACCATCTTCTCTGTCGGAGGTTTAAATCCGGTTGGGTGAAAATGTACTTAAGACTTTTGTGATCCGTATACACTTCACAACGATTACCAATTAGGTAGTGTCGCCAGATCTTCAGTGCATGAACCACTGCGGACAACTCCAGATCATGAGTGGGGTAGTTGTTTTCGTGTGGGCGCAATTGACGAGATGCATATGCGACCACTTTGCCTTTTTGCATCAACACACATCCCAACCCTTGGCGAGATGCATCACAAAAACTTGGAAGTCCTTTGGTCGGGCAAGATCAACACCGGTGCGTACACCAACTTCCTCTTGAGCTCTTCAAAACTCTTATTGCATTCTGCCGACCACTTAAACTTCTCATCTTTCTTCAACAGTTGAGTCATTGGCTTGGCGATTTTGGAGAAGTTCTCAATGAAGCGGCGGTAGTAACCCGCAAGTCCAAGGAAACTTCGGATCTGCGTAACCGTTTTAGGCGGGGTCCACTTAGTAACTGATTCCACATTTGCTGGATCCACGGCTACTCCTTGGGCATTCACAATATGGCCGAGGAACTGTACATCCTTTAACCAGAAAGCACACTTGCTAAACTTGGCGTAGAGTTGATGGTCTCTCAACTTCTCGAGTACTGTCCGAAGATGTTGCTCATGATCCTCCTCTGACTTAGAGTAGACCAAAATGTCGTCAATGAACACCACCACAAATTTATCCAAGAACTCCATAAACACCTTGTTCATCGATTCATAAAGAAAGCCGGTGCGTTGGTTAACCCAAAAGACATGACCGTACACTCGTCATCCATACACGTGGTGAAGTCGGTCTTGGGAATGTCCTCTTCCCGAATCCTCAACCGATGATAGCCCGATCGCAGTCTATCTTGGAAAATACCTTGGCCCCTTTGAGTTGATCGAATAAGTCATCAATCCGTGGTAGGGGATACTTGTTCTTAATAGTAACCTCATTGAGGGCGCGATAATCCACACACATTCTCTTGGTCTTGTCTTTCTTTTCCACGAAAATCACCGGAGCACCCCAAGGCGATGTGCTCGGGCGAATATACCCTTTTTGCAACTGTTCATCCACTTGCTTCTTTACTTCGGCCAACTCGTTGGCTCCCATCCTATATGGCCTCTTGTGTATTGGGGCGGTCCCGGGTACTAGATCAATCCGGAATTCAATTTCCCTTTTTGGCGGCATCTGAGTTAAGTCTTCGGGAAAAACTTCAGGATATTCTCTGACGATGGGGATATCCTCAAACTTCACAGGGGTCTTTGCCGCTGTTTCGGTTGATTCCCCGGTGGAAACGTGATTCAAACTTGCTATGGGCTTGTCTTGCATGGGAGAGCGAAAAACAACTCTTTCTCCCTTCGTATTACTTAAAGTAATGGTGCGACTAGCGCAGTCAATTACTCCCTTATGTCTGGACAACCAATTCATCCCAAGAATGACATCTATGCCTTTGGACTGAAGGAGGATAAGGTTGGCCAGAAACATAGATCCTTGGATTTCTATGGTCACTGAGGGACAATATTGAGTGGTCTCCAAGTGGTTTCCAGGGGTTTGAACCCGCATAGGTATCTTAAGTCCCACTACTGACAACCCATGTGCCCCAACAAATTGCTTTGAGATAAAAGAATGTGTAGCACCAGAATCAAATAAATACTGTGGCAGGAGTATAGTTTACAGGAAACATACCCAGTACAACTTCAGGAGCGGTCTGTGCTTCCTCGGCGGACGCATGGTTGACTCGAGCCTGGATGAACCTTGGCCCAAGACGTCTTGGCTTTGGACACTTGTCGCAAAATGCCCCGGGTCACCGGGGTTGAAACAGACTCCTGGCTTTCCTCCGAGTCCTTCCTTGGAGGTGGTGGTGGATCGTTCTTGGGATGGCGCCGTTGGAGGGCGCGGGGCTAGAGTACGCTGTTGCCGACCACCGCCACTACTGCCGCTTGGAAATTTCTGGGTGATAAGGTCGATGCTACGAACAATCATGGTGGTAGGTCCATTCGACTTCCGGCATGAAACGCGGCCTCTGATTTCCCTGTGTTGAGGAGGTCGTGTCCGGAATACTTTTCTCTTCTTGATCATCTTGTTGGCTGATTTTCCTATCGAATGGCCTTGTCAACCAGCTTCTCAAAGTTAGCATATTCTCCGGAGATAAGCTTGTCCGTGAGTTCATCATTCAAACCAGCCAAAAACTTTTCCGCCTCTCTGCATCGGTGCGCACATCTTCGGGGCATAACGGGCAAGACGATTGAACTCGTGCGGATACTCGAATCGACTTGTTACCTGCTCAAGAGAACGGAACTCACGTTTTTCTATGCAACTATTCCCGCAGAATGTGTGCGGTCCCGAAACCGCACGAAAACTCTTCCCAGTAATCTGCTGCTCCCGCCGGCGAGTAACCAAATAGTTGTCCCACCAAGTAAGCGACCAATCGATGAGTGGCAAACGAGACTTTCTCCTGATCCGTGCACTGCAGCAGATCTAACTTCTTCTCTATGGCATGAAGCCAATCATTAGCCTCCATGGGATTAGTGGTGCTGGAGAAGGTCGGCGGTCGGACACGAAGGAACTCGCAGCTTTGATCGGGGTGGTGGGGCGGCAACCGATTGTTCTCTGGCGTTGCTGCATTTGTTGCAGCATCTCGCTGTTGCATCCGATGGTGTTGTTGTTGCATTTGCTGCATCATTGCAGCCATCATCTCGTGCTCGTGAAGCGAGCACTTGAGCAATGGTGGGATTCTCGGGTGGCGGTGGAGGAGCATTGCCATTGGCGTCGTGAGCCTCGTTGTTGTCGGCACTCGACGCCCATTGTTGCTGTTCGCCGCTGTCTGGTGTTCACCATCCGAAGGAGATGACCGACCAAGAGAGAGAAAAGATGAAAACAGACCGACTTAGAACTAATCTTTATTATTTGAATTCAAATGCATTGTTCGATCTTGACTAAAAACAAGGAAAAGCACCAAACATCCTTAATTGGTCAGTCATATCACACTTGATATCGACTGCCAGCTATCCCACACACAGCAGCCTAACACACAGCAACTACCAAGAAGACAAACTAAGTTAAACGGTAAACTAAGGAGGGCAACTAGAACGATCCACGAGACGAGGAGTCAAAGCTGCTTCCTTCGAAGATCCCCATTCTTCCGAACGACTCCTGGAGTCCTCGGGCGTCACCTCGACTTGGACTCTTCCGAATCGGTTGCCGTAGCCCAACCGATCCCGCCTCTTCCCTCCGAGGAATCTCGAGTCTCTCCGAGTCCATGTCTTCACCGAATTCTCGAGCTTGAGTCACCGGAGACGGAGATCCAACCATTACGCCACCTCCGCCTTGATTCGCCGAAGCCGGAGCAAAGGTGAGGGCGAACCTGCAGCAGGAGGAACTGGAACCGGCGCTAGAACCGGAGCGGGTGGAGCCGGAGAAGGCGGTGGAATCCGAGGTGCCACTGGATACGGACAGCGCGGTGGTGGTCTTCCGGGCGTAGTGCGGAGCCTAACCCCAACCGGTGGCGGGAGTCCCTTCAACTCGCCTACCTCCTTCTTCGACGAACCACTTCGTCCCGCAATCGCGCGATCCTCGGCATCTTCTTGTCGTTCGGCTCTTTGGTTGCCTTGTGTAGGTCAGAGTGCATCTGATCCAGTCCTTTGAGCACGGTGCACATGTGACCGAAGGTAGCGTCATTCTCCTCTGCCGTCGACTTGAATGCACTGACCTCGGAGGAACTACCTCGACGGGGATGGTAGAGGTAGGAGGAGGTGCGAAGGTCAGCATCATGCAGCTCCCTCATCCTGGCTAACATCAGGTAGGCGGCTTCTTGACAAGCGTGATCTGACGTGCCTCCGGAAGCTGTGACCTCCATGTTGGGAAGACACGTTCCCACAAACCCGTGAACCTCCAACCAAACACGGTAGGGCAACTCGCCACTGAGAGGCGCAACTGTTGTATACTCTGGTGCTTCGGGATATCCAACTGCAAGGGCCATACGCGCCAGCTCTGCAACGAAGCATGTCATCCCTTTTCCGCAGGGCGTCGCTGGGGAACCTGCCATCTATAGAAACAAAGGAGTGGAAAAATCAAAACATGCTCAAAACCCACGACCAACATCCCATTTTCGCAATTCCTAAACCCTAGACTGACTCCACTTTTCAAAACACCCCTTTTTTTTCAAAATATGCACATGAAAAGAAATGGAGGGCTCTTAAGGTTTCCAAATGGCTTGTCCTACAGTCCAAGAAGGCTCTGATACCAACTTGTCACGCCCAGAAATTCCCACCAGAATTTCTGCAGCTAATTTGTGCATTACACCCTCGTCCAGGCATCCGCCGAGGTACACAAATCGACGTTATTGATAATACAGATTCCTCGTCTTAGAAACAATATAAAAGAGTTACACAAATGCAGCGGAAAGGAAAATAAAACTGACTTAAGCTAAACTTGACACGAGCGAAGCGGAACACCAACTCCACAGCTAAACCTTGCCGAGAACAAGCCTACACCTCCTCGGAGACCTCAATCTCAACCTCCCAGACCGAAGGGAAAAGAAGCAAGGCCGAGTACAACCACCGTACTCAACAAGTCACACGGAAAAGGGGACATGATGCAAGATAAATAACACGGAAAGGTCAAGGGCTCAATTTGCATAAACAAAGATTTGCAATATATAATAAAAATATTTGAAGACAAAAATAGTAGAAATATTTTGAGCAAGATTAAATAAACACTGTCCAACGCTCAAACTACGTTGTAACAGCCCATCCATCCACCCGCACTAGTCATACTTCAACATTTCATTCAAATAAATAAGTGAGACTAATCAAGGTGAATCGGTCGATCGCCCGTAACTGGTCACGGCTATTCGAATAGTTTTTACTCGATCGAGGTGTACAACACCCACAAGACACAATCCCACAACACGTTACGTGCGCCGGTGCACCACCATGGTGCCCCAGAAAGGAACTGTGACAGGACCCTTCACATAACCCTCTCTAGTCAATCGTACCACACCAAGGTTTCGCCCCCATTCCCATCGGGCAATGGGCAGCCCTCTAGTGCCGCGGTGAATCCGGAAGCTGATCAACCCTTAAAACCGGGCCGACCCAACTCCATCACGCCCACTCTCTCGGGATACGTTAACTAGAGACGCTACGCTCGAGACCCGACCATTACCCATGCCGGCTTGTGGTATGCACGGCATTTCTTCCGGGGTTTCCGAGAACCGGTCCTTAATTGTCATGAGCACGCTAACCAAAGTCCAACCATGTGCTCACGACCCACCTTCTCATAATTCAATATTATTAGAAACAGGTCACAATCTTAACATCATCTCGAGTTAACTTCCGAGTAATAAAACTTGATTAGGGTGATTCCCTTAAGTGAGCTAGTTGCACTAAGCATAACTAAGCAACCTTAAACTATCATCTAGTCACATTGGACCCCAAGTTATCAATGGTATAAGGTAAACAATCCTATGGTTGAGTACAATAGGTATAAACATCCCATGAAATGACATTCTAAAACATGTGCAACATTTGAACGAAAAGAGGTATTTACATAAAATAGGTACAATATGGTCAATGTAAGGTATGACTTGCCTTGCTCGGAGACGAGGAACCTCGGCGACTACTTCGAAGAGAACGGGCTCGCCGGAAAACTCGGGATCTACACGACAAACAAAGCACTCAACAAACACCCTAAAAGTCTACTGAAATAGCATCGAAAAGTATTTTTAATGGATTCTTGACATTTTTCTGGATTTAATGAAATTTGAATGGACTAAAACGGAGCTCGGATTCAAAAGATATGAATTTTAGAAGTTTAATTGCGATTTTTAAACTAAACGAAAAAGATTAAAACTATTTATTGCGCAATTAAGTCCCTGATGACGTCATCCACGCGCGGCTCGGGGCTGACGTCGGCATGACGTCGGCGGTAGCGTCGCCCTAGGGCCGTCGGCGCACACGGCCGGCGCACGCGGGAGCCGGGCGCGGCGGATTCTTGCCACGTGGCGCGATCCGAGCGGCGGATCGGCGGCGATCGGACGGTGCGGATCGATCGCGATCGGACGGTGCGGATCCGCCCGATCCGAAAGATCGGACGGCGCAGAGGAGCGACGCTAGGGTTAGGGTTAGGGTTCCACGGGCGGCGGCGGCGGCTGAGGTTGTTGCCCGACGACCTTGGCGGCACGGCGGCGGGACGGCCCGCGGCGGCGGCGGCGGCGGCGCGAGCCCGGCGAGCGGCGGCACGCAAGCGGAAGGGAAACAAAAGGAAACGAAAATAAAAAAAGAAACGGGGAACGGCGGCGAGCTCACCGACGGTGAAAGAAAAGGACGGAGACGGCGACGATTCGGGGCTAGAACCGACGGCCAACAAAGGGAAACACGACGGAGCTCGAGGGGTTTTAAAGGGGAGAGAAGAGGTTGAAACCGGCACGGATACGGCGGGGATAAGGTCACCGGCGGTTTCGGACTCAAAGAGAGAGGAGAGATTTTCGGCGGTCGTTTCGGGCGACGACGACCGTTTCGGCGCGCGGGAAAGGCGGCGACGGTGCGCGGCGCGGCCGGTGCTCGGCAAGGGCCCACGGGGCACGGGCGCACGGGACGGGCCGGAAAAAGAGGTAGGGCGGCGCGGCCATGGCGGCGGCGGTTGCCGGGCCGGGTGCGAGGGAGGCGGCTTCGACGGGAGGGGCCGCAGACTTGCGCGGCGCGGCCGGCATCGTGGGCCTCGGCCCACAACCGAGGGAGGAGCGGCGCGTGCGGGGAGGCAGCTTGGGCCGGAGCGGTGCCGGCCGACGGCTTGTCACGGGGCGAAGAGGGGGAAACCGTACGGGCGGTACGGAAAAAAGGGAAAAGAAAAAGGAAAAAAGGGAAATTTTGGGACTTAATTAAATTGTTGTTTTCTTATTTAATTGATTAAAAATACTTAGAGTGCTCTAAAAATTCCAAGAAAAATCCTGTTAGTGTATTTTGACATGCGAATTCTAGAAAAATCCTACCATGTCGTTTCCATTTATTAATTGCATTTTAAAATTATAGGTTGACCCAGTGTTAATTTTAAATTCGATTATTTCAGGGTAAATTATTTAAATGAATTAGGGAAAAACCCGGATGTGACACCCAACCCGAGTAAAGCCGAAGCTTGTTCAGATCGAGGCCTATGGGGGAGACGAATCTAGGTCCAAACATGCGGCAAGCAGTGGAGGGAGCCACATGACGATGCGAGGGTACGTCTTTGCGTTGTTGAGGAGGACGTGAGGACAATCTGATGTTGATGACTCCCCAAGTGGTTTGAAGTCAACTTGGAGGAAAAAATCTTGGAGTAGATCTCGGCGGCGTTTGACAAACCAAACGGGGCCGAGTAGATGCAGCCTCTTCCCGACTGGTTCGAATCCGAGTGAAGGAGAGAGATTTTGTCAAAGTCGTCAGTGATGAAGTCAAGGCTACCGAAACGATAAGCCTGCCCTGGTGGAAAGGTGAAGTCGTCGGCTCCTGAAGGTGATCCCATCATACTTGTCGGCGAAAAACTCGACGCGACCTCTACTTGGCGTGCCAACTATCGATTGTAGGAATCGACAATGAGAAAAGCGGGTGGCATACGAGAGCTAAAGTGGAGGGTTCTGAGACAAAGGTTTAGACAAGTTCAGACTCTCTCAACAAAAGGTAATATCCTACTCCTATTTTGAGAATTAAATCCGTCGAGTATTGTATTTATCGAATGATTGAGTTGCTGATATTATTCTAGTTGCCCATAAGAGGCTTCCAGCCCAACTCATATAGGTTGGAGGCAAGGTTACAAGGAGAAAAATATAACCAAACTCGATATTAGTTTTCTAAATCTAATTACAATATTATCGAACCAGGTCTTTGGGATGTTTTCTTAATATACAAAGAAACGTAATACCCAAATTATGATCCATTACACCTTTCATATACATAATTTATCTCTATATCTAGTCGGATAACCGAGCCATGTGGTTATATTGTACCCATAATCTTCACAAGTAGTTACTTCAAGTCATATTTAATTTTATTCTTTTGTTTTCATTGTTTACTTTTACAAAATGAGATTACTGGAGAAACGGTTTTCCTGGACGAGGCCTCCAATAGGTTTTAGA
Source organism: Oryza australiensis (assembly GCA_019925245.2). Classification (NCBI taxonomy): domain Eukaryota; kingdom Viridiplantae; phylum Streptophyta; class Magnoliopsida; order Poales; family Poaceae; genus Oryza; species Oryza australiensis. The sequence goes on along the minus strand of JAIFGZ020000279.1, from coordinate 7,280,086 downwards.
TGGGCCATAAGTGGTAACGCGAAGATGCATTATCCCGTGCGGCCCATATAAGTGACAGCACGGGAAAATGGATTATCCCGTGTGGTCGCTTAAGTGGGCCGCACGGGATAATACCGCAGTACCCCGTGCGGCCCACTTAAGCGACCGCACGGGATAATCCATTTTCCCTTGCGGCCGCTTAAGTCGCCCGCCCGGGATAATCGATTTTTCCGTGTGGTTGCTTAAGTGGGCCGCACGGGATGACGCCCATGTATTTTCTAAATAAATTTAGAAATGTAAGGTTTTAATTATGTATAAACCTATTGAATTCTTTAAATAGAAAAAATATTTTTCTCACAACACAAGTGGCAATATAACTTTATATGTTGTGATAATGAGTTAATGTCATGTACAAATTAAGATGCATATAAGTTCATAGCTTCATATAAGTTATATAAACTTAAAACTTAGAGTTTATTTAGATGAAACTATAACAGAGTGGCTCCCACTGCACATATAAGGCAGTTTGGGCACGTGTAACAAGTTTAATTTAATCATTACATTTTAATTACGAATCACCATATTGTCATTAACTAATGATTCACAATATATAATTTTTTACGAAATTATTTTGGTGATAATATACAAATCGAAGAGATCTACAATATTGATAAGAACATTCAAACCTAGACCGTCGTGTCCAGTTGGTGTGCATGTAACAAGTTTTGCGCGCATTGTTCCTGTTTCGTCCTCTAATTCGGATTCGGTTTTAAAACGGTCATAACTTTCGCATACGGACTCCGATCGAGACGTTCCATATATGAAAATCGATTAGAAAAAGAATTTAGATAAGTTCGTCCGTGTTTTGCCACGTTTGGCAATTTTATTTTCCCCAAAAACGCCTCAGAAGGTTGCCTTCTCGAGCCCGAAAGCTTTTTCTCGATTCTGAGTGTGTCTTCTAAATTTTCCACAGACCACGTCTTTCGCTTGTTTAGGGTAAAATTTTCGTGGTTACCTCTCGTGTGCTCCTAAGTCAAGAAAAATATAAAAAAATAAAAATAAAAAGTCGAATTTGTCCTGTCTTGCTCAACACCAGATCAAAAGGGAAAATAGAGAGGAGCAAAAGAGAAACAATATATCTAGAGGAGCATATAGTCTAGGATTGCAATGTAATTATATATGAGTTGTCATGTTAATCATAGCTTTTTATAAGGTATATACACTTTGAAACTTAGAGTAATGTTTAGATGACACAGAGGTGTAACCATTTGTGAACAATATATAGTCTCACTTGATCAAAACTGGTTGAATTTTTTATGATAGTGTTATGGAACAAAAATAAGTTGTCACACCGATTTATAGAATTTTTCTAACCAAATTAAGATATTATTTCAATTTTTGTAGTCTAATTTAGAGATCTAAGGTTTATAGATTATCGTGTGTGAGCTCTTAAGTCGCCCGCACGGAAAGATAGTTTTTCCGTGCGGGCTGTTTAAGCCGCCCGCATGGAAAGATTATCTTTCCGTGCGGAGAGTTAAGCCGCCCGCATGCGACGCCTATATAGGTGCGCGCGAGCTTTGAAATTTTCTAACACCTGACGAAATCTAGATCCCACCTCCGCCGTCGAGGGCTCTCTCCTTCGCCGACGGCCTACACCTCCGCCTCCGCCTCTGGTCTCCACTGCCGCCTCCCCGCCGTCGGCCTCCACCGTCGTCACTGCCCACGATAACGACGCGAAGGCTTCTCGAGTGTCGGCGCATCGCGCCTCCATCGACGGCCGCCTCCATCGCCGCCGCCTCCACCTCCACGCTGCCGCGCGCCGACGCCATAATCGCCGCTGCCATCGGCCGTTAAATTATTTTTTTGTAATTTGTGATGTGAATTTAGTTGTCAATTTTATTATATATGTGAAATTATTTGTAAATTTAATTGTAAAAAAATTAGTTGGAAAGTATATATGTGAAATTGTGATGATGTAAAATTAATTTTGTGTTATTTATGATGTGATATTAGTTATCGATTTAATTCATTAAATTATTAAATAATTCAATAGTTCATATAGGACGGATCTATCTTTTCGTGCGGGCCACTTAATACGTCCGCACGGAAGATCTATCATCCGTGCGGGCGGCTTAAGTGGCCCGCATGGGATAATAGATCTCTTGTAGGCCTCTTAAGCCGCCCGCACGAGATATAATAGATCTTTCCGTGCGGTTGGACCGCCTGCACGCAAAAATTTAATTTTTTCAGACCTTCTCGTGCGTGTGGGCCGGCCTTCCACACGAGAAGATGTCTTTCAGTCCACACGCAAAAATTGTTTCTCCAGTAGTATGAGTATAATGGTCATCGATCTGTCATGCGTAAATGAGTCAACTCTTTCATGCGTATATTTATATAAATCTAGCGCAACGAAGTCACTTTAAGATATTTTTTGAACTATTGAAAACAAATTCTCTTCGGAATGTGTTAGGAAATTATAGCGTGTTGTTAAAAATGAGAGAGGCCTGCGTACGTACGTGCTGCAGCCTGTACGGCCGGCGTACGTCCGGTACAATTAATTAATGGTTAATCTTGTCATCTACTAGTCGATCATGATTAGTGAGGAATTTCCCGCCAAAAAATTCAATTCAATTCATTCCCTTAAAAAAAACTACTGGACGGAATATATAGAGCACCGTAACTTCCATTGGGAGCTGTACTGATCATCTGGAATTAAGCACGTACTCTATTAATCGAACATAAAATATGATATTATAAATGATAATATTATATTTTAAATTAATTTATTCTGAGACGAAGGGCACTACAAGCTGCATGGTCACTTAATTAGCAAGCCGTATATGTATTGACTGATTCCATCCTCAACAGGCCGGGTGATTTATATATCATATCTCTATCAGAATCAACAGGTCGTATATTCGTCGTTAAAAGATACTTATTATGGTCTATATGTACTATGTACTACCGGTTTTACCGTACCTATGTAGAATAATTCGACTTGAATAATTGGGCACATATGTATAAGCAGCTTGCTCGTCAAGACGTTGATTATGTGGTGCTGTGCATGGATGATATGACGGTCCAAAAGCTGCATATGTCGCCGACTGGTATATCACACGTTTTCACTCTATAGGAGGAGCAGACTAGAAAACCCGTCGGTTTGTTTAGGTCTCAGGTTTTTAATTTGTATTTGTATAAAATACTCTGTACTTTGCAGCGAGAAGTTTTAAAATATTTTTTAAAAAATAAAAATAATTTGGAAATTATGGACTCGTAATATAAACTGTATGTTTCACCTTACACGAGGTAAAAAAATGCCGTGTGTTTATTTGGGTTTTGGCTTTTTAACTCGTATAATTTGGCTCATAAAAAAAATAGCGAAAGGGCTGCTACGCGAACACTCATGCAGGCATGCTTGACCCGTGCAAATGTGTTTCTTTTCCAGTTTTGGCTTACGGGCCATGTCTCTTTCGGACTCGGCCTCTTTCTCCTCTTTCATTTTCGTGCTAGACTTTGTGGGCTTTTCTAGCATATTTTCTTATGCTGAACTAGACTTTTTATTTCGTAGTAGGTCATGAAGAATAAAACCAAGTGATGGGCTTTGTTTTAAATTCATTTCCAAAATTTATATATCAAAAGTTTATATATTTATATATATAAATATATATAATCTATAACTATAAACAAGTAGTGTTTTGATTTAAAATTTTCGTTCGTCCGACTATTTTCGAGAAAATCTTTAGATCTGTTTATAAAATTAACTCGTAGTCCAACTATCTATTTTAAAAAAACTCCTTAAATATTTATAAAATTAACCCACGCTTACAATGCACGATATATTTACTACTAGGATATATAATTTTTGTCGTAGGAACAGCTACATCAACAACGGATCGTTTAGATCTGCACCCTTTCCTCCCACAGCAATGAGGTGTTGAGAAGATGTAGATACCCATATTCATTCACAATTACACCACGGATGTAGAGCTGAAGCTATTTTTTTATTATCAATAATTTCTATACGTACCCCCTCTATTTTTATACTATAGGGATGCTAGAGATAAGAACGAAAACTCTCTATTCTGAATAGAATAATAAGAAAGGAATTTATACATACACTTTCTATGCGTATATAAAGTTGATATGTATAAGAATTTTAATGTATAAACTTTTTTATAGGTAAACTTTTCCTTGCTGGGCCAAAACACGTGGGCTCCCCCACGTTCATCATGTGGACAAAAAAAGAGGGTGGCCAGCTGATACGAACGTGGGCTTTGTTGTGAAACAAATCCTAGAGATATTTTTATATATAGACAATAATTTATCTTTTTCTAATTCTAAGAGTCTTATATATGGATCGAGGGGAGGGGTAAGAGGTTTGATTCCTGGTATTCGAGTTAAAAAATTGTAATAAAGAGAAAGCTTTATATATCAATTTATTTATTGATGTTTTTAAGGACAAAGAGATGACGTAGATGTTTTGTATTTTTTTAACATCTTTACTATTATGAAATACGTTTAAATTGTTATTGTTATGAAAGAAAAAATAATAAATCTAATGATCTACTAATAAACACGTTATTTTATAACATATTATCAGCTGCTTCTTTTTCATCGATTTGAGATTCTAATCTGTCTAATTATTAGTCAAAATTGATTTCTAACACAGATAGACAGATCTCTCGATCGGTGAATTTTGCTGTTTGCATGTACCGCACTGTCGATGCGGTTGTCCTGATCGCCGTGGCATGTGTGACTGAGGCGGCACCGCGGCGGCCACGTACGTACGTCCATGGGTTCTCTCCGGTGAGTTTCTTTTACAGGAGAGCCCATGGGTTTGTCCTCGACGTCAGTGTCAACGAACAGCAAGGTACGTACTACCGGCCATTGGTTCTCTTTTTGTCTCCGGCGACGAATGTTAAGGAGGCATCTGAAGTTTCCCTCTTATACCAAGCTCAGCTCGTCTCAACCTCTATCTTGGGGAGGTCTCAAATTGGTTTGTGAGTTGACTTCATCTCTGTAGTTGGCCATGATTTTCCCGGCGCCGTTGTCATCACCATCCTGGTCACCAGTGCCGTGAAAGAAGCAAAGTTAGAGACCCGACCGCTATTTTATCTTCTTTTACAGCCTTTGCTTATATGTTGCTCTATGTGTAATCTGTCTAAGTTTCCGAGTCATCTTTGCAAAACTGCCTGTACAAGCAGTTGACTTCCCGACTGGAGATAACTCATGTGCTATGTATGCTATCTAGGAGTTCACCAAAAAAAAAGTCAACTTTTAAGAAGGCCTAGCTCGATCGGTCGTTCCGTGCATAGGCCCAACCAACACTCCGACGGGCCTGTCGCTACAGATGGGCCGACGTCGAATTCGATAAGAGTTTTTTTTACCTACGTCTGGTACGTGCATTCTCAATTTTCTCATCGATCGAAGAGAATTAAACCGATCGATATATATCATAGATGAATAGATCCATGGATGACTGAATTAACGAACGTGGCATGGTAGGGACCAACATCTCACATGCCGCCCACATCACAATATCAGATGATGATCAGCTATCGCATGCGCTATTCAGGACCACGCACACATATATACATAATACATCTATGATCTTATCATTACACTTCATATATATATATAAACATGTAGAGTGAGCTCCGAGTAATAGTGTATCTATATCTATATAAAAATGCATGCACTTTCGGACGAACGTGTCGGTGTCTGCACCGACAAGTAGATCGAGAGGCCGGCGGTCGGATCCATTCCATTTATCATGCATATACTATGTTCGATCGGATTCCACTCTGGTCCGCAGTAGTTCCCACAACTATAAATTTGATTTTTTAACGAGATCCTCGATAAATTATAAACTGAGTCATAAATGATCCCATTGGCAAAAGAAATGGTTGATGGGTCGTATACAATAATACATCATCACATACGGTCTCTTAAAAGGCCCACATACGATAATAGCCGTTATATTCAACCCTAGCCCAAGCAGCAACCATTTGAGCCCAACTCTTCTCTCTCCAAAACGAAACAATAAATAGAGAATAGATTTTCAACTTAAAATTTTTGAAATTTATGTAGAAGGTTACATACTTGATTTCCTCTTTCATTTGCCTCCAATTATTTCAAATTTTACCGGTGCAATGCGACGAATTTTGCTTTTTTGAAAAGGGACTTTTTGAGCTATTTTTTTGTAAATTTTAGCATACATATAATGTTTATATGACCAAATTGTTATTGTAATTACTAGCACATACTACTTCAATATAATGTTGGTTTCATTTTTAGGAGATACATGTTGTTTCATGTTTTGTGTGAAACACCTACACTCTAATTTTATTCGAACTATAATTATTTATAGCTGGATCGGACATGGATGTATAAGACTCTAGGATCGAATGCCCAACTAAAAGCCAACCAGAGGGGGGGTGAATGGTTGAGTACCCCAAAACAAAGTTTTAGCGGAAATAAAACTCTACCTCTGTTTTCGACGCGTCGACCGCGGTGTCGCACCGGTCGACCGTGATGTTCAGCCGGCCGACCGCCCGATGGCCTTCGGTCCGACCGCCCATAGTCGATCACCTCGCCCAATTGTCGATGTATCCGACGCCGATGAAGTCCAATGTCCGCCGGTCCGACCGCCGATGTACTTGCGGTCTAACCGGGAAGAAGGCGCGGTCTGACCGCCGTAGTGTCCGCGGTCTGACCGGTTAGTAGATCCGGTTGAACCGACAATTTCGTCGCCACACCGATGAAGAAGTAGACACAAAGAATTCTCAAGAAGATTGATCTTTTATTGAAACTCTCGTGTTTACAAAGTGCGAACAAAGCACTCCTAACAAAATCTCAATCTAAACTTGAAACCCTAACTCAAGAAACTCTAAAACTTAAACTCAAAAGCGATATCGAGAGGCCACGCCTCCCTCACTATTTATACACAAAATCCGCAGCCAAGAGCCACGAATCCAACTCATACAAGAAGCCCTAATCCACTAGGAAACCTTCTCGTACAAGAAACAAACTATACATAAACCAACCGTAACAATCCCGGTTTTCCTAAAACCGAAATTCCGCTTTCCATACACAACAATATCTTCATTGTATGCCATATGGAAACTTTCCAATCATGTGCACTAATCTCTACCCTTCAAGATCCCGCATGATCCCCATCTCGAACATCACCTTATCTCCAAGTTGACTCCGACTCGATCACCGCAACACTTTCCCGAGGCGTAAAGAATACCCGCATACAATTAAATAAAGAATACCATATCCGAGCACAAGCTATCCAAACTTGACTCATTGTCGCATAAACAACCGACACGTGCATAGGAACACGAAACTTCCATGTATGTATAAGGAAACAAACTAAAACCAAAACCGAAACGCAATCGGCAACCGGCCGGACGCTCGACCGGTCGACCGCAGCAAATGCCCGGTCGACCGCCAAACACCTCCGGTCGCCGAGAACACGTCCGATCGGCAGGCAGTGTGCACCGATCGAACACCGTTCATCGTCCGAAAATTCAACTCTTTCAAAAACAAAACACTCAAACCAATAAATCCCAAATACCAATTGTTCATCATTAAATAACTAATCAAACACACTTTGATTTTACAAAGACGTGAAAAACTCATCCGGCGTTCGTGAAGGAAGCATCCAAATTTGTTGACAGGCTAAGACACATACTTTGAGCAAGAATAAGAGTGAAATTCAAGCCCTGAAAGAGTGGGAAAAAGAACATATATAATAAAATTCCGTTGGTGATGAAACAATCATTAATTTCTAATATATGAGACAAACATGTTTACATGTATAGATATCTATATAAATGTTTTCGGTTTTATATATTGAAAGCCTATTTATTTGTCAATGCAATATCATAGTATCTATTTGTGAAGAACATTAACTTGGTTAGCTCGTATGCGTCTCATTCAAAATTTTGATTATAAATAACGAAAAATATTATATTACAATAGAGGATGAGATCTTTCCATACGGTCGTGGGTAAGTGGCCGTCTTCGTATGCGGTTGAATTTGCAACATGCGAAAAATGATGATCTTCACAGACATTTGATTTCGGCCGCAATAAAAAAAAACATTTCTGTAGTTGGATCCGGTCTCTGATCTTTCGTATATGCAAGTTGTAGGTAGGGTGCCTGCACTGCCACCATCCATGTCCATCCATCACCATGTGATCGATTCATATCAACCAACAAGTAATATTACGCATGGTAGGAAGGTAGTACATGGCCGTCGTCGTCCTTGTCCGAGGACGACGAGATCGAGGACCAGCCTAGCTAGCTATATGCAGTACATGTGGCTGTGGACTACTCACTGTTGTTAACTATGGACGCATGCATGCGCACTGCAGCTAAGCATGCATATATATTTCGATCTCCTCTTAATTTATCGATGATCATCAGTAGTTGCCATTGGAGCATTGCATGCATGCATGTGCGACCTCCACTTAATTAATCTATACTCACTTTAGTGTATCAAAGTACTGAAACAGCATGTACATATATATCATCATCATCATCATATCCATGTCGCCAAAATCCTAATTAATCACTTATACTAAATTACTACTAGTATATTAGAGTTTTAGATTTACTGAGACAGCTTATAGCCAATCGAAAGAGGATTAGCTGAGATCCGATTGGCTGCTCGCTTCATCGGCCTAATTCCCTCTTCATATATCAATCGTTAATTAGTTCCTAATAAAAGTATAGCTGTCCCCATCCTACGGATGTGCGTGCTTAATTTAGTTTCCAATGAGAAGTGGCCTCGAGCGATGCAGTGGGCTTTCGTTGGAGGGCGACATGGACATATCATGGGAGCACAGAGCAGACTAGAACAAGTTGCATGCCCCACTAGCTGATTAGCTCTATCTTTCAAATAGAATTAATGTACTAATTCTCTTGTCAACTATGGAGAAAGCATGATGCACACACCACATTAACCAAAATATTGGTGGAAAAAAGATGTATGGCCAGATTGCTAGGTGTTCGACCCACATCAAGATTTAAACCCCTACATATTTAGTGTCGGTGTCTACCAATTGAGGAAAGATACATGTGTGCACGTCTAGTCAGAGGCTACAATGAAAACCAGGTATTAATTCTAACATAATGTCACACTGTCATTTTGTTGCTGACATATAGGTCTATTGGTGATGGTTTATATATCAGTGACCACGTCAAGTGTACAATTACGGCTATAATAATAAAGCAAGGGTCAACTCATCCCTACAACTTCCAGCAAAACCTATGACTAAATTACAACACTATAGTTGAACCACGATGATCAATATATTTGATTATTCATATAATTACCCCTCCAAAGAGAAACAACCCATGCCCCGTTCCCCGTTTTCTCATGGGGAATTCTCGTATTAGGATACGGGGATGGTTTCAATTGTGTCTCCATGGGAATCACTATACCACACACTCTTTATAGCAACCACAAAAGAGTCACTATAAGTCATTATAGTGACCGACCATCAGTCGCTATAAATCTATACCGACGGATGTCATTAGTCCGTGTAAATGGCGTCGGTATATATCTATACCGACTGACACATTTATACCGACCGATAGTTAGTTACTATTATATTATTTATAGCGACCGATGTTCTGTTACTAGTTATACCGACCAATAATTTGATGGTATATAACTTTATAGCGACCAACACTCCAATGCTATGAACTGACATGATTACAAATTTAATTTAACATCAACATGACATTATTATATAATTAATTTCACATCAACCATATAATCTCAGGCTTACTCAACATCCATATAAGTTCACATCACAGAAGAATAACATAGCTGAGTGTCTCAAGTTTTCATTGAATAATGTCTCAACATCCATAAGTTCACATCACAGAAGTCATTGTAGTTGAACCATGTTTACAAAAGGAGTAACAGTAGCATACACAGCCCTTAATTAGTAGCTAGTTCAAATGGCATCCACAAGCCATACATGCTGGCCTTACAATCTACAAAACGCCTCATCTTACTTGAATACAAAATAGCAGCACTAAGCACTAGACAGATCTGCTCGGTGTTGATCGAGCATCACAGAGTCTCTAGGGCCTCCCACCTAAACAAGTGAAAGTGAATTTGTTAATAATCTGCAAGTTTAGATTAACAGACAGAAGGTGTAAACCTAGCTACATACAGGGAACTGATGCATGCAGCGTTGAACTTGGTCAGAACGAAAGGCAAGATATGCATACTAAATTAAGCATCTGCATCAGTCACAATGGCTAGCTTCACAACAGCTTCAGGATATGCATACAGGGAATGCATGCGGGAAGCACTCGCAGCAGCCACAATGGCTTCACAACAGCTTCGGGATAGGCCAACCGATCGAGCGTATAATCATATCGAAATGCATCTATATTGTTTGTGTGTGCCGACAATGTCAACAAGCAATCACGGTGGTCAATGACTCAATGATGTTATCAGCAAGCTTAATTGCCTACCTATATTTCACCTGCATATGCCCCCACTCACAAGATCATAAAAGATCATGGGGTACAATACCCACTACATCAAGCCAGCTGGTAACTTATAGGGATATGCACTTATCATACAAAGAAAGGATATACAGCTAGCTAGCTTTTGATCATGCATATATATTTACCTTGGCAAAATTCACCACATTGCAAAAAAAAGTGCAATAGTGCTAATTAAGTGCGAAAATGTTCCAGCAGGTAGTAGAGCTTACCAACTTCAAAGGAAAGAAACATAAACTAGATTTTCTGAAACTATCTGAAGATTTACAAAGTTTTGCTTCGCTTTTGCAAGCAAAGAAATTTTTGTTGAAGTGAATTTCCTGCAATGAGTTGTTCGACACAATGCCTACAAGAAGCCATGACCATGGTGTCCTGAGGATTAGGCTTGCACACATGAAAAATGAAATTGTTTGATATCAATTCCTTTCAATCCATCTTGATCTCTAGAAACTCCTACATTTGATTTTAATGAAATCATGATCTTTAGGATCCAAGGAGCTCTAGCTAACAGGTTTTTCTGTGTCTATTCAGGAGAGTGTTCTCGTTGAACGTTGTTGGTCAAATACCCGAGGAGCCGCAATCTCACTTATCCGAATAACTTGTATGGCCTCTAAACTTTCTCTTCTCTCGCTTTGAACATAAAGCAAGAATGCACTATTTTTTTCGAGAGCTAGTACGATGTAGAGAACATAGCATGATGAATTGCAATCGAGATGCTCTTCACTCTTGAGGGACCTTTAACCCAATTTATGAATAATCTGGATGCAATAATCGGTATGCGCCGACAAACATTGCACCTTCAGGATGGACAAATAGCATATATAAATTCAAATAAGTATGAACAAATATCATATATAAATTTAAGAGGACAATAAACATAAATATTTTGAGAAGGTTGAAAATAAAGCTTGCGAATCACTATCACCACGATTTTGGCCACCGCCATTTAGTACCCCGTTCTCAATTATGTTACTCAAGCGTTCAAAAAAATCCTAAAAACTAGCGAAGAACTATCTCATCTTCCTCATCAAAACTAGCAAGAATAATCAGGGTACGACAGCCCGATTATGAAATGTTTATGTTTAGCTTCATGGTTTCAACGTTATCGAAGGGATCTTCGGCAAAATTACTTGACGGGTCCCCGCCATCCTTTATTGGAAACTTTTTGCCATGCGACTTGTAAGAATGTGATTTGGAGCACTAGTTTAGTTTTATTTTCACTTAGCATTCCATCAGTTGGTACTTTCTATTTCTCTAATCAGTAATCATGTAATGTTGAAAAAAATGACTAGGGCGGTATCCCTCAATCCATTATCTGGACCTCTTCCGAAGGAGATTGGGAATCTTAGAGATCTCCTATCATTGTAAGAGATATCTTCTTACTTCAATTTATATTCAGAGTTGAAGTTTGCATTACAGACTATTTGTTCTACTCATAGTTGAAGTTTATACTACGGATTATCTGAAGTAAATTAGTTATATAGGACACACAAATGTGTAACTGTAACTTGTTATGAATTTCATAATAATTTACCATTTCTACATGAGTTCCTTATGTTTGCATGAGATCCAAAAGTAATAAATAGTTCTTATCTGCTATCTTAGATTTATGATCTAATCAAAGAATTAACATGTAGAAGGTTCCAAGGAAATTCTTTTCAAGGTCCAATTCCAGCAAGTCTATCCAATCTAACCAGATTAACAAGTTTGTAAGTATTTTTACATGACACTGTTTTCTCCATGGAGACCAATATAAGTACTTTATAAAAGTTAAAACTTTATAGTGAAATTTTCTCTAAGTGTCTGTGCTTCAGGAGGATCAGTGATATTCTAAATGGAAGCTCCTCACTGTCATTTATCTTTAATCTGACATCTTTGAATGTCTTATACGGTGAAAAGCTTTTTCTATAGAGTTTACAATTGCCAAGTCTTCACAAAGTGGCAAGTTACGAGATTAGATACTTTTATTACAGAATCCCGAGAAACCGCAAGATATCCGATAATATCGAAACAATTAACTTTTCTAAGCTTGCAGGGTTAACCTCACTGGAAGTATTTCTTTTCCTGCTCTTTACTTTTGGTCAGCTTTGATCTAAGGCATCCGTATCAACGATGTTAATCGCTTCCCTATTGGCACGGGGACTTGAGCTTTAACAATATCACAGGCCATGTTCCTCAATCTCATACTGAATCTGGACAAGCTTAGCTTCTTGTAAGAAATTAAGAAATTCTTTCTGAATATTCATATTACTGTCATACAGTGGCTTCCTAAGGCAAATGTATTCAGAATTCCATATCCATGAAATCATTAGCAAGGAACTAACAAGAGGAAACGAGGGGGTAGAAATCAATACCTGGAAGCCTGAGGATGGGCTGAGATTCAAGGAGGTCCAGCAAGGAAGCACGGCAATGGGGACTGGAAGCCGAAGGAGGGCCAGCAACAGGGTGCGGCGACGGCCTGGCTGCCTGCCCCCCTGGGCCTGGCGGCGACCTAGCCCTCGGGTGCGGCGGCGGCCTGCCCTCCTGGGCGCGACGGCGGCTTGGCTGCTGCCCCCTGGGCACGACAGCAGCCTCAATCCCTGGGGTTGGCGGCGACTTGGTTGCCTACCCCCTGGCGCGCGGCGGCGGCCTCAATCCCTTTCTCGGCGACGGCTTCCCCTGGGCGCGGCGACAACCTCAATACCTTGGGAGATCGGCGGCGGCACCGGTGTCTTCCCACCGGGCGAGGCGGCGGCACTCCGGCTCCGACCGGTGGCCTACGCACGCGGACGACCTAGGCGCTAGGGCGACGGCGTCGCACGGCCTGCGAGAGCTAGCACGGCGCATGGGAGAGATTGGGGAGATATGGGGCGGCGTCCCCCTTTTTCTCTGTTTATTCACTAGGGTTAGCCTGTGCGGAGCAAAACTTAGGCGCGCAGGGGTGCGCGTGTGCGCACGCTATTTTTTGGTTTTGTTAATCTTGTACCGACTGATAGCATAAGTTATTACTGACCTATAGCGACCGACTGTCGGACGATACATATAGCGAATAATGTTTGGTCGCTACAAGTACATTTACCGACCAATGCTTTGTGGCAATTTTATACCGACCAATATTGCATCGTTAAATAGCTATTTTTAGCGACAGATGTCTGACGGTAATTTTGGTGTGTGGTATAGTGAATCAAACGGAGAGAAAATAGCCTCTATCAGGTCTGGCGAGGTGAGTATGATTCATCGTACCCGTACCTGCTCTTTGTAGAGACCAGATTAACATAGTAGGGGGCTTCGCTTCTAGTATATTTGGCCCAAGTGGCCCATAATAAGCATATCTAATCACTGCGAATATGTAAGCCATCTCTAACCCAGCCATCCAGACTCACATTTCCTTCCCCATTCCCCAAACGTTCCACATAACCACACCGATTCAGCGTCGTCGCTCGACATCCCTCTCCGCCCAAAGCTGCCATCATCACCTGACACCAAGCGCCTACCCAGAGCCGTTGCCGCCGCATCTAAGGAAGGTTGACACATCGATGCTATGGTACGTTGTACGTGCTGGCCGAACCTGTTGCATCACCGCTGCCTGACACCCTACGCGCTTTTGATTCGCTGGCGATGAATTGATAGCGGGGACGGAGGCTTCACGGGAATAAATTCCCGCGCATAGGTCGAAATGGACTCACTACTGGAGATATTTGTGTTACTTCATCGGCACATTGCCTTCAAAGTCGTTTTTTTATTGGTAGACAGGTATGGAAAAAAAATGTTTCCCATCACATTTCCCAGGGGTGGGGATGGGGGATTTTGGCTCCATGGGGGCAGGTATAGGGGCGTATCATCAATGAGGAATTCTCCGTTACCATCCCTAAGGGTTTGTTTGTTTAATCCCTAAGAGTGAGGGATTGAGGGGAAATAATTCCACACCACAATAAGTGTGAAATAAATCCCCTTCAAATCTCCCTTAATCTTCCTATGAGAGAGATTAAACCAACAATGTTCTAAGAGGTATCAACTCGATTGGAAAGAAATTTTGTATCTTTTTGACACGACACACGATCCCGGTCCCTGTCAAACATGGATTCCAATCCCGGGTCGGCCGGTGCACGAACTAGTGCTGATATAGCTTGTGTGATGCACGCTACTCCAGGGTGGCAAAAGTGCCTTTAAGCATGTGTGTGGATGTAATGGTCTAATAGGACACGCACTATCTACATAGCAGATCGAATGGCTAGCCTTTCAAACTAAAACTTATAAATCTATTGGAGCCTTTACACTCTCGCCACTGCTTTAGCTTAATTTAGTCACTTTGTCTACCATTGCATTTCGAAGCTGAAAAGTGAAAATGCTTAAAACTATATACCTAGCTTCCACACCATGGAAGGTTCATGGTATGAGAGTCGTCTTTCTCTTTACTTTTGTCAGGGCCCGATGGCCTCAATCAGCTTGCTGTAGTCTCTGACCTAATTTTTTGTGTTTTGTGCTTGACATTTGTCTCTAACTAGTATATAGATAGAAATGAATAGTGGGCCGAATTTTCGGTTTGTGTGTAGTGGTAGCTGAATACTAGAGATATGATTGATAGTGATCATTATACAAAGGAAAATGGTATGGGTACAGAATGATTCTTACAAATTTCTTTAAAAAACTGATATGACATATTGTGAGTGCAAGAGGATGAAAATAGTTTACATCTCAGGAGGAGAGAGGATTAACCTTAAAAAACTGGAGGAAGAGGTTGATTACTGTTGGATTTACCTTAACCAGTAACAATGGGCTGATCTGAGTAGCTGCCTAGAGAATCGATAATTGGATTGATTTAGAAAATTAATACTGCGCCAACCAGAGAAACATATATATCTGGTGGATGGACCTAGCTACTCTTTGAACTAAGATGATCGATCATTAGAGCAGAATTAAAAGGCACTCAATCGGTAGATCGATCGTATACACCACACATAGAGTATTTTCAGGACCTAACAACTGCACCAACATATATATATGCTACTGGCTACTTTACTGAGACAGAGTGACATAGCGGTACAGCTAGGACACGATGAATTGATCTATTTCTTCGTCGCGTATATATATATATAGTTATATATATATATACTAATTAATATACATGTCAAATGTATATAGTGCAGAGCATCTGATCAGTGCAATGCCGTACTGTTTGTAAGCAACTTAGCTAGGTGCATCATGGATTGAATATTGCTTTGGAGAATGCTGCTTTCATGTATATATCCAATCAGAAATGCACACGCAGTGGAACAGAAAGTACGCACTACGAATAATCCCAACATCAAAGATGCAGATGCAGATGCAGAGAGACAGTCGGACAATGAACATGGACAGAGCATGCACTGCACTGCAGTCACTTAATTTACTTGGATCCACTGACGATCGTACATGCTGATGGATATGATCCAAATGAAAAATCCGACAGCGATCGCCGGGACGCGTCGGAGGGAGGTACACCACGATATTTCAGAGCCTGCCCGTCACCGTACGTCATCCACACGCGCGTATACAAGACGAATTCAGTTTCAGAGCCTGCAAAACTGCACTGCTCTGCTGCACGTAGTACAGGCCTATGGATGGACGAGCTGATCGAGGTGCTCGTCGTGTATTCGTGTAACAGGGGTGTACCAGATCGATCGATGCGACAGCATGCATGCCGCATCATTGTTACTAGTTTGAATTTAAAATTTATTCCAAAAATCTTATATCTTTTGTCAATCATCTTCACTTTAAAATTTTCTTCCTCTTACCTATAACTATCAACCATACATCATTTAATATAAGATATTATGGTTAAATTTTCTAGATCTTAATTTCTGCTTAAATAACTTAAAAAACAGTGAAACGGGGGCAGTACCATACCGTACACACGCATACACGGAGCTGTACATATGCATGTGTGCTTGATTATCTAGTCGCAGAGATCGACTAGGATCCGGTCGACGCAACTACCCATATGCAACAGAGCTGTTATTCAGGTTCAAGCATCAGCATCGATTGATCAGTGAGCCAGTGAGGAATTTAATCATTAGCTCACATCAATATATATCAAATATCAAGTGTGAGAGCGAGCTGAGTTTAACTTCACAAACCATCAGCATTAGCTGTGCTCTTGATAAGATAGGTAGACTTAGACACCCAACCATAATTAAAGTAAAGAAAAAGTATGAATTACCCCTTCACAACTAAGGCGGTCTGAATTATCCCAAATACATTTGATTTATATTTTGTGTGATGAAATATTATTGGTGATTTACGATATTTAATATGTAAAATATTGATTTATGGTGATAATGTTTGGATTTGTGAAGTTGTGCACGTTTCTGATATCGGACGGTCTGACCGGTGGTGCGATCGGTCAGACCGGCCATGCTTGACCGATCAGACCGGAGGTATGCGCACGGTCTGACCGGCTGACTTCGATTCGGTTTCGGATTCGATTTATCTTTTCGGTTTCGGATTGTTTCTTTATGGATATGACTTCTAGATGGTTTCTTTTGTATGTGATACTATTGTATGCTGATGTGAGTCAAGTTGATGTGAATTTGTACTCCGATATAGAGTTTATTTGTTGTTCATGTGCAGTTGTTGCTTGAGGCCATGGGAGTATAGCCGTTGATGGATCGCGACTAGGCTTGGGAGAAGTTGAGGTCCAAACGATCAAGGATATCACGCGGGATGCTCAGACTAGAGAACGATGCACGTGGAAGATGGAGAATCCATATGGTATACGAGAGGAATCGTATGCATATGAAATAAGAGTTCTTGAGTTCTATTGGAAATAGGAGTTCTACTTCTACTTTGAGTAGGAGGTTTTTGTGGTATAAATAGAGAGGGAGAGTGTGGCCTCCTGGTATCGGTTTTAGAGAGACAAGTTGAAAGAAAGTTAGGGTTTCAAGTTTAGTTTGAGATTTTGATGAGGAGTGCTGTTGTTGCACTTTGTAAACACTTTTACATGCAATAAAATTGAAAGTTCTCATCTACTTCTTCGAGAGTTTATCTACCGGTGTTTTCTGGGTCCCGACGGTTTGCTCGCAGGTGTGCGAGTGGTCTGACCGGTGGGTTGCGACGGCGGTCCAACCGAAGGCAAGGCGACGGTCTAACCGGGGAAAGTACAGCGGTCTGACCGGCATGAGGGCGGTTTGACCGGCAGCGACAATACTATATTGAGAACTTCGTTGATTCGAGGGTAACTTTTATTTCCGCTAAAAGTTTTTGAGTTTTGGTTTTTCCTACCATTCACCCCCCCTCTGGTAGGTTTGTTTGGTCTTGTTCGATCCTACAAGTGATATCAGAGTCTCGTTCTTGATTTGATATCTGTTGCTTTTCTAATCTATTTGCCATGGCTGAAAAATTTTCAAACAAACCTCATATTTTCAATGGAACCGGTTTTGATTATTGGAATAAAAAGATTGAATCTTACATAACATCTCAAGGATATGATATTTGGCTAAAAGTTGCACAACTTTTTGAAATCCCTGATCGCATTGATACTCCTGCTATCAAATTAGATTTTAAAAACAATTACAAAGCTCAAAATATTATTCTTAATGCAATTTCTCGCTCCAACTTTGATCATGTTTCACATCTTGCAACTGCAAATAAGATTTGGAAAGCTTTGAATGATTTTCACACTGGATCTTCAAACATTAAGGAGTTGCGAAAAAATATTTTCAAAAAAGACTATATTAAATTTGAGATGAATCCTGGAGAATCTTTGGATGATTATTTAGGGTGTTTCAATAAAATCTTGAGTGACCTTAGATTTGTTGATGTTTCTTATGATGTTAATTGTAACACCATGAGGTGTTTTCCCCTTTTAAAAAATTCAAAAAGAAAATCGTAAAAGAAAATCGTTGGAATTAACTCGAGAGAATTAATAATTTTAAAATCCAAATGTTAAAAGGAAATGGCATGGTAGGATTTTTCCTAAATTCTACATGTCAAAATACGCTAACAAGATTTTTAGTGGAATTTTCAGAGCACAAGAAATAATTTTTAACCAATTAAAATAAAAAGTGGAATTAAAAAATCCCGGGAAAATCAATTTCTCTCTCCTCCGTCCTTTCCCGCTCTTTTTTTGGCCGTGGCCACCAGCCCGAGCCGACGGCCCAATCTCTCCCGCGCGCCCGTCCTTTTGCGCTCGCGCGTCCTCTCTCTCTCTCTCTCCGGCGGCCGGCCGAAGGCCACGGCCCGCCAAACCCTCGCGACTCGCGATTAAGTCCAGCTTTCTCTCCCTACCTCGGACGCCGACAGGGGGCCCCACCTGTCGCCCCGTCCCCTACCTCCGGCTGCCCCGCCGCCATTGACGCCGCCTCTGTCCCACGCGGATCTCGGCCGCCCGTTCCTCTCGCGCGCTCTAAAGGCACCGCCTTAATTTCCCCGACTCTCCCGCCGCCTTCAATCGCCCCGGCCGCCGCTCCCGCACCCCTTAATGGCCGGATTTAATCATCGGCCATTACTTCCCCCAAACCGCGCCGGCGAGAAATTCTGCCCTTATCCGGTCGCCACCGACCTTCCCATCCCCTATATAAGCACCCCCTCGCCCTTCCCGAGCTCCCCACACCTCCACTCAAGCCTCCCTCTCTCTCCGTCGTTCCCGCACTGTGCGCCCCTGCTTCGGACTTCGTCGCCGAGGTTCGGCCGCGTTTTCCCGCTGCTCCGAGACGCTCCGAGCTCCGTCGACTCCTCCCTCCTCGTCGCCGGTGCCAGCGCCGCTCCGGCCACCCTTCCCCGAGTCATTCCGCCGCCTCCCTCACTCTCCGCGCCGTCGTCCCCTTCAACTCCGGTCGCACCGCGGTGAGCACCCCTCCCTCTTTCCCCTCTCGGCCGAGTACGCGCCGCCGTTCCCGAGTGCTCACGGCTCCGCCCATGCGTGAGCCGCGGTATTCCGCCGCCCGCACCGCCGCCCGAGTGGCGCCAGTCGGTCTTCGGCCGCCGTGCACCATCGCCGGCCGATCGCGCCGCCCGAACCCCTTCCCGACCGTCCGATCATGCCGCCCGAACCCCTTCCCGGCCGTCCGATCTGCCTCGGCAGATCGGGGCTGTCTGTCCCCGTTGGCCCGCGTGGCACACCGTGTGGCCGCCGCGTCAGCCACGTGCACGCCACGTGGTGCGCCACTCTCCCTCTCGGCCGTGGACTCGGTCCACCGTGGACCGGTGCTCCCGCGGCCGATGACGCCCTCGCTGACGTCAGCCCTAGCGCTGACGTAATTCTGGGATTTATTGCGCAATAAATTATTAAGGATTTTCCTGTTTTAGTAAAAACACAAATAATCTTCTAAAAATCATATCTTTTCAATCCGACCTCCGTTTTAGCCCATTCAAATTTCATTAAATTCATAAAAATGTCAAGAATCCATTAAAAAGGTTTTGTTCCCCGTTTTAGTAGCTTTTTAGCCTGTTTTGTTGAAGTGTTTGTTTGCCGCGTAGATCCCGTAGTCCCTCCGTCCCGGTTTACTTTGAAGTCGTCGCGAAATCCCTAAGCCGAAGAGCAAGGCAAGTCATGCTATATTATTGATCATATTGCTCCCATTTTGCTAAAACACCTGTTTTACTCTATGAAATTGCATGTACTTTATATTGTCATTTCATGGGAAATAATACACATTATGCTTAGTTTATGCCTTAGGTTTGACACCCCAAACCCTTTGATCAAACTTGGGAAAATAATGTGATTAGATTTCAGGACTAGGTTATGCTTAGCCGGCTTAGTTTCGTAGCTCACTAAATGGGTCATTTTCTCACTTAATGTATCTCTTCCGGCCTTATGTTCGGAGGATTAACGATTATAGATTCAGTGAACCGGACTAATAAGTAAAATATGACAAATGGTGGGCTGTGGGCGCTATGGTTTTGGTTAGCGGCGCCCATAGCAATTAAGGACCGGTTCACGGGACCCCTCGGGAGAATGACCGTGCAAACCACAAGCCGAAATGGGTAAGGTAGATCCGGTAGTGTAGCCTCTCCTAGCCGACGAACCCATCGGCAAGGGTGAGCGGGATGGAGTTTCAGCCGGCCCATAAGGGTTGCTGGTCGCGGATTCACCGAGGCACTCGGGGGCGCCACTCCCTGTGGTCCGAGAGTGGGGCGAAACCTTGGTGGGGTTCGCTTGGTTGAGGGGGTTATACGAAAGGTCCTATCACGCTTCCTTTCCGGTACCGCGGTGGTATTCCGCGCACGGAAACCGTGTTGTGGGCCGTGTCTTGTGGGTACAGTTGTAGACCTCGATCGAGTAAATCTATTCGAATAGCCGTGCCTCGCGTGATGGGGCGATCGACCGAGCTCTCCGTGATTAGTCTCACACTTTTACACCCTAAGTTTTGGAACATGACTAGTACAGGTGGATGGTTTGGGCCTGTCGCAATGTGGGGATAACGTTGGTCGTGTTGGAGTCAAAATGCTTTACTTACTCAATTTAGTTGTTTTGACTGTGTGTTCAAAATTCGTATTGTTTGGAAAAACTCCTGCCGTTTGCGCAAAAGCAAACCTTAGCCAGACCTTTGTCTCCCCTGCATTCATTCTTCTTCCCTTCCGGCATGACTTGTTGAGTACGTGAAAGTACTCATCCTTGCTTCTTCACCAGAACCTGAGCCAGAGGTGGAAGACGAAGACGAAGTGGAGTAGGCTTTGTCCTGCACTCTGGAAGCTGCCTGTGGAGTGGTCGCTGCCGCGTGGCCAGCGTCAAGCTTAGGCTTAGCCCTTTTTTCTTTTTTCGCTGCTCTTTTGTAATCTTTTTGTATTGTTTCTAAGACGTGAAACTATAATATCAACAATTGTCGTATGTGTACCCTGGCTGGTCCTGGACAAGGATTTTAATACACATATAGCTTCGGAAATTCGGGTCTGAATTTCTGGGCGTAACATTAATTATTCTCAATCTAAGGTTGGTCGTCACTTTATGAATGGTCTTGTCATGAAAATTTGAGATGTTAAAGTGACTTCTTTTCGGGAATCGGTTGACATGAACACTTTGACTTTGGATATTATTTACATCAAATTAAAAATCTATGAGATGAATATTCTTTCCAAAAGAACTGATTCTAAATCTACTGCTTTGGTGTCTTCATCTGGATCTTCTTTGGATATTTCTCCTATGACGACTCTTTCTATTTTTAATACCTTGTCCGAGATCAACTGGAGGAAATCAGTGAGGAGGACTTGGTTTCTCTTGCTAAAAGAATTTCTCGAGCTGTAAGTAATCTTAGGTTCAGGAGAAAAGGTGACCAATTCGTTGCTTTGAATGTGGACAACCAAATCACATTCGTTCTCAATGTCCCAAGCTTGAAAAAGGCGCAAAGGAAGTAGATCAAGATGAATCGAAGAACGCCAAGGATGCCAAACAAACTAAGAAGCAATTCAAGAACATGAAGATGAAGAAGTTCTACCAAAAGGCAATTGATGAAGCATATGCAGCAGTTCATGAATCAAGTGATGTTGATTTTGAAAGTGATGAAGATGATGACAAGAGGAAGAACATTGCTGGAGTTTGTCTCATGGCTAGTAGCATTGATGAAGATTATGAAGATGACAATGAGGTAATTCCTGCTCCTAGTGTTGAATATCTTCAAGAAGTTATTACTAGTCTTGGTTACAAAATTTCTAAGTTTGAGAAAAAGATTAGTCAATATGAAGCTACTATTAAGTCTCTTAATGCTGAAAATAGTAGAATAAAATCTCTTATTTCTGATAATGATGAATGTCAATCCTGTCAGGTTTTATTTGCTGAAATTAAGTCAATTAGAGATATTTATGCCAAGAAGCTTGATATTGAATCTAAGAAAACTCAAAATTTTAAATCTTGTCTTACACTTAGCTTTGTCATGAACACTAGATTGGTTGATAAATTGTTTTTGACTAAGAGAGCTTTAAACAAGTGTCAAGTTGCTTTGTTTGCTAGCTCGATGTTTAATTTGATTAGCTCTAAGAGGATTAAACAATCTAATATCAAACCTTGTTTAACATGTGTTGCTAATGAGATGAAACTAAAAGATGCTTTGGGTCATGTTAAGCACATGGAGGAAATCGTTAAACAAGATGAAGTGATATCTTGCAAGACTAGTAAAAAACAAAAAAAGTGTTTTGGATGCTTGTAAAAATTGTGTTACTCTTACTCAAGAGGTTTTTTACTTGAAAAGTTCTTTGCAAAATTTTTGTGATGGTAAAAAGAACCTCAACATGATTCTTGGTCAATCTAAAGTTAGCACATATAATCGTGGTTTAGGTTTTGATCCTTATGCTCATCATACTAGACATCCTCGTGTTGTTTTAGGTGTTAGTTCTAGAAATGGTGAAATTTTGATTAAACCTGAATATAAGAACACTGTGTTTAAATCTGTTGGCATCATGAATTCTTTGAATGGATCATCTTCCAAAACCAATGCTGTGATTGCAAAATCACTTGTTGCTACTTCTGTTGCTAAACCATCTGTTTTTACTTATGCTTCTAATCATCGTGAGAAATATACTTGTTCGTTTTGTGGAAAAGATGGACATTTGGTTGGATTTTGCTTTAGATTTGCCCGTAAACAAAAAAAGAAAGAGAAATTATTTTTGCGAAACAGCGATGGCAAAAATCGGGTTTTGGTGCAAGGAGCACGGTCCGACCCGACCGGTCGGTCGCAACGGTTAGATCGCAGTGAACAGTCGGACCGGCGAGCTGTGCTCGGTCCCGCAGATGCTGGCGGTCGACCGGCCTTGGGACAGTTTTGTGCATAATTCAAATCAGACTTTTGTGAAGCGACAAGGTAAGGTTTCAAGTAAGTCTGGTTCTGATTTTGTTTGTGCATATGTACCTACTGGTTCTACTGATCGTGTGAGTCAGTGTTGGATTCCAAAATTTCTTATTTCTAACCCCAACACGGAGGCCTCGACATCTTATTGTTCATAGGTATTTTGATGGCATACTCCCCATGTGTGTGTAATGTGGAGATAACGATTGCTTTTCACGGTAACATCAAGGTAAATTTGGATTGACATAATTTTGTTCTACTCTCTTGATTATTAGCTTTTCATATGCTAGTGTTTGAGGTAGTAGTTTTTGTTAGTACAAGTGGATATATGTCAATTTATGAAAACCTTAGTGATATCATTGGCAATTGGATGTCTTCTTAAAAAAATGTTTGATTTCTTCTTGATTTTTCTTTGAGAGAATTGGAGGTTAATTTGAGGGGGAGTTTATTTTTTTCATGCATTCTTGTTGAAAAGGGAGATGTTGAATTAAAATTTATGGATACGAAGTTGCGACTTGTAGATATTTTCATCAAACCGTTGGATTCTTCTCGCTTTGCTTTACTTAGAAGAGAATTGGGTGTTATTCATCCTTTTGGCATTAATTGATGGGAGAGTTGTTGGCTCTTTGTTTCATGCATATTTTCTTTCTTCTTTTGTTTTTCTTTTGCATTCATGCATGATGTGATAAAAATAAGAAAAGAAAAAAGGAAATAAAAAGGTGAAAGGGTTGTGTTTTATATCTTTAGTATATTTTAGTGCTTGCTAGCAATGCTAGTTAGATAAATTGATTACTATATTAGCTTGTGTGCATTCTAGTAGTTATATGAGCTTTTCATATTTCTTTTAAGTGATATGATACATGACACATAATTCTTTTACTAATGAAATATGCAATATTAAAGCAAGTGCTTAGTTTGAATGATTAATGATTTTATATATGTTTTATGAGTTATTATTTCTCATATTAATCATTTTGTTTCAATCACTGCAAGAGTACGTAAATGCTTATTTATATGAGAGAAAAAAATGAATATTGAATCCTTGGAAACAGTCTTGACGACAAGGACGTAATCGCGATGAGATAAAAAAAGGTGTCGAATCCTTGGAAACAGTCTTAAGGACAAGGACGTACCCGCAATAATTGAGAGAAAAGTATAAAAAATGGTTCAAAAATAAAGAGCTAAAAGTTCTCTTGGTTATTTTTTAGAAGGAATTAATTTGAGAAAGAGTATCAATGTCATAAGTATATATACTTGGGTTTTTCTTTCAGTCTTTGCACTTTGTGAATATGTTGCATTTTAAATCGTTGAAATCATGAATCATAATGTTGAATTGATATTAATTGTAATATTATATGTTCATATTTTTACTCTAGTGCATGCTTGTTAATTAGCTAGTCACTTTTTCTACCTTGTTATTGTAAAATATGTACTTAAATTACTTTTGATATAATGCAATGCTCTTCCATGCTTCCGATACATTGATTAACTCATTGTCAAAAGGGAGACAACAAGGAAACAAAATTTGTTATCAATTATGCATTATTTTCATACTCAAAGAATTTTCTTTCTTTTCAAAAGTGAGAGATTTTTCTTTGAAATTTTCTGGAAATTTTTTGGCATTAGAAATGTTTTTTGGGTTGCTTCACAGAACATCACAAACCAATTGATTTTGTTGGGTTTGCCAATGGTTTCATCAAGAGGAAGATTGTAGAATCAAATATGTTTGATTTGTATTTTGTGTGATGAAACATTGGTGGTGATTTGTGATATTTAATATGTAAAATATTGGTTTATGATGATGATGTTTGGATTTGTGAAGTTGTGCACGTTTCTGATTGGACGGTCAGACGGGCGATGCGACTGTTCAGACCGGCCAGGCTTGACTAGTCAGACCGGAGATATGCGCATGGTCTAACTGGTTGACTTCGACTCGGTTTCGGATTCAATTTATCTTTTCGGTTTCGGATTGTTTCTTTATAGATATGACTTTTAAATGGTTCTATTCGTATGTGATACTATTGTGTGCTGATGTGAGTCAAGTTGGTGTGAACTTGTACTCCGATATGGAGTTTCTTTGTTGTTCATGTGCAGGTGTTGCTTGAGGCCATGGGAGTATAGCCGGTGATGGATCAGGACTAGGCTTGGGAGAAGTTGAGGTCCATATGATCAAGGATATCATGCGAGATGCTCAGACTAGAGAACAATGCATGTGAAAGATGAAGAATTCGAGAGGAATCGTATGCGTATGGAAATAGGAGTTCTTGGGTCCTACTGGGAATAGGAGTGGAAGAGAGTGATTGAGTCCTATTGGAAATAGGAGTTCTACTTCTACTTTGAGTAGGAGGTTTTTGTGGTATAAATAGAGAGGGAGGGTGTGGCCTCCTGGTATCGGTTTTAGAGAGACACAAGTTGAGAGAAAGTTAGGGTTTCAAGTTTAGTTCGAGATTTTGGTGAGGAGTGTTGTTGTTGCACTTTGTAAATACTTTTAGATGCAATAAAGTCGAAAGTTCTCATCTACTTCTTCGAGTGTTTATCTGCCGATGTTTTATGGGTCCCGACGGTCTGACCGCAGGTGTGCGAGCGGTCTGACCGGCGGGTTGCAGCGGCGGTACAATCGGAGGCAAGGTGACAGTCCAACCGGGAAAAGTACAGCGATCGGCCAGACGACGTGAGGGCGGTTTGACCGGCAGTGACAATACTATGTTGAGAACTCTGTTGATTCGAGGGTAACTTTTATTTTCGCTAAAAGTTTTTGGGTTTTGGTTTTCCCTACCATTCACCCTCCTCTGGTAGGTTTGTTTGGTCTTGTTCGATCCTACATTTTTAACTTTTAAAATCGAACGAATAACCACCTTGAGCATTGTTTTGAGCAGTTTTGGGTTGCTGACACACATGACAACAAAGTGGCAGTTCAATCAGAAAAAATTAAAATAAAATCTATAGGGCTCACATGTCATGTCTCTCACCCTTCTTTCTGTGTGTGCGCGCACTCGACAACATGGGACAGAGCCACAACTGGTGGATTGATCTCTCCCATCGGAGCTATCAGAGCTCGAGCTCGCTACAGAGGTCCATGGCGACATTCGCTGAAGGCGGAGGCGAAGGTTGAGCTTGCTCGAGGCAATGAAGGTGGAACTCGCCCTCTCCCCCAAACCAGGTTGAGTTTGAGATCCTCCTCTACCTCCACGAGCTAGCCACTCGATTGTTGCCCATCATTAGATCGAGTCGTCCGACCAGATCGGCATGGAGGGAGGAAGGGGAGAAGGCCGTCTGGAGAGCTTGAGACGTTGGCACGACATGTGGGCTCATGGGAGGACAACGGTGGTGGGCAAACATGTTGCTCGCTGGGTGAGGCGAAGCCCATAGCCATGCTTCATGGCTTTCTTCTGCGGTGGTGCAAGGGACTTCACATATGATGCCGGTGGTGAGTTGTGAAGGTGGATATGGAGGTTGTAGCCGACCACCACCACACAGTCGGCCTTCCTTGGCTCCACCAATGCCCGCCTCTTGTTCTCCTTCTTTTTCTCCCTCTCCATCACCGCCACCAAACTCCGCTGCTACCCCACATCGTCATCCATCCTACATTCAGCGCTACCATCAAACTTCACTACTGCCTCATGTGCCATCATCCAGCCTACATCCGGCGCCGCCGCTCACCAAATATGTCGCTACGAGAGGTACTACCCACCCACCAGCTCCCTCTTCCTCCCCCTGGCCCCCCTCTCTCACACACACGGGTTGGTCGAGTTGTGTGGTAGAAAAGATGAGGGTGTAGAGGGAGCATACTGTTAGGTGGGCCCCATAGCTATGTAAGATTAACATTGGATTTTTATTGCCACGTATCATCAAAACCAGGTAGTATTGCATATGGTGGTTATTGGGCCGTTTTGGAAAGTTAAGGGGGGATGTTTGGTTTTGTAATTTATAAGTTAATTCGGATAATTGGTATAGTTGAGGAGGTAATTCACCCTTTTTTCTGTAAGTGGTTTACTAATAATCGAGTAGAGGAGAGCAATTAAGAACTCTTCCTCCCCAAGCAAAACTGCAGCTACACTCCGATCCTATGCTGCGCCGGCTGGCTCAAAAGTCCAATTGGATTCCTTCAAGTAACGAATATTATCGCAGCGTCGTTCAATGTGCTACTCGAAAGCAACTCTTTGAAAGTTGCCATATCAAACAAAAGATAGCCAAAAAGCAGGAGAGTGACACTGCAGTTGAGGGCCGAGAAAATTAACTAATTAATTAAAAAGAAAATTTTACAAAGGCCGCATCACTCACCCACACTGATGAGATGACTTGGTCGCTAATTAACCCTGCAGAAAGTGCTGCTTCTTATACATTGCATTTGCACAGAGATCAAGCTATTAACTAGCTAGTGCATGCAACTTTATTTGACCTTTTCACCTTTCACCAACGTACAACACCACAAGTGGGAGTTTGTTTTAGACATTACAATTTGTTTTGTTTAAGAAAAGGTGGCAGATCGAGTGCCAACTTTGCCGAAATGGAGGCACCAATAGCTAGTCAGCCTCTCTCCAGTTGTCAATTGACTCTTGTTTAATTCTGCGTGGATGGTAATTTAACAACAAAAGGATGTTGATTTTGATTAAAAAGGGAGAGTGCCCACCAATTATATAACTTCTGGTGCTCATACTTTTCCGATCCAGCAATCTCTCTCTCGCACACACACGTACTATGGTGTTTAATGAAACACCTGATGATTTTTTTCAAGATAAATTAAGTTTAATTATTTTTAGCCTCCAAATGATCATTCATCTTTGTATATCTGTGCTGTACTAACCTAGCTAATGTTCATTCTTCCGTAGCTGGCAAAAATAAATCATTTAAGGGATAGAGTACGGTGTTCTTTATTGATGGTAAAAATTAATCTAAACCGTTAATTACTTTTATCAAAGGGGTAATATTTGTTTATACTATCAGTTAATTAAAATGAAAGTAGCAACGTGGAAGGGCATAATTGGGGGCATAAATTTTAAAATTTGTGCATAAGTTACAAGCAACGAGTTTTGTGGGTGTCTCTGATGCAAAATCATGGAGTGGAATGCGGCGCGCTCATGCGATCGCTCATGGGGTTGGGGTGACATGCTCGACGATGACAGATCGACTAGCCGAGACCCAGCGAGGGCTTGTTGGACAGAGCTCCAACTACTAAATTTAACTTCAAGAGTTGAATTTGAAGTGAAGTAGTGGAGCTGCCTAAATCCAGTTCCATATTTTTAGTTTATTCTGTGAGAATACACCAGCCAATTCATTTTATTTTTGAATGGAGTTGAAACTGTTTGATTGGAGCGACCCCTCAAAGGATAGAGAGTCGAAGGCGGCGTGCTTATGGTCTACCACGCTAGTCCCGAGCAAGAGAGAGCCGCCATCGGCGCAGCTGTGCTAAGAGGCCATGTAAAACAAAAATGTAATGCTAAGAAAACCTCAATGGTGCATCCCTAAACTTATTGGTGCTGATGCTTACACACGTTTTCACTCGAGATCCAACTAGTTGATTTCTTCGCAAGTCACAAGCATGTTTAAGGAGGTGCCATGTACATAGCTACATGAAAATTTGTGTGATATACAAGGGAATCTAGCAATCGCTACTGCTTTAAAATTTCATCTCGATCATAATGAAAATATCATAACAAATTAAGAATATAAATCATGATGATTTATGAGCCTTTATGTAGACATGCCTGGATAAATTACTAAAATCTGAGTTTTTTACACCTACTAAATCTGAGTTAGTAACTCATAAACTGCTCCCAAAAAAATAACTTACGAATTGAGTTACTAATTCAGAAGAGTTAGTAACTCATGAACTGCTCCCTAAAAAAATAACTTACGATTGAGTTGCTAATTCAAATATGTTCCCTCAAAGAAAAACTCACGAACTGCTGTCAGCGATCCAAAAATTATGAACTGAACTACAGAAACATCAACCGGAGCAAGTAATTAAAGCTACCGGTGTCAACATCATCCTGTTTGAAGTATTTAGCACGACCGATCTCACCTGGTAAATGAAATGGAACCATCGTATGTTATATAATCTATGCTATTTAAAATGTTAACAGCGATGATGTTTATTTTCATTGTCCCACAATCTATACTATAAGTTATCTCATCTCGCTATTGCCTTTTCTCAAATTTTAAAATCACCTACTTATTCAATAAAAAAATTAGACTAAATAAGTACATGTTAATTGATTTAATAAGTTAAAAACTTAATTTGTTTTTTATTGTAATGCATACGCTTTAGGCTAGTCTTTCACACCGAAACAACCCAATATCCTCATGGCACGAACACGGTCGTTAGGGCAGAAGAAATCGGCGTGGTCGTTAAAGACACGGTGGAGATGGTCGACGCAATCGTGGTCGGGTGTGTGTGTGGGGAGGGGGAGGGGTCGGTCGGCACGGTCATGGTCGCTAGGCAGGAATGGTACGATGATCATGTCGCCGGTAGGGAAATCAACGGCGACAATGATGACACAATGAACGGAGGAGGCAGCCGGGAACAAAAGGAAGCGGTTTTGTGTGGATGAACACCCACTGAGATCAAGAGCGGTCACCGAAGATGGTGCCGCCACTGGAATCGGCCGACTACGGCAATGGGAGCGAACGCCGAAAGGATACGTGAGAAGGCTCGGGCAATACGAGATGAAAACACAAGAAAAACGCAAAAACCAAAATTTATCCCTAAAGAAGAATTAGCAGAGTACTAATACGTCCTTGTAAACAAATGAATAGTTTAGATTAGTGTTTCTATTATTAATAAAATACTATCTGCTAGAGAGTATCGTAGTCGGACTTTTTACTTAATTACTTTGAGATCCCTTAATTAATCATGAACATGAAAGAATCTTTTGATGACAAAAATGTTGTTTTCCCAGACAAGCAAAGATTCTGTACCACATTAAAGCAAAGTACCATGCAACTTAAAGTAACTTATTAGCTACTACCAGCTGGAAGTTGGATCCTACCGTGCGTTTAGCACTAACTGATCAATTTTGCTTTTGCCTTTTGCACGTTCACAGCTTTTACCATCTTAATTTGTTTTTAGTCGTCTAACTCACACATTTCTCCTGCTTGTCATTTCATAAGTGAGTGGGTCGTACAATTCTGCACCGTCGTTTCATTTTTTTTTCTTCCGATTACATAAAATTAAGACAAGTACGTACACACAACCACACACGCAAACCACACTCTCATAACGATTCCCTAGGTCACTAAAGCCTTATTGGAAACGTATTTTACATACGTAGGTATAATATTATGGTTATAAGAATTTAAACCACGACGTACTGTACTATCATTAACATTGGTATTTCCCACTGTCGTTTAATTTCATTAAAACAATGGGATAAATATGCTAATTACTCCTATATACTTTCTTCTGAAAAGGTTAATCTTCCTGCTAAAATTCTTTTTATCCCATAATATAAACAAAATTAAATCTTAGTTTTTTTCCAATTGATTTATTTGTTTGTATATATAGCTAGGGCATTAATGAATAATGTGCCAGTAACCATGCATATATATATATATATATATATACATCATGCATGTGTCGTTCTGGCAAATCAATATAAGTATGAAACAAAATTTGGGAGAATATGAAAACAATATGATAGACGTACATGATTCTCCAGCTAAAATGGGATGTAATGTTGGAAATGAAATAATGAATGAACCTTGGTGTACTTCTCTCAGATCGATTAACAAACAATTGATCTGTACTTTCAGCTCATGGCTGATACTTGCTTAGCGCGCCATTTAACTATTTTTTTAAAGAACCTGACCTAACACAGTGACCAATCGAGAAGCTCAATTTGTTGGATGTATCACTCCAACCATATATAGTGCACACATGCATGCACTCAATAAAAAGTAGTTTTGTTTGTACGGACATACTAAACTAAGATCAGCTAGGAGTATAATCATATATGGGAGACGCATAACAATGTCTTAAAGTTTGGAATTGTAATGTTAGTTAGCTAGCTAATAGGTTGTGGACCTGTGTTGGGGATAGATGGAGACTAGCTAGAAAAGCCAGCTTTAATCGATCGCACATGACATGAATTTTCCTTTCCTAATTAATTAGTGATTAACTTGCTAGCTTAAGGTTGTACTGATGAGCATATATCTATGTATCTAATTTAATATATAACTCTAAAAACTCTCACGTTAACTAGAAATCTAATTGTTAATTACATGGATCATAGTAAATCGTATATAGATCTACATTTAACATCGTGGGTCGTATAATCGGAAATTAAGATTCCAAACTAAATCCAACTCAGTTTTTATTAATTGCAAATTTTGAAACATGAAAAAGCTACCGCTAATAAGAAGACTCCAAACCGAGTAAAACTTAGACCAGTGTGAAAACTAATAATAATTTACGTGTTTTTAGTTGAAAAATAAATTTTGATGAAAAAACTTCAAAATCAACTTTAAAATTGAGTTTGAAATTTAAATTTTGGCAACAACTAATGTTGTAAGGAGGAAACTTTAATGTTTATATATAACGAAATTATTAAATCACAAAAACATTTTAAATATTTTTAAAATATCAATAATTATAGCCGTGCAATGTACGGTTTAATGCATGGCTAGTAAAGTTAATTAGTTGGCCATGTCGACGCATGTACACAAAGCGTCGATGGAGTGTGATGTGGCGATGGCAACGTCAGTAGTATGGAACTCAACATCGTGAACGGGCATATCCGTGTTAGAGGCTTATGAATCGTCACATCAATATCATTTTGACGGGTTAGATTATATATCATCACGAAAATACTCTGCAAACAATTTTCAATTTTAATAGACTTTTTGACCGAACCCGTCACCGATGACACTCATTACACTCATCGGTGATGAGGATAGGTTGTTGTCTGACGAACATAATCGGTGCCAAGCTACAACCCTAAAATAAAGGTGATGGCCCAACCTAAATGCCCGATAAAGATATATGTTAAACCTTGTCATCGATGAGTATGGTTTGTTGACTATCATCATTACCATATTGCATACTACAAATACCCTAACCACTTCATAAAATGGTTATTTCAATCAAATTTATTGTTCATATTTGTGGTGAAAGTTGTAAGAGGACGAATTTTGTCTATTTTTTTAAAGAAAAACAAAAAATTTTAAGAAGTCTATTTAGTTACTTGAAAAAATAATCCCTATAAATTTACGATCCCTATAAATTATGTGATACATAAAAAATATATATAATATTTGTTCACTTTATAGTAATGAACCGAAGTTAAATGTATCAAACCGATAACATCGCTAAGAGTATAAAAGTGACGTTTTAAATTCTATTATCATCGTGGAGGAGAAGAGAAGAAGAGAAAAGAAAAAAGAACGATTAAATGACTTGTTTCTATGCAGATTAGGAAACGAGAAGATGTTTGTAGCATAGTAAATATATGCTTTTATCTGATATATGGAGAATTCATGAAGTGCTATGCATTGGAGGAGACAAGAAGAACGCGTAGACGATCGATCACCGATCGACCTGAGTCTTTGATGATTGAGTCTGATCAGCGCAAAAGTGGACCGGGTGCCGTGTCGAGTCCACGTCAAAGTCCGACCCGGACACGTCAGGCCCATCACACACGACGCCGACCAGTCTGCACACGGCACACCCCTCTCCTCTCCGTCGTGTATGTATTTATACTTGGCTCCAGCTTTTACAAAAGCGTGCCTGTCCGTTTGGCAGTATCGGTGCAAGGCGACAACCAAATTACACTCAGCAATTCGATTCAGGTCACCTATAGCTGCACGTACCAAAGTCGCTTACCCCCCAAAATAAATTAAAAAAAGAGGCATACCTATCGATCGATAAAGGCATGAAAGCAACAATGTATTAGTTTTCTAATAGAACAGTCAAATGCATTTGGGAGAAAAAAATGCAATTAAAGTGTGGTAGTGCAAGTGGAAGACAATAGACATGCATGCATGTATGTAAAGAGAGTAACAAATTGATTAGGGAAAAAAGGTTGTACACATTATGGTTCATATTTCCACCGGACAATTATCAGCATACTTAAAATATGAAAACTAATTGTTCAAAGTAAAACTTCATTACTAACTATGTACCGGGCAAGATATACAGTTAAAAATGAAGTTTTTTTGAAGGTGCAGGTAGTAAAAAGTTAAAGCCATTTCGCTCCACCCACCCACCTGATGCCGTTAACGTTAACGTTGTTTAGATATATAGACAAACGAAATGAACCAATTATGTGTACACTTGGCAAAACCGTTTTAAGGCGTTACCTCCTCTGGATAGACAAAAGATACCCTAACCAAGACAATTCACATGCCATGAACATTTCAAAGCGCATGACTCACCTCACACTCAAAGTGGCCGTTTTAGATCACTTGCCTTGGGGCAATGTACAAAAATTATATTATAAATTGGATTTTCTCTCCGCTACAAAATCCCCAATATATATAACACTCCATCTACCAGAAATGAGCTGTCTCCAAATTTAAAAGCTAGCCGTTTTCCTTTAAAAGAGAAAAAAAGCGAGTATACTACAATAATAATAGCTATTAACTCCTCCCTTTATAAAGTTTACAAATTACAAATTTAAGTTTACTATTTTACAAATTCAACTGTTTAAAACAAATACCATGTTCGGCGCCGCCATGGCCTTCCCCCCTATATAAACCCACCAACCCTTCCCCCCCATGGCTGCTCATTTCCTTCGCACTCCTCGTCTCGTCTCGTCTCGTCTCGTCTCGCGTTCGCGTGGTAGTAGCCACCTTTCTTCGAGTGTTGGATCGCGCGGCTAGGGTTTTATTTGGAGAGGCGTGAGGACGACGCGAGCGCGGCCATGGAGCAGAGGAACCTGTTCGTGTCGGCGCTCAGCATCGGGGTCGGCGTGGGGCTCGGCCTCGCGTCCGCGAGGTGGACCGCTCCGGGGAACGGCGACGGCGGCGGCGGCGCGGGGATCGGCGTGACCGAGCTGGAGGCGGAGCTTCGGCGGCTGGTGGTGGACGGCCGCGAGAGCGACGTCACCTTCGACGAATTCCGCTACTACCTCAGGTCGGTACGGTACGGTGCGGATCGAGGATGAGTTTGTTTGTCGATTTGGTTGGCTTCTTCAGCGTTCGCTTCGCGGCTGGTGTTTCGTGTGATCCGACGCGGAAAGCTGTGGCCTTTTCTTTTTCTTCTTCTTCTTCTTCTTCTCGATCTCGCCTTTTTGGGTTGTCGTTATTACGAGAATGATTTGGTTGGATTCTTCCTCATTTGATGGCTTTTTGCAACTCTGTACTACTACCACTAGATGCGTATGTTTTACAGGTCGATGCATCATTTGGTGACTTGGCGTCGTGTTCTACAAAAAGTTTAAAGTTGATCACGAATCACACCTCGTTTACTAGCTTTTATAAATTTTGTTTAAGATTTCTGCCTCTGTTTCTGCTCTGCCCTGTTGCGATGATGGATAGCCACTGAAGAAGTAAGATTTGCTGGTTTTGCAGCGAGCGGACGAAGGAGGTGCTCATCAGCGCGGCGTTCGTTCACCTGAAGCAAGCGGATTTGTCCAAGCACATCCGGAACCTCTGCGCCGCGAGCCGCGCGATTCTGCTCTCTGGCCCAACAGGTTCGTGTTCGCTGCCAGCACTGCAGACTGGATTACATTGATCTCTGTTTCTTCTCGTGGACATTGTCACCTAGCTACAGTTAGCTGCTGCAAAGTGTTGTTGCTGTTTACTGAAGCTGTCTGCAATGTGCTTGCAGAGCCTTACCTGCAGTCTCTAGCGAGAGCTCTGTCGCACTATTACAAGGCACAGTTGCTAGTCCTGGATGTCACCGACTTCTCGCTCCGGGTAATAATAAGCTGAAAACTGTTGCAGATTTATTCGCACTGTATATGTGCTGTTTGCATTCTGAATTTCCTATTTCTGAATACTGTTGCAGATCCAAAGCAAATATGGGAGCTCCAGCAAAGGCTTGGTGAGTTACAACTTATTACAACGTGCATACTTCTTTCCTTTGTGATGGAACAGAGAAGCGTGGATAATTTACCGAGGATGTTAAGGTAGTAGACTCATGTTTTAGTAAGGAGGAATTCCAACATCTCAGAAGGTTTTGTTGGTTGGAGTACCCTCTGTTTTGTTGGTTGAGGAGTTTTTTTTTTACTTTGGCAAATGAAGATACTGAAAACAGGTTCCAGGTTGATCTCGCAATACTGTTGCTCATCTGATTGATCCAGGAAAATAGGCGCAGATCAATATATCATGATCACACACTTGTGTATGCCAGCATAGCTCAATATACGTATGTTTCTTTTTAATTGGATGATGTTCATCGATTTGCTGTTTGACATGTTTCTACAGGTTCAAAACCAGTCCATTTCTGAGACCACATTTGGGAGGATGTCTGATTTGATTGGATCTTTCACAATATTTCCTAAGAGTGCTGAAGCAAGAGGTACCAGTACTTTAAATTATTTCTTGCTACTTTGTTTTTATTAAAGTACATTATTTCAATATTGCTTTAGGGTCTAACTCAAGAAATGAAAATTCCGTACCATGTGCAACCTATTCTTGTTCTTTTAAAGATTTCTGACATTTCTTGTTCTGTTGTGCATGAAACACTTATGCAGAATCATTGCAACGTCAGACAAGCGGTGCAGATGTGAGGTCCAGGTAATATACATGATTTTTCACTTGTCAAATCTGGGATTAGCTGAACTTACGCAGTATCATTTATTCACCCTTGCATTTTCTTCAGAGGCTCTGAAGCTACTAGCAATGCACCTCCGATTCGGAAAAATGCTTCAATGTCTTCTGATATGAGCGACGTTTCCTCACAGTGTTCTGCACATTCAGGTGAACTTTGTTTGGCCATGTCTTCTGCTTCTGTTCTATTCATGTTCATTTTGCGCATGTGCAGAATATAGTCTAGACAGCTCGTAGATCACAGTTACTTATCTCCACCAGTTTCAGACTGCCCCGCATCCCCATTTTCTGGTTAAAAGTATGCATGTGTCTCTGTATTAGTCCATCAAAATGAAATTCAGACGTATGTATGGCCTTCCTACTATATCTGGATCTGCGTTTCAGAAAAATAAAAGCATCTTCATTACTCATTATATATATTATTCCTCTTTGGCACCTGTAATATAGTAGAACAGGAGAATAATATTATGCTGAAGAAATTTATTATGTGTTTACCCCTTTATTTTGCTACTGATGAAGTTTCAGCTAGGCGAACCAGTAGCTGGTGTTTCGATGAGAAAGTTCTGATACAGTCACTTTACAAGGTAATTATACACCCTGACTGAACGTGTCAGATTGTCTCAGATTATGATTTACTTATACTGTGCCCACTTATGTAGGTCATGGTTTCTGTGGCTGAAAATAATGCGGTTATTCTTTACATAAGGGATGTTGACCACCTCCTTCATAGATCGCAGAGGACTTATTCTTTGTTCCAGAAAATGTTAGGCAAGTTATCTGGACAAGTGTTGATACTTGGCTCCAGATTACTTGATTCAGATAGTGATCACGCCGATGTTGATGAGACAGTTAGTAGCCTATTCCCTTTTCATGTTGATATTAAACCACCGGAAGAGGAGACCCATCTCGACAGTTGGAAAACTCAAATGGAAGAAGACACAAAGAAAATCCAGATTCAAGACAATAGAAACCACATCATAGAGGTACTGTCAGCGAATGATCTAGACTGTGATGATTTGAGCTCAATCTGCCAAGCTGATACTATGGTTCTCAGCAACTACATAGAGGAAATTATTGTCTCGGCAGTCTCGTATCATTTGATCCACAACAAGGATCCTGAATACAAAAATGGGAAGCTTGTTCTATCATCTAAAAGGTTCGATCATTTGTCTTGATATTCAGTTAATAATTAGTTTTTGTTCTTATTTTCTTAGTACAACTATTTTACAGTTTGTCCCATGGGCTAAACATTTTCCAAGAAAGTGGCTTTGGTGGGAAAGAGACTCTGAAATTAGAGGTAAAATGTGCATATAAGGTTGCAAGCATATTGTACAGCTAAATAAATAGTATGCCAATTGGAGACTAACTACAGTTCTCATGTTTGCAAAGGATGATCTGAAAGGTGCCACTGGACCCAAAAAGGGCGAGACAGAGAAATCAACCACAGTGGCACTTAAAGATGGTGATGGTCCATTACCACCACCAAAACCAGTAAGTTCTATTCAGTATTTCAGTTCCTTGTGCCCTTTGTTCTACGTATTCATAGCTTGCTACCGAGACTGTAAAGCTACTATTATTGTTCTTTGTGATCATTGCAAAGTCTAAAGTTTTAACCCTCTCTATTCTTCTTACTGAACAGGAAATTCCAGATAACGAGTTTGAGAAGCGCATCAGACCAGAGGTTATACCAGCCAGTGAGATAGGAGTGACTTTTGATGACATTGGAGCCCTGGCTGATATCAAAGAGTCTCTTCAGGAGCTGGTCATGCTACCTCTTCGACGGCCCGATCTTTTTAAAGGAGGACTTCTTAAGCCTTGCCGAGGAATATTGCTGTTCGGGCCACCGGGAACAGGGAAGACAATGCTTGCTAAGGCTATAGCAAATGACGCTGGTGCCAGCTTCATCAATGTCTCGATGTCCACCATCACATCGAAGTGGTTCGGGGAGGACGAGAAAAACGTCCGAGCATTGTTCAGTTTGGCTGCTAAAGTTGCTCCTACAATCATTTTTGTGGATGAGGTAGACAGTATGTTAGGACAGCGCGCTAGATGCGGTGAACATGAGGCGATGCGGAAGATCAAGAATGAGTTCATGAGTCACTGGGATGGTCTCTTGTCAAAATCAGGTGAAAGAATCCTTGTTCTTGCTGCTACAAATAGACCCTTTGATCTTGATGAAGCCATCATTAGGAGATTTGAGCGCAGGTTTGTTCAGATGCTCCATTATTTCAGTGAATAATAGATGTAACCCTGTTGTTGCATGATGAGATGCTAATTCGTTTCCCTTATTTGGTTGAACAGAATCATGGTTGGCCTTCCAACTCTAGATAGCAGAGAGCTGATCTTAAGAACGCTATTGTCAAAAGAGAAGGTTGCTGAAGATATAGATTACAAGGAGCTAGCAACCATGACCGAAGGATACAGTGGCAGCGACCTTAAGGTTTGTACAGTTGGGCACTGCTTTGAACCTGAGTTCATAGTACTAAGCTTCTGTGCTAATAGAATCTGATTGTATGATTGAAAGTTTGTACTTTTTCTTGTACAGAATCTTTGTGTGACAGCTGCTTACCGCCCTGTTAGGGAGCTCCTCAAGAGAGAACGAGAAAAGGAGATGGTAAGATTTTTTAACTCCCCTGATGCTCAAAATTGAAGTTTGAACTTGACTGCTCAATAGTCAATTGTCAACAATCCCCTTGTGCTCAACTTGTAGCATACTTATATGTGCTTATACATCGTTTTCATTCCTCAGGAAAGAAGGGAAAACGAGGCAAAAGAGAAGGCGGCTACTGCAGAGAATTCAGAAAATCCTGAAAGTAAAAAGAAGGAGGAGAATTCAGAAAATCCGGGAAGTAAGAAGGATAAGGAGAATTCAGGAACTAAAGAAGAGAAAACGGAAAACAAGCAGGATAACTCAGAAGCAAAGGCTGAAGGTGAAACTGAAGTGACTATTGACCTCAGGCCACTTACGATGGAAGACTTGAGGCAGGCAAAGAATCAAGTGAGTTTGCTGCAGTCTTGTCCTAACTAACAGTAACATGGTTACACGTATACTCACATAAAACAGATACTTACTGACAGTGAACGTTTGTCCGACCATGCAGGTTGCTGCGAGCTTCGCAGCCGAGGGTGCTGTCATGAATGAGCTGAAGCAATGGAACGACCTCTATGGAGAAGGTGGCACTAGGAAGAAGCAGCAGCTGACGTACTTCTTGTAGAAAATCTTGAAAGCTTGTTCCCAGGAATGCCTGCAGGAGTGGAGTCGAGGAAGAATTCAGTGGAGTCGAGCATGAGATTGGTAGTGGGAAAGGATTACCATGTACAATTCTTTTATATACAGAATGAGTATTTTATATACACCCTAGGTTGTCATTCTCTTCGTTTGTTAGTCTGTACTTATATTTGGATTGATTCAGCGGTTTATATTGTATCATTCATCGATAAGTAATTTTAGCATAGCTGTTGCGATGTAAACCTTTTAGTTAGCTTAGCCTTAGCCGCTGTGATGTAAATTATTATATGTGTTAATGCATGGTATAGTAATTTATATAGTCAATCACTTAGTTACTGGGAAATTAAGGGATTTTTTTTAATTAAATCTAATTAAGTTCCTTTCTTCTACCTTGTTTCAAAATATAATTAGTTTTAGATTTATACACAGATATTAAAAATTGATTGGATTAAATGAGAGAAGAATTTAGACACAGGTATTAAAAAATGATTGAATTAAATGATTAAGGTTATGATTGGCTGAGAAAAATAAATAAAAATGTTAAAGGTTATGATTGATTAAAAAAAGTAGATAAAAATTTTTTTGTATTTGAAACAAACTCAAAATGCTAAAAAATATTATATTTTAAGATAAAAATTATTATATTTAAAGGAAAAAAAGTAATCTCACACTGCTTAACAACTTTCTATATAAAAATTACTGATAAATTTATTTTTTAAAACTAAATAATTAAAACTCAATTAATCAATTAATCATTGTGGGTTCAGTTCTCATTTCTCGAAGTACTAGTATTCTTCAACAGATAAAGAGAGAGGAGCCTCATGATAAGCTCACAAGCCCAGCTTCAATCGAGCAGCCATTAGGTTCGTTTTTTCACATTTCTTGTAATACTGTATTAAGCTTCCGTTATATATATTGTCATTAGCCGGTGCCTCACCAGGTTCTGATCTTAACTCTCACATGCAATGAGATTCAAGTAATGGTTTCGTTATACTAACACCCTAACTTATTACTCAGACTACAGTGGCCCCAACGGAGTAACGGATGGCAAAGCAAAAAAAAGAAATAAAAATGCAGGGAACACAGAATGCACTCATGCCTCGGAGCATAAAACACAAATGGGAAATCCTACTAAATGCAATATGCGCCTCCTAGGATGGCATGTTTTGTCTTGTTAATGTCGCAAAAATACTGTCCTACAAAAATGTTAGTTTTTGCAAGACTCGGAACCGAATTGCATGATTATATCCGAGGGCAAACTTGAACTGTACAGCACGGGAAAAAAAGCTGTCCATCCATAGGTCCCTCGTTTGCTTCCTGATCATGCAGGGAGGAGCAATCAATTGATTCATTCATGAACACCAGACGAGATGGCAATACAGATAACGCTCATGTCAAGAAGATGTATCCGTGGCTACAGATGTAATGGAACCACAAACCAATCACATCCACGAATTCACGGCCTTCCTATGTGAAGATTAGGATTTGTTAGAGAGGCCTCAACCGTAGAGTGTAACACACCTCTCTGCTGGGATCTTCACGAGATCAACCAAAAAAAATCAAGAATCGAATCTTTTGGATTAGGTGATGTCGCATACGAGATCCCGATCTGCAACACTAGTAACATAGCGATGCTAAGAATTTGGGAGTCATAAGCAGATGAGTATACGAGGGGTAAACTTGGACAATACCGCACATAGGAAAGCAGTTCATCCCCAGGTCCCTCGTTAACCAAACCAAAAGCGCTCAAATGAAAAGAAAACAAAAGAGAACAAAGAAACTTTGAACGGATGCTCAGCGAATACGAACCAATGGTAAAAGGTAAACATCATGTCACCATCAGCGGCGATCGATATAAGAACTAAACTCTCTTCATCGCACCCAAAAATATCAAGAGCCACAGAGAGGAAGAGAGAGCGAGCTAGAAAAACGAAACGCAGAAAAAACGAGATGAAGACGACGGCCGCGGCGGCGGCGGCGGCGGCGGCTGAGGCCAATCGACGGTGCTTCGGGTTTAGGATCTAGGGTTGGATCGTATAAATAGAGGGAAGGGGATGACGGGAAGGGGGACGCGGCCCGCTACGGCATAAAAAGGCCGATTTCTTGTAGTGTTGGGCTCCAAACCCCGGGCCGGGCGTGAAACACAGAAAAAGGCCCATAAGCCTGAATACTCGTAGCCCAATAGGAAAACGAATAAGTTCACTTTAGGTTCTTTAAATTGTTGCCGGTGTGAAATCCGTCCCTTAACCAAAATAACAGGCATAGCCCATCCCCCAACTCACAGTACCGTATCAACCATGGTCCCTCGATAACATAGTAATCAATTTTGGCTGACGTGATAAGTAAGACCCATGTAGGCTCCACATGTCAGCGGCTGACTCTTCTCCCTTCTCTCTCCACCTCTCTTCCTCACTCTTCCCATCTTCTTCGGGGCGAAGCGCAATGGGAGGCGTGGAGAGACGTGGCGGGAGGCGCGGAGGGAGTCGACGAATGACTAGGAGCAGGGCGACGGCCATCGGCGGGAGGCCGGGCGGAGAAGGAGCAGCAAGAGCAGATGAGGCCAGGTCCGAGAGGAGCAAAGGGGAACGGAGGATGCTGACAGAGGAGGAACAGCGAGAGCGGATAAGGTTGGGAGGTCCCATGGTCCGACGCCGTCCTCGTCCTCCTTTGTCGTGACTATAAAAGCTGACGCGCCACGCCATTGCCGTCCATCCTCTCCGTCACAGCTTGCATCGCGCTCGCCTTGGTAGCTTTGTGCTCGCCACGCCATGTACAAGCATCACATGCTCATAGGCACACCCCTCAAGAGTTTTTCCAAGGTCATGGTCGCCGTGTGCCGGAACGCTAGACTCCATGTCACCGTCGATGCCACCCTTCCCTACCAAGTCCATGACAAGATCAAATGGTAGAAGATAGTGCGCAACGACGAGTTCAGCTTTCTTAACAAGGCCACGGTGGTTATGGAGTCTGACTTGGAAGAGGAATCAAACGACGTCGGTGGGGATGTTGCCGCCAGGACGAGGATTGTCGCCATGGACATCGACGTCGACGCAGGGATGCCGCTGCCTTAGACATCGTTGCCAGAGGCAATAGGAAGCCACCGCCGATAAGTAGCTCGTGTCGGGATGCAACCAGTAGGAATGTCTGAACCCGTGTCGTCTTCATGGCCATCGGCTCAAGCTCCGGTCGCACAGGAGTAGGTGACGCGTGCGAATTGGAGCTAGACGATGACCTCAAGCTCGACGACGCAACGATGGAGGCAGGTCGTGTTCAAGCTCACGGGGTTATGGGGATAGGAACAACCATGAGCCACCACTGTGCTCCTTCCCCATCGGTCGTCCCCAAGAAGATGGAGAGGACTAGAGGAGAGAGGAAGAGAGGTGAAGAGGGAGGTAGAGGAGGGGAAGAAATAGTCGTTGACATGCGGACCCACATGAGTCTTACACTAATTTATAGCTTGTCATGTCCGTTTAAAACCAGACATAATACTACTACTATGTAGTATCTTGGGTATTTTGGTTTTGTAAATTGAGAGAATTTTAGACTTGATGATAAATTAAGAGACTTAAAAAGTGAACTTATTTCGTAGTAAAAAGGCTCACCACCAGCGAACATCCGGATGGGTTCGGTCGCTCGGTTAGTGGCCCAGCGCGGTGCGTTCGGCTAACAAAGCAGCCGCGACCGCTGCGATTAGACAGTCATCTCACGGAAAAGAAGCTAGAGTTAACGGATGCTTCCTTCCTTTCATAGTAGGAGTAGTGTTAGGTCTCCAACAAATTAAACCGCATACAGTAATATCAGTTGGATATCGAGGGTAGAAAGCTCGTCGGCGTTTCACATCAGTCGCCATCTCACCTACAATTTGTCCCTCCACTGTATATATATATATACACACACAAAAGTAAAATATCCGTGCGTTGCAACGGGACGACGATGCAGGGAGGGAAGCAGACGGAGGGCGAAGGTCAGACGGCGGCACAGGAGCTCCGAGCGGCGACGAGAGGGAGGGGCACAGGAGCGGCGCGGGGCGCGGCGCGTATGGGAACGGAAGAGAGGGACGCATGAGGTCTTTTTTTTTCCATCCAAGTCCTTTCTTTCTTTTCAGCATTGGGACTACGGGTTAATTTTATAAACATTTAGGG
The DNA here is from genome assembly GCA_019925245.2 of Oryza australiensis. Taxonomy (NCBI): domain Eukaryota; kingdom Viridiplantae; phylum Streptophyta; class Magnoliopsida; order Poales; family Poaceae; genus Oryza; species Oryza australiensis. The sequence continues at coordinate 7,236,752 of JAIFGZ020000279.1, read as the reverse complement.
GATTTTCTGCAAAATAACTTTTTTTGGTTTTTTAAAATAGTGAGACGAACTACGGGTTAATTTCGGAAAAACTCAAGGAGTTATCTGTAAAATAGCCAGGCAAAACAAAATTTGAGTGAAAACACTACTTGCTTTGTATATATACTAGCAAAATGCCCGTGCGTTACAACGGGATGATGATGCAGGGAGGGAAGCATGCGGAGGACGAAGGTCCAGGCGGCAGCGCGGGAGCTCCAAACGGCGATGGGAGGGAGGGGCGCAGGCGCGACGCGTATGGGGGCAGAAGAGAGGGACGCAGGAAATCTTTTTTTATCCAAGCCCTCTCTTTCTTTTTAACATTGAGACAACAAGTTAATTTTATAAACAATCAAATGGTTTTTTAAAATAACCTTTTTTTAATTGGGTTTTTTAAAAAATGGCGATGATCAGGTCAGAGTTTTACGTAAAATAGCATATATATATATATATATATATATATATATATATATATATTAGCGCGCGCGCATGCGCAGATGCGTTACACGGGTGTTAAATAGGCAGCGGTTAACTGATAGCCACAATATTTGACTAGATGATGTTGCTGCTGAGTTTCTCTGTTGTTTCCGTCAGCTACCTTTGCTGCCTGACTACCTAACTCGCCTTGTTGTTTCTTTAATTTTGCCCGTGTAGCATTAGCAACTTTTTTTATAATTTTGAGCTATTTCGTCAATCTTTCAGTTAAGTTTGCACCGAGCTGCAGTGTAAAGCCAGCGCGATTGCAAGCATCTAAGATAAAGTAAGGAAATAAGTAGTGTGTTCATTGTTGGAGCCGATTTGTACTATTTTTAGCGGGGATGATTTTCAAATCACTATTTTCGTGCATGTTTTTCAAAACGTTCCGTATGAAAATTTTTATATAAAATTGACTTAAAAAATCTAACAAATTTATTTATTAATTTTTTTATAAATTAATATTTAATTAATCATATGTTAATTACGTTTTTTATTTTGCGTGTGGCTAATCGTCACATACAAACCTCCATTGCGAACGCGCCCGAGAACGAAAAGTGATGTTCATTTTGGGTGTTCTCTATTTTGGAGCTGGGCCGATGAACCGAGTTCATTATCCAAACACCTTGAGCTAACTGACGGGATGTCTGCTTAGGACACATTTTGGACCCATTCTTGCTCAAACACTTTGGCTAAAAATACCGAGTACTTCACCTGGCGGTTGGCGCCCTCCGTTCCATATTACTGTAAGTTATTTTTTAGTTTACCTTTAAGTCAAATTTCTTTAAACTTAATTAAATTTTATTAAAATAATATAACAACATTTAGAAAAAACAAATATATTATAGGATATATTAAATGATAGATATGATAAAAACTAATTTGTTACTATCAATGTTGTACGGCTTTTTATAAACTTGGTCGATAAAAGAAATGTTTTATAGTATAGAACGGATATAGCAGTTTTTTTATGGCAGATCAGTGACGTTGTCGAGCCTTAGGCGATGAAGAGCTTCTCAGTTTTACGGTCCACATTGAAGCACCGAACAGCAGAGAACGAACAGTCACCCGGACCAGTCCGAGGCTATACCTTCCCTAAGTATACTAACCGTACCTAAATTGAAATCAAGAATTGTGCTGAACAAATGCTTCCTACCTTACCTTACATGTATCTCAGAATCAGCTGTCCAACATTGTTTAACTAACTTCCCGTTCTAAACAGAACAGTTGTAAATGGCTGATTAACAAGAAATATACTTAACATATGATTAATAAAAATATAAACTATTGAAATTTTGAAAAATGAATTTCACAGAACAAACTGTTTTAGTTTTTTGGAAAAACGTGCTAACTAAAATAAAAAAATAAGCCGATCCACTTTAGAACATGCTATAAGGCTATGACCAATGAAAACTATAGCCAAAGAAAAGGAAAATGCCTAAGATGAAATCACACTTGTGGTATATAAGCCACAGCCTCATGTCATTTTTACGTTTCAGTTCTTGTCAGATCATTATATTTTAAATTTAAATCCTCATATTTTTTCTATTCACATATAAGTCTACATTTTACAGTATCCACTCTTAAAATCAGAAATTTATAAAAAAACCAACCACTTCCCCTCCTCGTCGACCCCTTCTCCCTCGCCCGAGTTGCCCCACCCCGGCGGCATCGCTGCCTCTCCACTCTCCCTCCTCGTCGCCGTCGTCTCTCCACTCTCCTTTCTCTCTCTTGACGGTCGTCAAGGCAGCACCAGCACAACAAGATGGTAGTGGCGGCGTTAGCACGAGAAGATGGTCTCAAGCTCCCCAGCCAAAATTTGCCCAAGGCATTGACCTCGATAGTGGATCTGCCTGAGGCGGTGGTCTAGATGGCGGAGTTGCGGGCGGCGACGTAGATCGATGACAACTTCTTATGGCTTGTGTTGTTGCGGCGGGGCTTCCAGGCGGCACAAATCTATCGAACAACGGTGTTCGATAGGTTTTAAAAATTACAAATATAGGATAAATTAAAAATTTGGGATGTGTGTGCATGAATGTGAGTGGGTTGTGGACCTATCAAACTCGGAGTTTGGTAGGCTACCTCATAGTACTTGCGTGCTCTTTTTTTATCGAGACGACTAATATGTCAAATTACCGTTGTTGTCTGTCAAATAATGGTTGCTCTACGTTTATTCGACAAGATATTAAATTTATAGTTTTTATCGATAAACATCTTTTTTTTACATTTTTTTCATTAAAATTATATGATTTCAAAAAATTCTCTGGGGTCAGTGGCCGCCGGAGCTTCCCGTCGTTTTCCGATGCACCCTTCTTCTCCCCCGCCGTCAGCCGTCTCCATTGCCATCTCTTCTGTCGTTGCCGGGTCCGACCTCAAGTTGGTCAGATCTGCACGACAGCGACGACAACAACGGGCGTGGGGGCGACACAACTACGTACCCAACGTGCATCCTCGTCGATTCCTCTGGCCGCCAGAGCCGTGCCTCTGTCGAGGCTCCAGAATGCACGAACCTCCTGCAGCATTCGTGCACCCCTGCAGGGATGCGCAAATATTCGCCTCCACACGACACGCCACATCCTGCATTAGCCATGGCCTTAGTGTAACATTTTACTACTAGTGTTAGGCCATGTTTTTTACATCGCTCTTTCACCATAGTAGACAAAAGTAAAAAACGGCTAGCTTTTATATTTAGCTTCTCAAAAGCCATTTTACTTTTTTGAACTACAAAAGCTGAAAGCTAGAAGCTCATCACGGTAAGCTCATCATGGTGAGCTTTTCTGACTTCTGAAGGAAAAAATTACCTACCTGCCACTCTAATGCACCAGCTTGTCTGGCTTTCTCGCCGGATATTATGAACTTTGTTTTTGATATTTTGAACTTCGTTTGGTCCAAAAGCTAATCCTGAAGTAAGTTGTGAAACAGACTTAGCTTTTGTAATTTCAGCTTGCTTTTAGAAATAGTAGTAGCCAGAAACCAAAAGCCAAAAGCTTGCTTCTACGTAAGAAACTGAAAGAAACAATGAAAGAAACAAACAGAGCATTACTACTTCAGTTGTACGTTCAATAAAGCAATAGAGTCAACCTCGAAATTGCTAATAACTCCGTGCAAATGCGCGGGCCTTTATATGCCAGTTTTACGTAAACCAGCATTCACCGGTACTCCTTTACCTTAAAAGAAATCTAGAATTCGCTGAACACACACATATATACATGGCCTTGAATCAGCAAAGAAGCACTGTTTAGCTAACTCCAGTACGTTTCCCTAAGTAAGTGTTTGGATAATGTGACTAAATTTTATTTTATGTCATATTAAATATCTAGATAATAATTTAAAGGACTAATCATGAACTAATTATAAAAATAATATCAGAATCGATGGTTAATAAAAATATATTAGACCTAATTAATTCACAATTAATAAATGTTTTATTATTTCATCAAATCATGACGTAATTAGTTTTATTAGATTCGTCTCATCAATTAATCACCACTATAAATAAATTTTTATAAATAATCTATATTTAATATTTTAAAACAATATTTCAATGTAAAGTAGTTTCATCGAAACACCCCCTAAATCTCTTTTCCCCGACAGAGACGAGATGACGAGCTTTGAACGGTCGTGGTAGGCGTGTGTCGTTGGCTTCCACTGTTCACTGTCGCACTGAAAAGATGCATCAGAGGGAGGCCTTGTTCTGTTCGTGTGCTCGTGAGTCGAGTCGTGACAGCACGCACTCTCGCAAACAAGACGAGGTGCCGTAGTACGGCAGTCAAAATTCTGTACCATCTCACTGATCATGCCCTGGAACCAGAGGGAGAGAGCACGGCAAGCATAGCAGTCAAATGTTTTGTACCGTCAGATTGATCGTGTCTTTGAACGAATTGAATGACTGCACAAGGAAGATGCAGTTCTACCAACTTCTTCTTGTGTAGTACTCCTAGTTGTGTTCCATGACTTCCCTTCAAGTTGATTAGTAGTAATACTTAGTTTAACAATACTACAAGTTTAACATACGCGGGACACAAGTAGATGAAAACGGTCGGAAAAAACTTTAACCATTTTCATTTTTATATTTTTTTAGCGAGAATAGAAATGGAAACGGAAAATACGGACGAGAAAAAAATACGGGACATAGAGTGAATGTTTTATTATGTACATGAGCTCAAAAACGGGAAATTCCCGTAGAAATTTTCCCGGATAAATACGGGATCCGTAAATATGGTCGGAAAAACACCCCAATCATTTCCGTTCCCGTTTCCCATTTTCCCGTTCCTGTTTTTTTCTGTTCCCGTTTTTCTCGCGGATACGATATTCGGTCGGGATATTCGGTCGGGATTTTTGGTATTCGGTGACGGTCGGTACGGGATTTTCTCGTCCCAGCTTTCATCCCTATACACAGGGAAATGTCTTTACTACAATGCTCTGCTATGCTGTCTGCATTTTGTATTGACCCCAAGTCTAAAACACAGTGTATAAACTGGGTTTATACTCTAAGAGAGATAGAGATAGAGAGAGAGAGCAGGATATGAACCAGAGGTAACTAGAAAACCAGAAGAAAAGTTGTAAAAGCTTGCAAGATGGAGTTGGAGTCATCAATTGCACTGCAAGCAGCCTCTGTTATTCTTCATCTGCGTCTGCACTGCAGCTCCACTCCAGCCTTCACTCGATTAACTGAAATCCCAGCAGAGCACAAGACAGGGTGGGACTGGCGGTGAAGTGGTGATAGTTGGTAAAGCTGGGGCAGCATTAGCATTAGCCAGCCGCCCATGACTCTGCTCGCTTTTTCTCCGCCAACATGCTCATTTCCACCGTAATTTTCCTGACTTTCATGAAGCTTCTGTTTCCTACTGCATGTGTTTGGGTTGGGACCCTGATGGGTTAGTTAGTCTTTTTCCATCGTTTGCATGTAGCGCAAATGTGCAACTGGTCTCTGGACAGGAAGAAAATCTACTGCTAGTTTTCAGTCTTGCTTTGAGGTTAACCAGCATTGTTGGATGAAAGCAGTGTGAAGACCTCGCTCAGTGGACGAAACCAAACACGTTTGTCAGCTTCCGTATCACATAATCTCACCATTTTTCACACCATTAGCATCAAAGACTTTAAAAATAGGAGTAGTGTAGTATCCTGGCATAAAAGGCAGGAATGGGTTGTGATTGGCAGTGGAAAATCCAATCCAATATGGCCATCGTGATCGTGGTTGGTCCGGACCGACCCCCAACACCCAAGTACCCTGGATGCGCTGCCGCCTGCCGCCGAGCCACAAAATCGGCCGCAAAATACCCGCGCGGCCCAACACATGTCCGTGCCGCGCCAAGTGTTACGCACTCCGCTACTTCGGAACACAAACCAGTTTAAAACCCACACGTCCCCCACAACGCCCGCCCACGTCGCCGTCGCCGCACACGACACCCGCTCCCAGCGCCGCGCGCCTCGTGCCATTACTACACCATGCACATCTTCCGCCTCCTGGCGGCGCGGCGCCGCGCCGTGTCGACCATCACGGCTGCGGCTGCTGCGCCGGCGTCCGACGCCGGCCGGGACAGCGAGGACGAGGGCCCGTTCTTCGACCTCGACTTCTCCTCCGTCCGGGGGGCCTCCTCCAGCTCCGGCAGCCAGTCCGGGTCCGACGACTCCGACGACGACGAGTGCACGGACCTCGACTTCATCATCTCCCTTCACCGCAGCCGCTCCGCCTCGCCGTCCTACGACGCCCTCTTCTTCGGCGCCGCGCCCCCGCCGCCGCTGCTCAAGTTCTGCGCGTCGGAGCCCAGCAGCAAGGCTAGCTTCCAGCCGTCGCATCAGTTCTGCGCTAAACGCGGCGGCGGCGGCCTGCGGACGCTGAGCTTCGGCGCCAAGAAGGCCGCGTTCTACGGCGGGCGCCACAGCTTCGCCCGGAGCTCATGCAGCGCGCGGTCTCTACGGCTGTTCATGGAGTCACCGGCAGACGACGGCGAGGAGGTCGCCGAGCCAAGACGGGCGCCGCCGTCGAGGGACGTCATCCGGCGGTGCCTGACCAAGATCTCCAGGCGGTTCAGGAGGACGGCTCCCCGCGCCGCCGGCGAGGCTAGGGGGCTCCGTCGTCTTCGGAAGAGCCGGTCAGCGTCGGCGGCGACGAGCTTGTCGGCGTCCACCTCCGCGCCGCCACCGTCCCGGCGAGACGACTCTCTTCTCGAGAAGCAGGACGGCATTGCCAGCGCCATCGCCCACTGCAAGGAGTCTCTGCACCGAGGTGCGTACGTGTCATCAATACAGTTTGTTAAACCAAACACTGTTTCTAAATTAAGCCCGATTTGCGTGCGCTAATTTGGCAAAAAAATCCTTCCATTTTTCAGCGTCCGTGTCAGAGTGCGACTCGTCGCTGTCACGGTCAAGAAGTGACCCAGGAAAACGCGAAGCTGATCAGTAGCCATTAGCTTACTAATCCTGAAGGTTACAAAGACTAACGACCCATCACAAGTCTCAACAAAATTGTGGTCGAACGGGCAGAAGCTTCCACCTAAATTTCACAAAAGACGGAGAAGAATTTAAAGTACCAGTACAAATTATTAAAGTTTGATGAACAGCGGCGGTTGAGGTTGCTAAAGATTTCTCCTCTCTTTTGTTTATGGTGGGTGTTGGGGTGTGTGTGTGTTTCACGTCCTTAATTTCAGTTTAAGGCTTTTAAGCCTTAAGCGAAGGTTTATTTTTCCTCTTTTTGTTAGGAGAGTGGGAAAAGGGTTCTTTTTAGTCTTCTTTATCCCTCATCTAGTGTAGAAGCGTGGATTGTTTTGTCTTTCCTTGGTTTTTTTCTCGTCTTTCTAGTTTGCTTTTGTACAAGTGACATCGCAACACGGCATGTAATTACGTACATTCTTGCCATTTGACTAGCTTGTACTGACTTTCACCGATGTCTCTTCACCCTATTTCAGAACCGTCTGTCCAATCAAACCCAAATGCGTGCAATCAAATCACCCTATGCTTAACTGCGTAACACATCGATCAAACTCCCTGTGTTTAGTTGTTGAGTGGTGAATGGTTAATAAGCAGGGTAATCTGATGCCTTTTTTTTTCCTGCAAAGCTGAGGCGTTCATGTGGATAGTGGGGGAAAAGCTGAGGAAAAGCTGGGGGGGCCTTGCCTTGATGGCGTAGCGCCATGATGAGAGGAGAAGAGAGCGAGAAAAGAAAAGCGCGCGGTTTGCTCGCTCGCTCGTACGACGACGCGAGTGGCCGGCGAGCCGGAGAGAAGACAAAGATCTGTGCGTGATTCTGAGGGTGGTGGTGCCCCTCGGGAATCGCGCCGCCTCATTTCTTTCGCCTTGTTGACGAGTACTGTTTCGTTCGCCGTCAGCTGATGAGACTGCAGCCTTTGCTTTTTTTTTTTTTTTTTTTTGCTCTCCGTGACTTCCTTCTCCATCCGTTTGCTGCTGCCTCTCGGGGATATATATATGTCCCTTTCGTTTACCTTCTTCTCTCTCGTCGTCTCGCCACTGGCAAAAAGTTGCATGTTTTGCATGGAATGCAATGACCAAAGCTTTGACGACTGCGAGCCAGCCAGCACGCAGGGGGAGAGGAAAGACTTGCGCAAAAGCTTAGCTTGTTTAGTCTGACCACGGGTTACGTTTCGCTTTACTTTTATATACTGCCTTTCTTTAATTGCATCGCCCTAATCTGGCCTAATTATGCCGGAAAGGTAGGGGATGGGATGAGCAAAGCTAACAAAAGGTTAGTGTGCCCTGGCCCTGCACTGCCGTCAGCATTTAGCGGTGACCCCGATGTAGTTTTCAGCTCTGAATGCGGTTATTACAGATTTTCCAGTGTAGTGTCAGTGGTTTCATTGCAAGCACTCACTACTCAGTCAAGTGTAGTTATAAGTATAGGTTGTTGTTGAGATGATTGCTTGGCTTCTTCAAGTGAGTACTCCAGTAGGAGTATTTTCGGGTTTCCCTTGCTTTTACCGATGACAAAACTGCATACCCCTGCAGAGGCTCGCGGCTGCAATGATGGTGGACTATGGAGCGTTGCCCGGGGCCTCGCTCTGATCCTGAGACTCCTGTGAATCTCGTTAATCTGCTCGAAGCCGCCCAAAGACAATGTTTAGTTTTGTGGGACTCCCACTGGACGAGCACTGCACTTCAGTACCAGTTCAGTTCTCAAGATAGGGAGGAGTATATTTGACTGTAAAAAGATGAACAGGCCAAGAGAAAATTGCCTCTGCTAGCTACTGCTGCACTGTGAAATTCTGCTGCAGCAATCGGGTGTATAGTAGGGATAACTGGCCATTGAATATACTGCACCAATGGAGCAGAATAAATGTGGAGTTACCAGTGCGGCAGGGCGACCAGGATGCCAAGAATCTCGAGGCCGTGGACTCACGCCGACTGGGTGATGAGTGACACTGTGCGCTCCGCCGCATGAATCTGCATCTTTGATTCTTGACAGCGGTCGAAGGACACGGTTGTTGCCGCTGGTATAATTAACCTACCACCAACTTGCTTGGAGATCACCGAGCAAGCATGCCTTGGTACGGAGTAGTACTACACATTTTCTGTTCCGTTTTTTAGGATTCAGAGGTGCATGGACGTACACTGGTTTCACTTGGGTTATGAGCTTTTTGTTACTGGAGTAGATCTTATGTACGTATGTTCACAGACATGGACGACAAGATCTGATCTGTACAGAACCAAGAGATCGTTCCAAGCTCTGTTGCATTTCTGTTCCATGCATCCCATTGTTCTGTGCAGATGCATTGGATACCTTCCAAGGTCAAGCAGCCAGCAGGGTGAAACATCAAGCATGCATTTTCGGTTTTGAGCTTTGCCCATGGAAAAAAGAGTGTTTTTTTTTCGTTGCTTTTGCTTTACCAAAGCGTAGTGCTATTTTTCCATGAGCCTATCCCCCCCTTTTTTTTCCTCTGGAAAAAGGGAAGCATGCATGCTTGTTTCCTTTTCCCTCTTGGGGCGTGCTACAGTAGCAGTACAGTGCTAGTTTTGTCCATGGAACGGGGTCGACTGCTGAGGTTGAGCTCCTTCGTAAGGGCGGAAAGAAAGAAAAATGTAAAATTACACGTGCACGACAGACGGCGGCCAACGGTCGTCCGTCACGTCAGAAAAAACGTCCTCTGGGAGAGCGATTTTTAAATCTCGCCCTCCTGGAGGGCGAAAGGCGATTAGTTTTGCAATATTTTTAAACCACAAATTATTTTTGCAAATCTTTTAAAAAAATAAATTAAAATGCTAAAAATTCATTAGGCTCTAGTCTTGTTTGATGGGCCGGTCTTTTACCAGCTCAGGATCATGAACTTCAAACGCAAAACTGTACTAGTCCTATCCAGTAGGGAGAAGTCCATAATATGTCCCTTAACTATAGACCAAATTTGAATTTCCTACCTCAACCGTTCCTCAACCGCAATACTTGGCATAACATTTTCTTCAACTATTAAAAACGGGTCAATTACCTCCTTTGGTGGTTTTTCTCATGCATCAAAATCAAACTCCAGTATTTTTTTAAAAAAAGAAGATGGGACTCTCCTCTTATCCTCTACCACCACACCATCTTCTCTTTTGCTCGAGGTCGGCTATACTTTGATAGGCCTGACAGCGAGCCCGTGCAGGCACAAACCTTTCTGAGTGGAGACCCTCCCTTAGCATCCACCGGAGGACTTTTCCTCTTCTTGTCTGAATTATTGGTAACTTTGCTACTAAGTTGTCACGTAGTATGAAATCACCGTGTAAACCATCAAGAGAGGTTATTTGGCCCAGTTTTTACAGTAGAGAGCCTTCGTGTCTGGTTTTCAGTTGAGAGATGAAAACCATGTATGAACTATAGTTGAGGGACGCAGTAGCACAAGAAGGGGAAATACTCGTCTCAACAATCGTGCAAGACGTTGTGGTAGTACCTGCAACCTATTTGCAATTGTAGATTAGTAACGTGAGTCAATGCTACTAGCTAATTCGACATGGTCTGCTAGTTTCCAGCAAAGACTCATAACATTGCGTGATCCATGAACAATCAATCGCATGATCACAAGAAAGAAAAACTTACTTGCACACGTTTTGTACGAAAAAACTCAGAGTACTTTGCTCAGCTTCAAAGTTAATTAGGATGAACGTGGTACATCTTATGATACAAAACAAAAGTAAACAAAAAAAAAGGATATGATCGACAGAAATAATTTGACAAGGGAGAGACTAGGAATCAGCGAAAGGTTCACCAGTCCGTTCGTCGCCGGTAAGGAAAAAAAAAACAACAAGAAGAAGAAGACGACGACGACGACGACGTGAAAACTATGGCGGATCGCTCGCGTCGCGCCTTGCACCGTTGCACGTCAGTGGCTGCCAAAGTTGGCTACGCACGACGGCGAGCCAGCCACGACGACCACGGCCGACACGCGCAGCACGACGCGGCACCGCATCGCCACGCGCACCGTGCGCCGCCCGTACAGCCCTCCCAGCACGCTCACCCTGCCGTCCACGGCGGTGTGGCTCGCCAGCCGCACCTCGCCGCGGCCGAACAGCACCTCCCCGACTACGGCCGCGCCCACCCTGTCGACGAACACGTCCATGCCGACCCGCACCCGGCTCGTGCCCCGCGCCGCCACCTCCCCGGCGGCGCGCTGCCCAGCCCGACGTACTCCGGCACGCCGTCGACGTAGAACTCCGTGGTGCTCGCGCCGAACCGCATGGACTCGTAGTTGGGGTTCTTGATCACGATGCCCGCGAGCAGCGTCACGTTGATCCGCAGCGGCCGGGAGGCCTCCGTGCCGAACCCCACGTGGAAGCGCTCCACCGTGACGGAGTCCATGGACAGGGTGGGATCCCTCACCTTGAGCACGGTGAGCGACAGGACCAGCATCACCACGGCGGCCACCGCTGCGACCACGCCCAGCACGCAGCACGTGCGCCGCAGCAGCCGACTGCCGTGGCCGTCCTGCTCCGCCGGCTTCGCGCTCTCAACGTCAGCATCGCCGTCGATGGCTTTGGCCTTGGCCTTGGCCTTGGCCTTGGCGGCGTCAAAGACGACATCGACATGATGTTTGGCTTTGGGTTTCTTGGGCTCGGCTTCCGCCATGAGTCGCGTTTGTGGTGTGCGCGTGGCGTTGGGTGAGTCGGCAGCATTTGCAATTGCCAATTGCGGCCTTGCAGAATGCAGAGCCGAAAGGGGGTTGGGCGTTGGGGTAAAAGAGTTAAGGCGGGTTGGTGTGGCGCAGCGGCAAATGCAACAACACTACAGATATGGTAGTTGGGAGTTCGGGGTCGCGCTCGGACCGCTGTTTGGGAACGTCGGGATTAAATTCGGTCAGTGCGTGACACGGATAGACGCCTCCGGCGATGGATGTAACTGTCACGTGCCCAACGGCCACGGCCTGACGTTAAACGCGTATGGTATGGGCCAGGCTCGTTTTTCTTGTCGCTTACGGGCTGGGCCTTTTTGGGAGTAGCAGCTCCCCTTCGTCTAGAGTTATTGGGCTGAAATGTAATGTCTGTCCAGTGTACGGACCGTCGGCAGGACATGGCATCGTGAAGCCCGATATCACGGAACCACTAGTGTCGCGGTCGCGCTTCTTATCGCCGTTGACTTTTCTAGAGTGGTAGAAAAGCAGTTGGATCCAACTTCCAGCACTAGTAGTACTAACACATTTTACACTAAGCGACCTCTTTCAGATCTAATAGTACTAATAGTAGTAGTCTGCTGTTGTACTAGCATCTCACACAGTTTTATATGATCGCAGTCAGTTCGTCGGCGGCGTGGTGCAGAGATGGGATCGCCGATCAGTGATTCGGTGCAGGCAAGTGATAAGGAGGAAGGATCTGTCCGCCGACGCAGCACCGTCCGTTCCGGGACGTGGTGCCGCGTGGGCCCCGCGTCGAAGCTTCTCTCCGTTTGCCGTTGTCAGATTCCCCTTGCGGCCACGCAGATTTACGCACGCAACCCAAAAGTTTAGCATATCAAAGCTAGTACAGCTAGCTCAGGCGGCCACGCGAAATCGCGAGGTTTTCACGTACCAAAAGCGCAATAATCCACTCGGATTCCACGCGGCCGCGCCACTGCACGTGGGCTCCCGCTATATCATCTGCTTTGCTTTTCCCTCGAGAGTCCACGGCCTCCTGCACCTGTCGATCCAAGATAATCCCCATTGCAAGCTTGCGAGGAAGGAAAGGAGGCGGCGGATCGATCGAGGCGTGCGTCGGCCATGTCGAGCTTGATGGACAAGGCGAAGGGGTTCGTGGCGGAGAAGATCGCCCACATCCCAAAGCCGGAGGCGTCGCTGGACAGCTTGTCGTTCAAGGGGATGAGCCGCGAGTGCATCACGGTGCACAGCAACGTCAACGTCTCCAACCCCTACGACCACCGCCTCCCCATCTGCGAGCTCACATACACCCTCAAGTGCGCCGGCAAGTACGTCACAGCGGCGGCATCACGTACCTCTCTTTTGGTTCTCTGATCCATCGATCCATCCCTTGCTTGCTTGCTAATTGTATTGGTCGATTCGATTGGTTGGTCAGTGTTGTGGCGTCCGGCACGATGCCCGATCCGGGGTGGATCGCGGCGAGCGACACGACGAAGCTGGAGATTCCGGCCAAGATCCCCTACGACTTCCTCATCTCGCTGGTGAAGGACGTGGGCCGGGACTGGGACATCGACTACCAGCTCGACGTCGGCCTCACCATCGACCTCCCCATCGTCGGAAACTTCACCATCCCGCTCTCCACCAGCGGCGAGATGAAGCTCCCCACACTCAAAGACATGTTCTAATCTCATGATCTCATCAAGCAACTCTGATCGAACTCTGTATGTGTGATATGTGTCTCGCGAATAACGGCAGCTGCTCTGCACCTGTGTTCTTCTTGCACTGCATAGTATGGCTGTATGAGGAGCTCAATTACCTCTATTCGTAATGGTTGCAATAATGAGCTAGAGATAACTGAACATTTTCTTGTTTGTGTATGCTAGATTGCTTGTGATTGGCATGGTCGAATTGTTCTGTGAACGTTGGGGAAAACGGTACCCGTGTTCTGTGCCAGCTCATGTCATGTCCCTATCCTACCTTAATTGTGTAGGCGACGCATTTTAGTCAGTGCATCCGTCTCCCGATCAAAATGACTTACTGTAGTGCATTGGCACCATTATTTCAGAAAAAATATGTAGGATCGAATATAAAAACTATCATTAAAGAGTGAATAAAAGAGTGAATAAAGTATCAAAAAAAGAGAGTTCTTAAAAGAGTGAATGAACTATCGTAGAAGAGCGAATGGTAGATTATGTCAGCGAAAGTCAAATAATTGAACTTTAATACGTCAAAACACACCTCTAATCTTAAAATCTAATAGAACACATGTACATATTAAAACACACCTCCAACCTCAAAATTCAATACAACACATGTATAGTGGTCCATCCGACCTACTACGATTGGTATGACTGGTTTGACGCAGGTTCTTTCACGGTCTGATTGTCAGCCTAAAAACAATCTAAAAGAGTTTATGTACAAATGCGTTTACTCCAAAACCAACCATTGGATCGAGCTTAAATCTTGACAAATTAAACTAAACAAACCAAGAAACAACTTCACTGGACGGATTTGCAAACTAATAAACGGTTTAAGAGAAAACACCATCAACAGCTATCTGTCTTAGAATTTCCATAAATATGAACAAAAACTAAAACTTAAGCAAATTCAAATCTAACCAGCACCAATAAACATAACCTTCTAGATCTGATCTATGAAGTATTAGAAAGGTTTTGGATGGATTAACTTGAACAAAAGCATAGCAAAAGAAATAATAACAAGTTAATGCCAAAACCGAATATGACATAAAACAAACCCAAAAATATATTCAATGCCTTGATGATTGAATATGATCTTTATTGCAGCCACAACACCCCTCATAAGTTTTTCACGAACCCTATTACAAAAAGCTACCAACTCTCTAATCTCTCAAACTTGGCTTACCATCAAGACATGGCCTTCCTCTCTATTTATATCACAAAACCTCTTTCTCAAAGTAGGAGTAGAACTTCTATTACAAATAGGACTCTTTAAATAGAACCTAGCGCGAAATCAATATCAAAAACTAAACGCGAAAGAAACGTCATTGGAGATCCAAATACGATGATGACACCGAGGCACGATATTTGTTAACGAGGTTTAGTCGAAACCTACACCCCGGGCACGATTACGGCGCTCCTTCCGATCCAAAGATATTACAACATATCGAGTTACAACGACCCTCGGCCGAGACGCGCCTACAACCGCTACATCTCGCATATGCTAAGTCATCATGCGGTTATAACAGGTTCATCTGTCTATTTAAGAGGGAGCATAGGACAGTGTTCGACTCTTACTCTAATCATATACCTAGTATAATTTCAATACCTAAACTATAACCGACTTTATACACATATTCGACACAAACTCTAACAAACTTCACCTTGGCGAATATGTCATGTCAATCTGAATCTGTTACTTGCTCAAACCTTTGTATACCATGACTTGAGTTGGTTCTTCCATCGCTCACGTCGAGCCGTCCGACGAGCCTATGCCAGGCTCACCGCCTTCAGGATCATGCACAGCAACACCAGCATACCCATCTTCCATGAATCTACTTGCAACATTACTCTCTGGTAGCTTGTATAAACATGAACTTGTTCTCTCACCATTCATAACAGCCTTCTTGTACTTCATGATATTCATGGTCTTCCTATCAAAATCCGTCTTATACAACCATCATGTCTGATGTAGGCTCCTAAGCAAAATCATACTCTTCCTTAGTCCTGGCACGTGTCTCATATCCGAAAGTAGAACCTTGTTTCTATCATACATCTTGAACTTGACATTGCCCACTCCAAAACACGGCGACTCGTGCCACCGCCCGAGTAAACAACACTAAGCTCACTAAATTTGTATAAAAAGAACCACTCCCGCTTCAATGTCACATGATAGGAACTAGCCGAGTCCAACATCCACTCTTCATCAGACTTCTTATTAGACATTGTGAGAATCTCATGGTTGCTGATGCCTAAATCATCAGTATGAACTGCTAAACTTGCAATTGCACCTTTTCTCTTATTCAATGACATACAATTCCTCCTTATATGCCCAAAGTCATGACACTTATAGCAAAGTACCCCCTTCTCCTTTCTCTTCGACGTCCCCGCCTCATTGTCATGCCTTGCCTTGACCAACAAACTCTCAGACTGAGAAGCCTCCGTTGTCTTGTTTTTCTTTGATCTTCTCAAATCCCATGCAAGAAATGTCGAAACTATCTCCTCGGTCTTAATGGTATCCTTGCCATACGTCAGGGTAGTCACCACATGTCTCCTTGTTGAGAGTAGCTCACCGAAAAGTCCAAGCCACCCACTCGAAGTGTTTGACCCACCGATTGGATCGCCAATCACTTCTGCTGCCATCAACCCGAGCACCACGTCTGGTCGTCTCCCCGTTGAAAGCAGCCATCAAATGATTCATACCGTCGCCTAAAGTATTCGATCCACCGATCAAAATCCGTTGATCGCCTCCATGCTCCACCTTGTGCACATGTCCTTCAATGGACATAAACCATGAGCGGCGCAGTGTGGGGCACCTCATCGCACCTCTATCTGTGGACCTCCCGCAGGCTCTGATACCACTTGTTATAGAAACCAGCCCAAAATCACCATCGAAACCCACACGCGAAAGAAACACTATTGGAGATCCAAATACGATGGCGACATAGAGGCACGATATTTGTTAAAGAGGTTTAGCCGAAGCCTACATCCCCAAGACACTGATTACGAACGCTTCTCTCTGATCCAGCATATTACGGTGTATCAGAGTTACAACGACTCTCGGTCGAACGTCGCCGACAACAGCTATCTCTCGCCTATGCTAAGTCATCATGCGGTCCTGCCCCTCTATTTAAGAGAGAGTCTAAGACATAGTTCGGCTCTTACTTTAAATATTAAACTGTAACCGAATTTGTGTATATATCCGACACAAACTCCAACAACTTTATCCCTAATTTCCAAATTAAAGTACAATTTTAAAATCAACTCTTTCAAAATCGAAAACAACCCAACCGGTGTCGAACTCCTAGAGCGCTTGTACCTTCTTTTTGCCACGTGGACCCCAGCCACGCGCGCCTTCTGCCTGGGCCGACCAAGCCACCACCTCGTGCAGCCCATATGCACGAGCTGCATGCTATAGTACTATGTGTATTTTTAGCAACGCTTGCACGCACATCTCGTAAAGCAAGTTGCAAAGATCATCCCACACGACATTTACCCATAGTGTATCATCTTGTATCCAAACTTTGGCATCCGGTATCCTTGATCGTCTGAATCTTTAACTTATAGTTAAGTCTAGTCCTGATCTCACCATTTATCGAAATTGATTTTTAAAAATCCGACTCTATTCATCTTCTCACATCGTATCGTACATTTGCTTTTCCCCGAGCATAGTCCCGGTTCACTATTGATCAAGGCGACCTCAAGTCATCGCACATAATTAGACAAAATAAACATTTTTGGACATAGATATCGTAACTGATCTACGTTACACGCACTCACAAAAATTATCAAACCAATTTTATTAATTAAATCATTTATAAAGTTAATTGTTCATCACAAATACTAATAATGATAATGATATACATCACTATTAAGAACTCTTTTTCGTCTACTTATTATTTAGCGGCCGCATTTGATTAGCTCATAGAGTCAGAATGCATCGGCCAATCGATTGCAAGTCCCAACATTACGCCGCCGTTGGTTGGTTCAATCTCGAATATCAAGTTGTCAACACGGAGAACACGACGTGCTGACGAGATGAGTTGGCTCCTTCCGATAAGCAGCATGGAACTTGATACGTGGGCCAAGCCCATGGCCCTAGCTTGTCATATAGCCCAGCCCACGTACTTTGCTTAGCCCATGCAAATGCCGTGTCAGATTCTTCTTTTTTATGGGCTTCCAGCCTGCCGTGAAAGGAAATTGAACTGTCCCAGCGTCCCACACACAGCGCGCCGGTTTTCATTGTTGTGAATTGAACTGTGTACATCAGCCATCCGATCCCCCCCCCCATCCCCCGAAAAAAAAAACAAAAAAAATGCACCCATGACCATTGGATGCCAAGACTAGCTTATGCTATTGCTATTGCTAGTGTTCTTTCTTCTTTCATTTTTTTCCTTCAAAAAATGCACCGTCACGTGCCTGATTCTTTTTTCCTTTCGAAACAAAGTATAGACGCATGCTCTCATATACACACATCCACACTCACTCACTTCTACGAACGCGCATCCTATTTCTATTAACACATCACTATATCAGGATATATTAAAATTGATGAAGTCGTCATAGATGTCTTTATAAATAAATTTGTTGTCTTACAGTGAATAAATAATTAACAGTAAAAACGAGCGTCAGAGTTAAGTTTAAAACTTGAACTATAGTAAATAGGATCCACCACAATGAACCTAATCAGCTAAGCACACTCGACAAACATTGAGCATTGCACCATTCAATCTGATATATAATCGTCCATTACTTCATGTTACATCTTCCCACCGCTCATTTTGACAAGATCATGAAAACTTTATTCCCCTTGATTCATTCCAAACTACTTAAACATCTCAACTTTTGCGCCGTAGCTCTTGTTAACCTCAGGTCGCGCCCTCATCGACGACGAGCGCCAAGGCCGCGGGCAAGCGTCGCTCTCACTCCTGTTGCCCCTACAGCCCCTGTGGATCAGCCTCGGTCAAAAGAGGCGACGGGACATGATTTTTTTCACGAACGTGTAAAAGGATTATACGTCAATATGTTAGAAAAAAGATAAGACATGATGCAAGAGAGTGAAGCAGCTCTTACATCAGAGCCCATGGCTCTTTGTTGTCGTAGAACCCAAATCCAGTCACCAGCATAGAGGAAACCAGTAAACTATTATAGGTGAATTTCGATGATTTTGTTGTTTTTTCCATTGCTTATTGCATTTCACTTTGTTGTTTCTGATCGAGTGTCTCACTCGATCGGATGTTGCACATGTAGTGCACCGTCTCATCGGGAGGGCAACGATGGCGGAGCTCTTGCATCCATCGGTCACCACAGAAGCATCGGAGGAACATGCATGGTTCGGCCTTCTCCTCCCACGCCACCCCCGCCATTGTCGTAGAGCCCAGATCCGGCCACCGGAGTAGAGGTAGAAGGCATATCTATACTTGTAAGTCATTATTGAAGATTTCTAGCAATTTTATTGTGATCCATTGTATACGTTGATTCACTTCACTGTATTTGAGTGTTTCACTCACCGTTTTTCGGATGTTGCACCTAACTGCGCTGCCTTATCGTAGGAGTATAAGCCGTCTAGAAAGTGCCTAGCCCCCCGAAAAAACTGTTCTCTTGATGTTGCAGTCGGTTTTTTCTTATGTTGCACATATTTATTTTGTTTCTTTGTGTTGCGACCATTATTTTTTGAATATTTTGTATCTCTTAAATTAATTTAAACAAGTAAAGTGAAATATTTAACCAAGAGACCAGACATTTTTTTTCAAGTGATCAAATATCATTCGATATTTTGGCTAGAATCAGACGACCGATCCGTAGGTGCGTCCTTCTTTTATTTTGGGAACACCTCCTGAAATTGTTAGCTAGCCTGGCATCCGAATTCGGAAGGTATCAAATGCGACAGATCTTGACCGACCAACTAATAATAAACACAAGCTTATAACAAATCATCAGTGGAAAGATCGTGCAAAACCGAGCAAAAATGCTGTACAGAAGATAGATTTTGATCATTCTGCGGGGAACACGTGTGACCAGTGTACATCTTACTAGCTATCTTCCTCGATACTGTATAATGGAAGAAAAGAACATGACAGTTCATGTGTAGTCAATTAGCGCTCCAGGTCACCAACTAGAGCGACAACCGGCGTCCAAGAACGCCGTCGTCATCCAAAAAGTGATCGAGATCATCGTCGAAGGGGCCAAAGAAATCGTCCATATCCATCTCCACCGGCGCCCAGAGGTCGTTCTCGTCGTCCGCCATGGAGCACGTGTCGGCGCTGTCCTCCGGCTTGGCCGCCGCCGCCTCGTCCGTCGACGTCGCGCCGGGAGACTGCCCGCTCGACGGCTGCTGCTGGTGGTGGTCAGGGGACGCCGGCTTGTTATTGCGCGTGGTGCCGGCGAGAGAATTGAGCTGCGTGGGCACGGCGTGGCAGTGCTCGGCGATGTACGTGACGACCAGCACCCCGGGCTTCTCCGGCGAGCGCTCCACCATCTTCCTCGCCATGCACGCCTTGAGGCTACTGCACTTGTAGTATCCCCTGTTCAAGAGGAACATGCATATACACGACGCAATCAATCAACTGAACTCAAAAGCTAATCCAATTGTGTGCTACTAATAATATTGGCGCAGCTGGGGTAATGCGACTAGTTAGTACTTACCGAGGATACGGCGAGCCCTTGATAGGTTTCTGGCCGTACTTGCGCCATGCCCAAAGGTCGGTGGAGACGCCGCCGTCGGCAACCGGCACCTCGCACACCACTTTCTTCAGCTGGCTCTTCTTGCTGCATCGAGCATGTGATTAACCACAACTGTTAGTGCTAATCTCATCAAATCAACATGGATATATTACAGCAGAAGAAGCATAGAATTTCTCAGTACATGGCCTGTATATATTTGTACCTTCTTTTGGGCCTGGCAGTACGAACGCCCGGTTTCCGGCCGGGCTGCTTCCTACCCTGCCCGGACGTCGACGCAGCTGGGAAGGAGATGAGCACCTCGTGCTCGCCCTCCCCACGCTCGCGGCTCGTCGACGGCGCCGTCACCAAGAACGGCGCCCGAGGCAGCTCGTGGTACACGTCCAAGTACTCCAAGTCGTAAAATGAGGCCACCGCCGCCGCCGACCTCACCGGTTGGCCGACGAACTCCGGCGCCCCACCACGGCCGACGACGACGGTTTCAGCTCGCCGCGTTGACGGCGCCGGCGGCTCCGTCTCCGAGTCGGCGACGGCCGTGCCACAGCTCCTGACCAGTGCCTGGAGATCCCAATCGTTGGAGTACTCCATGATCAGCTTCTTGACGACCCGCCTGTTACTAATTCGGCGGCAGCGAAAGCGAGAAAGAGAGCTAGCGTGTGTGAGGGTCATGAGAGGAAGAGGAAGGGGTTGACTTCGCGAAAGAGCAGCGCGATACTTATAGCGACGAGATGAACGGAAGTCGTAGCCAGCTAGAAAGTCAAACACAACGGCGCTTTGTGTGGAAGTGGTGGGCACGAAAAGCTGCCGCGATTGATCGATCGATTAGTGCATGCACTGGCCGGAGACGGGAGAGAGAGGATAACTAGGCTAGAGAGAATGCTAGATCGCGTCAGGATCTGCACGTAACCAGCAGTCTTAAGCTTTATAAGCCTAATTTTATTCCGTTTCACGTGTTGTATTTAGTAGGCGCTTGACATATTATGAGGTGTGTGCGCTTGTCACTGACCAGCACTTTCTTATTGTTTTTATCTGACTTTGATCCAAATGTCAAAGGGGAGAGAGAGAGAGATAGGAAAAAAAAAGGGATATGCAAAACCGAGCTGTGGTGAGGAACAGAGAAACCATCTGGCACACCTGGCAGATACATGAAGTACGGAATAAACCTGGAATTATGCCATACGCTGGCGAGTTGTTTAACAAGCGCAAAAATGTCAACATTGATACCAAGCTCGTCTATTCCCATTTGTCATTTGTTATTGAATTGACTTCCGTTAATGTCAAATGAGAGAGATAGAGAGAGAGCGGAGAAAGAGAGCGGATAGCCGTAATAAGCTGCAAACAAGTAAACAACGTCAATCGATCCTATCGTAAGTTCTAAAAAAATAATAAAGATCCTAGCATATACGCTTATGAGACATGTCCCTGTCTCGATCGGAATCTTTGTGACTTGGTAATTGGCCTTTTTTTTTTAGTATTATGGAGGAGGAGTTCCAAAAGTGGCAGGGAACCCGCAGCAATGGGAGGTAGTACATGCGCGCGCTCTCGGCTTTTGGATCAAACGGAGGATGGCCGCTAATTCTGCCGTGCGCGCTCCCGCTGCGTCGGCGCGTGGTAGCTACAGGCGGACGCGCGTGCGCGTGCGCGTGGTGGTGGGCGCCTCGAGCTGTCGATTCGGAGGGGGTTTTGGCGATGCATGCACGCACCGATCGTGCAATCGATCCGACGCGTAGAGGGAGGATCTCGTCGCCGATACGAGATCTCCTCTGGCGTTTTGGCAACTCTTTCCCTTTACCGGCTTAGCCCACCGTGTATCTGCATGGCCACGACACGCATGTAAAAAGTTGTTTTGTACTACACGAGAGACACAATTAACGTACCAGGCTAGCTAGCTGCAGGGTCAAATTAAAGGAAACGGTTTCCAGTTTGAATTTTTGACGTGCTGTTTGTTTATAGGAAAAAGACAATGAATTGAATTTGACCGTGAACGGGGATACAACGGACTTACTTTGGATCAGTTTTAATTTGGCACACCGGCTTTTGTGAACGCAAGATCGGGTCAACCCGCTAAAAAAATCGCGACGATACGTACAGATGAAACACGCGTGTCACCAAGTCGCCAACGAGCGAATCGGAACGTAGCATATAATAGGATGCTAGCTCGATCGCTCGAGTATGAGATGTGCGTGCTGTCTGTCTGTACGCGCGTGCAACTTGGATTTAGCTCGACTCGCACTGCGGCTATTTTGCGACAAAACCTGGCTCAATTTTTGAAACCGTCTAGCAACAACGACGCGGCCCAGGCCGCTGCCGATTAAATTCGCTGGAGATTTTATTATGCATGGTTTGTCTTTTTCTCATTCTGGGTTGGGGACGTCGGTTTCTGATCGGAACAGGGCCGATCGAGAGTTATACCAGCAGTACTATCGGCAAAAATGTTTTCATTATTTGAGAGGATTTTTTTCTTACGTGCTATATAGTCATAATTTCTTTTAAAAAATGATAAGATATATTAATATGAAATAATAATTTTTTTAATTTGTATTTTGAAACTTATAGAAGTCAGAAATGGTATTTTTATATTAATCTATGTTGTTATTTTTTAAAAAAATTGACAAATGTGTTACGAAGGAATAAAAATCCACCTTTATGGTCACTTGGCATGCGCGCGCATGGCTTCAACTGAGTCCGTGACACTGTAGTGTCGTTCTTGTCAAACACTTCTCCGGTCAATGGATCGATCCGCTTCCATTATTAGAGGCATGGCTTTGACTCAATACAACCATCATTTGCCTTTTGACTTATCAAGTACAGCCAAAATTTAAATTTTGGAGCATAAGGTTAAGGTTGATTTTAAAAGTTTTCCCATCGTAGTTTAGTTTCCACTATTAGCCTTTAAATCGTAAGGATGCAAATATAATAAAAGTTTTAGACAAATTACTTTTTAATTTTTCTGCTGTTTACCAGATGTAAAGGCAAATGATGACTCGTTTCAGATTCTTCACAAATAAATCAGCCAGTACGCAAGGCATGATCTCCGAGATAAACGGGCCAAAAAATGAGACCGTACCATAGAATGGCCCATTCATATGGCCTTAGTAGCTTCAGCCCTCCCAATCCCGCGTGACCGCCGCGCCGACCTCCGAATCGCCGATGTGGGGAACCACGGCCGCAGCCGTGCGCCGGCTCTGCGCGGCCGGCGACGTCCGCTCGGCGCTCGCGATGCTCGCCCGCGGGGCCAAGGCGGGCGATGCGGCGCTGGACGTCACCGCGTGCACGGCGCTCGTCAACGGCTGCTGCAAGGGCGGCGACGTGGCGGAGGCCCGGAGAGTGTTCGATGTAATGCCGCTCTTGGGGCTGGCGCCTAATGAGGTCACCTACACTGCTCTGATGCACGGGTACTTCACTCATGGCCAAAGGGAGCAGGGTTTCGCCTTGTTTGAGGAGATGAGGAGGGGTAGAGTCGAGCCAAACCTCTACACCTACAACTGCTTGATTGGGGAGTGGTGCAAGACGGGGGAGTTCGAGCGCGCTCGTAGCTTGTTCGACGAAATGCCTGTGAGGGGCATCGTGCGCAATGTTGTCAGCTATAACACCCTCATTGCCGGCCTATGCAGGTATGGCAAGCTGTGGGATGCCGCCAAGCTGTTGGATATGATGCGGAGGGAGGGTACCCGTCCGAGCATCATTACGTTTAACCTTCTTGTTGATGGCTACGGCAAAGCTGGCAAGATGTCCAACGCTTTGCATTTCTTCAACCAGATGAAGGCGGCTGGTTTCCAACCAAGTGCAGTGACATACAACATGCTCATTGCCGGCTTCGGTCGTGCTAGAGATATGACCCGGGCAAACAGGGCTTTATCTGACATGAAGGAGCGAGGCTTGGAACCAACCAAAGTGACATACACAATACTAATTGATTCATTTGCCAGAGAAAATCACATGGATAAGGCTTTTGAGATTCTCGCAGGGATGGAAAAGGCAGGTCTAGAGGTGGATGCGCGCACTTATGGTGTTCTGGTCCGTGCACTCTGCCTGGAAGGGAATATGAAGGATGCCAGAAAGTTGTTTCAGTCAATGGGCGAGAAAGGTGTTGAGCCAAGCAATGTGATCTATGACATGATGATTTATGGCTATGGGAGAGAAGGGAGCTCATACAAGGCTCTGAAATTAATCATGGAGATGAGGCAGAAGGGTTTGGTTCCAAATTATGCAAGTTACGGCTTGACAATCCGTGTTCTTTGCAAGGATAATAAATGTCAGCAAGCTGAGGCTCTGCTTGATGACATGGCCCGTGCTGGTTTGCAAACAAGTGAGTCGATCTGCCAGGCATTATTGGATGCCAAGGCAAGATTGAGAGGTTCTGCTAATGTCTCTTTTGTGTAGGTAGCAAGGCATGCCTTGGTGAAATTATATCTATCTTGACTCTTGAGAATTTAGAAAGATGATGCACAAGGAAACACATCTTCAAATGGATCTATGCTGATATCTATGTATTGAATTGCAACATAAGAAACTGTACAGTCATTTGCTGGGCACCATCAGAACTTCATTGCAGGCGAGGAAGTGATAGTCAGCAAAAAGACGAAGATAAATGCACCACACACACTTTCTGCAAAATAAAGGTCGGTGCTTATTGGGATCCTGTGCCTTTATGCTACTGAAGATTTTAGAAATGTTCAGCTACTTTTACCAAGTTATTTGTCAACATTACAGCAGCATACCAGGGAAATAGAATCTAATCTGGCAAGGAAAGGTAGGCTGAGCGCCCTCTGGTCAAGCAGACTCATCCTGCACAGCCGGAGGCTCTGCTCTGTGAAACTTGGTTTGAGCAAAACCCTTGCTCAGGGTTCTATTTCTTTCCATATTACCAACTTCTCAGCCGCTAACTTCACATGAAGCATCTGTAGTTGATGGTTCTGATGTTACTTTAGTGACGCAAAAGCTCTGGAAAGTGATTCTATCTGTGACAAGGGCTTGGAAATTGATTCTGTTCATGACAAAGGTCTTGAGGTTAACTCGGCACCTGATCGTACGGGATATTCTGGGACCAAGTAGAAGCTGCAGTGCTGCACCAGCCAAAGGTGAACAAGAGTTACCTTTGAAGAATGAGGCACGCTTCGCTAGTGTTCTACCCTTGGTCAAATCTTTGAAGAATGAGGCACGCTCTAGTATTCTACCCTTGTTCAAAAATGAAAGAAAAAGAACTTGGTGGACATTTTTGTCCAATTGGAAAATTTAACCAAGAACTTTGCGTATACGACCAATTTGGATGCAACCAAATCTTGAAGGTGCAGGTATGCTGTTACAAAAATTAAAACCCCAGCCTTGCGATTGAAAAGGCATTTCATATTACAAATTTTACTTAGTTTACATGGCCCATATTGGTAGTGTTGGGTCCTTTTAACTGAGTTAACATGAAACACATGTGCATAATTGTTTTACTCATTTCTTTGTAGGAACTGGCATCAATCTTATGAAGTAGGACAGATGAGCTGGAGTGTCTTTCTGAGCTGATGAGCTCTTTCTCACAGTATCACCATTAAACCACAACAAAATCAAACACGACCAAGCGAAGTAAGCATATCTCAACTGGTTAGGTTACTTATGGGGGAAACCAATCCACCAGGTTTAAGTCATAGATTTGACACAGGTGCTTGTATTTATGATTTAATTATTCTTTTAGTGGTAGGCCACGTACTCATTAACAGTGAAGCGTCCATGATGACTTCATCAATCTCAAGATATGTTAGCATAATTTTTCGAAAATGCTCATAAAAGCAAAGAGTTAGGGGGTGCGTGTGTGCATCCATAGAGGTGAGTGTGTGAGGTGCTCATAGAGGTAAAGGGGTATGGGGTGCGTGTGTGCATTTATAGAGGTTTGTGTGTACACGTTGTGAGAGCAACCGCATCGTATAGCCACAGAGAGGGTGTCGAGAGCTGACATCTCAGCCGGTGCTTCGCTAGCTAAAATTGCTCCAATTATAGCACATGCTAAGCGGGACCCACAACGAATAAAGAATATGGCCTGTCCAGAACTTTCCACACCCACCCGTCTCCTTCCCGCGGACCGGTGGACTCCAGCCGTTCCTCTCTTCCTCTTTCCACAGCTCTGATCCAGATCTACACGGTTTGGTGGCGGTCGTGCAAATCCCCACAGGTGGAGCGCCGCCCCTTTCCACCTGAGGAGGACGCCGTGATCCTGGCTGCGTACGCACTGCTGGGGAACCGCTGGGCCGCCATCGCTTTCCTCCTCCCGAGACGCAACGCCGGTGGCGGCAGGGTCGATGTCGCCAGCGACGCGAGCGACCGTGCAAGCGCGCGAGCCCTGGCCCAGGAGTCCCACGGCGTCAGATCTGCGTCAGATCTCAGCGACCTCAGCCACGGCGGCGCCAGCGACGCGTAGGTGTTCCGTCCGCCACGATCTGTAGCAGCCGAGTTCATGCAGCAGCCGATCTGCAGGACGGTGAGGCTATGCTTTTCTAAATCAGTGGCGCAATTTTTTTATTTTGGTAACATTCATTGGCACAACTTAATTTTTCTTTGTCCAGTAAAAGATGGTCATGGATGGTGTCGTTCATGTTCATCAAATTTGCATTTCATTAAACAAGGAGTACAGATTAGGAGACCTGTAAATGGTTTACAACTGAAAAATTACAAATGAGAAAAATAAATGGTTTGCAACTGAAAAATTACAAATGAAGTGACATATCGCTAACTGAAATATAAAGCTAAGATTGCTGCTGCCCGAACTTTTGCCATAAGTGCTCCACCAAATCAGCCTTGAGTTGATGATGCTTTTCTCGGTCATGTATGGCCTCGTTTGCTTCTAGTACCCTGGAGAATTCATGAATAGGGCCATGGTTGAACCCTGCTACAAGTTGAGAGCTTCCCTGATCATAGTGAGCATCTTCATCTTGGATATTGTACTCCTCGTTGATATGCCATTGCACGGGATAGGAATCCCTCTCATCTTCAACTATCATGTTGTGCAGTATTATGCAAGCATACATGATATCTGCAAGTGTTTCTTCTTTCCATAAACGTGCAGGCCTTCTTAATATAGCGAACCGAGCTTGCAAAACCCCAAAAGCCCGTTCGACATCTTTTCTTGCAGCTTCTTGAAATTTTGCAAATAATTTGTGTTTCTCACTGTAAGGCAATGGGATTGTCTTGACAAAGGTTGCCCACTCTGGGTAGATGCCATCAGCTAGGTAGTACCCCATATTGTATTGGTTCCCATTCACTGTAAACTGAACTGTAGGAGCCCGACCTTGTAATATGTTTGTAAACAATGGTGACTGATTCAAGACATTAAGGTCATTGTTTGAACCAGGAACACCAACAAAAGAATGCCATATCCACAAATCATGAGAGGCAACTGCTTCAAGCATGATTGTTGATACTCCTTGATCACCACGAGTATACTAGCCTTTCCAGGCGACCGGACAACTCTGCCAATGCCAATGCATACAATCAAGACTCCCTAACATTCCAGGAAATCCACGAGCTTCACTTACACGTAGTAACCGTTGGATGTCTTCTTGAGTGGGTCTTCTTAGATATTCTGAACCAAAATTCATTCTGATGCCTTTCACAAATGTAGTCAAGCACTCAATGGTAGTGCTTTCAGCAATCCTTAAACCTTCATCCAATAGGTCTGCTGGGCTTCCATATGCCAACATTCTCATAGCTGCTGTGCACTTAAGTAAAGGTGAAAAACCCTGCTTGCCAAAGGCATCTACACGTTGACGGAAATATGGAGACCACTCACCAAGGGTGTGCACAATACGCTCAAATAGAGGCCTCCTCATCCTAAACCTCCGCCTGAATTGAGCATCAGTGTATACTGGGTTGTCACAGAAGTAATCAGCTTCTAACCTCCTGTTTGCTTCTTCCCGATTCCGATCTATGTACCTTCGAGTCCCACTTCGGCGCTGACTGGTATTATTACCAACCAACTGAGCAACCTCTTCTTCAATCTCAGCTTCAATCTCTTCTTCAATCCCAGCTTCAAGCGGATCATTTATGAACTCCCACAAGAGTGTGTCAAGGTCTGAGTTTTGGGTCTGGGAATTTGACTGGGTGACCATTTTGTGTTCTGGCTTGTTGGTGCCAGGCTTGTTGGTGCCCCTATAAATAGAAGGATGCCTGTCCAACGGCTAGAACTACTAAAATACATTGCTTACAGTAAAAATGTTTCAGTAAAAAGAGAGAGACACTGCTTTAATTAAAAATCTTTGAAAGGGTACATTGCTGAATACAAAAATAATCCCTAGAACTACTACATTGTTGGTGCATAAATAATCTCTACAACTACTACAAAGCTGAAAGGAAGATACATTGGTGGATACATAAATAGTCCCTAGAACTAATACTACTATTTATTTTTCAGGAAACAACTCCTTTTCCAGGTAATTCAGCACATTCTCATGGCGTTCTCTACGTTTTTCATCAAAGCTTGAAGTATCCATAGCCATCAGGTCCAGGTACTTGCCCAACAGTTCAGTCTTTGCAGTATTTTCTTTAGCTCTTGCAGCCAAAGCCAATGCTTCTGCTTTCTTATTTGTTGCTTCATGATACATTCGCATTTTTTCCAAGCTAAGTTCATCCGCAGATTTCCTCTCCTTGCCTTTCAGTCTGTGTTTGGCCTTCTTCTGCCCATCTGGTTGAGTACGTTCACTTGGTTCTGGATCCTCACTTTCTTAGTTTGATGAAGATGTGTAAGCCCCTGATTCATTATGCTTCACTCTCTTGTTCGTATGCACATACTGGTTCTCTGGTCTATTTGCCCATTTTTTCTGGCCTCTCACATGTTTCCACCAGTACTCGAATGTGAATGGTTTATTTCCCTTTGATTCTTGCTTGTAAATTGCATGGGCTTTGTCCTTAATCTGGTCATCAGATTCACCATTGCCATGTGCACTATTCATTCTAATCCAACACCCATTGAAATGCACGACCAGCTTGTTTGTCTTGGTGTAGTGTGACTTGCACTGTGAAATTGACCTCCGTCGATCTGGTGTGACCAAACTATTGAATTTGAGTACTATTTTCTTCCAGAAGTCATTGAACTTTTGTCCATTGCCCTTGATTGGATCAACTGAATTATGTAGCCATGCACTAACTAATTTCAGATCCTCTTCCTCAGTCCAATTCATGCGCCCTCCTTTCTTTTCATCATCACTGTTATCACTTCAAACCTGATTGATGATATCATCTTCATTGCTTTGTGGTGCAGCAGAGATTGGCGAGGCTAGACTTGATCCTGCAACAGGGTGAGCAAAAGCCATGGACTCAACTGGTGAGGAAGATTGAACAGCTTCACTTGCAGCTCCTCTTCCAAACATAGCACCGGGAGAAAAGTTGAAGTTGCCTTCATATGGGAGGCCGTATGGATGATATGCAGGCATGTTGTACGGATGGTAGTTTATTGGAAAATGATGCTGGAATTGTTGATTGAATTGAGGTCGAATGTTGGCTGGAAGTGAAGGTGCTGGGTAATTTGGGAATGGATGGCTGGCTCTATTGTGTTCCTCGGATGAGGAGTTTGGATTTCCTCCAGATGGATCATCCATGTTTTTTTGTCTGTAGTGTAGGTCTCAGAATTTTGTGGTCCATATGTGAATGCTTGTGTCCATATTTGTAGAAGAAATCGATGTGAGAACCATGCTGAAGGTAGGCAACGGCTAGTTCGCATGCCCCCAGGCTTCCAACGGTTGCAGAATTGTTTAATGCTTGCACCGGATATCCAAGTTTGCTACCGGTGCTAGTCGGTGCTTAGCTAGCACTAGCACTCTAATATATAGCACCTCCTTTTTTCTCTTTCTCTCTCCTCAAAGCACCCCCTTAGACAATACGTCGGGGAGCTGCTCTGAAGGGTATGTGTTTGGATATGAGTTTATACTGTTTTCAAAAAAAATCAAACACAACTAGTGGAGAAGAATTCCAGAATTGAAATATTGGCGGTTTCCCAAGATGGAGAGAAAGGGGGGGGGGAGAGAGAGAGAGACTGCGATGCCACATGGCCCATTCGGCCCATCTTAATTGGACTTGAAGCCCAACTTCCAAGCAATCTTGGGCCTTCCCCTTGCTTTTACTCTCTCTGCCTCTCAGCAAACTCCATTTCTGGTGCTCCCTCCATTTCCCTTTTCTTGACACTAGATATTATTCATGCACAAACTTTGACCACCTTTTTTTTAAAAAAAGAGTACAAATATGTTTAACATATGTCATACTACTCAAGTACTTTACATCTTAAGTATAACTATACTACTTGTGTTCACCAAAATGTTGTTTTTTTTAAAAAAAACAGTGGTCAACGATAAGATCACACTGATCAACAGTGTCAAAATTTTAAGGGAACGGAGGGAGTAACCTTTTTCTTGATGAAGTCTTAGGGAGTTAGGGTGTGGTTAACACTTGGCACCTAGTAGTAGAATTTCACGACAAGAAAAAAGAACAGCTGCTAGTACAAATTAGTTAGCCAAACAATCTAGCATTAGCATCCTCCACTGAGAAGACGACGAACCATTCGCCGTAACACCTACGAAATCCAGTTTATTTAACAAAGAAAGTAAACGTAGAGGCAATAGGTTATCTAGCTTAGCTGCTCGCTCGCACATGAGTGTGAGATCGAGAGAAGAGAGAGGGTAGCGTTCAATGCAGGGGAGAATCTGCCCTGCAATGTGCTCTCCACGTACGGACAAGCCCAGCGTCGTCTTGTGCTTGTTCTACTAGTGCAACTAACCACTGACTAAACACCCTGTTAAAATGGCGTGCTCGTCGGAGATTGCTGGGAGAAACTTCCATCAGCTCACCGCCAACTAGACCCTTAATCTCTTAATCTCCAGCTGCGCCTGTCTAGCTAGTTGCCCTACACTGAATCTATATGATTTTTTTTTAAAAAAAAAACAGCTTCGGCGATCGTTTGTACTTCGACTCGTCGATAAATTGGTTTAAAACTTATTCCAAGTTTTGTTTTTAAAAAAGTCCGTTTCTTCATTTGATATTGTCTGAAATTTTTTCATGACTCTTTAATGGGAAGTGAAGAAATTCCTGAAGTGAAGATCAGTGAGTTTTGTCCATCTGCAACTGCAAGGAGTAGGAGTTTTCATCTGCACGAATTGGGTCATGACAACAATGATGGTGTCCCAGAGGAGACAGGGATGATAGGTGTATCCAGTTATCCACTAGGCATCGTGCCCGTCTTGATGCTAATTAAGTGTAGAAGAGGCCCTACGTACCAATGCAATCACCAGGTGTACGGATTAACTTGACTCAACCACACTACTCTACCGCATAATAATAGAACAGAGTTCCAAGTTTGGTTAAGTGTCCTTCTCATCACTACAGAGATATTGCATGCGTGCACAAGATTAGTTTCCATCTAACAGTACATGGAAAGATAAACGATTTCTCTTCTGTACTACATATGGAGTATCTTGGCAACAACTCAAAACAGGTTTCAAGTGAGTGATGGATACTTGCTTATCTTCATCACTTAACTGATCTGGATGAAAGTGAAACAATGATAAGGATAAATTCATAAGCAGCTACTAATAAATTAAGTTACATGTTCCAGAGAACGTCGATGCTTGGAAGAACAAGCTGTACATGCATTTGTTACAACGATGGAGATCGATCGATCAATCAATCAGGGCGTGCCGAAGACGGCTTCCCAGACGTCCTCGAAGGCGGCGAGGATGGCCGGGTGGTGGCGCCGCGAGTTGAGCGACAGGTACGACGCCAGGAGGTCGCCCATGGCGTCGGCGCCGCAGATGCGCCGCTCCA
Organism: Oryza australiensis; assembly: GCA_019925245.2. Classification (NCBI taxonomy): domain Eukaryota; kingdom Viridiplantae; phylum Streptophyta; class Magnoliopsida; order Poales; family Poaceae; genus Oryza; species Oryza australiensis. The sequence goes on along the minus strand of JAIFGZ020000279.1, from coordinate 7,205,047 downwards.
CCACCATCTCCACCATCGAGCTCCGGAAGTCGGCGTACGGGTTGTGCGACCGCTTCACCACCGCCATGCTGCCCGCGGCTACGCCGACGACGCGTCTGCTGTGTTTGTCGTCGGCTTTCTTCGCGCCGCCCTTGTTGTCTTCGTGAGGCTTAGGCGCCGCCTTCGCGTCCGCTGCATTGGCGCCTCTCGGCTGCGCGCGGCGAGGGACGCGGCGAGGCGGGTTCTTGTGGTGGCGCTTTGACTCGCCGCCGCCGGTGCTGTTGTAGAAGTCGGAGGTGGAGTCGGAGGAGATGCTGAGGGACGAGAAGAGCGTCGACGACCTCGTCTCCGCCCCCTCGCCGCCATCGCCGTCGCTGCTGCTGAACGGCGGGAGCTCGTCGTCGGTGACGGTGGAGGACGAGCAGCTGTACGACGGTGACCGCGGCTTCCCACAGCGAGCCTTGCTCATGATGACAGCCTTTACGTCCTTGGCCGGCGCCATCGGCGATGGCATGACCGCGGCGCCGACAGAGCGGGTAGAGTGCCGCGCGCTGGTGGCGCCGGAGCAGTCGATGGAGATGTGAACAAGAGCCCGCGCGCTGTGCCGGCGCCGACGCCGGACGCTGCCATCGATCTTGGGCCTCGGTTGATGGGCGTCGGCGTCGGGAGGCGGTGCTTGGCACGCGCTGGCGGCGTTCCCGGCCACGGAGACATTGGTCTTGGCGAGGCTGACGAAGGCCGTGGCCGATGTGGTGGTGCAGGAAGAGTGGAGTAGGATCTGCGAGAGTCGCTGCCTCAGCCGGCCGCCGACGCCGACGCCGCCGCGCCTGGCCTTGCTCTTGTCCATGAATGGACACAATGCACGAGTGTGCCTAGCTCTGGCTGGATTCCTCTCTATGGCTTTGCAAGTTGCAGGCTGAAGATGCTTGTAGTAGCAGAGCAGGTATAGTAGCAGCAGCTGGTGTCACTCAAGTTGCATGGAGACGGCGAGGTGGCTGGGCTTAAAATACGTAGTTGGGCGAGGAGAGAAGACGAGAGATGCATTGCGAGCGATCGTCTGATGTGGCAGCCAGATAGGTACAGATGTTGGTGTCTTGGAGCACCAGTTGGCTTTGCAACGGGATGCACGCCATCTCTACCAGCAATAATGACACGGTATACTGTTGCGAGGGTTTCATTTGGTGGTTTCCAAACTTAACATGACATAAAAAAGTAGATCTATCCCTAATACAAAGTTTAATTTTATGGTTTTATGGACTGGACATATCATTTAATTGCAATACATGTGATTGAATGTGATGAGACAAGACGAAACTCTCCAATCATAGTCTTGAAAATAATATATATAAATTTTTATGCTGATGAAACTCATTTCTCTCTCTTCTCTTAGATTTTGTGACATATCATCATATAAACTGATGTGTTAATATATTTAATATGTATAAAACTACTATAAAACTTTCACTAACAGGAATGATAGGGGATGTAATCCTATACTCGCATCGGTCGGTATGCCATGTGTTCTACATCCGGGTCTAGGGGTTAAGTGAAAACATAGCGTGACATCGTACTCGCTTCTAGAAATCTTCATATCAGAAATCCCCAAAATAAATCAAAACCCTATAAATCTTCCTTCTCTCGTCTATCTCTTTTTCCCTTCCTCTACAACGAGGCGACCCGGAGCGAGAGAGAGGAGAGATCGAGTTCACCGGAGGAGAAAGAAACAAAGGAATATATTGATGGTCGGCGACGATGAGACGACGTCCTTCTTTGTCTTTCTCGGTGATGCCCTTACCCTCGTCTTCGTATTATACCGGAGCAGCAGCCTCATTACTGTAATAGAGGTGATGACGATGGCAAGAAAATGGTAGTGTCGTTTTCCTTTTGAGGGATTAGGGTCTTGATCGAACTGTGTATGGCAGTAGTAAACAGTAGTGTACGTACACTAATGGAGCATCGATTATTCGGTGGCAGATTAGACTCGATAACAGTGTGGTGACTTAGATGATTTCCTCTTGTTTATTCGTAGTTAGAACATCTATTCTGCGCTAACAAAATCAGTCCCCAGCATTCTTACATCCATGATGATGAGCAGGTCCTACTCTACCATGTACCCATAATAAACTTTATATGATTGGTGAGATGACTGAGGTTGATCATCTAACTAATGATCATAAATTATTGATCGCAACCTATCTCTGCATTTCAAGTGGCAGGTTACGATACCACTACTAGCCTGAATGTATGAGCTCGTCAATGACAGGAAGCTCAGCTGAATGTAGGAGACACGTCTATGATATGATCGTGCAAACCATCCACACTGTTTTTTTTGCCGGGTTCGGCCAAAGATAACGGCCTACCAATCTTTATTAAGACTTTGGGAGTAAAAATTTGATTACAACAGCATAAAGCTTGCCGATCCTGACCAAACAAAAGGGATGGCTAGGGAATCAAAAGCAAATAAAGAAAAGAGGGGAAGAACGGCAGAAGCCGCACTCTGCTTATCTTGAAACAGAGCACCCCTTCGCCCATAGAGACTTAGCCGATTACTCATGTTCGCCGTTAAAGACTCCCGCCTCCATCCACACCCGGGCTTACTCTTTGATGTCACACAAAAGCATTTGTGCTGTATTGCTTCGATTCTCGAAAACCCTTGCATTTCTCTCCTTCCACACCTGCCAGCAACCAAGCATCAACGATTTGTCGAAAGATTCCCTGTAGCTCGTCCAAAAAGCGCCCCTAGTCTGCAACCACCATTCTGACAAACTCTTCCCTGCCTCGCCTGGGGTTTGGAAGGAGATGTTGATCTCCTGTCTCAGCATACCCCAAACTTCGTCGGTGTAGCGACAAGTGACAAAGATGTGATGGCAATCCTCCGCTTCTCGTCAGCAAAGATGACAGCAATCGTCATGCTGCCAATTCCGTTTGGCGAGGTTGTCGGTCGTCAAGCACTTTCCTTGCAAAGCAAGTCACATAAAAAATTTTACTCTTGAAGGCGCCTTTGATTTCCACTAGATTTCCCCATGCAAGCAATCTTCTCTCATCAGGAAGAACATTTTATAAGCTGATGCCCCCGAGCAACAACCGTTGATTCCCACCTTCCACTTGACCTCATCCGGGCAAGGCTGTAGCTATACTTGCTGCAATTCTTCCCACAGTTGAAAATATTCACCAAGAGCTTGAACTGAAAACGCCCTTGTATATCACGCGACCATCTCTGATTGTGGAGAGCTTGTGCCACTCTTAGTTTTGATCGACGCACAAAGGAGAAGAGACAAGGCCATCTATGTGCAATGCTTTCACGCCCGGACCAATCCGCTATCCAGAATTGCGCCCGATGACCATCTGTTGATGTGATTTTTTACACGCACTGGCTTGGGAGATCTGCTTAGCTCCAGTGCAAATCCTAGAATCGATGAAGCGCGGGCGTGACAGTCAGTTTGATCCTGCCACTGACAAGATATACAAAGCAGCCAGAAGTAAAGCATATCAGCCAATAGGTCAATAACCAATATAGCCGATCAGCTAATCAGCCGATGACGCGATCCCAGCTGATACTGACGTCAGCCGATGCAGCTAGGGTTTCAATCCATTGCCTGTACGCTGAGCAAACATCTATGTAAAGGTGATCGACTCATGATAATATGATGATATAGCAATGTAATATGGCACAAAGCAATCACATGATAAAATATATACTAATTTAAAGATTAAAAGAATGGAAGTCCGATGTCATTAAATCCAAATGATTAAATATTCAATGAAGTCTCTGCTGCAATTGGCTAGATCCAACTTGTGTACATTTTTTGCAAGCCGATGCGATATTCAAATAACTCATCGGCTGAAACCCCGATGAAACCCTTAGTGACAACCAATAGGCATGCTAGAGATTATGGTTCTAATCATGACTTAGTAGGTCAAACTGAATTGATGCAGCACTAAGTATGAAAAGAAACATAATATCTAGACAATCAAGCCTTTGATTGATTTTCAGAGTGGTAGATGCCTAAGCTAATCTAATATAGTAAACAATCTAGCCGGTATCAGTAGAAACCCTAAAGTGAGAGACAACCGATAGAACTAAATTGAAATACCAGGACTAGATTAACAGATACATATGATAAATAGGCAGGCAAACATGTTAACCAAACCGAAATAATCCAAGAGGTCGAATGTACTGATGCAGCCTTGGACAACGCCGACATAGCCAATACAATTGACTGGACCGGCGGAACATTGGACTTACCCCTTCGTCCGAGATCGAGGCCTGATGCCAGCCCTACGTCGGGTGCCAAATCCCGTCGGGTGATGAATAAAGTAGAAAAAGTAAAGGGTGACGATGCGCCGAATTGTATTGATCGAGAGATATTATACATGAACCCCGGGCTTACATATTTATATCCACGGGCTAACAAAGATCCTAACAGATTACAATCCGAACTTTCCTAAAGATAAAAAGGAAACAAACCGAGTCTTTATGGGACACTAATACACTTTCCTAAAGATAAAATTAACAGATACAATTGCCTTTTTAGGACTCTATCCTTATATGGCAATCCTCATGAAGTATATCATCTTGATCCGACGGTGTCTCCAATGTTGTCGTACCGGAATCGGCTACATCGGTTTGCCTTGTTCGATTCGGTATCAGCTGATGGACACCTTAGCCGATTTGGGTTTCAAGACTTACCAAATTCTGATGTTAACACCATCTCCAAGCACGAACTAGACTGTCGAATCTAGAATCGTAAGCACATTTTTTTTTTCAAACGAGAAACCCACCGAGACCCACGTCTGTTATCATCCTTGTAGCTGAGAATTGGCCACTTTAAGCGTAACGCATGTCCAAAAAGGTCCAAGTTCTTTATAACCAGGTCCTCTTTCTTCTTCGGCACACATACGTCTTTTCAAGCTACTAAGCAATGACCCCACTGATTTTTTCCTGTCTCTTTCAAAGAAATCCGGTGCATATCTGCGGTTATTACTGACGTCTACATGTTAATAAGACGACATCCACACTGCTCTTTCCACTGATTCAGAGGATCCTTTGACTTATATTTCTCTAACT